>CM065589.1:469282656-469882656 GCA_033119425.1 Bufotes viridis
TTTGGCAGGTTTTACCTCCCATATACATAAGGTACCCAAGATCAGGGGGAAAAAAGCCAACCCCTTTTATGTGCTGTTCTTCACAAAGTCATGCTGTGGGAGACATAAATCAAGTGAGGCATATTCTGTATTTTGATAGTATTGGATTGATGTATTAACCACAATGAAAACTGCAATGTAATGCACATTTAAAGTTAGTTACTTTTATACTGGGAGACAATAACTGGATTGTCACCCCAATATACCGTCCTTATGGATTTCTTTTTTACTAGTTTACAATGGCTTAAATAGGTAAAACATGCTTTTGAATTTGAAGCGAAGTCTAATACTAATAGTGTTTGCTCTTCTGAGGATTATTTGTGGGTTTGATTACTTACATTTTCAATTTTTCTTTCTCTTCCCTCTCTTGAGGTGGTTAGTTTAGGGGATTGCTTTTTTTGTTTGTTTTTTGTTAGGATTATTTTTTAGATAGGATTGCTATTTATTATCATTATTCTTTTTAACTTTATTTAATCCATTAGCTGCACCTTCTCAATGGCACCATAGACACCCACCTTGTCTTTAAACACGTTGTCCCCATACTGAACTATATATTTATTGATGATTTTTATCTACAAAATACTTTATATTTGTATTGAAAAATGTTTCCCTCTGGTGTCATGTCCTATGCTGCATACTTGTAAGACAAAATAGTATGGTTAAGTTTGTTAAGTTAGGAGACAGAAAAAATAAATGATTGTGCTTACTAAAGGTTTCTCTGTAAGTTCAGCAAAGAGAGCAGCAGCAACATGGAAGGTTTAGTAAGGTTAAACACATATCTAATGGTGTGTTTTTCAGACCCTGGATTACAGAAATGGCTGGTCACAGAGAACTGTTCCTGTGAACTTGAAACTTAATACTACCGTCTGTGGGGAGGAAAGTAGCTGTATGTTCTCTTTGCTAGTCTTACTTTATTTATACGTGCTCTTCTGCTATTTTGACTTTATTTAGCACTAAATTGAATGTTGAAATAACATTTAAAAAAATATATTTTCCCAAAGCTGCAGTGCTGTAAAAGTTTACTCCCATTGATTCAGACTCCTGAACACATCCATGGAGGAGTTAGCTGATATATACAGGGTGTCTCAAAAGTAAGGAAACAAATAAAAACATTTTGGTAGACGGTGATCCAATTTTACATGCAAGCTGTGTGGGAAGGGAGAGATGTATTAGGTCATGTCACCAACATGATGGCCAGCTTGAATAGCATGACATTGGATTCAACTTCAGTTTTTCAAATGGGAAGGTTGGTATGTGAGATATCAAATTAGTACAGCATTTTTCCATAGAACAGTGTTGTGTTTGTACATTTTGCGGAGAAGAATGGGCAGTTGTTGTGAAGGGAGTGAGAAATTTGGAGCATGCACGTGGTTGGTATCCATATTTTGCTGATCCGCAATTTGCTGACCGTAAAATTGATATGGTGGTAGGCATGAGGACTCAACAAATACTCAGTGGACCGACAAAGATCTCTGTAGGGGTCCTAAGCTAAATATCTTTATTGTTACAAATCTAAAATCACAAGACCTACAGGGATAGTTTAAAACTATCAGGAATGAGGAGAGGGTGACAGTTCCTCACTTGCAATTGGTGCCACCTCACACTACATAGACCATTTGTTTATTCCATGGGCGCAGGGCCTGTCATAAACGTGAGGATAGCTAGGCTTCATTAAGGATCAGGTGTAGTTTGCATGTGTGGTACTGCTGTGCAAAACTAGGAGTTCATTGGTGCACAATTAGGTGCAACCTAGGTTGCTACCATTGAGTGTTATCTTGCTGAGAGTTCTGGCAATGGTATTAATTTTATTTGAGCTGACACAACTAATATTAAGTCTCTGCTGGCCACTCTGTGGTACAGTTTGGAGTGGGAATTTATTTCTCATTCACACTCTTAATGGTGTCTATTGCCGTTGGAATTATGATACTAGAATTGGTAAGTATTGCACTCAATCTCGCACAAACTCGTGGCACTTTTTGCCAATGGTAATAGGATTGTATGATTGCTGAAAACCACATACAGTCGATTCACATTCAGACCAAGAGCACTACTCAGTTCCGTTGTGTAGGAACTGCGGCTCAGTACCAGCACACTACATTTAATTCCTGTCCCTGAGAGCTATCTCTCTGTTAGGTGTCTCACATGCATGAGGACTAAAACAATGATATTTCTTGTTTACAGGCTATGTCAAGGATGGCATTGTGTTTAGCTTGTCCTCTTTCAGGTGAACCAACATGTGTAACGGCACCCAGGGAGGGAGTGGCAGTCTTCACACCAATATCTTCCTAGGGCAGTGCAGTGACAGGAGGGAACACCCTTTATTCCCTCAGACACATCCCGATGTTGAGGCTCCTGCCTGATGGTGATTGGGTTGCCATTGGTGTTAGGTATTTTGGCAGGGTGCAAGGGAGGAGTGTAGATACAGGTGCAATGACTGGCGAAAGGTGTAGGACCAGGCCAGTTGGTGCAAATAAACCTGTCGCTTTTTACTAAGTGCAGAACAGAAGTAGTAGTCCATTCAGTAGTATGAAGGCACAGTTGAAAGGCTAAGATAGTGCAATGCTTCCTCAACAGCGATAATGGTGATTGTAGTACTTCTCTCTTTTTTTCTAAAGTCTTTCTGCAGAACCTTAGGCAAGTGTGAAAGGGGGGTGCTGGCAATATTCCGTCTCACAGCAACAATGTTTATATCACCCTTAAATAAGCACAGCACCTTACTAAATGACTGCAATGCACGACCTTGCAAGTTTTGGACCTTCTAGACTTCATTCTCATTCTCTCTTGCTTTGGAGCAATAATAAAGCTGCAACTGTTTCAGAGATAATGGCTCTCTGGGACTCTGGTCTGGGAAAGAGGAGCAAGCAGACATGTGTCCTCTCAGTGGCACAGCTAGGCTGTCACTACTGTCAAGGGGTGGAC
The DNA here is from genome assembly GCA_033119425.1 of Bufotes viridis. Lineage (NCBI taxonomy): Eukaryota > Metazoa > Chordata > Amphibia > Anura > Bufonidae > Bufotes > Bufotes viridis. Next base: position 469,285,615 of record CM065589.1, read on the forward strand.
CCAGTTCCTTCCACCAAGCTAGTTACATAGACATTCCTCAATCACTGCCCTGTATGGAAATAAGGCTACATTCACACGACACCGCATCCGATCCGCATCCGTTTCCGTTTTTTGCGGAATAGATACGGTCCCATTCATCTCTATGGCCTTTTAAAATTTGCGGACAACTTTCCGTAAGTTGTCCGCATCCGTGTGTCCGCATATTTCATCCGCAAAAATATGAAGCATGTCCTATAATTGTCCGCAAAAATCGGTCTGCAGACCCATAGAAGTCAATGGGTCCGCAAAAAACGGATAACATACGGAAGCCTTCTTCCGCAAAATGCGGACATACGGCTTCCGTTTTTTGCGTCCGTAAAATACGGATGAAAAAAATACGGTCGTGTGAATGTAGCCTAAGACTGAGCTGCATGAATATGGTCATGTAACCACAGCCCAGAAAGGGAGATTGGAGCAAAAAAGGTAAAAGAAATACATTACAAAATTACAGCTGCCTTCATAAATGATTGTTATAAAAGATGTTGTTGCAAACCATAAAACCACTTTAAGCCCTGGATGGCAAAGTCAAACATCATATTGCAAGGGTCCCCTCTCTTTTCGGTATGCCACTGCTTGCTATGGTGTTTTATGTAGTTTATAAGATAGGGTTATTAGTAGTGTTGATGAGTCATCAAAGTGCTCGGGTGCACGAGTAGAACACCTCGAGCACAATGGAAGTCACTGAGAGAACCCGAGCATTAAACCCGCACCCTCTGCTCTTAAGAGGGGAGGGTGTCTGGTTCACATAAAAAGGTCAGAAATTGATGGAAACACCACTGAAATGGTTCGGGAACAGCATGGGGAGGATGTCTGGATGCATCTTGGACTCCCAGGACGCTGCTAGGAATGATGTTGTCCGAGTAGTACGCCAATTTTAAGACTGACAATAATACGCACAAAACCGAAGATAAAATCGATTTTAGAGGAAAAATTGTTAGGAAACATTATTTCCTGTATATTTACCTGTATATTAAGTACAAGCGCTGCCAAAAATTACAAGGAAGAGGCACTCCGATACAACCTGTTTATCACATAAAGGAGGGCCTCATTCACATTGTGGTACAATTGTTCAGGTAGTGGGACTCCTACACCCATAAAGCCTATGCACTAAGTGAAAGGACTGCCAACAATATCAAGGAACCAGTACTCCAATACACCCTTTATTACACATAAAGGAGGGCATCATACACACACTTGAAAAATTATGATTGATGGCCTGCTGGTGACCATCAAAAACATTAGGAGCAAGGGCCTGCTGGTGACCCTCTAAAACATTAGTGGCAAGGGCCTGCTCCATCTAAAACATTAGGGGTAAGGGTCTCCTGCTGAACTCACCATCTAAAACATTAGGGGTGAGGGTCTGCTGCTGAGCTGACTCTCTACAACATTAGGGGCAAGTGCCTGCTGCTGCTGATCTGACCATCTAAAACATTATGGGCGAGGGCCTGCTGCTGAGCTGACCATGCAAACAATAATGGACGAGGGCCTGCTGCTGAGCTGATCATCTAAAACATTAGGGGCCAGGGTCTGCTGCCGAGCTGACTCTCTAAAACATTAAGGGCGAGTGCATGCTGCTGATCTGACCATGGAATGTTTTTGGGCGAGGGCCTGCTGCTGTGCTGACCATCTAAAACATTAGGGGTGAGGGTCTGCTGCTGAGCTGACTCTCAAAAACATTAGGCGCAAGGGCCTACTGGTGACCCTCTAAAACATTAGGGGGGAGGGCCTGCTGCTGATCTTACCATCTAAAACATTAGGGGTAAGGGTCTCCTGCTGAACTGACCATCTGAAACATTAGGGGTGAGGGTCTGCTGCAGAGCTGACTCTCTAAAACATTAGGGGCAAGTGCCTGTTGCTGAGCTGACCATCTAAAACATTAGGGGTGAGGGCCTGCTGCTGAGCTGACCATCTAAAACAGTAGGGGCGAGGGCCTGCTTCTGATCTGACCATGCAAAAAATAATTGACGAGGGTCTGCTTCTGAGCTGATCATCTAAAACATTAGGGGTGAGGGTCTGCTGCTGATCTGACCATGGAAAAAATTATGGGGCAGGGCCTGCTGCTGACCGGACCATCTAAAACATTAGGGGTGAGGGTCTGCTGCCGAGCTGACTCTCTAAAAGATTAGGGGCGAGTGCATGCTGCTGATCTGACCATGGAAAAAATTATGGGGCAGGGCCTGCTGGTGACCCTCTAAAACATTAGGGGCGAGGGCCTGCTGCTGATCTGACCATCTAAAACATTAGGGGTAAGGGTCTCCTGCTGAACTGACCATCTAAAACATTAGGGGCAAGTGCCTGCTGCTGATCTGACCATCTAAAACATTATGGGCGAGGGCCTGCTGCTGAGCTGACCATCTAAAACATTAGGGGTGAGGGCCTGCTGCTGAGCTGACCATCTAAAACATTAGGGGCGAGGGCCTGCTTCTGATCTGACCATGCAAAAAATAATTGACGAGGGTCTGCTGCTGAGCTGATCATCTAAAACATTAGGGGTGAGGGTCTGCTGCCGAGCTGACTCTCTAAAACATTAGGGGCGAGTGCATGCTGCTGATCTGACCATGGAAAAATGTATGGGGCAGGGCCTGCTGCTGAGCGGACCATCTAAAACATTAGGGGTGAGGGTTCTGCTGCTGAGCTGACTCTCTAAAACTTTAGGGGCGAGTGCATGCTGCTAATCTGACCATGAAAAAAATTATGGGCTAGGGCCTGCTGCTGAGCTGACCATCGAAAAAAATTATGCTTGAGGGCCTGCTGCTGAACTGACCATCTAAAACATTAGGAGCGAGGGCAGCGTAATAAGTATGTTGATATGATGGAGGAGGAGGACGAGAAAAGGAAGATTGAACCCTATACCTTTTTTGTGGTGGAAGGGGTGCATGGGAATATAGTGCATTCAATACACCATAAAAGCCACATTTAAAGTGCCTTTATGTTCAGCCACTTTCCTCTGGAGTAGAAAAGTCAGGGGCAATCCAGGCCTTGTTAATTTTTATAAGACTCAACCGGTCAGCATTTTCACTTGACAGGCAGATGCACTTATCAGTTATTATGCCCCCAGCACCACTAAATACTAGTGATGTCCCGAACTATTCGCCGCCGAACAGCTCCCGGCGAACATAGCTTGTTCGTGTTCGCCGTGGTGGGAGAACATATGTGATGTTCGGTCCGCCCCCTATACATCATCATTGAATGCATTCGAGGCAAGGCTCTTAACCACTCAGCATCAAATGTCAGAACATGATTCTCCCTGAGCTGATATCCTGACCGCGATTTTGGTAAACTTTCATATTTTATAGTCCGCTATGGGAGTCATGTGATCCATTGCATGTAGATCAGGTGACTTTTTAGCCCCATAGCAACCAACAACAAATTTGGGTCACGAGACAGAACAGGACTGTGACGTATTACGCCGATAGCGTCATCACGCTTTAAACAGGTTGGGACAGGCGCAGTCTGTAACTAGGGACACGCAGGAATCCATTACCATGCTGGCCGCAAATGATCTCTCCGTGTCACCGGTATTGTTTTTAATCTATTTAATCATGTAAACGTGTCACTCATGACTTATAATTATGATTTTTTGCGTTTTAATCTCCACAACTATGATCAAGATTATTAATCTCCTACACGGACACATTTACACTGAATTTTAGTTCTTTATTTATATCACTTTAACATGATTTTGGTATTTGATCACTGGATATGTTTGATTTTCTGTAATTGTTTATATGTCACAATTATGTAAATTGTTTGATCACATGAATTATATGAATTAACTACACATGTATAAATTGTTGGATGTTACACCATTTTATCACTGCTTGAGAAAGGTGCCATTGGGCGCACCGAAACGTCGCTTTTACTCGGTAAATAAAGAAGAATTTTTTTCATTATTTTGAGAAGTGCTGTGGAATTTTTCTTTTTAATATATATATAATGATAGAAAAAAATCCAATCCAGCTTTCCTTAAAACCGATTCCTTTATTGATTTCTTGTATACGTAAAATCCACGGACAATGTCAGAGTACACACAAGGTGACGCGTTTCGGGCTTACAGAATCATGCCCTTCATCAGACATAGAATGTGCATAAAACCAGAACTTATATACATCAGCATAAAGAGGCAGATAACCACCCCCATCTTGATTGATCTAATAGTCCTCACCTGGGACCTGGGTCCTAGCTACCTCCCCAGGCTCCAGGGGAGGAGATCAGATCAGACAGGTGATTTATCACATTAAAAACAAAGGGAAAAAAAAAACACTAATCATATTGCAAGATCAGGTCATGTTTCCTGTTTAACCCCTTAGGTATACATGTATCTAAAGAGAACATCCAAAAAGTTTCCCTACTGAGGAGCTTCCGCTTTCTGTCTCCCCCTCTCATAGGTAGTGTCACAACTTCAATGCCCTGTGCACAAAAACCTGCAGTATTCCCTTTGTGAACAGTGGCAAAGTGAAGTGTTGCTGCAGAGACATTCCGTGTTGTGTCCTATTTAAGTGGTTGCACTGATTCTATAAAATTGACACATGTAAGTGATCAGGTCAAAATTGACTTTTTGGACCTACATCTGGAAGTGAATTCTTCTGATTATATGGTCAATACTTGTACCTACAGAAAGAAAACGTCGGGGAATACCATTCTCCAGGCCTCCTCCTGCCACCCACCGCATGTCATTAAAAATATTCCCACAGGAGAAATGATGAGAGCTAGACGAAACTGCTCCACAGAAGCATTATTTGATCAGGAAGCAGTAGACATTATGCGTAGACTCACTGTCAGAGGTTACATTAAGGATAACATACTTAAAAGTATAGAATATGTTAAATCCAAGGATAGAGAGTCCCTGATTTTTTTCTACAGATAATAAGAATAAGAGAATGAATACAAGGAATCACAATGCAAAAAAATTGAATGGAAAAATGTGTAGACTACGTGAGGACACACCCACAACATTTATTACTAGCTATAGCAGGGAGTATTTTCAAATCTGCCGTATTTTGCGGAAACATCTCCCAGTATTGAATTTTGATGAGGAATGGAAGGATACAGTGTCAAATGGCATTAGATGCATATCTAGAAAAGCTCCCACAATAGGACAAAAAGTAAGTCCAAGTTTGTTTGTCAGCAATGTTCCACGTATATGTCCATGGCCAAAACGCATGGCAATTATAAATGTGGTAGCAGGAGATGCATCTGCTGCCAACATATGCATGTGACAAAAGAGGTTGTTTCAATGGCTAATAACAATGTATTTGCTCTCAAACAGTATATTAATTGCAATACTGAATTTGTAGTTTATGTCATCTCGTGCAAGCTGTGCAAACTTCAATATGTGGGATGCACTACAAAAGAATTGAAAACACGTATTAGGAAACATCTGAGTGACATCCCACATTTTTCAACACGGAATGTCTCTGCAGCAACACTTCACTTTGCCACTGTTCACAAAGGGAATACTGCAGGTTTTTGTGCACAGGGCATTGAAGTTGTGACACTACCTATGAGAGGGGGAGACAGAAAGCGGAAGCTCCTCAGTAGGGAAACTTTTTGGATGTTCTCTTTAGATACATGTATACCTAAGGGGTTAAACAGGAAACATGACCTGATCTTGCAATATGATTAGTGTTTTTTTTTCCTTTGTTTTTAATGTGATAAATCACCTGTCTGATCTGATCTCCTCCCCTGGAGCCTGGGGAGGTAGCTAGGACCCAGGTCCCAGGTGAGGACTATTAGATCAATCAAGATGGGGGTGGTTATCTGCCTCTTTATGCTGATGTATATAAGTTCTGGTTTTATGCACATTCTATGTCTGATGAAGGGCATGATTCTGTAAGCCCGAAACGCGTCACCTTGTGTGTACTCTGACATTGTCCGTGGATTTTACGTATACAAGAAATCAATAAAGGAATCGGTTTTAAGGAAAGCTGGATTGGATTTTTTTCTATGAATATACCGCAAGGACCTGGTTCGGGTCTCTCATCCGTGCTTCCAGAGCTAAAGGGTGGAGGTGAGCGCTGCAGCAATTTGTTTGTATGGATATATATAATGATAGATAGATAGATAGATAGATAGATAGATAGATAGATAGATGTTTAAATTTAGTTTAGCCTCTATTTCTGAAAAACTTTATGACGGGATTTGAACTCACAGCTTCTGCACCACAGCCCAGAACTATACCCACTACACTATATAGCTGCATAACCAGTCACTTAAAAAAAAAAAAAAAAAAAAAAAAAAGAAACATCTACCATGAAGGATTATAGTACAGTAGAAGTCTAATTTTTATTTTTATTTTTTTTAAGTAACTGGCTATGCAGCTATTATAGCTGAGTGGTGAACATCCTTGCCTCTAATGCAGAAGGTCATGAGTTCAAATCCCAGCAGAAATTAGATTTAAATACACTGGGTGTCCCCAGGCACTGACTCCATATAAGGACATAGCTATATATGGAGTCAGAGCAGGGACTCCTAAGCCATGGACTCACACTGAGGGATTCCCTCACTGTACAGCAGTGTTTCTCAAATAGGGGGGGCGCGAGGCTCCGTAAAGGGGGGCTCCAGGTCACAGGAGATGAACGCTTCCACTGTGGAAGCGTTCATCTCCATAGTGATCTGTATCGCCGTCCTCTGGACAGCAATACAGATCGCTGTGCTGTGCGGCAGTGGAGGGAGAGGCGTCTCCCTCCCCTGCTCCTCTGATAGGCTGCGGGCCTTGTGCCGGCAGCCTATCAGAGCGGTTCAGGCAGCGCGATGACGTCATCGCGCCGCCTGAGCAGAGTGCAGAGCGGGACACAGGCCGGAAGAGGCCTGCATCCAGCACTTCCAGGAAGGTAAGTATATGGGGGGTTAATGGTGCCTGCACATGATTGGGGGAGGGGGTTAATGGAGCCTGCACATGATTGGGGGAGGGGGTTAATGGAGCCTGCACATGATTGGGGAGAGGGTTAATGGAGCCTGCACATGATTGAGGGAGGGGGTTAATGGAGCCTGCACATGATTGGGGGAGGGGGTTAATGGAGCCTGCACATGATTGGGGGAGGGGTTAATGGAGCCTGCACATGATTGGGGGAGGGGTTAATGGAGCCTGCACATGATTGGGGGAGGGGTTAATGGAGCCTGCACATGATTTGGGGAGGGGGTTAATGGAGCCTGCACATGATTGGGGGAGGGGTTAATGGAGCCTGCACATGATTTGGGGAGGGGTTAATGGAGCCTGCACATGATTGGGGGAGGGGGTTAATGGAGCCTGCACATGATTTGGGGAGGGGGTTAATGGAGCCTGCACATGATTGGGGGAGGGGTTAATGGAGCCTGCACATGATTGGGGGAGGGGGTTAATGGAGCCTGCACATGATTTGGGGAGGGGGTTAATGGAGCCTGCACATGATTGGGGGGAGGGGGTTAATGGACCCTGCACATGATTGGGGAGGGGGGAAGCCTGGACCCTGCACATGATTGGGGAGGGGGGTTAATGGAGCCTGCACATGATAGGGGGGGTGTTAATGGCCCTCGCCTGTGGGGAGATTGGTGTACTTATAACTATTTACAGTCGTGCGGGGGGGGGGGGCGCGAAATGTTTTCTTCTTCCTAGGGGGGGCATGACAGAAAATAATTGAGAAGCACTGCTGTACAGTAATCTTCTGCATAGAAATAGAGGCTAAATTTGATTTAAATACACTGACTCAAGCACACAGGGTGTTCGGCCGAACTCCGTGATGTGCTGAGCATAGCGATGCTCGAGCCAAGCTGGTGTTCGGTCGAGCACACTACTGCTGTCAACAGTGGGTAAGAAAAAATTACAGTCAATGTCACAGATATTTGGGATGCGGAAACGTTTTACAGGAGAGGTACCACAGGTAATGGCGCTGCTGTCACCAGCGGCTAAGAAAAAATTACAGTCAATGTCACAGATATTTGGATGCGGAAACGTTATACGGGAGATGTAGCGCAGGTAATGTCACTGTCCGCAGCATCTACGGAAAAAGTACACTGGATGTCACAGATATGTTTAGTATGCGCACACGTTAAACAGGAGATGTAGCTTAGATCAGTGTTTCCCAACCAGTGTGCCTCCAGCTGTTGCAAAACTACAACTCCCAGCATGCCCAGACAGCCTTTTGCTGTGTGGGCATGCTGGGAGTTGTAGTTTTGCAACAGCTGGAGGCACACTAGTTGGGAAACACTGGCTTAGATAATGTCGCTGTCCACAGCGTCTTCGGGAAAAGTACACTGGATGTTACAGATATTTTTAGGATGCGCAAACGTTATGCAGGAGATGTAGCGCAGATAATTTCGCTGTCTGCGGCTACCAAACAATTGCATGCTAAAAATATATATTCCTGCCAGATAACAATAGTCCTTAAAAGGACTTTTGGGTCTCTAACAATTGCACACAATTTAGCGCAGGTTTCACTAATAATGTGTATTGCTGCCAGATACAACAATAGTCCTTAAAAGGACTTTTGGGTCTCTAACACCAACCCTGTCTAACAAACAAATTTAATTCAATTCCCTACCATCTGTCCATTCTACAGCACAGCTCTCCCAGACTAAGAATGAGCCAAACCACGTGTCATCGGGTGCTTCATAGCACCCGATTATGCTTTACAGCCAGCCAATCACTGTAATGCCAGTAACCAACATGGCTACAGCATTACAGTGATTGGCAGTACTTACCTGCACGATTATTGGCTTCATAGCAGCCAATAAACATGTGGGGGAGGAGATTCAAACATCGCGCTTGAGCACACGCGGTATTCGGCCGAACACCTCGATGTGCTGAGCATCGTTATGTAGTAGGTAGTATTAGTAGGTCTGCTTGTATACTATATGATTTGGATAGGGATATTCATATAATTTTTCCAACCGTAAACCTATTGTCTTCTCTAGTGCTTCACGTCAATCTTGCAATTTTGTGTTTCCTTTTTGCAAATTCAGGCTATAGTACATGTTGTATGAGATAGGGACAACGTTTCATATTTCGCTGGTAAGCAAACCATATTTATCTTGTGTTAATTGATAGACATTAGGTGACTTTGGGAAGTATAACGCTATTGTCCTTGTTTACAATGTGGCTCCGTTGTGTAACATAAAATAAATACAGCAGGAACTTCAATATTGACAACTATTTCTGAATATTAATTGAAGATTACAGTCATGCCAAAGCCTAAGTCTAAAATATACAAACAAGTTTATTTGAAAAGAATACATGTCCATCAATCACCACTTCTTGGTAAAGTATACACACTATATATTTACTAGATTGACTTACAGGAAAACAAGAAAAACGTGGTTTAAGGAATTTTACTTGACAGGTATTTTTCACAGTTCACCAGGGAGAATAATCCCTTCCAGACTGCATCAAATGCCTGTTAAACAGCAGCACTGATCGATATGCTGACTTTTTAGATCTTATTCATAAAGTCTCTGTAGAAATTTCATTGTTAAGAAGTCACGTAGGTACATGTTCACTAAATGGCAGTTTGTTTGTAATGAATTGTTGATTTTTCTACTCTGTGTAAGGAAAATGTCAAAAAGTAGCTCGTTAAAATAAACAAAAAGCTCAGAGAGTACTGAACATACAAAGTCCTTACAGCTTACAATATTTGCTACATAGCATTCTGGTCCCAAAGAGCAGTTCTGGGAAACTTTACTCAGTGGTGTACAAGATAAGATGCGGCTCCATTGTAGCCTCCATTATTTCAACAAGAATAAAAGGACCTCAGGTTTGTTTTTTCTCCTATACATCCTTTCTCGTGACCCTTCATCCATTTCCCAGGCTTGCCTGCTTACTGTGTAGTTCCTCTAAAAAATGTCCTGCAACCAATAGCAAAAACAACTAGGGCTAGGCTTACTGTCTCCAATGCCCACTATGTTACGTAAGCACTAGATAACGCCTACATACAAGCACTTCTGTATTTGCTTTGAAGGGAATGTGTCAACAGAAAATGACTTTGGGGCACATCATAGACGCTAGTCTTAATAACCCCTATACCTGGTGATGTATCCCCAGAGTAATAAAGAGGTGCAGGCCTCTACATAACTTCGGCGGATCCCCCGATGCTTCTAAATGTAAGTCAGCTTCTGAGCTGTCTTACATTTAAAAATCACTGAAATAGACGTGGCCTAAAAGGGAGGAACTGCTCAAACCCCAAACACTGTTACATGTTTCTAACTGGGGGAACAGCTCCTCCGCATGTGGTTCGCAGCAAGCGGCTATCCCAAGCAAAAATTGCATACAATGGAGGATACCGGCACGAACCACATGCACTATACAAACATCCTACACAAAATGAAACAATGCGCAGATGAAAATATATAAACACATAAATCACTGAAAGAAAGTGCACCACAATGATAAGCAACTGACAACACTGGCTAATCCCTCAAGCTGATGATAAAAGCTGAGACTTTCGCCAATATCTTCCAGTCAGGAACATATCGGAGCCCCTTGATGCACCACGTCAAGGTTTTTCAGCATGACATGGGGTCCTACCACTAGACTACCTATGGTAGCTCACAGCCCCACTCCCACTTACCTGCACTGCAGGACCAACAATGCAATGGGAGGCAAATGAGGCCGCAAGCCACACCTACAACAGACCAAGTGACACAGGCTCCCAGGTGCAGCAAAATGTTACCAGCCATACGCATTGGCATATTCAATACATATAAAACAAATATCACTGAAATAAACGTGGCCTAAATAGGAGGAACTGCTCAAACCCCAAACACTGTTGCGTCTTTCTAACTGGGGGAGCAGCTCCTCCACATGTGGTTCGCAGCAAGCGGCTATCCCCAGCAAAATATTGGCGAAAGTCTCAGCTTTTATCATTAGCTTGAAGGATTAGTCGGTGTTGTCATTTGCTTATCCTTGTGGTGCACTTTCTTTCAGTGATTTATATATTTTCATCCGCACTTTGTTTCATTTTTCCGCCTGCTGCGAACCTCAAATGTATTTGCCACTCACGGCCACATTTATATGTTCCAAAGCGTTTTTTTGGCATGTACTAGTGTGGGGGGGGGGGGGGAAGGGGGCTTATTAGCTGTTGTGTGGTGAAGTGAGAAAATTACTGCCCTTTTTGGCGTGTATTAGTGGCAAAAAAAAACTATTATTTGCCATTCACGGCCGCAGTTATATGTTCTAAAGTCTTTTTTTGGCGTGTTATAGTGGGGAAAAAGAAAAAGGGCTTATTAGCCATTGTGTGGTGAAGTGAGAAAATTAAAGCCCTTTTTTAACGTTCAGGACTGCAGTTATATGTTCAAAAGCCCTTTTTGGCGTTTAGTAGTGGGAAAAATAAAAGGGGCTTATTAGCCATTGTGTGGTGAAGTGAGAAAATTACTGCCCTTTTTGGCGTGTATTAGTGGCAAAAAAAAACTATTATTTGCCATTCACGGCCGCAGTTATATGTTCTAAAGTCTTTTTTTGGCGTGTTATAGTGGGGAAAAAGAAAAAGGGCTTATTAGCCATTGTGTGGTGAAGTGAGGAAATTAAAGCCCTTTTTTAACGTGTATCAGTGGGAAAAAAAAAATTATTATTTGCCGTTCACGGCCGCAGTTATATGTTCTAAAGCCCTTTTTGGCGTGTATTAGTGGGAAAAATAAAAGGGGCTTATTAGCTGTTGTGTGGTGAAGTGAGAAAATTACAGCCTTTTTTGGCGTATATTAGTGGCAAAAAAAAACTTTATTTTCCATTCACGGCCGTAGTTATATGATCTAAAGCCTTTTTTTGCGTGTTTTAGGGGGGGGGCTTATTAGCTGTTATGTGGTGAAGTGAGAAAATTAAAGCCCTTTTTGTAATGTATTAGTGGGGGGGCTTATTAGCCGTTGTGTGGTGAAATGAGAAAATTACAGCCAATTTTGGCGTGTAATAGTGGCAAAAAATATATTATTTTCCGTTCACGGCCGCAGTTATATGTTCTAAAACCCTTTTTGGCGTGTATTATTAGGGAAAAAGATAAAGGGGTTATTAGCCGTTGTGTGGTGAAGTGAGAAAATTAAAGTGCTTTTTGGCGTGTATTAGTGGGGAAGAAAAGGGGCTTATTAGCCGTTGTGTGGTGAAGTCAGAAAATTAAAGCCCTTTTTGGTGTGTATTAATTTCCTGTTTATTTACTTATTTGATCTAACAGTTTATCAGAGAAATGACAGGCCCTGCACAGGGGAGGGGCACAGGCCTAAAGGTTTATGGCGCAGGCACAAGTCGCAGCAAAGTAAGGGGGCAAGGCAGTAGGGGTCACTTTGAGAGGCCTGAGCTCCCAGTGTAAGCTAGCAGTTGTGTCTTGATCAGCAAACCAGCGGTTCTTGAATGGTTGACTCGATCTTCGACGTCTTCGCAAATTAGAACAGACGCTCCCAGCCAAGAGTCGGTGGATTCGTCAGACACAACCCTTAGTTGGCATGGCCTGGGAGCAGGCCCTGTGTCCTCACCTGTCCTCAACCTGCCTCTGTCCTTTTCTGTTCCCTCAGCCAGAGAAGTACTATATGCTGTGGACTGAGCTCCACTGTATAGCAAGGACGAGCTACTAGAGGACAGTCAGCAGCTACTGCCCAGCCAAGACCTGGAGGAGACATCAGCCGCTTCCTCCAATAGGCAGGCAAGTAGTGATGAGGAGCGTGGCGTGGGAGCCGGTGTTGCGAACAGTCAGGCTAATGACTCAGAGACTGTTGAGGAGGACATCAGTGACGTGCAGACAGTACTCGATGATGATGTAGCCAATTGCAACTGGGAGCTGGATGATGAAGGGGCTTCATCATCATCTGGAGAAGAGGGTGGCAGCTTGCATGTGAGGCAGCGGCGGAGCCAGCAAGTCGGTAGTGTAGCCGGCAGTCAGCAGGGTGGCAGCAGTGCAAGGTTGGGAGCCAAACATTCCCGAGGTAGACCACCCGCTTCACAGGAGCCTACCAGCCCAAAAAGTAGTCGTGCAGGGGTTCACAGAGGCAGTGGTGGTAGCAGTCAGTCATTGCGGAGTGTTGGGGGTAAAATTACCTACTCGGCAGTGTGGCAGTTTTTTGTTAAGCCGCCGGGGGAGGTGAACATGGCCATTTGTCGAATCTGTGGGCAGAAGGTGAAGCGTAGCCAGGGTGCCAATGTTGGTACCACGGCCCTGCGTTAACATATGCAGTGTCACCATGCGACATCTCAAAATCGGAACCATGGTGACCGACAACAGGAAGAACATGGTGTCAGCGCTGCGTCAAGGAGGGCTGAGCCATGCGCCCTGCATAGTGCACGTGTTCAATCTGGTTGTCAAGCGTTTCCTAAAGTCTTCCACCCATCTCCAAGACATTCTAAAAATGGCTAGGAAACTTTGCATGCACTTCAGCCACTCGTACACCGCCAAATACACCCTCCTTGAGCTACACCGGCAGAATGGTGTCCCCTAATATTGGCTAATATGCGACGTTTCCACTCGTTGGAATTCAACCCTCCCTATGTTGGACCGACTGTTCGAACAGAGGTACTCCCCTGTGCAACTTCGATGTTAGCAAGTGGCAGCTCATGTGTGACACCTGCCATTTGCTCATGCCCTTTGAGGAGGCCACTTTATTTGTAAGTCACCATGACTACGGAATGAACAACTTCATTCCAATGATTCATATCCTGGGAAAGATGCTGGTAAATCTGGCTGGTCAGGGCACTGGAGACGTGGCACCTACATCTCACAGCCACATGAGCCCTGTGGGGGCTAAACTAGCGGAGGAGGACATTGGAGCACAAGCAATGTGTAGCGAAATGGGTGGCTTTTCTACACAGGTGACAGGAGAGGAGGAGCAGCTGGAAGAGCAAGAGGGAGATGAGGAAGACTAGGCAGATTACCCAGACACACCGTGGCAGTATGCAGTGGACATGGAGGCAGGGAGTCCCTCTGAGTCACTTGCGCAAATGGCCCGAGGCTTGCTCACTTGCTTGCGTGGTGACAGCCGAATTGTCACCATTTGGCAGAGGGATGACTACTGCCTCTCCACCTGTTAGACCCTCACTATTGGTCCAAAATTGGGGCCTTTTTTACACCCGCTGAGAGGTAGGACAAAATAAACTACTATAGAGACATCCTATGTAGTTAGTTGGCCGCTGCCTATGTCACGGACATTCCCGCGACAGATGGTAGGAGATTGGTGAGACTGGCAACACGTGGTTTGATCTGACATGTTTTCCTTTTGGATCAAATGACGTCTGTGTTGTTTCTGGTGCTTGCCACACCTCATTGCCCCAGGTGTGGCTATTATGGTCATTTAACCTTCTCTATTTATTGTTGTTTCTCCCACTATGCAATGCGGTTTATAGCTTCTGTTGGAGTTGTGGATAGCTGGTGTGTGGATCTCAGCTAGGTTACTGGTGCTGCCATAGCCACATAGCCCTTTTGTATTTTTTGGGGGTTATTTTGTGTGTTGCTTTTCCCTGTCATTTGTATTAAGGCCTGAATGAGACTCCTGTTCATTCTTACTTTTGGAGGAACAAGTTGTCCTGACATTAGTACCATGGTCCCATAGGTTGAGTTAGGACACCAGATATCCTGGTGTATGAATTCTCCTACCTCTGGGGTCTGTTCATACTGGAAATTAGTCAGGACTTTGATTAGGTTGTCCCTCTCCTTTCCCTAGTTTCCAGGCCTTATTCCCTCATCCCTTTCCCTCCTATGTTCGATATGGTGTTTCCATCCCACACCCGAACGTGACAGCCTATCTGCACCATCATCCATACTCTCGCAGGTCTGACTGTGGGAGCCCTCTGTGCTCACGTTCCACTGCCATGGCTGCTGGGAAGAGGTGGGGTGGCAGGAGCAGTACCAGCTCCATCAGTTGCAGCCTGAGTCTAGAGTCGCTGATGGGCAGCTTTCTTCACCTGCATAGTGAAAAAGCTACTCACCAGCAGCTAGACATAGAGCAGAACCTAAACCAGCAGGAGGTGGTAAACTTGGAGTGCACCCTTCCAGCCATCATTGAAGATCTGCTGGACTACTGGGCAGTCAAACTGGATTTGTGGCCGCAAGTGGCCGAGTTTGCCCTGGAAAAGTTGTCCTGCCCGGCCAGTAGTGTGGCATCAGAGTGGGTGTTTAGTGCGGTGTGGGCTATAGTTACCCCAAGGAGAACTCTCCTGCCACCTCCAAACTATGTCACCTTGCCACTATGTGGTCTCCTGATGCTGCTGCTACCTCCACACTATGTCACCTTGCCATTCTGTGGTCTCCTGATGCTGCTGCTTTTTCCACACGTTCACCTTGCCACTCAGTGGTCTCCTGATGCTGTTGCTACCTTAACACTATGTTACCTTGCCACTCTGTGGCCTCCTGATGCTGCTGCCACCTCCACAATCTATCATTGTTCCACTCTGTGGTCTCCTGATGCTGCTGCTACCTCCGCACTATGTCATCTTGCCACTCTGTCATCTCCTGATGCTGCTGCTACCTTAACACTATGTCACCTTGCCACTCAGTGGCCTCCTCATGCTGCTGCCACCTGCACACTTTGTCATTGTACCATTCTGTGGTCTCCTGATGCTGCTGCCACCTCCACACTATGTCACCTTGCCACTCTGTGGTCTCCTTATGCTGCCACCTACACACTATGTTGTTTCAACCGTCCCCACTTCATGACTGGGCTACTATTTTGCCTTTTTGGCTTGGTTGACATCATCATTTATTTGACCCTTCTTCTAATCTGTCTGTGTGTAGCAGCTGTAAGGCCTGTATGGTCCCATCAAAATTGGCTTGTGATTTAGTAGCCAAAAGCAGGAGTGGGTACAAAACATGAGAATATTCCATTCATGTGTCTTCTCTGTTTTGGATCGACTTCTGTTTTTTTTTGGGGGGGGCATTAACAATACTGATGGATTACTGACCAAATGCTGACTGAGTGAAGGCGGATGCTCAACTAACAGGATTCGTTTTTTGGGGAATTATTGTTCTGACGGATTAGAGGAAGGGCAAAATAATCTGTGATGTCAACACAAACTTACTGCTGACACCCTCTCCACTCTGTTGGGGAGGCTCTACCTGTATAAGCGTTTAATAGAACAGGTTCTGTAGACATCTATGTGGAATCAGCTGACAACAGTGTAAAAGAAGTGCGCTCTTTCACGCTATTAATAACAAAAAGCCATGTGGCTGAATGCCCAAACTTGACCCAGATATAAATGCTTATAAAATGTAACTTTTAATGATCACTAAAATATGCTACGTGAGCACCTACAAGAGGTTAAAACCCGCACGGTTCAGGCCATATGTATGGAATGGTGCTGTGACGTGCACTTCCCCTATCAAACTACCTGAACACTGTTGCTAGTAACAAAACTAGCCCTGAGAACAGCAGTGTTGCCTCAGCTATTCACTGACCTATTGTATCTCACTGATAACAATGCAACACCATACACTGGTTTCATCAGTATTTGTGAGCGCTTGTAACAGCAAAAACTGGTTACAATTGAAATGAATGATTACATAGGACTCAACAAATAAGCAAGGAACCCCACCAAGCTTAAGGAAACAAAGTAACAGCACAAGGGCAGATAATAATAAGCAAAGTGTGAAAATAGTCAGTAAGTATACCCAGAAGTAGCACGCAGATTCCTCAGGCACATCCTCCCAACGCTGGAAAAAGCCAGTTATCTGGCGAAATGGCATTGGGAGGAGGTGGCTGAGGGATCTGCGTGCTACTTGTGGGTATACTTACTGACTATTTCCACACTTTGCTTATTATTTTCTGCCCTTGTGCTGTTACTTTGTTTCCTTAAGCTTGGTGTGGTTCCTTGCTTATTTCCTTATGCCCCTATGCATGCCGATCCCCCAGCCCCCTCTTAGGTACTTTATCGATGTTGTCCTTGCTTGTGCTGTCTCTCTTATACACGTATGTGAATGTTGATATATGTTTTAAAGTAATTTAAATTTTTTTATTGCTAAGGCAAATTCTTTATGAAGTAGTGCTGACATGTTTGCAGATACAGCGTCTAAATTCTTGTGTGGTTTTTCCCACATAAATTTTGAAACAGGGACATTGGGCAATGTACACAATGCCTGAGGTCTGACAATTGATGAATTATTTAATATAATAATTTCTTCCATCGATGGAATTCTTGAATGTTTTACCTTTCTGAATGTAAGGACAGAAGGATCTGCCACATGGGTACGTACCTACTCTCTTGGATCTCAGTCATGTGGTAGGATGATGTTTAGGGGAAAAAAGGCTGTGAACCAAAGTGTCCCTAAGATTCTTACCTCTACGAAAGATGATACTCGGATATGTAGTCAAAACGTCTCGCAGTTCTGGAGAACGTGCCAATATTTTGTGAGTATCTGAAAGACTTTTGGATTCTGCATGTCATACGTGCCCACACATCTGATGACCTTGGAGTTGGTCCTATGTGTGGTATTACTCAGGAGGTCACAGCGACTTGCGCCCTTGGCTCTTGCAAATGTCCTGTGCAAAACTCTTTTGGGATAGCCCCTCCATCTAAATCATTGATATAAAATCTCACTTTCTTTAAGAAAGCTGGCTTCATCTGTACAATGTCTGCAAGCTCTAATGTACTGGCTATTGGGGATACGTGTTCTTAATGGTAATGGATAAAAACTCTGCCAATGTAAAAGATTGTTAGTGGTAGTAGGCTTACGATACACCTCTGTTGAGATGCAGCCACCAAGGTCTACAGAGATCCTAAGGTCCAAAAACGTCAACAAATGTTTATCAATTTCTGAAGTGAACTTTATACCAATGTCATTCTGGTTGAGGTCCTTGACAAATTCATTGAAAAGTGAAGTGGTGCCTTCCCAAAAAACAAAACATCATCTATGAATCTACCCCAAAACAAAATGTGACTACCAAATGTGACTACCCATCGCAGTCCCATTAATATGTAAATAGTAGTGGCCGTTAAAAAGAAAATAGTTGTGTGTAAGTACATAAATGACAAAAAGAATTCATTATGTGCGTGAAATTGTGTGCTCTTAGTGTGAAGAAAAGGGGAGACAGCTTGAACTCCCAAATCATGTTGAATGTTAGTGTACAGAGCTTCAATGTCTAAACTTGCCAATTTTGTGTCAGTTGTGACCTGGATCTCCTAGAGCCTGGTGAACGCATCCTTTGTATCTTTAATGTAAGATGGTAAACTAGGGACAAATGGAGAGAGAAGTTTGTCAACGTATTGGCTGATGTTTTCTGTGAGACTGTTATTTCCAGAAATAATGGATCTGCCAGGGATTGGTACTCATTGTTTGTGTACTTTGGGAATAGCATAGATCGTCGCAATTGTACGATGTAAATTATACAGGTATTTGGAAATAAGGTTGTCCTCTTTGGCTTTGGTCAGTATATTTTTTGAGTTCACAGAGAAAGATCTCTGTGCAATTGCTCTCTAATTTTTTGTACGTCCACGTATCTTTTAGGAGGGCCATCACCATTTCCTGATAGGTGGAGCTATCCATCAGGACAATGTTGCCGCCCATAATCAATGGTTTTATGACCAAATCTTTTTTGTTGGCAAGCTCGTGTAATGCCCACACTTTCTCTGTGTCCAGATTGCTCATTGATGCTTTAAAGGTACTTTAAATAGATTTTAGATCTTCTGTTACTAATTGTGCGAAGGTTTCAATATTCCCAAATTGTGAAAAAGGAGGTGTATGTTTGGACCGTGGTTTGAGGGATGAGAATGGTGGCTCAATGGTATCAATTTGTCCGCTATTTTCAGTATCTAGCGATTCAAGTATAGCTGAAGCAGTTTTTTCCTGTTTCTGTAAGAAATTAAAGTTTTCTTTTTGTTGTTGTTTATGAGTTTTGTGGAGGGCTAATTTGCGAGTGAATAAATTGATATCTTTCACCCATGTGAAACAGTCATAAGACGGTGTAGGTGTAAATGTAACTTAGAAAGATTGATAATTTGAAAATTGTCCCCTGAGGAAAGTGCTACATCCTCGCGTTGTTCTCCCATTTGTCCCTGTCCCTGGATGGTAAGCCTTGTGCTAAAAAAGATGACACAATAGGTATAGGGGGAGGGGCCAATAGTAAAAAACCCCAGAGTAAACGTAGTGGCTGGTGTTGTCATAATCGACAATGAAGAGGCTGGTGCAATGGAGACTGATGGCAGCAACACAGATTATGAAGATGACACCAGAGACGGTGGGTTTAATACTTCAATTGTGGGCTTGTATCTACCAGTCATGTTGATATTGTTCGAACTACATTTTTGGGTAATAGACGATGAGCACAGAGACTGTGGTATCGGGGCCTTTCTTTGTGAAACGGAACCAGAACCACGTTCTTTATTTTTGCAGATAAAAAAGTCATTTAATTTTTACCCTTTAATATAATTCCAGTTGCCTGCCACTGCCAGTGTGTGTCAGGCACACACAAACTGTACTGTGCCCACGGCCAGTGCCCACCACTTATATCGGGTGGCACAGTACCTTGCAGATAAAAAAGTCATTTAATTTTTACCCTTTAATATAATTTCAGTTGCCTGCCACTGCCAGTGTGTGTCAGGCCCACACAGACTGTACCATGCCCACTACTCATATCGGGTGGCATAGTACCTTGCAGATAAAAAAAGTCATTTAATTTTTACCCTTTAATATAATTTTAGTTGCCTGCCAGTGTGTGTCAGGCCCACACAGACTGTACTGTGCCCACTGCCAGTGCCTACCACTCATATCGGGGGCCACAGTACCTTGCAGATAAAAAAGTCATTTAATTTTTACCCTTTAATATAATTGCATTTGCCTGCCAGTGAGTGTTAGGCCCACAGACTGTACTGTGTGCACACCACTCATATAGGGTGGCACAGTACCTTGCAGAAAAAAGTCATTTAAATTTTACCCTTTAATATAATTGTATTCGCCTGCCAGTGAGTGTCAGGCCCACAGACTCTACTGTGTGCACACAACTCATATAGGGTGGCACAGTACCTTGCACGCATAGTACCACTATTCAAAAAAAAATGACAGGAAGAGGCAGGACACTCTGCAGGGGCCGTCGTGGTTGTGGTGCTGTGATTTCCTTTGGCCCTAGAATAATGCCCAGTGTTCCGAGTCCACGTACCCTAAACTCAAAAAATTCTGAGGGTGCCGAAGCTTAGCTTCGGCACCTCTCAAGTTACCACTCGCCCGACAGCCGCCACCACCAACACTAACACCACAGCCGCTTCACTTGATCAGTCAGAGGAGTTATTTAAACACATCAGTTGGAAGAAATGAGTGATGCGCAACCATTATTGCCAGAGGATGTAGATAACAGGGATATGTCTCAGTCAGGCAGCATTTCACACATGGACGTACGGTGTGATGATGATAATGTTGTACCCGCTGCTGCTTCCTCTGCGGAGTTGTCAGATACAAGTGAAGCGGTTGATGATGACGATGTGTCCATGGATGTCACGTGGGTGCCCGCTCGAAGCCGACTGTCCACAGCCAACGTGGACAATCTCACGTTCATTAAAAAAAAACAGGCATGGACCCCACAGGACTTGTTCGTACTGTGAGAGTGATCAGTTGCTTCTGATTATATACACTATATATGTATTGTGTTTGAGATCTATGTTATACGCTTACTTTAAGTATAAGACGTGCACATATTCTGTTTTCATATATTCCACTGTAAGAAAGATAAGGTCAAGGCCACCTAGAATATTATGAAGACATGTCTCTGCAAGATAGTAGGAGTATCTGGCCAAAATAGCTTTTAGGACCATTCCAGGATGAGGGAGTATTGTATCAAGATGTTGAGATACAATGTACTCCTCAATTCTAGGAAATGGTGTTGATAACAAACACAGATGGTTAGCATATATGTCCAAATCTGTCTTGGGAACGTGGCCTTTAGCTTCATATTTTAACAGGATGATTTATAACCTAGTTATATAACTGTTTGTATTGCCAATATGTATCACGTGGGATTGTGCAATCTGTATTATCCAATTATATTCCTTGAAAATGTCTTGTACCTCCATATGCTCCTAGTACTCCCATGTCTAAAACAGGGGTATAAAATAAAGTACTTTGGAGGGAGACCTCAGATCTCTCCAGGCATAACGAGGTGTTTTATGTCTGTGATTTATTTGGCCGACTTATTTAATTAATTTCTATCTGACTACAAGATTACTCCGACAGTACCTTATGCAGAATAGACATGTATACCGGCCTCACCCAACCATTGTTATACTACAGTGCACTTACTCTTTGTTTTCTTTTTTATATTTCCCAATGTTTTGGGGTCTACCCCAATTTATTAAAAAAAAAAAGAAAACAAAACACATTGTTGTTGGCTTTATGTCAGGCAACAATGTAACCGCCAATTGTAATGAATTAAGTTCCCTGTCTGTTATGCAGCGCAGGGGTACTTTGAAAAAAAGAAGGGGTACAGACCAGCCAACAATCTGAACACCACCTAATTTATAGAATATATTTCCCAGTCAGGTATGTAGGGCAGGGGTAGTTTGAAAGAAAAAAGGGGTCATGGAGCGTCCCCGTCATCAGGCATCTATTTGCCCCGCTAAAGGATTATTTTAAAAGTGGATGGAAGCTACAAGAGGCACCCATGCTGCAGATTTATCATGGAGACATCATGGAGATTTTACCGTATATAACTACAGCACCCAAGAATGTAAATGCCGCCAAATTAACAGAATATAATCCTCAGTCAGGTATGCAGTGCAGGGGTACTTTGAAAGAAAGAAGGGGTACAGATCACCTAACAATCTGAAGGCCACCTAATTTAATGAATATATTTCCAAGTCAGGTATGCAGTGCAGGGGTACGTTATGGCCCAAGAATGTAACATATGATTTTTTGAAATTTACCTCCCTGTCACCTATGCAGAGCAGGGGTTTGTATACAGCAAAACTGGCAAAATGTCACCCACCAATGTAACAGATGATTTTTTTTTATTTACCGCCCTGTCACTTATGCAGAGCAGGGGTTTGTGTATGGCAAAAAATGGCAAAACGTCACCCACCAATGTAACAGATGAATTTTAGAAATTTACCTCCCTGGCACCTATGCAGAGCAGGGGTTTGTATACGGCAAAACTGGCAAAATGTTACTCACAAATTTAACAGATGATTTTTTTAAATTTACCTCCCTGTCACTTATGCAGAGCAGGGGTTTGTATATGGCAAAACTGTCAAAATGTCACCCACCAATGTAACAGATGATTTTTAGAGATTTACCTCCCTGTCACTTATGCAGAGCAGGGGTTTGTATACGGCAAAACTGGCAAAATGTCACCCACCAATGTAACAGATGATTTTTTGAAATTTACCTCCCTGTCACCTATGCAGAGCATTGTATACGGCCAAATTGGCAAAAAACTGTTTTTTCAGCATTGTATGCAAAAGTGCTCTGTGGCACAACAGTATGGGTTTATTCCCCCAACTACAGAAATGCACTATGTCACCGCAAAATATAAAACAGTTTTTTCAGCGGTGTATGCAAACATGCTCTGTGATACAACACTACAGGTTTATTCGACCAACTACAGAAATGCAGTGTATAAGGGTGATGTCACAGCACAACGAGAATCTAACAGGGGAAGAGGTGAATGTAATCCTCCTCCTACCACGACCACGCCGGCAAGTACAGTACACTTTACAGACGTGCTGTTGATGGAGGACATGCAGAGCTTTTTAAGTCCTATGCATCACCACAGCCCTTCGGGGTCCACCCTCAGAGAACGACTCGAACGACAGGTAGCAGACTACCTCACCTTAACTTCAGATATCGACACTCTGAGGAGTGATGAACCCCTTGACTACTAGGTGTGCAGGCTTGACCTGTGGCCTGAGCTAACCCAATATGCGATAGAACTTCTGGCCTGCCCCGCTTCAAGTGTCCTTTCAGAAAGGACCTTCAGCGCAGCAGGAGGTATTGTCACTGACAAGAGAAGTCGCCTAGGTCAAAAAAGTCTAGATTACCTCACCTTTATTAAGATGAATGAGGCGTGGATACCGAAGGGACTGACAGTAGGGGATACATTTGACAAAAAAATGCCTGATGAGATGCCTCGGGCTAAAAATGGTCCCCACGCTGCTGTATTTCATCTCTGCATGCTGTTGCTGTTGGGCATTTCTAGCTATGCCACTGGGTCTGCCGCATTCAACTTCTAGGTCTCCAAATTGGGGACATCCCCTCAGCTTCACATTTACGCCTTGGAGGTACTTGCCTACCCTGCAGCTAGTGTATTATCTGAACGTGTGTTTAGCATGGCTGGGGGCGTTATCACAGACAAGCGCAGCCGACTGTCCACAGCCAACGTGGACAATCTCACGTTCATTAAAAAATTAGAAATTTACCTCCCTGTCACCTATGCAGAGCAGGGGTTTGTATACGGCAAAACTGGCAAAATGTTACTCACAAATTTAACAGATGATTTTTTTTAAATTTACCTCCCTGTCACTTATGCAGAGCAGGGGTTTGTATATGGCAAAACTGGCAAAATGTCACCCACCAATGTAACAGATGATTTTTAGAGATTTACCTCCCTGTCACTTATGCAGAGCAGGGGTTTGTATACGGCAAAACTGGCAAAATGTCACCCACCAATGTAACAGAAAATTTTAAAATAGGTTTTTCAGCAGTGTATGCAAACATGCTCTATGGTAGGACAGTACTGGTTTAATCCAACAACTACAGAAATGCACTATGTCACCGCAAAATTTAAAAATAGGTTTTTCAGCGGTGTATGCAAACGTGATCTTTGGTACGACAGTACGGGTTTATTCCACCAACGACAGAAATGCACTATGTCACCGCAAAATATAAAACAGTTTTTTCAGCGGTGTATGCAAACATGCTCTGTGATACAACACTACAGGTTTATTCGACCAACTACAGAAATGCACTATGTCACTGTAAAATTTTAAAATAGGTTTTTCAGCGGTCTGTGCAAACGTGATCTGTGGTACGACAGTAGGAGTTTAATCCACTGACTACAGAAATGTACTATGCCACTGCAAAATTTCAAAATAGGTTTTTCAGTGGTGTATGCAAACGTTCTCTGTAGTACGGGTTTATTCCACCAACTACAGAAATGCACTATGTCACCCCAAAAGTATAAAATAGGTAATGTAGGGGGACTTGACATGCCAGAAAATTAAATGTTTCCTCCACTGAGCTACCAAAAAATAATTAGACTGATGTCCCTGGCAGGCTGGCACTCATGTAGGTCCAGGGCCGGACTGGCCTACCGGGATACCGGGAAAATTCCCGGTAGGCCGGTAGCCCTGACTGCCGCACGGCCGCCCGCGGGCACACTGCGCTGCTGGCGTGACTCACGCGCACGGCCGGCCGACCTGTGAGGAGGCTGTCTGATGCCTGCTGCACCTGCAGTGTGCGCTCCTGCAGCTCTGCTCCCCCCTGTGATTTCCGGCTGCAGGCTGTGGCTGGCCCCTTACTTACTGGTGCCCGGGCCGCGCCCGGCGGTGGCCGCGCAGTAATACCTGGCTGGTGGCTGCAGGCACTGGGGGTGGGGCGGCGGCTGCAGAGCAGACCGCAGATATCTTCATTCACATGGGGGGGGAGAGAGGGAGGTCGGAGTCCCAGAACGGAGTAAGTCGGACCCGGCGGAGGCATAGAGAGGTCAGGGGCTGTGCAGCGCTGCACAGGGCGTCACGTGATGTGCCCAGCGCGCTGCGGTGCCAGTGCTAGCTGGTGTGAGGTGGTGTGCTAAGGCCCTGTGTCTACTGCCCCTGATCAGTGAAGAAGACTAGAGGAAGAATTATTTGTTCACCCGCCGGAGCCGCCATGCCGCAAGTACCCGTGCACTGCTGTTCTGCCGCTCTGTCCCCATTGACTATAATAGGGGCAGGGGACGGAGCTACGGCACAGCACGGCAGTGCATGGCAGAGATCGCCGGACTAAAAACTACTGCATAACCAAATTTTTAGTCCAGTGATCTCTGCTGTGCTCGCCATAGCTCCATCCCCTGCCCCTATTATAGTCAATGGGGACAGAGCGACAGCACGGCAGTGCACGGGTACTTGCGGCATGGCGGATCCGGCGGGTGAATAACCCGGATAGGCCAGACAGCCATGCCGCAGGTGTGAAATTACCCCCATAACAGTGTGTCATCCACAGATCCCCCATAACAGTGCGTCATCCACAGATCCCCCCATAATAGTGTCATCCACAGATCCCAGATAACAGTGTCATCCACAGAGCCCCCATTACAGTGCGTCATCCGCACTCTAAAGTAGTGTTTCCCTAAAAGGATACATCCAGCTGTGGCAAAACTACATCTCCCAGCATGCCCTGACAGCCAAACTCTGTCTGGGCATGCTGAGAGTTGTAGTTTTGCAACAGCTGGAGGCATCCTGGTTGGGAAAAGTTGGTCTACTGTGATAATATGAACAATGGGGGTTCAAAAAAATAGCTATTTTGGGGCAAAGTTCATATTCGTGTTTACACACATGTTTTAAAATACACGAGTTTTATAAACAAGTAAATAACGACGCAGTGTTGTGGAGCTGGAATGCAACTTTTTCCAGGGCTGGTTTTTATCCCCAGTCCGGCCCTATGAAGATCACATGCAGTTCCAAAGACACTGCAGTTGACAATATGGCCGCCAACCCCCACCTCAGTAACAGATGGATTAAAAATTATTTTGCAGTATCACTGGGCTCAGGGCTGTAAACAAATATGTAGCATAGCAACCTCAATAATTGCTGTAGTTTAAAGATTTAACACCACCAAGTTCAACAGATTTCTTCCCTAATCTCTCCCTCACAGCAGCAGCAACCTGTCCCTACACTAGGAGCAGCAGAGTGATGTGCGGCGCTACATGACTCAAGCTTATATAGAGGCTGGGTCACATGCTGCTCTTAGCCAATCACAGCCATGCCAGTAGTAAGCATGGCTGTGATGGCTTCTTAGGGCAAAGTAGTGAAACGCTTGGTGATAGGCTGCCCTGCAGCCTTTCAAAAAGCGAGAAGAAATCGCCTGACAACGAACCTGAACCCGAACTTTGACGGAAATGTTCGGGTGCAGAAAACTGTAAAGTTAGGTATGAACCCAAACTATACAGTTCAGGTTCGCTCAACTCTACATATGATCTACAGAAAGTAAGGGGAAAACTGTCTGCAGAGGAGCAGATAGTGGGAGCAGTAAATGATCAAGCCACCAACTCATGATGTTAAGAGCGTTTCTCTTAATGTCTCTACACTACTAAATAAGACAGATGGTCTTGAAAATTGCATTAAAGGCAACCATGTGAGTCTTATTGGTGTTCATGAAAAGACAGATGGAAGCATTACCAGTGACCTTTTTGAGACTTGGATCCTGCCTACCTTTGGTAAGGATGCTTTCATAAATCTCTCTGCTCATAGGGTTCCAAGTAGCCCATTACCTCAAGGAGCCCTCCCCTGTGCAATCTGAACCCTACATTTTAATGACAGAATAAGATTCTGTGCCTGGAAAGAGATCATCCTGTGGGAATCTTTGCAGATTTTTTTTTTTTTCCTGAAGTGCAACAAGGACATTCTCAATTTCAAAAGGTCAAAAATTGATTTCCTGCTTTACAGCTATCTTATGTATATTGTATTCGGCTGAGGTTTGGGTCACTGCATTGAATAAATCCCACTTCTTGGCTTCATCTTTATAAAAGACAACTTTGGAACTAAGAACACTAATATTGATGGTGCTAGCTGCAATATGTGAGTAACTAAAATTTTGGACCACCCTATAATTTATTATTTTTTGAAAGTGAAGGGTTTTATTTACTGCTCTGCTGTTGGTAATTATATCACTAGGGCATTTTCATTTCTGCTCACAAGCTTCCCCAATTTGTAAATAAACTGTTATCACATGATCTGTATTCTGTCTTGCCTTTGCTGGCTTGATTTATTTTTTACTGAGGTGTGGAGGCGCTAAAAACAAAATAATAAATCTTTATTGATATAATCAAACAAAAAAAAGGTGGAGTAGATTCTAAAAGGTGCACATTGGGCACTTATTCATACAGCCGTACCAGCGCTGGACACGCTGCCACCTACCCCCATGTGGAGGTGTCTTTGCAGCTCCTTATCCTAGCGTTTAATTTAACTAAGCTGGCTCCTGGTGATTCTCCCTTCGGGTGATGAAACGCATAGAGCGGGATGCTTTGTGAGTCTATGAATGCCTCCACTAGTTGAAATGGACTGATCAGCTGTTTAATGGTGTGTGGGGGGTTCTATAGCGGCACTTTAGGTCCGTAACAATGAGTGACTAATTAGTGCCGCCCAATTTGGTTGTGTGCGGTACACTGCAGTTATGCAGATGACTGGTGCAGGTGCGTTTCACTGAACTATACTAGGGTTAATACCTCCTCATACTTTTTTCACTGGCATTATAGACCAATACAAGGTGGTACTTTTTTCACTGGCATTATAGACCAATACAAGGTGTTACTCCTTGATATAAGCCTGCAAAGTACACCCACTGGGTCAATAGGCCAGTCTGAACAATATAGCATGTTGTGTAACAACACGGGATCATTAAGCTCTTCCAGATCGCCGTCTTAACACCTTAGACGGTTGGCACACATCAAGAAGCCACTCCACCACTGTAGATTCGGGTGCAAACTGGCCACGACCAGCTTTATTGTCATCACAGCAGTACAACAAAATCATAAAAGTGAACCTCAGCCGTCTGGCCACTGACTACACAGTATATATACACTCCCTCTCTAGCGGGATCCGGGTCTACCACCCAGCTTCCCAAAAACACCACAGTGCTTACCCCCACACAGGGTTAGAGGGTCCTGGCTCCCACAGGTCTTGACACAACCTGCTCCTTTCCCAGACTGGGAGCCCTGATTGAGGAGCTCAGCCCAGATTAATCCAAGCTCCTCAGCTGGCTGCTAATTATCCCCATTACCAGCCCGACTGCTGCAGACAGTGGGAAAAAACTATTTTCCCAACCTTTCTTGTGCTTGCTCTGGGTGAGATACGCCACTTGAATGGCCTTCCTATGGCCTTCTGGCAGCTCCACTGCCACAGTTGTTATCACGCATACCGATGATCTTCACCCATTAAGTAGCACTATTTTCTATTTGTGCACAAGGCTCATTTATACATGTGCCCAATGTGCACCTTTTAGAAACCTCTACTACTGGTGTGCTCAATCACTGAGGGAATCTACTCCCCCTTTTTTTGTTTGATAATATCAATAAAGATTTATTATTTTGTTTTTAGCGCCTCTACACCTCAGTGACTTGTTTTCTATAGAGACGTTTACCCAGTTTATTATCATACCATGGTTGATTTATTTCTATCACTAGCAGAAGAACCCGGCTTCGCACGGGTATATTTAATTTATTTCATTTAATGTTTCTGTGTGTCGCTAAAAATATCAACATTATTCCCCATAACAGTGACCTCCACAGTGCCCACCCCCTTAACAGTAACCTCCACAGTGCCCAC
The DNA here is from genome assembly GCA_033119425.1 of Bufotes viridis. Classification (NCBI taxonomy): domain Eukaryota; kingdom Metazoa; phylum Chordata; class Amphibia; order Anura; family Bufonidae; genus Bufotes; species Bufotes viridis. The sequence goes on from CM065589.1 coordinate 469,314,032, forward strand.
CCCTTTAACAGTGACCTCCACAGTGCCCTCCCCTTTAACAGTGACCTCCACAGTGCCTGCCCCTTTAACAGGGACCTCCACAGTGCCCGCCCCTTTAACTTCTTGCCGACCGCCTAACGCACGGATGCGTCCAGCCAGCGGCAGGTTTGTTCCTCCTGGACGCATCCGTGCGTCATCTCGCGATATGCGAGATTTGCTGTGAACGCGCGTGCGCGTTCACAGCAGAGCACAGCACGGCAGTGATACTACAGCCTGCCAGCGATGATTAATCGTTGGCAGGCTGTAGATGTAAAATAAATGAAATCAAACAGGTATATCAGACGCTGTTTTGTTAACAGCGTCTGATATACCCGCTACCTGGTCCTCTGGTGGTCCCATTTACTGGGATCGACCACCAGAGGACCAGGTAGCTATGTAAAGTTGCACCAAACACTACACTAACCCCCCCCCCACCCCCTCCTCACTTATTAACCCCAGATAGAATCCCTGATCACCCCCCTGTCACTAATCACCCCCTGTAAGGCTCCATTCACATGTCCATATGTGTTTTGCGCCGCGGATCCACAAAACACGGACACCGTCAATGTGCTTTCCGCATTTTGCAGATCCGCACATTGCCAGAACTATATAGAAAATGCTTTTTCTTGTCCGCAATTGCGGACAAGAAAAGGACAGGTTCTATATTTTTGCAGAACGCAGACCCGTAAGTGCGGATCCGCAATTCCGGATCCGAGCGGGACAAAGTCTGTCCCCATAGAAATGAATGGGTCTGCAATTCCGTTCCGCAAACAGAATTGCGGACGTGTGAATGGGGCATAAGGGTCTCTTATCACCGCCAGTTAGATAGCTACTTGTTAGGTAGTTAGCGCTCAGCCCACCGCACCGCAGTCACTGATTTTGGCAGAGATTTTTTCATCCACGATGATCGATGCGAATGAAAAAATCTGTGCCGTTCATTTAAAAAAAAAATTTCAGCCCAGAGGCTGAACGGAAGAAAAAAATCTCATTACCCATATGCCCAATATAAGGAGAATAGCAGAAACTCCTAATTCTGGCCATACGTGTAATGACTGCGGAGACCCTCAAATGCCAGGGCAGTAGAAACACCTCACATGGGACCCCATTTTAGAAAGAAGACACCCCAAGGTATTCCGTGAGGGGTATGGTGAGTTCATGTAAAAATATAAATTTCCGCTAACTTGTGCCAAAAATTTTTTTTTCTGTGAACTCGCCATGCCCCTCATGGAATACCTTGGGGTGTCTTCTTTCCAAAATAGGGTCACAAGTGGGGTATTTATACTGTCCTGGCATCTTAGGGGTCCTAAAGCATGAGAATCCAAATGCGTAAAAATGCCCTGTGAAATCCTAAAGGTACTCATTGGTTTTAGGGCCCCTTTGCGCATCTTGGCTGCAAAAAAGTGTCACACATGTGGTATCGCCGAACTAAGGAGAAGTAGGGCAATGAGTTTTGGGGTGTATTTTTATATATACCCATACTTTGTGTGAGAAATATCGCTGTAAACGACAACTTTTTAAATTTTTTTATACAAAGTTGTCAATTTACAGCGATATTTCTCACACAAAGTATGGGTATATGTAAAAATACACCGCAAAACACATTGCCCTACTTCTCCTGAGTACAGCGATACCACATGAGTGACACTTTTTTGCAGCCTGGGTGCGCAAAGGGGCCCAAATTCCAAGAAGTACCTTTAGCTTTTACATGGCTGCTCACAATTTAGCCCCGCCCAAAATGCCAGAACAGTACAAACACCCCACAAATGACCCCATTTTGGAAAGAAGACACCCCAAGGTATTCGCTGAGGGGCATAGTGAGTCCATGAAAAATTTTACTTTTTGTCAAAAGTTAGCAGAAAGGTAGACTTTATGAGAAAAAACAATAAAAAATCAATTTCCGCTAAAAATGCGTAAAAAAATGCGTAAAAATGCCCTCCTAAAAGGTACTCATTGGTTTTAGGGCCCCTTTGCGCATCTTGGCTGCAAAAAAGTGTCACTCATGTGGTATCGCCGTACTCAGGAGAAGTAGGGCAATGTGTTTTGGGGTGTATTTTTATATATATCCATACTTTGTGTGAGAAATATCGCTGTAAACGACAACTTTTGAATTTTTTTTATACAAGGTTGTCAATTTACAGCGATATTTCTCACACAAAGTATGGGTATATGTAAAAATACACCGCAAAACACATTGCCCTACTTCTCCTGAGTACAGCGATACCACATGAGTGACACTTTTTTGCAGCCTGGGTGCAAAGGGGCCCAAATTCCAAGGAGTACCTTTAGCTTTACATGGCTGCTCACAATTTAGCTCCACTCAAAATGCCAGAACAGTACAAACACCCACAATGACCCCATTTTGGAAAGAAGACACCCTAAGGTATTCGCTGAGGGGCATAGTGAGTCCATGAAAATTTAACTTTTATCAAAAGTTAGCAGAAAGGGAGACTTTATGAGAAAAACAATAAAAATCAATTTCCGCTAACTTGTGCCAAAAAAAAATCTTCTATGAACTCGCCATGCCCCTCACGGAATACCTTGGGGTGTCTTCTTTCCAAAATAGGGTCACATGTGGGTATTTATACTGCCCTGGCATTTTAGGGGCCCTAAAGCGTGAGAAGAAAAATGCGTAAAAATGCCCTCCTAAAAGGTACTCATTGGTTTTAGGGCCCCTTTTTACATCTTGGCTGCAAAAAAGTGTCACACATGTGGTATCGCCGTACTCAGGAGAAGTAGGGAAATGTGTTTTGGGGTGTATTTTTACATATACCCATGCTGGGTGAGAGAAATATCTCTGTAAATTGACAACTTTGTATAAATTTTTTTTTAATGTTGTCATTTACAGAGATATTTCTCACACCCAGCAAGGGTATATGTAAAAATTCACCACAAAACACATTGCCCTACCTCTCCTGAGTACGGCGATACCACATGAGTGACACTTTTGTGCAGCCAAGATGCGCAAAGGGGCCCTAAAACCAATGAGTACCTTTAGGATTTCACAGGGCATTTTTACGCATTTTGGATTCTCACGCTTTAGGGCCCCTAAAATGCAAGGGCAGTATAAATACCCCACATGTGACCCCATGTTGGAAAGAAGACACCCCCAGGTATTCCATGAGGTGCATGGCAAGTTCACAGAAAGTTAGCGGAAATTGATATTTTTTTTTTGTTTTTTTTGTTTTTTTACAAAGTCTCATATTCCACTAACTTGTGACAAAAAATTAAATTTTACATGAACTCACCATACCCCTAACGGAATACCTTGGGGTGTCTTCTTTCTAAAATGGTGTCACTTGTGGGGTATTTATACTGCCCTGGCATTTTAGGGGCCCCTAAAGCGTGAGAAGAAGTCTGGAATCCAAATGTGTAAAAATGCCCTGTGAGATCCTAAAGGTACTAATTGGAATTTGGGCCCCTTTGCACATCTTGGCTGCAAAAAAGTGTCACACATGTGGTATCGCCGTATTTAGGAGAAGTAGGGCAATGAGTTTTGGGGTGTATTTTTACATATAACCATGCTTGGTGTGAGAAATATCTCTGTAAACAACAACTTTTTAAATTTTTCTATACAAAGTTGTCAGTTTACAGAGATATTTCTCTCACCCAACATGGGTATATGTAAAAATGCACCCCAAAACGTATTGCCCTACTTCTACTGAGTACGGCGATACCACATGAGTGACACTTTTTTGCAGCCTGGGTGCGCAAAGGGGCCCAAATTCCAACGAGTACCTATAGCTTTTACATGGCTGCTCACAATTTAGCCCCGCCCAAAATGCCAGAACAGTACAAACACCCCACAAATGACCCCATTTCCGAAAGTAGACACACCAAGGTATTCACTGAGGGGCATAGTTAGTCCGTGGGAGATTTTTTTTTTTTGCCAGAAGTTAGCAGAAATTTTTGCCAGAAGTTAGCAGAAATGGAAACTTTATTATTTTTATTTTTTTCCTCAGAAGGTGTCATTTTCCGCTAACTTGAGAAAAAAAATGAAATCATACATGAACTCACCATGCCCTTCCGCGAATACTTTGGGGTGTCTTCTTTCTAAAATGGTGTCATTTGGGGGGTATTTATACTTTCCTGGCATTCTAGCACCTGAAGAAACATGACAGGTGCTCAGAAAGTCAGAGCTGCTTCAAAATGCCGAAATTCACTTTTTTGAACAACAGTTTGTAAACGCTATAACTTTTACCCAAACCAATAAATATACACTTATTGGATTTTTTTTTATCAAAGACATGTAGAACAATATATTTTGTGAAAAATTTATATAGAAATGTAGTTTTTTGTATGACGGAGCAATAAACGGTAAAAGTAGTGTAGTGCAGAATTGTAAAAAGTGGCCTGGTCATTAAGGGTGTTTAAGCTAGGGGGGCTGAAGTGGTTAAAAGTGACCTCCACAGTGCCCGTGCCCTTAACAGTGACCTCCACAGTGAATGCCCCTTTAACAGTGACCTCCACAGTTCCCGCCCCTTTAACAGTGACCTCCACAGCGGCCTTCCCCCTTAATAGTGACCATTTACAGTGAACGCCCCTTTAACAGTTACCTCCACAGTATCCACCCCTTTAACAGTGACCTCCACAGTGGCCTGCCCTCTTAACAGTGACCTCCACAGTGAACGGCCCTTTAACAGTGACCTCCACAAAGCCCGCCCCTTTAACAGTGACGTCCATAGCAGTTGCCCTTCAATAGTGGCTCCTGCCCCCATAACAGTGAACTCCACAGTGCCTGCCCCTTTAACAGTGACCTCCACAGCAACCTGCCTCTAATAGTGGCCCCGCTGCCCCATTAACAGTTACCTCCACAGCAGCTGCTCCTTTCAATGTGGCCCCTGCAAACTAAACAGTGTCCTCCACAGCGCCCTGCTCCTTTAATAGTGGCCCCACACATGACAACATGTGTTGCGAGACATTTTGTCGTACCAATGTCGTGCAACAATTTTTAGAATGATAGGCTATGGTGTCGCACTGCGACACAACAGTCGCAAATAATCCATCCAAGTCGGATGCAGGTAGCAGTGTAGTTGTGCCTTATGTGTAGTGCAGCCCTAGCCTAAAGCTGACCTACAGCAGTGAATAAAAATGGCTGGGTTGTTATGGAAACCTGGAGTAAAGCTGTATGTATGTGGAGACTAAGGCATGCAAGCTTCTATTGGCTGATAAGGGACATGTGACAGTGAGTATGGCAGTTGGGATATGAAGAGAAAGACTTGCAGGCTTGCATTGGCTAATGCAAGTAATTTTTGGGGAAAATATCAGGAACGGTATGTTGTAGAGCGCTGAGACCCCCACAAGATTTCATTCCAGGTAGCAAGGGATGTGTATACCAACTTTCGCTGAACTCGTCCTTCTTTATATATATAGATTGCATGATACACTGCTCGTATCCAGGGGTTATGACTGCCTGCATTCTAGCGGCAGAGGTCGTACTTGGACACTATAGATAAAGGTGCTGGCCTGTCTGGAGGCTGGGACCGTGGGAGTGTGCATTGACTTTTTCATATAATGTGCAAGCACGGCCACAGCTGCTGGCTTGCAGGGTGACTGTAACCCCTGGATATGATTACTGTATAATGTGATGGAAAAATGACTCAGGCCAGCAAAGGAGACAATATGAACAATCACAATAAATTAGTAAGTGCCTTGTACTGACTTTTTGTACATGATAAATGCCATTTGCTGAAGTGGGACAACTTCTTTAAAGGGTTTGTCAGAGTGAAAATATCTAGGCATAAGGGTGTGTGCTAAGTTTAAATTGTTTATACATCTTACAATAACCCTAATGGACAATAAGTGTGGATCCACTGTGCCAATGAATCGGTTTGGCTTTGGACTAGTCCTGGGGGCATTATCGTGGCGGTCCCCTGGTTTTTACCTTCTAATACATATACAGGAATCTGGCCACCAGGCTGGTACCTTTTTGAGTAGTCCTGGTGTGGTTAGCTGCTGACCCACTGGGTACAGAGGCCCCAGTGCTGGAAAGAAAGACGGTGGGTTATTTGTGCCTTATCCTTTGATACATTTCCTATCATCCTAGTTACAGCAAAGAATGTCACACTGATTTAAATAATAGCAATGCCAAGAGATTACTTACTGTGGTGGCTGGTGGTCAGGTTCTCCTGTCCTGCTGGAGTCTGGTTTGGCATGGGAGGCCTTTCTGACCATATAATTGTTAAAACTTGAAATAAAATGAGGCTTTTGTCAGATATAAAAGGTTGTACCCCGTTTACTCCTATATGGCACATTCCCAAGCTATCCAGAGTTTGATCCAGAGCAATTGGTAGGGATATGATTTGTAGCTTAACTCAAAAGCATTTGATACTGTGCCACATAAAAGGAGAGGACTTGAGAGGGTTTTATAGGATATCACAAAACTTTCTTCTACAATTCTTGGATTGGAGGTGCTATAAGGGTTATGCCAGATTTTATGCTTTTAAGACTCCTTATGTTGCTTAATTATTTGAGATTCTTTTCTCCTTTTGCAAAATGTGTCATGTATGTTCTTGTCCTTATGTGCTGACCATTCATTGCGTGGTATAACATAAGGACATGCAATAGCCACAATAGCCAATGTGTGCTCTACTATACCAGATACAAATAGTATATTGTAAGACAAAACTGAAATAAATTATATTTAGTCCCAGAAAACCTCTTTAAATGAGGATCTGTGTGTTTTATATGATCATTTGATTTAAAATGATAGAGAACATGAAAAACATGACCACAGGGAATAACAAATAACAGTTCTTCTGTGTTCAGCTGTCAATATTTACCTGAGGCACTACTAGTGCATACAATGGGCCAGGGATGATACTAGTTCCTAATGGATTAATAGTGGTGCAGGGCCGGACTGGCCTACCGGGATACCGGGAAAATTCCCGGTAGGCCGGTAGCCCTGAGTGCCGCACGGCCGGCCGGCGGCCGCAGGCACACTGGGCTCCAGTGGCGACGGAGATGAGCGCTTGCATTGCGCTCATCTCCGTGCGGAGCAGCAGCAGAGGAGGGAGAGGCGTGACCTCTCCCTGTTCCTCTGATAGGCTGCCAGCACTAGGCTGGCAGCCTATCAGAGCCGGCTCCAGCGGCGTGATTACATCATCGCGCCGCCGGAGCCGTACAGCTCGAGACACAGGCCGGAAGAGGCCTGCATCGCATCGCTGGAGGTAAGTATAAGTGTTCTTTTTTTTTTTCTTGGGGCTACTGGCAGCACTAAAGGGGGCTACTGGCAGCACTAAAGGGGCTACTGGCAGCACTAAAGGGGCTACTGGCAGCACTAAAGGGGGCTACTGGCAGCACTAAAGGGGGCTACTGGCAGCACTAAAGGGGGCTACTGGCAGATAAAGGGGCTACTGGCAGCACTAAAGGGGGCTACTGGCAGATAAAGGGGGCTACTGGCAGATAAAGGGGCTACTGGCAGATAAAGGGGGCTACTGGCACATAAAGGGGCTACTGGCACATAAAGGGGCTACTGGCACATAAAGGGGGCTACTGGCACATAAAGGGGCTACTGGCACATAAAGGGGGCTACTGGCACATAAAGGGGCTACTGGCACATAAAGGGGCTACTGACACATAAAGGGGGCTACTGGCACATAAAGTGGGCTACTGGCACATAAAGGGGACGGCTACTGGCACATAAAGGGGACGGCTACTGGCACATAAAGTGGACGGCTACTGTCACATAAAGGGGGCTACTGGCACTAAAGGGGACGGCTACTGGCACATAAAGGGGCGGCTACTGGCACATAAAGGGGCGGCTACTGGCACATAAAGGGACGGCTACTGGTACTAAAGGGGGCTACTGGCACATAAAGGGGCTACTGGCACTAAAGGGGACGGCTACTGGCACACTGTTATGGGGGCACTGTGGATGTCACTGTTATGGGGGATCTGTGGATGACACTGTTATGGCGGAATCTATGGATGACACTGTTATGGGGAATCTGTGGATGTCACTGTTATGGGGCGCTGTGGATGTCACTGTTATGGGGATCTGTGGATGACATACTGTTATGGGGTACTTTCCACCTGCGGCATGGCTATCCGACCTATCGGGCTGTTCACCCTCCTGATCCGCCATGCCGCAAGTACCCGTGCACTGCCGTGCTGCTGCTCTGTCCCCATTGACTATAATAGGGGCAGGTGACGGAGCTATGGCGCAGCACGGCAGAGATCGCCGGACTAAAAAGTACTGCATGTCCGACTTTTTAGTCCGGCGATCTCTGCCATGCTGCACCATAGCTCTGCCCCCTGCCCCTATTATAGTCAATGGGGACAGAGCAGCAGCACGGCAGTGCACGGGTACTTGCGGCATGGCGGATCAGGAGGGTGAACAGCCCGGATAGGTCGGATAGCCATGACGCAGGTGTAAAAGTACCCCATAACAGTGTGTCATCCACAGATTCCCCATAACAGTGTCATCCATAGATTCCGCCATAACAGTGTCATCCACAGATCCCCATAAGTGTGTCATCCACAGATCCCCATAAGTGTGTCATCCACAGATCCCCATAACAGTGTGTCATCCACAGATCCCCCATAACAGTGTCATCCACAGATCCCCATAACAGTGTCATCCACAGATCCCCCATAAAAGTGTGTCATCCACAGATCCCCACAACAGTGTGTCATCCACAGATCCCCCATAAAAGTGTGTCATCCACAGATCCCCATAGCAGTGTATCATCCACAGATCCCCATAACAGTGTGTCATCCACAGATCCCCCATAACAGTGTGTCATCCACAGATCCCCCATAACAGTGTGTCATCCACAGATCCCCATAGCAGTGTGCCTGCCCTGCGCACTGAGGACAGATTGAAAAGAGGGGAAGATCCGTGGAAGCAAGCAGAGGACAGCACAGCAGAAGATGGAATAGGTTCTTTTGTAAGTAAATTATTTTATTATAAATGTATCCCTGCATACCGCAATACTCTCGTATTTTGAATATATATACACATACATACACACGCTCGCGGCGTGTGTGTTTGGGGCTGGTATGCAACTTTTTCCGGGGCTGGTATGCAACTTTTTCCAGGGCTGGTTTTTATCCCCAGTCCGGCCCTGTAGTGGTGTTGAGCGAATCAAAGTTAATGAAGTGGACTTAGATCCGAATTTAAGAAGAAATTCGATTTGCCACAAAGCCAAATTTCCTCATGCTTTGTGGTAATGAATCAATTTGAAATAAAATCCATTTGAAAATGAAATCCATTTGAAAACAAAGAGGCTGCCACAGCTATCTTGCTTAAAGATAATGTTGAAAAGAGATGAAGTCAGCGGCACTCACCCGTGTAGAAAAAGGTTCAAGACTTTATTGTAATCCATGGATACATAGACGGTAAGTCGGTCGGGCCTGGGGGCGGACAAACTCTCCTCACACTAGATAAGCGACGGCTGTTTCGCGCAACAACTGCGCTTCGTCTGGCTCAAGCATGTCCGTGCGTGCGTGCATGCCAATTAAATAATGCGCCGCCTTTCCCAACTTGGGGGGGATGGTCACGCCCCCTAAAACCGGACACTATCTTAAAATCAAAATATATGCAATGAGAGAAACAATGTTAACATGACTAATTGGTGACTAATATGAGTGACCAATAAATAAGGTGAACAATAAAATATAGTAATCTAACATACATTGAAACCGCTTATGGACTTAACAATCTAGGCGATATATATAATGGGGGAAGGCCTACAGGGACCCATTCAGGGTACCCTAAAAGGAGGCGACACATATATATGTATATGTTTTGAACTATGAGGCCTGGTTAATATAGAGCGGGGTGAAGAAAGGGGGCACCCTTACATATATATCCTACAGATGTACAGACAGATCATTTTTGTCATTTAAGCCGAGACTCCCCATTGCTTGGGTCCGAATAATCCATCTCGACTCTTTCTGTAATAATAGCTGGTGCCTATGCTGCTCCCGGACATGGGTGATGAGGCGGGGACATCCTTTCCCGTTCTCACAGAGTTAACGTGTTCCCTAAAGCGTTCAAACAGTGGCCGGATCGTCTTGCCTATATAAAAGTTATGGCAATCACAGTATACCACATACACAACGAACGCTGTCCTACATGTGATAAACTGTCGAACCTTGTGTGTCACTCCACCCATACACAAAGTTTTACTCTGTGGATTTTGGGGACAAAAAGAGCAGTGCCCACATTTGAAGTTCCCTATTCTCGGATGCATTGAGAGCCAAGAGGAGTTCTGTAAGGGATGGAAAACACTATGTATTAAGTGGTCCTTTAGCGTGGAACGCCTTCTGAAAGCAATAAGTGGTTTCTGTTCTGCTAATTTGCCCAGCGCAGAATCTCCTTTCAAGAGGTCCCAGTTATTCCTTATTGCACTTTTTATCACATCTTTTGCGGGGCTATATTGAAATACAAAGGAGAAACTCTCTGGAGTCGTGCTTTCCTTCCTACCTCCCATAAGAAGTTCATGCCTCGGGCAGGCAGCAGCCCTGGACATGGCCCTATTCACGTCTGCCCGTAAGTAACCCCTAGCAACCAGTCGATCAGCAAGTAAACGGGCTTGCTGCTGGAAATTCACATCAGTACTGTTGATCCTCCGTAATCGGATAAATTGGCCGTATGGGACGGCCTTCATGAAGGGTGCTAGATGGAAGCTGGTACGGCGCAATAATGAGTTAGTAGCCATGGGTTTGCGGTATCCTGTAGTGTTTATTTCCCCATTCACCACAGACACTTTCACGTCCAGAAAATCTAGACTTTGTCCTCCAAAGTTCATTGTGAATTTCATGTTCATGTTATTATTCATGTTAAGATAGTCCACAAAGCCATGGCACTGCTCCTCATTACCCGACCATACCATACAAACATCATCCACAAAATGGAGGAACAACTGAATGTACCGAAGGAAAGGGTTAGTCACCGAGAAGACATAATAGTCCTCAAATACCGCCAGGTACAGGTTGGCAAAGGTGCACGAGACAGGTGTACCCATAGCCGTACCTAGTACCTGGTGGTACCATTGCTGCCCGAATAAAAAGACATTATTGGAGAGCACGAAATCCAGAGACTCCTCTATGAACCTACAGAAGAGTGGTCCTTTATCCGTCCTATTAAGGACTTCATTCACTGCCTGAACACCCAGGTGGTGAGGAATCCTGGTGTAGAGGGACTCAACATCCAAGGACACTAAGTGACAATCATCGCGCCACTCCAGAAACTGCAGGGCGCAAAGGAAGTCACCTGTGTCCTTCAGATAGGTCGGAGTCCCGTACAGCAGAGTTCTCAATAGCCAGTCGACATATTTAAACAGTTGCTCTGTCGCTGACCCAACCCCCGCCACGATAGCGGGGCCAGAGGGATGGGTAAGCGATTTGTGGATTTGGGGAATGAAATACCATACGGGGGACCTTGGGTCTTGAGGGAGTAACCTCTCTAATATCTTAGGTGGTAAAAACCCCAATTCGATGTATTCGTCGCTTATCTAGTGTGAGGAGAGTTTGTCCGCCCCCAGGCCCGACCGACTTACCGTCTATGTATCCATGGATTACAATAAAGTCTTGAACTTTTTCTACACGGGTGAGTGCTGCTGACTTCATCTCTTTTCAACATTATTTCCGTGGACTTTATCTCATTCAGCGAAGCACCGCCAACGTGTCTACCTTGATTGGAGGATTGCCCGGCGGTGAGTGGTGTGAGGAGCGGAGTGTCTGGTAGTGCCGCCACATATCTTACTTCTGTTGCATTTTATCTTGCTTAAAGACCCTGCAAGAAATCTCGTGCACGGTGACGTATGATGTCATTAGAGATGAGCGAATTTTTCAAAAATTCATTTTGCGGGCTCGCTGAATTTTTTTGAAAAAATTCGGGTCTACCGAATTTATTTGCTGCGAATCGAGTTAAAAACGGCTTTTTTTCTGGTTTCAGAGATTCTTTATGGTGGTGTAGAACACTGTGCCTTGCAGTAATACGCATAGGGAGTCTGCTGTGGTAGTGAAATAATACTGTGAGTCAGTATGACACACAGATGACAAGCGTCGCTCTTAGAATCACTGCACATATTACTTATTTGGGCAGTCACGGGGCCAAAACTGACTAAATAACTCAAGGATGAACTCAGCCTTACAGGTCGATGTTAGCACCAAGAAGAAACGCACTTCTTTTACACCATCGTCAGCTGATTCCACATAGATGTCTACAGACAGGCAGTGTATTTCCTTGTAATAAACCCCGTTAATGGCTGTATCAAACAGCACGTGCACCCCAATAGGAAGAACAGTTTGCTGGAATTACAGAGCTGTATATTGGCAATTTGGGCCCCAAGTCAGTGCAGCAAGGTGTAATAGGATTGTTCATATTACCAGGGCCGGACTGGGTATGAAAACCAGCCCTGGAAAAAATTATATACCACCCCCATAGCGTTGCGTAATTATACCAGCACAACGTCATTTTAAATTTTTAAGAACAGGTTCCCTACTCAACGGCGGACGCTCGGCGTCACAACACATATATATCCAACACACATACACATAAATACACCACATACATGTTACACACACATAAATACACTATATATACAGTCCCAAGGAATATGGCCCAGTTCTCTAAGTCAAAAGTCACCTCCTGCCCCCACGCACTTTCCTGTACTTGCTATACAGCAGCACATACCTCTCACATCCAGGGCCTCCTAGGTGACATCTCCTCTAATGTAGATCTTCTCATCATCTTCTCCATTTCGTCCAGTCACTTCTTTCAGCCGCTCCTCGTCTCTGTACAGTTTGACACACGGACATCTTAGGTTCTTCACTTTTCTATCATCATCCCCCAACCTGGAGCCCCCACAGTGTTATCCTGCTGCTCAATGTGCCCCCAATACCCCCAAATACTACACTGAAGAAATAATAGTGCCCCCATAGTAATAGTGCTCCTCATAGTCCCACCAATAGTAATGTCCTTCTAGAATGCCCACATTAGTAATACTGCCCCACATTAAGTATTTTGCCCCCTCACTGCCTCACATTATGTAATTTGCCCCCCACACTGCCCCACATTATGTAATTTGCCCCACACTGCCCCACATTATGTAATTTGCCCCCACACTGCCCCACATTATGTAATTTGCCCCCACACTGCCCCACATTATGTAATTTGCCCCCACACTGCCCACATTGTGTAATTTGCCCCCACACTGCCCTCACATTATGTAATTTGCCAACCACACTGCCCCCCACTAAGTAATTTGCCCCCACACAAGTTAATTTTGCCCACACACAAGTTAATTTTGCCCCCAGACAGCCCTCCATTATGTAATTTGCCCCCACTAAGTAATTTTACCACCACACGGCCCTCCATGTAGTTTGACCGCCAAGCTGCCCCCCAAGTTAATTTTGCCCCCAGACAGAGACAGCCCTCCATTATTGTCCCCCCACCCCCAAGTTAATTTTGCCCCCAGACAGAGACAGCCCTCCATTATTGTCCCATCCCCCAAGTTAATTTTGCCCCCAGACAGAGACAGCCCTCCATTATTGTCCCCCCAAGTTAATTTTGCCCCAGACAGAGACAGCCCTCCATTATTGTCCCCCCAAGTTAATTTTGCCCCCAGACAGAGACAGCCCTCCATTATTGTCCCCCACCCCAAGTTAATTTTGCCCCCAGACAGAGACAGCCCTCCATTATTGTCCCCCAAGTTAATTTTGCCCCCAGACAGAGACAGCTCTCCATTATTGTTCCCCCCAAGTTAATTTTGCCCCCAAACAGAGACAGCCCTCCATTATTGTCCCCCCAAGTTAATTTTGCCCCCAGACAGAGACAGCCCTCCATTATTGTCCCCCCCCAAGTTAATTTTGCCCCCAGACAGAGACAGCCCTCCATTATTGTCCCCATCCCCCAAGTTAATTTTGCCCCCAGACAGAGACAGCCCTCCATTATTGTCCCCCCCAAGTTAATTTTGCCCCCAGACAGAGACAGCCCTCCATTATTGTCCCCCCCAAGTTAATTTTGCCCCCAGACAGAGACAGCCCTCCATTATTGTCCCCCAAGTTAATTTTGCCCCCAGACAGAGACAGCCCTCCATTATTGTCCCCCCAAGTTAATTTTGCCCCCAGACAGAGACAGCCCTCCATTATTGTCCACCCCCAAGTTAATTTTGCCCCCAGACAGAGACAGCCCTCCATTATTGTCCACCCCCAAGTTAATTTTGCCCCCAGACAGAGACAGCCCTCCATTATTGTCCCCCCAAGTTAATTTTGCCCCCAGACAGAGACAGCCCTCCATTATTGTCCCCACCCCCAAGTTAATTTTGCCCCCAGACAGAGACAGCCCTCCATTATTGTCCCCCCAAGTTAATTTTGCCCCCAGACAGAGACAGCCCTCCATTATTGTTCCCCCCAAAGTTAATTTTGCCCCCAAACAGAGACAGCCCTCCATTATTGTCCCCCCAAGTTAATTTTGCCCCCAGACAGAGACAGCCCTCCATTATTGTCCACCCCCAAGTTAATTTTGCCCCCAGACAGAGACAGCCCTCCATTATTGTCCACCCCCAAGTTAATTTTGCCCCCAGACAGAGACAGCCCTCCATTATTGTTCCCCCACCAAGTTAATTTTGCCCCCAGACAGAGACAGCCCTCCATTATTGTTCCCCCACCAAGTTAATTTTGCCCCCAGACAGAGACAGACCTCCATTATTGTGCCCCCCCCAAGTTAATTTTGCCCCCAGGCAGAGATAGCCCTCCATTATTGTCCACCCCCCAAGTTAATTTTGCCCCCAGACAGAGACAGCCCTCCATTATTGTCCACCGCCAAGTTAATTTTGCCCCCAGACAGAGACAGCTCTCCATTATTGTTCCCCCCCAAGTTAATTTTGCCCCCAAACAGAGACAGCCCTCCATTATTGCCCCCCCCAAGTTAATTTTGCCCCCAGACAGAGACAGCCCTCCATTATTGTCCACCCCCCAAGTTAATTTTGCCCCCAGAAAGAGACAGCCCTCCATCATTGTCCATCCCCAAGTTAATTTTGCCCCCAGACAGAGACAGCCCTCCATTATTGTTCCCCCACCAAGTTAATTTTGCCCCCAGACAGAGACAGCCCTCCATTATTGTCCCCCCACCCAAGTTAATTTTGCCCCCAGACAGAGACAGCCCTCCATTATTGTCCCCCAAGTTAATTTTGCCCCAGACAGAGACAGCTCTCCATTATTGTTCCCCCCAAGTTAATTTTGCCCCAAACAGAGACAGCCCTCCATTATTGTCCCCCCAAGTTAATTTTGCCCCCAGACAGAGACAGCCCTCCATTATTGTCCCCCCAAGTTAATTTTGCCCCCAGACAGAGACAGCCCTCCATTATTGTCCCACCCCCAAGTTAATTTTGCCCCCAGACAGAGACAGCCCTCCATTATTGTCCCCCCAAGTTAATTTTGCCCCCAGACAGAGACAGCCCTCCATTATTGTCCCCCACCAAGTTAATTTTGCCCCCAGACAGAGACAGCCCTCCATTATTGTCCCCCCAAGTTAATTTTGCCCCCAGACAGAGACAGCCCTCCATTATTGTCCCCCCAAGTTAATTTTGCCCCCAGACAGAGACAGCCCTCCATTATTGTCCACCCCCAAGTTAATTTTGCCCCCAGACAGAGACAGCCCTCCATTATTGTCCACCCCCAAGTTAATTTTGCCCCAGACAGAGACAGCCCTCCATTATTGTCCCCCCCAAGTTAATTTTGCCCCCAGACAGAGACAGCCCTCCATTATTGTCCCCCCCAAGTTAATTTTGCCCCCAGACAGAGACAGCCCTCCATTATTGTCCACCCCCAAGTTAATTTTGCCCCCAGACAGAGACAGCCCTCCATTATTGTCCCCCCAAGTTAATTTTGCCCCAGACAGAGACAGCTCTCCATTATTGTTCCCCCCAAGTTAATTTTGCCCCCAGACAGAGACAGCCCTCCATTATTGTCCCCCCAAGTTAATTTTGCCCCCAGACAGAGACAGCCCTCCATTATTGTCCACCCCCAAGTTAATTTTGCCCCCAGACAGAGACAGCCCTCCATTATTGTCCACCCCCAAGTTAATTTTGCCCCCAGACAGAGACAGCCCTCCATTATTGTCCCCCACCAAGTTAATTTTGCCCCCAGACAGAGACAGCCCTCCATTATTGTCCCCCACCAAGTTAATTTTGCCCCCAGACAGAGACAGCCCTCCATTATTGTGCCCCCCAAGTTAATTTTGCCCCCAGACAGAGACAGCCCTCCATTATTGTCCACCCCCAAGTTAATTTTGCCCCCAGACAGAGACAGCCCTCCATTATTGTCCCCCCCAAGTTAATTTTGCCCCCAGACAGAGACAGCCCTCCATTATTGTCCCCCACCCCAAGTTAATTTTGCCCCCAGACAGAGACAGCCCTCCATTATTGTCCCCCCAAGTTAATTTTGCCCCCAGACAGAGACAGCCCTCCATTATTGTCCCCCCCAAGTTAATTTTGCCCCCAGACAGAGACAGCCCTCCATTATTGTCCACCCCCAAGTTAATTTTGCCCCCAGACAGAGACAGCCCTCCATTATTGTCCCCCCAAGTTAATTTTGCCCCCAGACAGAGACAGCCCTCCATTATTGTCCCCCCCAAGTTAATTTTGCCCCCAGACAGAGACAGCCCTCCATTATTGTCCCCCCAAGTTAATTTTGCCCCCAGACAGAGACAGCCCTCCATTATTGTCCACCCCCAAGTTAATTTTGCCCCCAGACAGAGACAGCCCTCCATTATTGTCCACCCCCAAGTTAATTTTGCCCCCAGACAGAGACAGCCCTCCATTATTGTCCCCCCAAGTTAATTTTGCCCCCAGACAGAGACAGCCCTCCATTATTGTCCCCCCAAGTTAATTTTGCCCCCAGACAGAGACAGCCCTCCATTATTGTCCACCCCCAAGTTAATTTTGCCCCCAGACAGAGACAGCCCTCCATTATTGTCCACCCCAAGTTAATTTTGCCCCCAGACAGAGACAGCCCTCCATTATTGTCCCCCCAAGTTAATTTTGCCCCAGACAGAGACAGCCCTCCATTATTGTCCACCCCCAAGTTAATTTTGCCCCCAGACAGAGACAGCCCTCCATTATTGTCCCCACCCCAAGTTAATTTTGCCCCCAGACAGAGACAGCCCTCCATTATTGTCCCCCACCCCAAGTTAATTTTGCCCCAGACAGAGACAGCCCTCCATTATTGTCCCCCCCAAGTTAATTTTGCCCCCAGACAGAGACAGCCCTCCATTATTGTCCCCCCCAAGTTAATTTTGCCCCCAGACAGAGACAGCCCTCCATTATTGTAGCCCCCAAGTTAATTTTGCCCCCAGACAGAGACAGCCCTCCATTATTGTACCCCCAGTTAATCCCCCAAGTTAATTTTGCCCCCAGACAGAGACAGCCCTCCATTATTGTCCCCCCAAGTTAATTTTGCCCCCAGACAGAGACAGCCCTCCATTATTGTCCACCCCCAAGTTAATTTTGCCCCCAGACAGAGACAGCCCTCCATTATTGTTCCCCCACCCCAAGTTAATTTTGCCCCCAGACAGAGACAGCCCTCCATTATTGTACCACCCCCAAGTTAATTCCCCCAAGTTAATTTTGCCCCCAAACAGAGACAGCCCTCCATTATTGTCCCCCCAAGTTAATTTTGCCCCCAGACAGAGACAGCCCTCCATTATTGTCCCCCCCCCCCAAAGTTAATTTTGCCTCCAGACAGAGACAGCCCTCCATTATTGTAGCCCCCCGTACTTGTGTCGCTGATCATGTACACTGCCAGCTCGCTCCCCGGCAACATCAGGCATTCCACTGCACGTCCTGTGCAGCTTCAGACTGCGCTCGGCAATCTCCCTTGTTCACTGCAGCAGTGACTGAGGGAGATCGCTGAGAGGCCCGAGAGCAGGCTCAGAGGTTGCGCTGCACAGGAATTGCAGTGGAAAGCCTTCCTGCATCCATTCCTGACCACAGATCAGCTGGCTGCCGAGTGGCCGGGCGGTAGCCTGTCTCCATGAAGAGGGAGGGAGACACGGACGGCCACCTAGTCAAATCCGCAGCCCGCAGGGCACATGTTAAAGCGGCGGCTTTAAAAATTTCCCGGGATCCTGGTAGGCCAGTCCGGCCCTGCATATTACCCAGGCTGTGACTTCCCCTGCTGAACTCTGTTCAACATAAATGCTGTGGAATGATTCCTACCTATTCTTTCCCTACACTTTGAATAATATTTCTTTTATATATATTTTTTTTTGCCACAATGAAGTTTTTTCTAACACTGTACCTAGTGTCTGCTGACGTCTCTCCTTGCACTAAGTACAGTGGTAAATGGCAGAATCCAAGATGGCTGACACTATTTATAGGGCTGTGACATCACAGGGCTGGCTGCTGATTGGCTGCATGCATGGCATTATGGGCGATCCAGCCTTCCCAGAGTTCCTTGCTCCATGTCCTCACACGTGCAGCTTCCATTTTAGGAAAAAATGCATTACCACAAATCACAAAGAAATTTGCATTCGGTGCGAATCTAATTTTTCGTCAAATTCGGATCGAATTTCACTTCGTCAGCTTCGATTCGCTCATCTCTAGATGTCACCATGCTGGCCGACGTGATGATGTCATCAAGCGCCGTACAAGATCTGGCACTGGATCTTCAAGCAAGATGGCCCGGCCTCCTCGCTCCCAAATGGATGAGGAATGTACAGTTTAACTTTTTTATGATCAAACCCCTATAATGCTTTAATATTGATCTCAGATGTCGTGATCAGTAATGAATGAGGCATCTCAGGTGTTCAATGATGGGGGGTCGTCATAACGATCCCTGTCATTGCACCTGCTACTCACAAAAAAAAAATATGACAAAATAATTCCTCACTAGGCAAATTTTTTTGTAAAATTCGGCGAACCAGCCAAATCGAAATTCGCTCATCTCTAATTAATAGGTTGCTTTGCTTTAATATTTCTTACATGTACAAATAATTTGTAATTGTCAATTCCTTATAATAAGCTTAAAATCCACAACAGAGGAAAGCTGTTTCCAAACAAATGAGAATAAAAAAAATAGTTTTATTCTTCAGATTTGATGAGGTAATTAAAAAGCATCTGTCAAAATAGTAATTAAACGAGAGATGCTGTAAAGCACTTTTTAAATAACTCAAAAAGTGAGAAAATAAAGATTCTGGCTCAGAATCAAATTTTGTCTCTAGGTGCATGCTAAGAATTGTTTTGTGTTAATAAAGTTTACTAACTCCAGCCTATAATTCACTGGCATCCAAAGAAACCTGCTATTATAGAAAGTTCACTAGTGATGAGCGAGCACCAAAGTGTTCGGGTGTTCAGTCCGAACACACAGAGATATTCCTGCGCTCGGCCGGGAAAGGTCTGAAAATGACAGAAACACCACCGAAATGGATCAGGAACAGCATGGGGACAATGTATGGAAACATCTTGGACTCCCAGGTCGCTGCTGGGGAACCATGTTGTCCGAGTTGTACGCCACTTTTACAGGCTGAATACGCACAACCCCCCCACCCCCCCCCCCCCCCCGAAAAAAAACCTATTTCATGCTAGTTTCACACTTGAGCGTGTTACAGCGTGTTTTTGGAAATAGGAAACGCACGTTGTACGCGCGTTCGTGTGATTGACCACTCTGGCGTTAATCACAATACGCGACACAAAACGCCCCAAAGAAGCTCCTGTACTTCTTTGGGCGTAGGGCATTTTCAGGTGAGAACCATGCCCATAGGGAAACATGGGTTTTCGCCTGTTGAGCGTTTTACAGCGCGTAGGAATGCGCTGTAAAACGCTCAGGTGTGAACCCAGGGTCACAGGAAAAATGGTTAGGAAACATTATTTCCTGTATATTCAATTGTATATAAAGTGCTGCCAAAAATTACACGCAAGAGGCACTCCGAAACAGCCTGTATATCACATAAAGGAGGGCCCTGTTCACATTGTGGTACAATTGTTCAGATAGTGGGACTCCTACACGCATAAAGCCTATTCACTAAGTGAAAGGGCTGCCAAAACTTACAACGAATCGGCACTACAATAAACCCTTTATTACACACAAAGGAGGGCATCATACACACCCTTGAAAAATTTTGATGGGTGGCCTGCTGGTGACCCTCAAAAACATTTGGAGCAAGGGCCTGCTGGTGACCCTCTAAAACATTACGGGCGGGGGGCCTGCTGCTGAGCTGACCCTCTAAAACATTAGGGGCGAGGTGCTGCTGGTGAGCTGACCCTGTAAAACATTATGGTTGAGGGCCTTCTGGTGAGCTGACCCTGTAAAATATTATGGTTGAGGGCCTGCTGGTGAGCTGACCCTGTAAAACATTATGGTTGAGGGCCTGCTGGTGAGCTGACCCTATAAAACAATATGGTTTAGGGCCTGCTGGTGATCTGACCCTGTAAAACATTATGTTTGAGGGCCTGCTGGTGAGCTGACCCTGTCAAACATTATGTTTGAGGGCCTGCTGGTGAGCTGACCCTGTCAAACATTATGGTTGAGGGCCTGCTGGTGAGCTGACCCTATAAAAAATCATGGTTGAGGGCCTGCTGGTGAGATGACTCTGTAAAACATTATGGTTGAGGGCCTGCTGGTGAGCTGATCCTGTAAAACATTATGGTTGAGGGCCTGCTGGTGAGCTGACCCTGTAAACATTATGGTTGAGGGCCTGCTGGTGAGCTCACCCTGTAAACATTATGGTTGAGGGCCTGCTGGTGAGCTGACCCTATAAAACTCTTCTTGAGTCTGTGAAGGCTCAAAAGGTTGGGAATCAGGGCACAATATCTCAGGTACCTCTTCAAGCGTGCTTGGCGAGAGAGACAAACCAAGTACTACGCGATGAAAAGACGTCATGTGAATATCCGAGTGTGGGATCACTTGTTTGGCCAGACGGACATGGTGAGAGGAAGGAGGATCAGAGTGAGGATTCGGTTGACCAGAGTCTTGGCTACAGAGACTGGACTTCGTGGAAGAGAGGGTGGTGCTTAACCGACTGGAAGCATTATCTTCAGCAATCCAACCGACCACCTGCTCGCACTGGTCCAACTTGGACAGTGTTGTCCTGCGCCGCCCAGCTAAGTTGGACATGAAGCTGGGTTAAGTGGATTTTTTTTGTTTTTTTCTGGTGCACTGGCAGCAGGCACAGTTTCATTGCGCCCAGGGCCACGGCTTCTGCTTGCACCATCAGCATCATGCCCACTTCTCTGTCCCTTTGTGCTCACCTTCTTCATATTAATGGTTTTGTCTGTAGATGTGGCGCAGATTGTTTTATTGTCCGCTAAAGACACAGTTTTCTGATGCAGGACAGTATTGGTTACAGAACACCACAGATTTTGGACACTACACTAGGCCCAGATTAATGAAAGTTGGAATACAGACAATATTTTTAGATGCTGTTCAGTATTGGATACAAAAACCCACAGATTGTGGACACTTTACTAGGCACAGATTAATGGAAGTTGTAATATACACGCTTTTTTCAGATTCAGTTCAGTATGGGATACAAAAACCGACAGATTGTGGACACTTTACTAGGCCCAGATTGATGGAAGTTGTAATATACACACTTGTTTCAGATTCAGTTCAGTATGGGATACAAAAAACAACAGATTGTGGACACTTTACTAGACCCATATTAATGCAAGTTGTAATATAGACAGAGTTTTCAGATTCAGTTCATTATGGTATACAAAACCCCACAGATTGTGGACACTTTACTTGGCCCAGATTAATGCAATAAATAAAACACATAAAAAGATGTAAATAAGATGTGTAAAAAAGTCACCACTTTTGAGAGTCGATCTTCTTTTAGCATCACAAACCAACAGTGTGAAGTGGATAATTTTCACAATAAGTCTTAGTTAATTTCAAATGATGGTTGCACTGTCTGACACACTTTCAAGCTTCAAAGTGAGAGCAGGAATAATGACACTTCATATTTATGCATCCAAAAAGCAGATCCCCAACAGAAGGCAATCTCAACCCCGCAGCAGAAGTTATTTTCAGCCAGGTCTATTCCCTCTGTGGATTACAAGGTTTCCCAGCACATAATGAAATTCCACCAATCTTTATATCTTCAAAAGCGTTTTAATATACTCACAAAAGTTGTTTAAAACAGGCATTTAAACAATAGTCTCTGCACCACCGCCCGACCCGGGTTTCACCTGGATAGCTCCGTCAGGGGCGAATGTCCCACCCTTTCCTGGGCGTTCCTTTATACAGGTGAGAGAGCTTTTTCTGCCCCTCCTCTCCTCTATCAAACTACTATCAAAATAAAAATAAAAAAATTATTATTGTCGCCTGCATATAAAATCTCAAATAATATACAATCCCCTGTTTCCTCTCCATTTTGTCTAAATCCCTATAAACTCTCATATACACTAGATACTCACTAAAATTCGTGTTAATATCTAACTTCTTCATTTTGCCCTTTATTCAATCAGGCAGGGTTTCAGATCAAAATCAATATTTAGTCCGCTAGGTTGCAATGAGTCTATTCTGTAGATCCATTCAACTTCTCGGAGGTTAATATTCGCTACCGGGTCCCCACCTCTCCAATTTTGTGCCACCTTCTCTATGCCCGCAAACCAAAGTCCTCTGGGATCTTTGTTATGACATCTTTTAAAGTGCATGGAGACACTATGGCTCTCTAGGCCATATTTTATATTATTTATATGTTTCTGTACTCGTGTCTTCAGTTTGCGCAATGTTCTTTCTACATAGAAAAGGTCACACGAACATTTCAACAAATAAATGACCCCCGACTGTTCACAACTCATTTCTCCCTTGATGTTATACTCAATTCCACTTTTGAAAGGCACCCTTTGATGATTGTGATATTTTTTGTCATCTTTTGGGGCGGTTTCTGCAAGCAATGCAGAAACCGTACCATGTGAACTGGTTCTTTTCCCTTTTCTTACTTTCAATTGGGATATGACTATGGACCAAGGTGTCACGTATATTTGGGGCCTTTCAATAAAAAATCTTGGGTTTCTCAGCGATAACATCCCCCAAAATTGGATCATTTTTTAAAACTCTCCAATTTTTCTTTAACATAGTTTTCACCGGACCTGTGATTCCACTGAACTGCGTAAAGAAAGTAAACCTAAAGTCATTTTTCTTATTCTTTATTTCTCTGTCTCTATTTCTTTCACTTTTTTGATTAATTGCAATCTCCTCAAATACTTTTTGTATTTTCTTAACATCATACCCTTTTTCCTCAAAGCGTCTTTTTATGAGTTTACCCTGTTCCTCACAGTCTTTTCTGTCTGTCCAATTCCTGTGCACTCTCATTAATTTGCCTTTTGGAATGTTATCAAGCCATGGTCAAAAATGGCAGCTAGTTGTATCTATGTAACCATTCACATCCGTGGGTTTGAAGTGGGTTTTAGTTTTCAAAAAACTCCCTTCTATTGATATAGTGAGGTCCAGGAAGTTTATCCTTTCAGCACTAATCTCACTAGTAAAAGTTAAATTCCAGGTACCGTATTTTACGGCGTATAAGACGACTTTTGAACACCTGAAAATCTCAAAAGTCGGGGCTCGTCTTATACGCCGGGTCATCTTTCTCCCCTGTTGCCGCCGGGCTCTTCCTCTTCTGGTAACTCACATGTCCTTGCTGTGCATTGCTTATGTAGCATGTAGCATGTAGCGGCGGCTGTAGCGTATAAAGTAAGAGACCGGCCGGCCCTGTCTGGTGCTTTTTGACAGGGACCGGCCGGCAGATTTGCAGGGAGATGTTGGTGGGAGCGCAGGAGCAGGCAGATGAGGGGCGGAGCAGGCTTTCCTGCCACACATGCCTGCGCCGCCTCTAAGTTTTCATACTGCATGCTCCTGTGTATGGAGGGCTGATGAGAGGCTGGGGAGCTGATGAGAGGCTGGAGGCTGATGAGAGGCTGGGGGGCAAATAAAAGGCTGGGGGGCAGATGAGAGGCTGAGGGACAGATGAGGGGCTAGGGAGCTGATGAGAGGCTGGGGAGCTGATGAGAGGCTGGGGAGCTGATGAGAGGTTGGGGGCTGATGAGAGGCTGGGGGGCTGATGAGAGGCTGGGGAGCTGATGAGAGGTTGGGGGCTGATGAGAGGCTGGGGGGCAGATGAGAGACTGGGGGGTAGATGAGAGGCTGGGGGACAGATGAGAGGCTGGGGAGCTGATGAGAGGCTGGGAAGCTGATGAGAGGCTGGGGAGCTGATGAGAGGCTGGGGTAGTCTTATATAATGAGTATAGCCCAAATCCTATATTTTAACTGGAGAAGTTGGGGGGGCGTCATATACGCCCAGTCATCTTATACGCCGGAAAATACGGTATTTTTATTTAGGTCATTCATAAAATTTCTAAATGCCTCCTCCTCCCGTTCCTATACTATTAGTCATCTATGAATCGTCTCCATAGAATAAGTTTTCCTCCTATCTGTTCTTGCAGCAGTATCGGCTGTATTCTTTCTTCTTCCCATACGGACATGAAAATATTTGCAAAACTGGGGGCGAATTTCCTTGTTAATCCTTTATGTGTTTCACAAGGGTTTTTGGCAAATGGAGATAAATTTTCAGAATTGCAATTTTTTTGAAAATTTTCCATTTTAATCAATTTTTTTCAGTAACTAAATAATGGTTAACAGCCAAATAAAACCCAATATTTATTGCCCTGATTCTGTAGTTTGCAGAAACACCCCATATGTGGTCATAAACTACTGTATGGCCACACGGCAGGGTGTAGAGGGAAAGGAGCGCCATGTGGTTTTAGGAAGGCAGATTTTGCTGGACTGGTTTATCTACACCATGTCTCATTTAAAGCCCTCTGATGCCCCCCTGGGGTAAAAACTCAATAAAAGTGACCCCATCTTGGAAACTACAGGATAAGGAGGCAGTTTTGTTGGGACTATTTTTAGGGTACATATGATTTTTGGTTGCTCTATATTACATTTTTGCAAGGTTACCAAAAATAGAAATTCTGAAATTTCAAATCCATTTGCCATAAACTCCTGAGGAACACCTAAAGGGTTAACAAAGTTTGTAAAATAAGTTTTGAATACCTTGAGGGGTGTAGTTTATTAGATTGGGTCACTTTTATGGAGGTTATACTCTAGGGGTACATCAGGGGTTTTTCAAATGGGACATGTGTAAAAAAAAAAAAGGGCATCAAAATCTGCCTTCCAGAAACCATATGGCGTTCCTTATCTACTGCGCTACAGCAGTTAACCACCACATATGGGGTGTTTCTGTAAACTGCAGAATCAGGGCAATACATTTTAAGTTTTATTTGGCTGTTTATCCTTGCTTTGTTACTGGAAAAAATTGATTAAAATGGAAAATTTGCTAAATAGCTGTTTTGGCACTGTTTATTATTATTTTTTTACCGTGTTAATATAAGGAGTTAGGTCATGGGGTATTTTTATAGAGCAGATTATTACAGACGCAGCGATACCTAATTTTTCTACTTTTTTAAATTTATTTAGGTTTAACACTATATTATCCTATTTGAAACAAAATAAAAAATGTTTAGTATCTACACAGTCTAAGAGTCAGTTTTTTTTAAAGTTTTTATCCGATTTTCTTATGTAGGGGCTCTGTTTTGTGGGATGAGAGGTCGGTTTTATTGGCACTATGTTGGGGGGCATATGACTTTTTGATCGCTTGCTATTACACTTTTTGTGATGTAAGGTGAAAAAAAAAATTTTTGCACCGTTTTTAATTTTTTATTTTTTACCGTGTTAATCTAAGGGGTTAGGTCATGGGGTATTTTTATAGAGCAGATTATTGCGGACATGGTGATACCTATTTTGTCTACTTTTTAAATTACTTTAGTTTTACAAACTATCTTTAAAAAAAAAATAAGTGGTGTCTCAAGTCTGAGAACCATAGTTTTTATTCGATTGTCAGTGGCTAAATGGAATTAAAATTGGGGAAGGGGATTATAAATTTAGAACTCCATGGAAGTCTGGTACTCCCTGAAGCAACCAATAACGCAGATGCCCGGATGATCGGGGCATGTGTCACACTAAGTGGTGGTGTCCTTCCGTATTCCCCTCCTGTGACACACTCTGCATTTTTTTTGGTCCATCCCTTCTTTCCAGTATGGGGACCACACCTGGAAAGTGTTGGACAGGGACGATCCGGGCGCCTCCAGTTCCTGAGGTACTCCGGCCTGCTCTTTCCCGGTCAGAAAAGATCAGGTCCTTGATGACTGTCTCATAGAACTGAAGGAATTTTCCTGTGTTGCCAGCGTTGGAGAGCACAAAAGAGTTGTACATGGCAACCTGTACCAAGTAGACCGCAACTTTTTTGTACCATGCCCAGGTTTTGCGCATGGCGTTATATGGCTTAAGGACTTGATCAGATAGATCAACTCCTCCCATATACCGATTGTAGTCAACAATACAATACGGCTTGAGGACCGTTGCCGCAGTACCTCGCACACGGACAGGGGTGATTCCGTCACCGTGAATTGTGGACAGCATAAGGACATCCCTCTTGTCCTTA
Source organism: Bufotes viridis (assembly GCA_033119425.1). Classification (NCBI taxonomy): domain Eukaryota; kingdom Metazoa; phylum Chordata; class Amphibia; order Anura; family Bufonidae; genus Bufotes; species Bufotes viridis. The sequence continues at coordinate 469,340,502 of CM065589.1, forward strand.
TATCTGACCAGCAACAGGTTTTCACTGGTAAGGGCACGGTCTTACCCCTGGGGATAGGTATCGGGAGGGAGTAGGTAGGGAAGCCACATTGATTTTTCCGCACAGTCCCACAAGCGGACGTGGATCTGGCGGTGAGGGACTGGAACAAGGGGATACTAGTATAAAAGTTATCCATGTACAAGTGATAACCCTTATCTAGCAGTGGGTGCATAAGGTCCCACACAAGTTTCCCGCTAAAACCCAGAGTGCGGGGACATTCCGGGGGTTGAATAAGGGAATCTCTCCCCTTGTACACACAAAACTTGTAAGTTTACCCTGAGGTACTATCACAAAGTTTGTACAGCTTCACGCCATACCTCGCACGCTTTGAGGGAACATACTAGCAGAAAATGAGTCTCCCCTTGAAAGCAATGAGAGACTCATCAACCACGACCTCCCTTCCAGGTACATAGGCCTCCAAAAATTTGGCTTCGAAGTGATCGATGACCGGCCTGATTTTGTACAGGCGGTCATAGGCAGGATCACCTTGGGGGGACATTCTGCATTATCTGCATAACGCAGGCATTTCTGGATGGCCTCAAACCGTGAGCGTGTCATGGCCGTACTGTAAAGTGGGGTCTGGTAGAGGATGTCCCCACTCCAGTAATGCCTGACACTGGGTTTTTTGACTAGGCCCATGTGCAGCACAAGGCCCCAATAGTCCTTATCTCGGCTGCACTGACCAGCATCCAGCCACCGGACCTAGCCAAAAAAGAGCCCGGGTGTTGAGCAATGAACTGTTGGGTGTACAGATTTGTTTGCTCCACCATCAGATTCACAAAGTGGTCACTGAAAAAAAGACTAAATTCAGTCATATTCAGTGAAGCTCACTGTGGGAATCTGGATTCCTAGTTGACCAATAAAATCAGGAATCATGGGCTGAAAATTCTCTGGGGTACACCATGTAAGTTCACCGGTAGGGGGTTCAGGTGAACTTATCTGGTGGACTGGAAAACTAGTACGAGCCCCAGAGCTGCTCGTACTAGGGTGGGTCACAGGGTCCCTGGCATGGCGGTCCCCTTGCTTTGCCTTGGGGGCTCATCATCATCGCTAGATGATGAGGAGGTCCCGGATGACAAAATGAAAGTGGGGTCATCCTCATCCTCACTGGGGCTCTCGGATTCGGGGGCAAGCTTGGCATATGCCTCTTCGGCCAAGAACGTCTGGCGGGCCATAAGGGAGTGTATGTGTGCGTGTGTGTGTGCATGAAAAACTTTATTTAGTGTGCGTGTGTGTGGAGACACGGGTGTTCCCAGACTTTTCCCTAAAACAAAAAAAGCCAAAAATAATTCAAACTTGATGATCAGCTGTCCAAAGCAGTGGGGTGGGCGATGCGCTAACAGTGGCCGGACGCTACAGAGTGCCGGCCACTGTCAGTGTACGCAAAAAAAACTAAAAAACGCTTGCACCCCAAAAAATGTGGGGGGGGGCAAGGGGGCAAGCTGCAGCACCCCTGGGAGGTCTAGGGTCACACAACTGTGCTGTGGACCCCAGATACCCGATCAGGGTGATGCAACAGTAAAAAAAAAAAAGTTAACTCTAAACTCTCCCTTAGTTTCTCTGCCTGACCTAAATCTTTCCCTAACCTGTCCCTAACCTACCTGCTAGTGCCAGATGGCACTTTGGAGGGTTACAGGGGAGTATTGGGTGCTGGGTGCTAGGTGCTGGGCTCAGAAGATGGCCGACAACAGGCTGCTCCTCTCTCCACGGCTCCCGAACGAAGTATTGAGGAGGAGAGGAGAGCAGGGGAACTTAATCCCCGCCCCCCCGTGCAGCCAATCAGATTCGACCCAGTGAGGTGATGGTGACATCACCTCACAGGATCTAAGGATGGTGATTGGTGGTGTATTATCCCACCACCGATCACCATCCTATTCCGGGTTATCTGGTCACCTGAATTGACCTGCGGTTTGCTGCGATCGCCGATACGGGTGGGTCAAAGGACCCCCCTCGGCATTGTCCCAGAGTGCCTGCCGATTAATTTCGGCAGGCACTCTGTTCCGATCACCCTGAGCTTGCCGGAAGTGATCGTAAATACTCAGGACGTACCGGTATGTCATGTGTCCTTAAGTACCAGGACATCAGGGCGTGCCGGTACATCCTATATCTCTAACAGGTTAAATCAATACTAGGATCTTTCTTCAACACTTTTTAGGTTTCTCTGTCTGATGGCAGTGTCAACATTTCCCTATTATACTGATCCCTATCTAATACCACTACTCCTCCCCCCTTATCAGCAGGTTTTGTTATTATTTCAGGATTTTTTTCCAAATCTTTCAGGGTCTTTTTCTCCTCTATTGTTATATTGTGTTTTTTGGCCTTGTCATCCATATTTTTTAGTTCTTTTAACAAGCCTCTTTTAAAGGCTTCTACACGATCATTTTCTTTATTCACCGTAAAAAAAATTACTTTTTTCTTTCAGATTAGTATGAATAATATTTCCTTCCTGTTTAGGAAGTATTATTTGCAGATTGTTTGTATCTCAACAAGTGTTTTGTTTATTGATCGCATATTTTGCCATATTAAGCCTCCGGATATATTTATGAATGTCCAAGAAGATGCCAAATTTATTTGGCTTCTTTGTAGGGGCAAGTTTCAAACCCTTTCCCAAAACTATTTTTTCTGTTTCTGTGAGCTGATGGGAACTTAGATTAAATATTCAGACTCCTGTACTCCACTTTGCTATTCAAATCGATGCTTTATTCAAAGAGCGGTTACCATTCAAAAAAACGTTTTTCGGCATATAGCCTCCTTCAGTATAACTGGAAAAGCATATAGAGATGTCTTAGTACATACATAACATTAGTCTTAGATACAAGGTAAGATATGTCTTAAAATTGTATATAGAAGAACGAGAGAAACAATACAGATGTACACTTGATTGTACAAAACAAATGAACGTCTAGTTAATCCGAACTCTGAAAATACTATTCTCAACTAATGCATCACAAAAAATCCAGGAATGAGGTTTTTCACAAGGAGGGATAATTGCTTGGTGTTCACGGACGATATATTGATCCGCACAGATGGTAGGTCCAAGGTCGTCATCGTAAATCACAGTAATGTGGAAGCTCAGGATGAGGTACAAAATGTTAAGGAGGACAGATGATATGAGAAGTCATATAGTATGCATAAGTCTCCAGGTTCATATAGTATATAAACCATGCTATCATACACATGTAACCTACACAGTAGCCTATGTGATAGTGCTAAATATGCTAATATACCATACATTATAGTAGGGAGGTATACATTGATCTTAGATTATATATCCCCATTATGCTTCCCTGCTTCTCTTCAATCTTGGGGTGATTTTTCCCTCTCTTAGATTTCTTTTTGTGGGAGTTGTTACTTTCTGGGTTATTACTTCTTCCCCTATTTCTAACTCTCTTTGTACCCCCTTCATCACCTGATGGGGAAAATTGTGGTGATCTTTTTCTCTTGGCTTAATTGTTTGTCCCTGTACTTCAAATTTCTCTTTTTGTGTTTGCTCATACTGATTGTTTTTATAGTAATTATTTTTGTGATATCTATATTGTCCATTTTGATATCTGGGATAATAGTTTCCGGAATAGTGATCGGTCCTATAATATCCTCTATAGTTTCTATTATAAGAAAATGTATATGGTGTACTTCTTTGAAAATGTTGATGTCTCTGTTGGTGGTTTGTTGTGTTTTTTACTTGCATCTCTATTACCACTGCATTTCCCCTGTTTTCCGTGTCATCTCCATATTTAGGTAAGGCTACATCATTGTCATTTTTCCTTCCTATATCACTCGTCCTGCTTTCAGCTATTTTGTTTTTCCATTTATAAACTCTGTCCGTCTTATAATTCAGTCACAAACCTTCATATATTTTTTATGTTTCTTATCTTTCACTTCTTTCTCTGTTTTTATCATATTTTCCTGACAACTAAAATTTACTTTTCTTTTTTCAATAATGAATCTTAACACTTTCATGCTACATTCATTCATTAATGTTTCCCATTCCTCAAGATCACCCTTTTCCTCTGAGCTAAGTGGCAATTGCCATCTAAAGCCCTCCGGTATTTTTTCTTCCACAAGGTATTTTTCCAGAGCTATTATATATCAGGCGGTTTTTTCCTCTCGGATCAAATCCCTTTCAAACTCTAGGAAAAAGACCTCTGGATTGTCATATTTTTCTTCTTCACAATCGGAAGGGAACACGGACTGGATGTCACATTTAAAGTTAGCTCTTAAATCAAATATATCAACCATTTCTCAACACAGGATGCAATATCCACTTGCAAAATCCAATAAATAAAACACATAAAAAGATGTAAATAAGATGTGTAAAAAAAGTCACCACTGTGGAGAGTCGATCTTTTTTTTGTCGTCGCAAACCAACGGTGTGAAGTGGATAATTTTCACAATAAGTCTCAGTTAATTTCAGATGATGATTGCACTGTCTGACACACTTTCAAGCCTCAGAGTGAGAGCAGGAATAATGACACTTCATATTTATGCAGCCAAAACGCAGATCCCCAACAGAAGGCAATCTCAACCCCACAGCAGAAGTTATTTTCAGCCAGGTCTATTCCCTCTGTGGATTACAAGGTTTCGCTGCACATAGTGAAATTCCACCAATCTTTATATCTTCAAAAGCGTTTTAATATACTCGCAAAAGTTTTTTAAAACAGGCATTTAAACAATAGTCTCTGCACCACCTGCCCGGGTTTCACCTGGATAGCTTCGTCAGGGGCGAATGTCAAACCCTTTCCTGGGCGTTCCATTATACAGGTGAGAGAGCTTTTTCTGCCCCTCCCCTCCTCTATCAAACTACTATCAAAATAAAATAAAAAATTAAATTATTGTCGCCTGCATATAAAATCTCAAATAATATACAATCCCCTGTTTTCACAGGAGCACATCAATCGCCACCAACATTATCATGCAATAGAATATAACACCATGTTCTTTTTTCTATTCCATTCCCCTAATGTTCATTACTTGACCTATTCAACATAATATCAATCAAACAAATAGAGCTTTTCCTTTCCTCTCCTTTTTGTCTAAATCCCTATAAACTCTCCTATACACTAGATACTCACTAAAATTCTTGTTAATATCTAACTTCTTCCTTTTGCCCTTTATTCAATCAGGCAAGGTTTCAGAACAAAATCAATATTTAGTCTGCTAGGTTGCAATGAGTCCATTCTGTAAAATTTCTGTAAATTTTTTATTTTAATAGTAGTTTGATAGAGGAGGTTTACAGCAAATTTCTGTCCCTTCCTTAGCATGGATGATCCTGACACTGCTGTTAAATATATTGTTGATCTAAAACATACACACACAGTAGTCCTTAAAAGGACTTTAAAAAGATTTCTGTAACTAAAATCACTGAAATTAACTCCCTGCTCTGTCTTTCCCTTCCAACCCGATGCTTTCCCTAACTACGTCTGAGCCGAACATGCGTCATCGGGTGTATATAACCTCCCATGACGCGTTCCGGCCTGCCAATCACTGTAATGGCAGCAGCTAACATGGCTAATGGCATTACAGTGAGGGCAGTACTTACCTGCACCTTTATTGGCTGCTTAAAACCCGTGAAACGTGCGGGACGGAGACTCAAGCATTCCGCTCGAGCACATGAGGTACTCGGCCGAGTAACGCTATGTGCCGAGCATAGCGATGCTCGAGCCAAACCGGTACCTGGCCGAGCATGTTCGCTCATCACTAAAGTTCACAAATTGAATGTACACATCGTAATACCAATATGGATCTCTTTATGACAGAACTGATCAATGTTTTTCAGTATTGTCAGCGTTGTTTTGGGATGCTGATTCATTGTGAATCTGGGAATTGACCGCTCCAAGGTCGGGGATGATAGCAGATAAACAGTATGTACACAGTGATCTGCACTGGCTACATTCCACTAGGGAATGAAGCTCTCTGTTTAAACAGTATAAAAGTTGCAGCTTTTCAGGGCATAGTCAGAAGCTCACCTACGAGGGGATGACTTGGATAGGAACTTAAACTGTGTTTTCCCGATAGAGTCTCTGACTGCTGTCGCTGAAATGGCTTCCCAGTAGAGTTGAGCGGACACCTGGAAGTTTGGGTTTGACGGGTTCGGCCCAAATTCACAAAAAAGTTCGGGACTCGAACTTGACCCCGAACCTGAACCCCATTGAAGTCAATGGGGACCCGAAATTTTGGGCACTAAAATGGCTGTAAAAAAAACTCCTGGAAAAGGCTAGAGGGCTGCAAAAGGCAGCAACATGTTGGTAAGTGCCCTGCAAACAAATGTGGATAGGGAAATTACTTAAAATTAAATTAATAAAAATTAAAAATCAAAATCTTGATCTAGGAGGAGGAAATGGTTGTGGAGGCATCAGGTGGAAATGCCATCAGCAGCGCGTCTACTAGCTTGCGTTTGTAGCGACGTATCTTTCGATTATTAACAGATGTTTTTACCAAATTTGGTTCCCAGTCAGCAATGCACAGCAGAGGTTTTTCACCAGCAGAATGTTCATATCACCCACCAATGGAACAGACGATTTTTAAAAATGTAGGCCCCTGGCACCCAGGCAGGAGGGGTTAATTCACGGCAAAACAGGGTTCATGTCACCCACCAATGGAACAGACGATTTTTTTAAAATGTAGGCCCCTGGCACCCAGGCAGAGAAGGGGTTAATTGACGGCAAAACGGGGTTATGTCACCCACCAATGGAACAGGCGATTTTTAGAAATGTAGGTCCCTGTCACCTATGCAGAACAGGGGTTTATTCACAGCAAAACAGGGTTTACGTCACCCACCAATGGAATAGACGATTTTTAGAAATGTAGGGCCCTGGCACCCAGTTAGAGGAGGGGTTACATCATGGCAAAAAAGGGTTAATGTCACCCACCAATGGAACCAGCGATTTTTAGAAAGTTAGGTCCCTGTCACCTATGCAGAGCAAGGGTTTATTCACAGTAAACCGGGGTTTATGTCACCCACCAATGGAATAGGCCATTTTTAGAAATGTGGGGCCCTGGCACCCAGCCAGAGGAGGGGTTAATTCATGGCAAAACGGGGTTAATGTCACCCACCATTGGAACAGGCGATTTTTTGAAATTTTGGTCTCTGGCACCCAGGCAGAGGAGGGGTTTATTCACGACAAAACGGGGTTCATGTCATGCACCAATGGAACAGGCGATTTTTAGAAATGTAGGCCCCTGGCAACCAGGCAGAGGAGAGGTTAATTCATGGCAAAACAGGGTTCATGTCACCCACCAATGGAACAGACGATTTTTAAAAAGGTATGCCCCTGGCACCCAGGCAGAGGAGGGGTTTATTCATGGCAAAAATGGTAATATTGCAGCCAACAATTTAAAAGAAGATTTTTCAAATTTTCAGTCCCTGTCACCTACGCAAAGCAAGGGTTTGTACCCGGCAAAAATGGTAATATTTCACCCAACAATTTAAAAGAAGATTTTCCACATTTTCGGTCACTGTCACCTATGCGTAGCAGTGGTTTGTACCTGGTAAAAATGGTAATTTTGCACCCAACAATTTAAAAGAAGTTTTTTTAACTTTTTTGGTCCCTGTCACCTATGCAGTGCAGGGTTAATTGACAGCAAAAAATTGGAATATGTCAACCCCTGAACTCCCAGACGGATTACCATATCTTTCGCCCTATAAGACGCACCGGCCCATAAGACGCACCTAGGTTTTTGAGGAGGAAAATAATAAAATAAAAAATTTGAACAAAAAGGTGTGCCTTTTGGTGGGTTTTGAGCTAATGGTGTTATGGGGATCTGTGGATGGCACAGTTATGGGGGGGATCTGTGGATGGCACAGTTATGGGGGATCTGTGGATGGCACAGTTATGGGGGTCGGTGGATGGCACAGTTATGGGGGTTGGTGGATGGCACTATGATTGGGGGACTGTGGATGGCACGGTTATTGGGGACTGTGGATGGCACTGTAGTGGGGGCATCTGTGGATGACACTGTTATGGAGATCTGTGGATGACGCTGCTATAGGTGGATTCAAGGGATGACACATGAATAGCATTTTATGCTATGTGTCATCCACAGACCCCCATAGCAGTGCCATCCACAAATTCCCATAACATCGCAATTCACTGAATGACCCTCAAAGGGTGGTGGGGGCAGGCATCTACAATACCGTAGTTCTGTAATTACAGCGGGCCCGGTGCAGTCACTGTATTCTGCTACACCGGGCCCGCTAACTGTAGGAATCCTTACTGTAGGCGTATGTTTAGGTTTATTAAATCTTCTATATATCCTGTACTTACTATACTACTAACATAACATCCCAGGCAAGAGGCAGGAAGCAGGAGGCTGCATCGGCGGACGGGCACTGGCAGTGTAACTCACTATGTCACTTGCCAGCTCCGCCCACTTTATGAATGAAGAAGGCGGAGCAGGGGCATTACGTAGTGAGTTACGTTGTCAGCGCCCGCCGGTCCAGCCTCCTCTCCTGCCTCTTGCCTGGAACGTTAGTAGTATAGTAAGTAAAGGATATAGAAACTATTTAATAAACCTGTACATACGCCTACAGTTAGGATTCCTGCAGTTAGCGGGCCCGGTGTAGCAGAAAAGAGTGACTGCACCGGGCCCGCTGTCATTACATAACTAGATGCTGGCTTCTCCTCCCTACTCCCTGCCCACTGATATACCCGCCGACCGCGTTGCGCAGCATGCGGTCGGCGGTATACAAGTGTAAACGCCAGCATTCGCCCCACAAGACGTACTGCCTTTTTCCCCCACTTTTGGGGGAGAAAAAGTGCGTCTTATAGGGTGAAAAATACAGTAACTATATTATTGTCCCTGGCACATATGCAGCGCAGGCCGCAAAGGTAATTCCTGGCCTTAAAAAATATGATTTTTCCCCCACCCATGAATAACATGGATTTAAGTGTTATATTTTTGGGTGTAGGACCTGAAGGGTTCTATTACTGATCTATTTTGTTTGGGCTTTGAGTTTCATCTATACATTAGTGTGGATGGCGCTTGGAGCTTGTGTGGAGTGGACTTTGGACTGTAATGTAGCTGTAATATGTTTATATTGCAGTCCAAGGTCTATATGCATTATTCAGGCACAGGGAGGGAGAAACTATTTTGCTGACATGTAGCTTTGACTCTAAAGATAAGATAACAAATGTGTAGCTAAGACGCGTGTTGCTCTATGATTGGATAACTTAAACATAATGTCATTGGATTACGACTATATAAGTCTCATTGAAGCAATAAACAAGTCAGAGTGGCATTGCATAACACCTAATTGTGTCCTGTGTGAATGCCGCTCTCCTGGCCAGATAAGAATCAAATCAAGCTGAATACCGAAGTCTAGTACCAGGGGTACCAATAAGAGGGGAAGAAATGAATATTCCTAACAGGACCTCATCGTTCTCAACATCATCTTCCACCCAGTGTTCACCCCTGCCTTCTTTGTCGGTCTGTACACCGCAGAAAGCCGCAGCAGTTTTCACCTGTGTTTCGTCATCATCAGAGACGTGCTGCGGTGGTCTTCCCCTGTCCTCATCCTCAAACCTAAGTGGTTGGGCATCCGTGCACTCAATCTTTTCCACTTCTGGGGCAGGACTATGGTTATGGCCCTTGGAAACCCTACCAGCAGAGTCATCAAAAAGCATAAGAGACTGCTGCATGACTTGGCGCTTAGATTGCTTGGCTGATTTGCAAGGGGGTGAGGTAAAAGACTGATGGGCATGGGCTGCAGGTGCCAACGCTGAGCTTTCAGCAGTGGGAGACAATGTTAAGGTACTGCTGAACGGCCACGTCCTCTCCCAGCAACAGGAGCTCCACCAACACCACCATGACCATGCCACGTCCCTTATTTGATGTTCTCCTCATTATTTGCGTTCACCCACCAAACTAACAGATGGTTTATCTCCGGTGTCAATTTAACTGCCAATAGTCAACCATTAAGTTCATTAAGTAAGGCAGTGCCCGTGTCATAAACAGAATACATTTCTTTAGGTCACACAACAGTGTAACGGAGCAATTCAATACATTTCCACTATCACCAAAATTTGATTTTTCAAGCCAACAATGTAAAAGCAGAAGTTAACGGTTTAATTTAGAGAAATGCAACATACACCACTAATGTGCTATCTACCACAAAACCTGTGTGTTTGCAGCCAACTATGTAAATGAGGAGTTCAAAAGGTTACTTAAAATGACTAAAATACAGGGTAGGCCTCAGATCTGCTATGTAGCACAAAATCAGTGTTTATTGCAACAAACTACAGAAAGGCAGTATGTCACTGCTAAATTTAAAAATAGGTTTTTCAGCGTTCTATGCAAAAGTGCTCTTTGAAACAACAATACGGGTTTATTTCCCCCAAATACACAAATGCTGTATGTCACTGCTAAATTTTAAAATACGTTTTTGTGCGTTGTATGCCAAACTGCTCTGTGGAACAACAGTACGGGTTTATTAACCCAACTACAGAAATGCAGTATGTCACCCCAAAAATTATAAAACATGTTTTTTAGCGTTGTATGCAAAACTGCTCTGGGGCTCAACTACAGAAATGCAGTTTTTCACCGCAAAATTTAAAATAGATTTTCAGCGGTGTATGCAAACGATTTCTGCGGTACCACAGTACAGGTTTATTTCACCAACTACAGAAATGCTCTATGTTACCGCAAAATTATAAAACAGTTTTTTCAGCGGTGTATGCAAACGTGATCTGTGGTACGACAGTAGGAGTTTATTCCACCAACTACAGAAATGCACTGCGTCACCGCAAAATTTTAAAATAGGTTTAAAAAATTGTTTTGATTTCTTGATGAAGGACATGCAGCAGTTCCTCCCCTGTGTGACTCCGTTCGCCCAGGCAAACTAGGTGCAGAATAGCTTGATACCACCGTGCCCTGCACATGTAGTATGCTGGTGGGGCACTGTGAATTGTCCCTGCAGTGGAGGCTGAGGACAAGGTGGAGGATGAGGAGGCAGAGGAGGACATTTTCGCAGGACCAACGGCGTAAGAACGTGGAGGGGGAAGCGGAGTCACCTGACCAAGTTGCTTGTTTGGCTAGGCAGAAAACACATTTACCCAGAAGGACATATATTATTTTTCACCATAGTTACAGCTCCACACGTCAGCGCTGCCATGCACTTTGGCAGACACCAACAGGCTCAAGGACTGGCCCACCTTGTGTTCTACATATGTGTGCAGGGCTGCTACTGCCTTTTTGGCAAGGAAATGACGGCTTGGGACTCTCCACCTTGGCTCGGCACAAGCCATCAGTTCTCTGAAAGGTGCAGAGTCCACCACTTGGAAATGGAGGGACTGCAGAACCAGCAACTTGGCCAGGAGCATGTTCAGCTTCTGCACCGTTGGATAAGTGCACGCATACTGTTGTCTCTTGGCAATCGCTTCGGTGATCGATTGCTGACGGAATGACTGACTAGGAGGAGGAGGAGCAGGAGCATCAGGACCAGCAGATAATGAGAAGGACAGACTGCTGGGGTGGTGGAGCCTTGACTGCCTGAAATCGGGTGCATGCCACTGGGTGATGAGGCGTTTGCTGCGGCAGGCTGCGCCCTGGCCACGCTTCACCTTCTGCCCACAGATTCGACAAATGGCCATGTTCACCTCCCCCAGCGTCTTACCAAAAAACTGCCACAACGCGGAGTTGGTGATTTTACCCCTAACACTCTGCACTGACTGACTGCTACCGCCACTGCTTCCGTGAACCCCTGCACCATTGCATTCTGGGCCAGTAGGCTCCTGAAAAGTGGGTGGTCTACCCCGGGCATGTTTGGCTCCCAACCTCCCACTGCTGCCACCCTGCTGACTCCCGGCCACGCTACCGACTTGCTGGCTGCGCTGCTTCCTCACGCGCAAGCTGCCACCCTCTTCTCCCGATGATGATGAAGCCCCTTCGTCACCCGACTCCCAATTACGATCAGCTACATCATCATCGAGTACTGTCTGGACGTTACTGATGTCTTCCTCAACGGTCTCTGAACCAGGAGCCTGCCCGCTCGCAACACCAGCTCCCACGCCACTCTCCTCATCACTACTTGCCCATCTACCAGAGGAAGTGGTGGATGTCTTCTCCGGATCTTGGCTGGGCAGTAGCTGCTGACTGTCCTCTAGTAGCTCTTCCTCACTCTATAGTGGAGCTGAGCCCACAACATATAGTACTTCTCTGGCTGAGGGAACAGAAAAAGACAGAGGCAGGTTGAGGATAGTTGAGGGCACAGGGCCTGTTCCTGGGTCATGCCAACTAAGGTTGTGTCTGATAAACTCACCGACTCTTGGCTGGGGGTGTCTGAAGAAGGCGAAGATCGAGTCAACCATTCAAGAACAGCTGGGTTGCTGGTCAAGACAAGACCACTAGCTGACACTGGGAGCTCAGGCTACTCAAAGTGACCCCTGCTGCCATGCCCCCTTACTCTGATGCGACCTGTGCCAGAAACATTTAGACCTGTGCTCCTTCCCTTTGCAGGGCCTGTCACTTCTCTGTCTGACATACTGTTCAAATAAGTAAATAAAAAGGAAATTAATACACGCCAAAAAGAGCTTTAATTTTATCACTTCACCACACAACGGCTAATAAGCCCTTTTTATTTTTCCCCACTAATACAAGCCAAAAAAAGGCTTTAGAACATACACTCATCTAAAGAATTATTAGGAACACCATACTAATACGGTGTTGGACCCCCTTTTGCCTTCAAAACTGCCTTAATTCTACGTGGCATTGATTCAACAAGGTGCTTATAGCATTCTTTAGAAATGTTGGCCCATATTGATAGGATAGCATCTTGCAGTTGATGGAGATTTGAGGGATGCACATCCAGGGCACGAAGCTCCTGTTCCACCACATCCCAAAGATGCTCTATTGGGTTGAGATCTGGTGACTGTGGGGGCTATTTTAGTTCAAAGAACTCATTGTCATGTTCAAGAAACCAATTTTAAATGATTCGATCTTTGTGACATGGTGCATTATCCTGCTGGAAGTAGCCATCAGAGGATGGGTACATGGTGGTCATGAAGGGATGGACATGGTCAGAAACGATGCTCAGGTAGCCCGTGGCATTTAAAATTGGCACTAAGGGGCCTAAAGTGTGCCCAGAAAACATCCCCCACACTATTACACCACCACCACCAGCCTGCACAGTGGTAACAAGGCATGATGGATACATGTTCTCATTCTGTTTACGCCAAATTCGGACTCTACCATTTGAATGTCTGAACAGAAATCGTGACTCTTCAGACCAGGCAACATTTTTCCAGTCTTCAACAGTCCAATTTTGGTGAGCTTGTGCAAATTGTAGCCTTTTTTTTCCTATTTGTAGTGGAGATGAGTGGTACCCGGTGGGGTCTTCTGCTGTTGTAGCCCATCCGCCTCAAGCTTGTGCGTGTTGTGGCTTCACAAATGTTTTGCTGCATACCTCGGTTGTAACGAGTGGTTATTTCAGTCAACGTTGCTCTTCTATCAGCTTGAATCAGTCGACCCATTCTCCTCTGACCTCTAGCATCCACAAGGCATTTTCGCCCACAGGACTGCCGCATACTGGATGTTTTTCCCTTTTCACACCATTCTTTGTAAACCCTAAAAATGGTTGTGTGTGAAAATCCCAGTAACTGAGCAGATTGTGAAATACTCAGACCGGCCTGTCTGGCACCAACAACCATGCCACACTCAAAATTGCTTAAATCACCTTTCTTTCCCATTCTGACATTCAGTTTGGCGTTTAGGAGATTGTCTTGACCAGGACCACACCCCTAAATGCATTGAAACAACTGCCATATGATAGATAATTGCATTAATGAGAAATAGAACAGGTGTTCCTAATAATTCTTTAGGTGAGTGTATAACTGCTGCCGTGAACGACGAATAATATTTTGCGTTTTGCCACTAATGCATGCCAAAAAGGGCTGTCATTTTCTCACTTCACCACACAACAGCTAATAAGCAGTTTTTTCCCCCACACACACACACGCCAAAAAATGCTTTAGAACATATAACTGTGGCTGTGAACGGCAAATAAAGTTGTTGTTTTTTTTGCCACTAATACACGCCAAAAAGGGCTTCAATTTTCTCACTTCACCACACAATGGCTAAGAAGCCCTCCCCCCCTCCCCCACTAAGGCTACATGCACACGACAGTTGTTTTTTGCTGTCCGCAAATCACAGATCCGTCTCCCTTTTTTTTTCACATCCACATCCGTTCCTTGTGTCCGCAAATTTTGTAGGTTGTGCTTCCGTGTGTCTTCCGTTTTTTTTGCGGATCCGCAAAAAAAAACGGAAGGCTTGAACCAGTTCCTAAAGTACCTGTACAAGTGCCCTGGTTTCCAAGCAACCATCCGCAAAAAAAAACGGATGCGGATGACAAACGGATGGCTTCCGTTGGTCATCCGCATTTTTTGCGGATTCATTGACTTGTATGGGTCCGCAAACCATTTTTTGCGGACAAGAATAGGACATGCCATATTTTTTTTGCGCCCGTGAAATGCGGACAGCGGACGCGGACAGGCAACGGAAGAGGCATCCGCATTTTTAACGGATCCATAGAAATGAATGGGAAACCATCTGATCCGCAAAAAAAAACGGAACGGAGGCCGCAAAAAACCACTGCCGTGTGCATGTAGGCTAATACATGACAAAAAAAAAGGCTTTAAAACATATATATAACTGCACCGCCCAAGAGCTAATAAGACCCAAATAACAAGAAGGGTTTGCTGGAATTACAGAGGTATCATCTATTGCAAACCTGAAATGAGCAGCAGTATAATGGCAATTTGGATCCCCAGTCAGTGCAGCAAGGTGTAATAAAATTGTTTCTATTACCCAGGCTGTACACTCCCCTATTGGACCCTGTACTGCTTCAATACTGTGGAATAATTCCTCTCTTTCTTTTCCCTACACTTCTAATGCTCTTTCCCTGAACTTCTATTGAACAAAATATAAGTTTTCAAGTCTTTCCTAGCATTGTCTCAAGCGCCTGCTAATGTCTCTCCCTGTACTGGAAAATGGCTGAATCCAAGATGGCTGAGGCTATTTATAGGGCTGTGACATGACAGGGCTGGCTGCTGATTGGCTGCATGCATGGCAATGTGGTTAATTCCTTGTTCCCAGAGTTCCTTGCTCCATGTCCTAACATGCGCAGCAGCCATTTTAGGAAAAAATGCGATTTGTTACCACGTAGCATGAGGAAATTTGGATTCGGTGCGAATCAAATGATTCCTAAAATTAGGATCGAATTCCACTTCGTCAGCTTCGATTCGCTCATCTCATCACTCTTATTGCAGGAAAATGTAGCAGCAACCTACCTGTGTGTATTAAGTTGAAATTGAGCGTCAAACCAGTTATCTGTTTACATATATTTCAGTTTCCACACGAAAATTTTCACACAAAAATTTTATTTAATTTTTTTTGTGCGGGGTTCGGTTTAATTAAGCAGCATATATCAGTAAGCAGTGAGCACAACATCAGGGCTGTCCTGAACCTGGGCAAAATGACACATACTCCCTACATGGTGCATTTCAACCTAGTGGTGCAGTGCTTTCTAAATAAGTATACTGGCTTGCGCAAGGTGCTGGCAGAGTCCAGGGGACTGTCCAAGCAATTGAGCCACTCTTACATGGCGAGGAATGCTCTCCTGTACTTACAGCGACAGAATAGCCTGCCTCTACCCCTTTTAATCCGCGACATGCCAACTCATTGGAATTCGACATTGTACATGCTCAGGTGTCTATACAAGCAGCAGAAAGTTATGAGCGATTTTGTCATGCACTAGACAGCCTCAGCAGCAGGGAGCATGTGTTGCTTCGAGGTCAGGCAGTGGCAGCTCATCCAAGATGCCTGTCGGGAATTTGCCATGGAGGAGGAGGAGGAGGAGGAGGCAGCACGCTGGCCAAAATGGCCATCTGTATGCTGGTTTGCTTATGCAGTGACAGGAGTATCATTGAGATTAAGCAGTCTGATGATTACTGGATAGCCATGCTTTTCGACCTTCACTAATAAGGCAAAATTGGTGATTTTTTTTCTCCTTTCTCCTTTGGCATTAAGGAAGGACAAATTAATTTACTACCAAGAAACACTGTGTGCGCAGCTTGCCACAGGTTATGGCAAGCAGACACCTGCCGCCAGCATGTTTGAGAGAGAGGCCCCCCCCTTCCCCCGCAGAGTGACGTCCTTCCCGCTGCCATGAGCAGCAGAAGCCACAGCAGCAGCCATTCAGTGATGTGTAAACATCATCTCCTAACAACGAGTCAATATGGGGAAGAGCGATGGCATTAGCAATCGTCGTCCCCCCCATACTATGAAAGAGATCGCTTTATGTAAGCGATCAGCAGATGGATCAGCAGAAGAAAGGTACGCTTCCTTCCCAACTATCTGCTGTAATATCGTCTCATGTAAAGGGACCTTTAGAAAGAGGCCTAAAAGCAGTTAAAAGAACTGTACAAATTTCTAGATAGAGTCCAAGAAAGTGGAGGAATTCTAAATTTCAAAAATATTTTTTTAAACGATAAACGTATAAAATTATATCCAAAGTAGAAATAAACCAAAAATCATTGATCTTACTAAGCAGTTTTCTTTCGAATTCAATGATCTCCACTACTAACTTCAGATAAGTTTACTAAATTTTAGATAGTTTCCCAAAATTGAACTTGTACACTTTGAATAATTGTATTCATAGCCATCAATATATACGTGTGAGTTCATGGCCTTTGTATTATCTCCTGTCATCTTGGATAATGGAATGTGATCTTTCTGGTCATTAAGAGAAATGATAAGACATTTTTGTATTACCTAAAATGATGACATTTATTTCAATATCAGTGAAGACATACCAATAAGAAATGTAACAGGAAATTATTTTTAAAGGTCACATATAGAACCATTTTTTTTCCACTTTGACGACAGAATTGACAACATTTTTATTATTACATGCAGAATCTCTCTGACTTCTCTACAATATATTAGAGGAATAGAGATGAAATTCCTAACCTTTTGTCTGGACACGTGAGGCACAATTTATTTCAAGCTTACTGCAACAATTTGTTTGGAAATTATAATAGATAGTAGAACTGGTCCAACTCCAAAAGTCTTAATTTCGGGAATCTAAACTGGCTTATCGCCCAGCCACAATAAATCTGTAATTTTTTTGTGTATGCCAAGGGGATATCAATCATGACATTAGACGTTTAAGTGATGAGAGTCAAAAGAAAATGGCATTTCAAATATGCATGTGACTAAAACAGGCTCCTAGATTAATGTATTTGGCAGAATGAAAATATATTCATGAAGTGTCAGAGACAGACATTTTCTAGCATCCCTTATGTCAGATATTGTATGGCATGAAATAATGACTAATAAGTTAGGATAATAAAACAAATCTAAAGAATGACAGCATCCCATGTGAAGCAGATGTAGAAAGTGTTCCATTTAGCACATTTTCCCAGCATGCGCAGTTTAAGTGAAAACATTATTATACCGTGATACATAGCAAACAGGAGACAAAATCCAATTTTTGTCTTAACTTTCTGATTAATTCAATTTGCATTGATAAATACGCTGAGAGCCAACAACATACAGATGGTACCTAAAAAGGTTTTCAAGGTTAAATTAATTCAGTAAAATGGTTGGCTCACCTTACCAGACTTTAGGTCACTGAATATCTAGTATAGTATCAAGTGTGGTATCATGAATTAAAAAGGAAATAAGCATCAAATAGTTCCCATCTCTCATCTAGTACATCCAAAGCTACTGCAGTACCATAAATTAATAACTATAACTAAGACAACCAAATACTTTTAGACAATTTGTTAAAAAAATAACACAAAAAAAACTGTTTAACCAGTTCAAGACCAGGTGCATTTTCCAATTTTTAGTACCTTCCTCTTGGAAATCCATTATTTTTTTCTGTCTATTTATGTAAATTAGTTTTGTGCCTTTTTTAGTTATACATTAGGCTTTATTTTATCATTTTTATTTTTGTATTTTTTTTATAAAAAAGGAGAAAAACAGACTATTATTTATACTTTTTTTGCTAATAGCACATTGTGCAACTGTAATATATATGTTTTATTATGTCCTCTTAACTAAGGAATATGTAGTACCCAATTAAAACTTTACTTTTATTTCAACTTCTTAAAACACCCCATATGTCAAAACCACATAAACGATAAAAGCTCTAGTTATCCACTTGAATACACACAGGAGACAGGGGAGAAGGGATAGTCATATGGAGGAATCCAGGAACAGGTCACTAAGACCTGGTTGCCACATACAGCACTTGGTGGCAGCCGGTTACTGAGGAAGTGCCTCCAGTGCACCACTGTTGAGGCGCAGTAAACGCTTTTTTATTGGGACACCATTTTTATTGGCACATAACCAGGGTGCCTGGGCAGATAAGTATTAGAAACCTCATACCTGTCCTATATCTTGGGCACCTTACTTTGTAACTTGCATTGAGACACTTTATGACCATTACCTAATATTGCACTTTATTTGCTCTATTCTGGCATGACATTTATGCATGTTGAACCGTGCACCTTATTGGACCATTTTTATGATCCCCCGATGAACAGCTATACTATCTAGGAAACGCGTCGGGACTTGGGACTTTATCTTGGCCGTGGGCCAGGAACATTGTAAAGTTATTTATGACTCTTTAACGGTTATGGTTTGAGTTCCCTAACATCCTATTCCATCCTTTGGGCGAATGGCCGGGCAGCCCGACATGGTGTCCATCAGGGATAGTGTGAGGGTTAGACAGGGTGAATGTTTATGAGGTGAAAACAGTGCAACTACAGGTCTTAGTGACCCGGTCATGGATTCCTTCATATAACTATCCCTTCTCCCCTGTCTCCTGTGTGTAGTCAAGTGGCTAACTAGCGCTTTTATCGTTTATGTGGTTTTGACATATGGGGTGTTTTAAAAAGTTGAAATAAAAGTAAAGTTTTAATCGGGTACTACATATTCCTTAGTTGCGTCTTCTCAGGTACCTTGTGTGGCAGGTGTCCACTTACAAGGGATCCCCACGTTTTCATCATTTAAAGTTTTCTTATGTCCTCTTACCATAATGATCATTTTAATATATGGGATGTATGGGTTATGGTGGCTGGGGGTTGGGATAGAAGGTCCGTTGTGGCATGTGGTGGCATTTTTTATTTCTTTTATTTTACACTTTGAAGACAAGACCTTTGGGGACATTTAACTTTACATTTTTAGAAATTTATTTCTGACATATTAGCCCCAGTTACAGGGGTAATACAGCCCCCAGAGAGGTTATACAGGGCTGCACAACCTTAGTACAGAGATGATCTGGGTGTGATAAGACCCAGCAACTCATGCAGACTCCCACCCCATGGTGATCACATGACTACTGGGCCTGGTGCAGGAAGCTGCATTGTCGCGTCCTGATCTCATCACATTCACAGCACATATATAGTCAATGGGCAATCAGCAAGTTGTAAAAGTTAGTTTACACACATATTTCTGAATAATCAGACTGATTTTACAAATATTAAAATTGGTTTGAGTTTGTCGACATTGTCAAGTGTGTGGGAGCTCTTAAATGTACGGATGTGAAATTCTCCAAGATAGATCAATTGTTCCCGATGAGAGAAACTGCTATCAGAGGTGTATCAGAGGCATCTCATCTAGCCAAACTATATTTCACTCTGTACGGATCATGGGCTAGAACCCAAAAACTGCTATCTACAGATGAAAGTCTCTTTCCTTTGGAGGAGTCTCTAGTATGAGGTAGATTCCTTCCTTCTGGAGAAGAGTTAGTTTGCATACCTTTTTCCAGGAATCATTGTCTGTAATTAAGTACCCTTTAAGAGCTGTGTGAAAGGCATCTTATCCAGTTAATCAGAACCTTGCTCTGTACTAATGAGGAGCAAGAAACCTAAAATACAGATGGTGTTTTTTTCTTTTGGAGGAGTCTCTGGCTTGGATGATATAAAGTAGTTTTCTGTCTTTTGAGGGGGGCTAATTTGTATTCTTTCCCATAGATCACTAATTATAAGTAAGACCTTATATATTGTTATTTCTTCTTAAACCTGCACACTTGAGCAAACCAAGGAGAAATAATTGATGGCCAAATAAGCATTTGTCAAAAATCACAGAAAAAGATACAAAACATCCTGAATAATATGATAACTAAATATGCGGATGTACAACACAATAGATGCAAACATTATATATGCTATCACTGATGAAAGAGGCGCTAAAACATAACTTTTAATGATAAAGCAAAAATATAACAAACTTGGGTATTTGCTGATTATTAAAACTGCCACAGAGATGCACAGGCTACAGGGTACACCTAGTTTCTATGATGAAGACATCTGTCATCCCATGAAACCCAGCCTGAGCAATCCAAAGGTGTCTCTATAAAACTGCCTAAAGGTGATACTATTCAGTTACACACCACTAATGTAGTAGAAGTGTCAAAAGAAAAACATGGAGGGCTGCACTCGAGTCCCGACCCTATTCAGCAGTCCCTAGACTTGGTAAATGAAAGGGTGTTCTGTGTGCACTATACTAATCGATCGGAAACCCCTTCATTGACAAGGCCCTATGTAAGCCTCCACACTTGCAGGCGTCTATCTCCCATCCATCCCTGTTCACGCTCCAGAGTGGGGTAAGTATATACATATAGAAGACAAAAAGTGGTAATAATGAGGTGATGAAAGGACACCTGCACCTGGATAGTGTCTGGACTGAACACAGCATATGATGCGGGGATGTGTGGAGTGAGCCACATATTCCGCCCACCTGATTAGCCACCATGTCAATTAGTGTTTTTTTTTACAACTATTTGTTTCTTCATAGAGGGGTTTGCCATCTGATGCGCATAATTATGTTTTTGGAATTCTCCCTAGGCATTGGGTTTTAATAATGCTGTGGGACATTGTGATGATAGGTCCGATTCGATATTCTTTATCCGTGCTCTCTCAAATTATATTATGTGTGCCTGCGTCATCTTCCTTTATTTGGGAACTTCAGAGATAATTGTAATTGAGGTACTGTAGACCTGACTACGGGTCCCAGATATGTATTCATTGTTTTCCTTATTATTGTGCATCTGTAGGTTTATTGCTTAGCCCTTACAAATTGGGGCTTCATTGTTTTGATGGCCCCCTCCAACTTACCTGTCACCCACTGGTGACACCTAATTGACATGGCAGCTAATCAGGTGGGCGGAATATGTGGCTCACTCCCTACATCCCCGCATCATATGCTGTGTTCAGTCCAGACACTATCCAGGTGCGGGTGTCCTTTCATCGCCTCATTATTACCACTTTTTGTCTTCACCAGGAGGTGCCGCCACAAGCACAGTAGCGTGGCAGCGCTTTAGGCAGGTCTTATCTTAAACAATGCTCCCCATCGAGCTTTGTTTAAGAGAATTCTATATGTATATACATTGTTTAAGAGAATTCTATATGTATATACTTACCCTGCTCTGTGTTGTATATACTCCCAACATTAAAGAAATCCTGCCGATTTGGATTCCGATACATTATTAGTGTTTATAGGGGCAGTACTGTCCTCTCTTGCTGCCATGCGACGGCAGGCGGGGTGAAAGTCTTTCTCCGCACAGTCTTGCCTCCCATTGGCGGCCAACGGTCCCCCTTCCCTCCTTGAGGGAGAGTGGCTTAGTCCATTTAACTCGGCATTTGGCGTGGCCGCTTCACGGAGTCACAGCGCCGGGAGGTGCCACCACAAGCACAGTAGCGTGGCAGCGCTTTAGGCAGGTCTTCTCTTAAACAATGCTCCTTATTGATTCTAATGAATTTAATAATTGAAACGCCTCGAGCGTGAACAGGGATGGATGGGAGATAGACGCCTGCAAGTGTGGAGGCTTACATAGGGCCTTGTCAATGAAGGGGTGCCGATCGATTTGTATAGTGCACACAGAACACCCTTTCATTTACCTAGTCTAGGGACTCCTGAATAGGGTCCGGACTTGAGTGTAGCCCTCCATGTTTTTCTTTTGACACTTCTGCTACATTAATGGTGTGTAACTGAATAGTATCACCTTTAGGCAGTTTTATAGAGACACCTTTGGATAGCTCAGGCTGGGTTGTATGGGATGACAGCTGTCTTCATCATAGAAACTAGGTGTACCCTGTAGCCTGCACATCTCTGTGGCAGTTTTAATAATTGGCTAATCCCCCAGTTTGTTATATTTTAGCTTTATCATTAAAAGTTATGATTTAGCGCCTCTTTCATCAGTGATAGTATTTGGCTTCAGAAGCGCATTACCTCGGTATTGTGGCGTTTGGTTTAATTGTCTTGAAACATTATATATGGACTAAGCCCTACTCTGATATGATAAAATCTGAGACTCTCAGACAACATATTTTGATGAAAACACATCCGTGCTGCTCCTAGTTACCTCTGTGTACATCAAGCAACCAATGAGAGGAGGAGCACACACACCTATATGTACCATATAATCAAAATATGTTTTTTTTTTAATAAAGAAAAGGCACCTTCAAGTGTGAATGTGCTCCTATTATCTGGGGAGTAGCATTCTTGTGCACTTTTTGCCCCACCTATCCCACATGCGACTTTAATTAGGTGGTACATTTAGGTGTGCGTGCATTATTTTCTGTGATTTTTTTCTGAATTCGCTTTTTGTCAAGATCTATATTGTGTATAACTGGCTTGAGTTACAGTTGATAATAAATATAACCATATATCTGATTTATATTATTTGATAATCTATTAGTAATAAAACAAATGTGATCATAGCAGAATAAGGCTACGTTCACACGACGATATTTGTCACGCAACATTTTGTCGCACTATTGTTGCGCGACAATTTTTTAATGGGAGTTTATGGTGTCGCATTGCGACATGCAACATGCTGCGACTGCGACTCAAGATGGGTTTTTCTGCGACTGTCGCGTCGCAGTCGCAGCATGTTGCATGTCGCAATGCGACACCATAGACTCCCATTATAAAAATTGTCGCGTGACAATAGTGCGACAAAATTTCGCGCGACAAATGTTGCAGTAAAGTTGTGCCCTATTTGTCGCGCGACAAATGTCGTTGTGTGAACGTAGCCTATATCCAGCGATAGAGAACCTGGATCAGCTTTAGAGAATATTTGCAGCAACAGCGCCACAGTCTCATCAAACAGCTGATTGGCAGGATGCCAGGAGTTGGAAACCACAGATCTGATATTGATGACTTATCCTGAGAATAGGTCATCAATATTAAAAAACCTGGAAAACCCTTTTAATTTTATCCATATTATCTGAGAGCATTTTGGACATAGAGATCAGGATCACAAAGGAACATGACATGAAGACATGTGGTACACTGTCATTATCTCTTACCTGAGTAAAGTTCAACTGTATCTCCATGTCTCTTACAAAATACTGTTTTATACTGTGTAAAGTCTTTGAGTAAATATTGCTCAGCATTAAACATTATATGTAATGTTATCAAAAGAATATTATTTAAAGTTGATTAATAAACTGGATCAAAAACCTGAAGGCATGAAATAGCATTGACAATAAATTTACATAGGCCGGGTTCACATCACTGTTTATTTTTCCGAGTCGGTAGAGGAACAGAAAAATAAACAAAAAAATAGATCCTGTATTTTAAGCATCCATTGTGCTCCGTTATGCACATTTGGCATCCGTTTTAGCCATTTCCATCTGAGATCAGTTACTAGAGGTCCCCACCCCTCTAGTAGAAATTGTCAACACTCATTTTATATTGTATTTACACTTTATTCCAATTGTTCCACAAATGGTTTATTGGTTATACTGCCACCTATTGGGAACAACTTTGTGCATGTTTGGTGTTGATAGGTGTTCATTGGTTATCTGGTCATTTGGTGATGGGAAAGAATGTTGACAGGTGTCATAGACGATCTGGAAAGTTATGGTTGCCAACCAGAGCCAGTGTGAGGACATTGAGATGTTTGTACATGGCAACACTTACATGGATTGGACAAAGCTAGCTGGGCCATTTGTAAGACTGAAACAGAATTGTGGCCAGTGCTGAAGAGTCACATCTGTAACAACAAAGGCACCACCAGATAAGTGTTGCCTGGTAAGCTAGAATACAGATTCAAGAGAACTTTTAGTGGGTTGAAAAACAGGTATTTGGAGACTGAGGAGCAGCAACAGTACAGAGAGATGGACTCTTGCTAGCAGGGGACCCCCTACCTTCTGGTTTGTCCAGCAGTTTATCATAATCTTCCATGTCACTTTCTGCTAGTTAGATCTGAAATGGTATACTCCTCTACCAATGTTTTAGATGACCCTTTGCAGTCCTTCTATAACACAGTATTACCACCTCCTGCACCTTTTGCTGAATGGAAGGCAGTAAGGTAGTGGATGTGGATGCAGAATAATATCTTATGCTGATGTGTACAGTATTGAGAGGAGATAAGGTGGTGGTTTGGTGAGAACACAAACTACAGCGTGTCTCATTCACACGTCAGTGATTCACAGACGTGTGCGTTAAGTGTTCTCCACAGACAACACACGTACCCATTAATTTCAATGTGTGTATTCACACATTCTTGTTTTACCATGGTCTGTGGGTCCATGGATTTTTGCGCAGAAACATGCTCTATTTTGTCCATGTTCAAGGATCCATCACACCCATTGTAGTCTATGGCTCTGTGAAAAACACAGATGCAACACAGATGCCATCCATGTGTCATCCGTGTTCACACGGTTTACACATGGACAGCAAAAAATGGACACTAGGACCAAACTTGAATCCTTCATGGACATCTTCACAAATGCAGCACTGAACATCTTATCCAGGATTTCATCACAGACTGGTGAATGAGACTTAACACTGCCAGCACTGATTGGATGATGTCAGCTCGTGCTGGGACACAACCCCAACTGGTAACACCCAGGTAGACCTTTATTACAGATTGCTAGGAATAGTAAGAGAATGGCACATCATAGAGTCAAAAGAACAGATGTCTATATCATAGACAATGCAAGCAGATAAGTCAGGAGATGTTGAACAATTCCTACTGTAAAGATGAGTAAACAGAACTATGATCAATTATTCAGATTTATGTGTTTTTGTTTTCAGTCAGAAACCCCTATTGTTCCTCATGCCGAGCCACGCAGGATTAAGCACAGTATGCATTCTAGTGGTGCAAACTGAATCTTGTGTAAACATGTTAATGAAGAAGCAGACATTTCTTATTTGCAGAAAAAGGTTTCAAGCAAGATATATCCCAATTTATATGCAACACCTTCTGTTGTTTCTGTGACTGCAGCCCCAAGGACACGCTGTCTAATCTTATGATGGGCATTCAATAAATTAATGACCAACTTTTAAACCTAGGAGTTGTATTCCTTTTAGAAAAAAGTGCATTTCAGACTAATAAGAGGACAAATAGACTAAAAACAAAGTGGCTTTAATTATACGTTTGTTACATCTACATTCAAACTCTGGAATTATTGCTTACAATTAATGAAATAATGTCATCTCTTACTGATGTAGAACAATTTAATCTAGGTACAAATAATTAAAGGGATTTAAGGAATTGTAAGAAATACAAAAACACAATAAATATTTATAACAACAAAAACACTCTTTACCCTTACCATTGTGGTCACAATCACTAAGCTGGAAGAACATAATAGTATAACTAAGCTGGTAAAATAATTTTTCACTTTTCTAAATTAATAGTACAGGGAATTCAAAATAAAAGGTTAACTATCTAATTAAAGGACAGAAACAAAAGGAACATACAGGTTAGGGGTAGGGAAGGAAGTGCCTAACTAGCTTATCTATGTACAGGCTTATATGTCTAAGTGTCTATTGTCTGTTGAACAGATAAGAATTGTACACCAGGATTTCTTTGTGGGAGAGTTGCTTAGGTATTACGGCCCAATTCCACTGTGCTGTAAAGGAGTTCCACTACTTCAGGAGTCAATAAAATGTTGGGCTTCCAACACCTTACTAATACTATACAACTGTTTGTATAGACACATAGCCGTGGTTCATCTGATTAAAACTTTGTTTTTCTTTTGTTGATCTGAGGCTCTGTTCCCGAGTTATGATGCTTTTCCTTAATGTGCAAGTTTATACAATGGTGCAATGAGAGCATCACCATTGCTCTTGTTGTACCCAAACTCTGCTCCAAACTCCCAATGCCATCACGTGTCCCCATACAGAATTATGGACTACTGGCACCAGAGGCTGTTTTGATGGCATGATCTGCTGCTGGCAAATGACGATTTAGGTGCCTACATAAACCATCCAATTACCCAATGAATTAGAGTTTTGCTTGTTCATCAGGTAATGAGCAGCATCTTTACACCGCTAGATAGATGCTAAGGAGCATTCCTATGAATCATTCCTATGAATCATGTAAAGGGCCTTTTAGGTTCAGAAATCATTGAGGACTGTAAATACAATAATAAAGTATTTAGCTAAAAGCATGTAGACAGCACATGAATCCAAGGATAGAACAGAGTAACAATCTCCCTAAATAAACATGAACAATAGAATGTAAATATAAAATGTACATATACATCGTGGTTCACATTGTACTGCTTTGTGTTACACATGAAACAGACATGTGTAAAGAAGCCTAATATTAACCACTAGACATTAAGCCCGTTACAATAACGGGCGCTAGAACATTAGTTCTGACACTGTTATGGGGGGGTCTGTGGCTGACACTGTTATGGTGGATCTGTGGATAACACTGTTATGGGGGGGTCTGTGGCTGACACTGTTATGGGGGGGTCTGTGGATGACACTGGTATGGGGGATCTGTGGATGACACTGTTATAAGGGATCTGTGGCTGACACTGTTATGGGGAATCTGTGGCTGACACTGTTATGGGGGATCTGTGGCTGACACTGTTATGGGGGATCTGTGGTTGACACTGTTATGGGGGATCTGTGGATGACGCTATTATAGAGGATCTGTGGCTGACACTGTTATGGGGGATCTGTGGCTGACACTGTTATGGGGGTCTGTGGCTGACACTGTTATGGGGGGGTCTGTGACTGACACTGTTATGGGGGGGTCTGTGGCTGACACTGTTATGGGGGTCTGTGGATGACACTGTTATGGTGGATCTGTGGCTGACACTGTTATGGGGGGTCTGTGGCTGACACTGCTATGTGGGGTCTGTGGCTGACACTGTTATGGGGGGGATCTGTGGAGGACACACTGTTAGTTATGGGGGATCTGTGGCTGACACTGTTATGGAAGATCTGTGGCTGACACTGTTATGGGGGATCTGTGGCTGACAATGTTATAGGGGGGTCTGTGGCTGACACTGTGATGGGGGGTCTGTGGCTGACACTGTTATGGGGGTCTGTGGCTGACACTGTTATGGGGAGTCTGTGGCTGACACTATTATGGGGGGTCTGTGGATAACACTGTTATGGGTGATCTGTGGATGGCACTGTTATGGGGGATCTGTGGATGACACTGTTATGGGGGGTCTGTGGATGACACTGTTATGGGGGATCTGTGGATGACACTGTTATGGGAGATCTGTGGATGACACAACACTGTTATGGGAATCTGCGGATGACACTGTTATAGGGGATCTGTGGATGGCACTGTTATGGGGGATATCTGTGTATGACACTGTTATGGGGGGATCTGTGGCTGACACTGTTATGGGGGATCTGTGGATAACACTGTTATGATGGATCTGTGGATGGCACTGTTATAGGGGATCTGTGGCTGACACTGTTATGGAGGGGATCTGTGGAGGACACACTGTTATGGGGGATCTTTGGATGACACTGTTATGGGGGGTCTGTGGCTGACACTGTTATGGGGGATATGTGTCTGACACTGCTATGGGGGATATGTGGCTGACACTGTTATGGGGGGGTCTGTCGCTCACTCTGTTATGGGGGTCTGTGGCTGACACTGTTATGGGGGGGTCTGTGGCTGACACTGTTATGGGGGTTTGTGGCTGACACTGTTATGGGGGGTCTGTGGCTGACACTGTTATGGGGGTCTGTGGCTGACACTGTTATGGGGGGGGTCTGTGGCTGACACTGTTATGGGGGGGTCTGTGGCTGACACAATTATGAGTGTGTCTGTGGCTGACACTATTATGGGAGTATCTGTAGATGACACATAGCATCATATTCTATGTATCATCCACAGATTCCCCCTTAACAGTGTCAATGTTTATTGTGAATGTAATGGCAGCGGGGCCCGGTGCACTCACTGTATTGCACCAGGCCCCGCTCCGAGTAGAAATACTATGAATAACTGTACTAATAATAACGATTAGAGTTGAGTGAACACCTAGATGTTCGGGGAGTTCGGCGGAATTTTAAAAAAAAGTATGAGTTCGGGACCCGAACTTGATCCGAACTTGGACCTGTACCTGAACCCCATTGAAGTCAATGGGGACTCGAACTTCACTTTATTATCGTGAAAACTCAGATCCAACAGTATATTCTAACAAAGAGGCATTCCCACAGTCATGGGGTTGCTTCAAGTTAGAATATACTGAGATGTGTGTACAGACCGGCCGCCGGCTGCCTGGCAGCATCTGATCTCTTACAGGGGGCTGTGATCCGCACAATTAACCCCTCAGGTGCGGCACCTAAGGGGTAAATTGTGGGGATCACAGCCCCTGTAAGGGATCAGATGGTGCCAAGTAGCAGGGGGCCAGACCCCCTCCTTCCCCAGTATTAAAATCATTGGTGGCCAGTGTGCAGCCTCCCCCCCCTTATTAAAATCATTGGTGGCCAGTGTGGCCTCCCCTCTCCCCCCCCCATTAAAATCATTGACTGCCAGTGTGCGGCCTCCTCCCCCAATTAAAATCATTGGTGGCCAGTGCGACCTCCCTCCCCCGCCCCATTATAATCATTGGTGGCCAGTGTGCGGCCTCCCTCTCCCCCTCCTATTAAAATCATTGCTGGCCAGTGTGCGGCCTCCCCTCCCCCCCAATTAAAATCATTGGTGGCCAGTGTGCGGCCTCCCCTTCCTCCCCATTAAATTTATTGGTGGCCAGTGTGCAACCTCCCTCCCCCTAATTAAAATCATTGGCGGCCAGTGTGCGACCTCCCTTTCCCCTCCCCATTAAAATCTTTGGTGGCCAGTGTGCGGCCTCCCCCTTATTAAAATCATTGGTGACAGTGGCCACAGGTTAACACCCCCCCATCATTGGTGGCAATGGAGCGGCAGTTCCGATCGGAGTCCAAGTGTAATCACTGGGGCTCCGATCGGTTACCATGGAAGCCAGGACGCTACTGAAGTCCTGGCTGCCATGGTCACTTAGCAGCGTTATACTTACCTGCGCTGTCTGTGTCCACCCGGCGCTCCTTCTGCTGGTAAATAACAGGTCTGTGCGGCACATTACTTATAGCACAGACCCGTCACTTACCAGCAGAAGGAGCGCCGGACACAGACAGCGCAGGTAAGTATAACGCTGGCCCCCTGCTGCCTGGCAGCCTCTGGTCTCTTACAGAGGACTGTGATCCCCACAATTAACCCCTCAGGTGTGGCACCTGAGGGGTTAATTGTGGGTATCACAGCCCCCTGTAAGAGATCGGGTGCTGCCAGGCAGCAGGGAGCCGGTATATACAGACATCTCAGTATATTCTAACTTGAAGCGTCCCCATCACTATGGGAACGCCTCTGTGTTAGAATATACTGTCGGATCTGAGTTTTCACGATCTAACTCATATCCGATGGTAGAACACCAAAAAATTCATCTGGAATAGACAAAATAATCTTTATTAATATATCCGTATATATAAAATCATGATGAAGACATAAAAATAGCAGTAAACAAGAACTGGTGGTATAAAAAGCACCAGAGGTATATCAGGAGAATAATGTGCAAATGACAGCGTATAATATCTGATAATCAACCTATATAAGGAAACACATGATACAATATAAAGTGCCTAGTGCAACATAAGTGAAATAAGAATAATCTCCAAAGAGGTCAGACTACCTGATGTAAACAAGTGACAATCTCCTGCGTCCCCAACCCGACGTACGTTTCACCAAAGCGGCTTCTTCAAGGGTATAAAGTGCTGTGGTTATTTTTCAACAAAGGGTCATATTTAACCCAAGATCAGTGCCAAGGATGGTGTCTTCGGGGGACAGGGGGCGGGGTGAATAGACACAAGTCAGCTAATTGTGGGGGGAAACATTTTTTCAACTCCCTTCTTGACGGACTTTGTAGCAAAAGTAGCAGCGGGGGAGAGAGGGTTAGGGTTCACTCATTGCCACAGTGCAGACAGCCTTTAGGGAGATTGCTCTTCTGCTGTGAAAACTGAATGCTGATTGGTGAAGTAGTAGCTTCTCTCTGCTACTCCACTGACAGCACAGCCAGCACACCACCAAGGAATCATTATGGATGCTGCCAGGCTCCCCTGTAGAATCCCGCCATGCGGATCCTGTCAAGTCCCCTAACAGATCATATTGAAACCACAGAGAGTGCCATGTAAAAGTCATACTATGTTACATTTGCATGGAGACATAACAATTCATAGGATGGGAGAACATCTTTATAATCAGTTGGTAATTAGAAGTTGGAAATGTACTGAAGTGTCTGGCAACAAAACCCTGTAATGTATAATATGGAAAAGCAGGATGGCACTATTAAATGGGACAGCAGGATGAAGTTTTGAAGGGGGTAGGTATAGGCTAAGAAAGCAATGAATCAAAGATGTTTGTGTATTATACTGAACAAAGGTGGTTCATGGCTTGAAGAATTTGTATTGATGATCTGGACCAGATAAGATGAGGAAAGCGAAGAACTCCAGTCAGAGGAGACGTCACCTGTGAGTAATTAGATTTAATTACTTATTTGGTCTTTGACCATGTCTGTTCGGTATTTCATTGATTTGTCAAGTCTGCGGGGCGCTAATACTCTGCTGACTGCCTATGAGTTATTCTGTATGATCACTGTATTCAATGTCAGTATGGTAGTAATATTGACTTATATTATGGTGATAATTTTGGTATTATCACAGTGTTTTATTTTTCAGCAACACTATGGAGGTATTATTCAGTCATCGTATGGTGGTATTATCCAGTCACTGTATGGTTTTCTTATTCAGTCATTTTATGGTGGTATTATCCAGTCACTGTATTGTGGTATCACCCAGTCACTGTATGGTGGTGTTATTCAGTCATTGTTAGGTGGTATTATCCAGTCAAAGTATGTGAATATTATTCAGTGAATGTATGAATGTACTGTACTGTAATATTTATTATTATTTGGAGGTAGAGATGATTTATATATATATATAGATTTCAAATTAGGGTACATCATAGTGTTCCCTGTACTGTACTTCCTAATAGCACAAAAGTGTTTGGGAACCCAGATCACCAACTGAGCAGTAAGACCCGGTTGTAGGCTGAGCAGCAAAGCCTTATGTAAATGTCACCATGAGTGTCATTTACATTTATCAATCATGCCAACATTAACACTGACCAATTGCCATTATGGTTCCTTAGAAACAAGAGTATCATGGCAACAATTGGCGAATGTAAATGGGTCTTTAATGGAGGTGTATTGGGTCTTAGTGCCCAACATCTGTAGGCCACACAACAGTCATATCGCAAAGTATACCAAAAGAGGCTGTGTTATCAACACACTATAAATGAATACTAATGATTTTTCGGTAATATGTTCAAAATACACATATGGATGTGGTGTGCAGTTGTGAATATATTTTTCCATGTACTGTATGGCAGAAGACAGGTACAAATCCTCTAATTACCATTAATTGTCCAAATGCAATTCAAGGTTGATAAATCTATGTTGTTGTCCAATAAGAACTAAATAACATATTAGAATATTGTGTTATCACCAACGCCTGCAGCGTTTTGCTGTCCGCCTGACGAAGCAGAGCCAAACGGATCTGTCCTGACACACAATGTAAGTCAATGGGGACGGATTTGTTTTCTCTGACACAATCTGACACAATAGAAAACGGATTCGTCCCCCATTAACTTTCAATGGTGTTCAAGATGGATCAGTGATGGCTATAGAAGACATAATACAACCGGATTCGTTCATGACGGGTGCATGCAGTAGTAGTATTGTAACGGAAGCGTTTTTGCAGATCCATGACGGATCCCCAAAAAACGCTAGTGTGAAAGAAGCCTACGTTGCAAATCATGCAAGGCTCCACAAAAATATATCTTCACTTTAACTTGACTTTTTTTATTACAAATGCTTGATTTGTTTTGACCATATTGTAAAATCAAATTGTTTTCATTTTTGCAGCACTTCAGCAAGCATATAGTCATTACAGCAACTTTATATGTCACTAATCAATTAACGGTTTAAGGGGTCACAAGGAAAGAGCATGTTGTTATTCTTTTATAAATGTCCCATGATACACAGAAACATGGTTCTTGTTACTAAAAGATTAATAGAAAAATAAATTTTACCTATTTACCTTGAAACCGCTTCAACAGTTTCCATTCGTGTCTTTATTAAAGAAAATTTGTTGGATCATTAAGCTCTATAAGATCTCAATGTTATTGTTAAAAATAACTTGGTAATCCCTAATATTACCCAACAATCCAAATGTATTGGCGGATGCGTTCAAACCTATCCACTGAGCACAGCTCCCAATATTAAATACCATTCGTGCTAAACCTGTTGTAGAAAGTCAATAGCTCTTTAGAATGGACAGAATGATAAACGTACAGAATAGAATTTAGCAGAACAGAATAGGGCTTTGCAACTTTTTTTGCACAAACATTTTGTGACATTTTACTCCACTCACTCCAGTTTTAGATGGAAAAGTGTGCGTGGTTAGCCCGTTGAGTAAAAAAAAGTTCTCAATATTACTCCACCAAATTTGTGGCGTAGAAAGTGTAGTAAAATCTGAAGACAGAAGCATTCAAACATTGTGAGACATATGAGAAATTTGACCCAAATTAAGGCAACTAGCTTTAAAAATTTCCTTCAGGACATAAGGTCAGCTTTATTAACTAAATGCATGATTTAAGGTGACTTAAAAGGGTACTCCCATCTCAAAATGTATATGTCATAAATGTCTGGAAGATGTGGGTCCAACCTCTGTAACTAACACTTATCTTGAGGCTGGAAAAAAATTTGTTCCAATACTATACGGGGCGAGCGCTCTGTACAGTATTAGAATGTATTGGCTCCAAAGTACCTTGGAACCCAACACGAATTCGGGAAATGGTTTTTCACAAACATTCTAATACTGTACGTAGCACTCGCTCTGTACAGTATTGGAACAAAGTTTTATGCAAATCGACTTTGGATGTTTCATCCGAAGTAGATTCGCTCATCCTTAGTGGCAGCACTTGCATAGCTCTTTCCATTCACTTCTATGAAAGTTCTAAAAGTAGCCAAGTAAGCCCTGGGGGCTGTTTTTAAAACTCTCATAAAAGAGAATTTTGAGAGACATACATGTGTGTCCACCTAACCATTCATGGCGGATGTGAGATAGGGTTCCATTTCTGCAATATATTGCTTCCAGAGGTGGGACCTGCACTATCGGACATTTATGGAATATCCTGTGTATATACAGTACATTCGGAAAGTCTTTTCAGACTGTTTCACATGTTGTGGCCGTTTGCTAAAATAAAATAAAAAGTTTTCGTCCATCAATCTGCACTGAGTTCTCCACAATGAGAAAGTGAAAACTAAATTTAGAAATGCTTGCAAATTTATTAAAAATGGAAAAGTAAACTT
This sequence comes from Bufotes viridis, assembly GCA_033119425.1. NCBI lineage: Eukaryota > Metazoa > Chordata > Amphibia > Anura > Bufonidae > Bufotes > Bufotes viridis. The sequence goes on from CM065589.1 coordinate 469,374,200, forward strand.
TTGCATTAACATAACTACTCAGACACTTTGGTATGATACTTAAAAGGATAGCTCTGGGGGCCTCGCATTTCTCTTGGTCATCTTTGACATGTTTCTTCACCTTGATGGAAATCCACCTGTGGTATATTACATTGATTGGACATAATATGGAAAGATACCCCTCTGTCCACATAAGGTCTCACAGCTGACAATGCATATCAAACCAAGCCATGAAGAGGAAAAAACTACCTCTAGAGTTCAGAGACAAGATTATGTAAGATTGTGTGGAGGCATAGACCTGGAGAAGTCTGCAAAAAAATTCTGCTGCACTGAAAGTTCCCAAGAGCACAGTGGCCTTGGATTCTTCCTAGAGCTGGTCATTTATCCAAACTAAGTGATCAGGAGAAAAGGGCCTTGGTAAGAAAGGTGACCAAGAACCCAATGATCGCTTTGGCTGATCTCACAAGATCCTGTGTGCAGCTGGGAGAACCTTCCAGAAGTTCAAGCATCACTGCAGCACTCCACAACTCTGGGCTCTATGGCAGAGTATAAGACAGACAATCTAGGGAGGTGAATGCTATACTAAGGCCTCTTTCACACAGCCGTAGGAGCGCCGTGCCAGTATTGTGGATCACATTTGCGGATCCGCAATACACGGGCACCGTTTTGTTGCCATTCCGCATCACGGATGCGGACCCATTCATTTTAATGGGTCTGCAAATCCAGAGATGCAGAACGGAACGACGGAACGGAACACTACGGAAGCAGAGTGCTTTCAAGTGTTCAGTCCTTCCGCACCGCAAAAAGATAGGACATGTTCTATCTTTTTGCGGAACAGAGGGATCGCGGACTTATTCAGGTGAATGGGTCCGCGATCCGCAGCGGCTGCCCCACAGTCCGTGCTGGTGCATTGCGGGCCGCAAATTGGGGCCTGCAGCACGAGCACGGCGCTCCTACGGCTGTGTGAAAGAGGCCTAAAACGTAACTTTTAATGAACTCTGATTAAATTAGAAGCAAAAAGCCTTACAAAATTAGAACAAAAATATAAAAATGCAATTATTGGCCTCAATGGAATCCAATGCTATTTTAGTAACCAGACGACACAAACCTACAGACACCAAGTAAAAAAACGTTTGCACAGGGTACTCGGCAGCACCCAACCAGCAGAAAAAAACACAACCAGTATGTACATGGGGTGTCCTGCTGACTCTTATGGGAGCTATAGGGAGTCATGAATACGCAATGATTAATGGACGATTGCCAGTCCTGTTGGTGAATGCAGGGCTGCCCCTGATAAGCCTAACCACAGAGCACTCACCCTGAAGAACCTAACCCTGGCAGTAAACAAGCCCTAAATTAGCCCTAGCCCATTATCCCTACATGCAATGTTTCACTGGTTGATGGGTAGCCTTGGTGCCCCCTGAGATGGTGGGAAACGACCATTGTTTTCTATGTGGATGGCCCTGAGGACATTCAACATGCTGTTCTCTGGGCATGGTATATCGACGATATAGTCATCATTTGAAATGCTTGCAAAACCATTTTTACTTACCTGGTTGATCACCTTAATAATACTTGCATTGGGCTCAGATTCACATATGAAATTGATTTATGTACACTCCCACTTCTAGATGTACACACAAGTAAGACACCCCATGGTAACCTGTGTACTACTAGTGTTGAGTGTGAATATTCGAATTGCAAATTTTAATCGCGAATATCGCCACTTCGAAAATTCGTGAATATTTTGAATATAGTGCTATGTATTCATATTCGCAAATAGTCTTGATCGCGAATACTCTAATAGCAAATTTATCGTGAATTTATCAACATCTCTAGCAACCAATAGGAAAGTTGCCTACTCCTTAGTGTTGATCGCGAATATTCTAACCGCGAATTTTTATTGTGAATATATTACATTGACGTAAATAATGACTGGAGATCTCAAATTTGCGAATATATGGTGAATATTCAGCCAAAAATTTGCGAAATATCGCAAATTCGAATATTACCTATGCTGCTCATCACTATGTACTACCATCTTTTGTAAACCCATGGCCTTAAATTCCCTACTTAGGTGGCAAAGTAACCATTTTCTTTCCCTGAGGAAGGGTATTCCGTGTGTTTGATACTTAAGGTTGAGGCATAACTGTTCTGAGAAAAAGAAGTTTATTTCACCAACCCGTGACCTTAGACAGCACTTTCATGAACGTGGTTACCCCAATTGCGTCTTGGGCCCGGCTTTTTGTACACCTCTACAGAGAGAACGTACACGATTGTTTACCCCTAAACCACCTAACCAGCAGTAATATATGATCCGCTTAATCACTACCTTAATGCAGCAAGTAATGCTAGATCCATAGTTTCTAAACATTGGCCCACCCTGCGGATGGACCCAGATATCACCTCTGCCACTGGGGACACCCCTTGGATTACCTATAGGAGAAGTAGAAGCCTTAGGGCTCTTTCATATGAGCAGATCCCGTGCGTGGAATCCACTGCGTGAAAGAGTGCCAAGCCCCGTTCCGGACAGCAGAGATACGAAGCATTAACATTTTTGATAATGCCCTTTGCCTCTCTGTGACCTTTTTACTACAAAATCACAGTGACAACTTTATCTCACTATGATTTTGTACTAAAAAGATCATGGAGCATTAACCCCTTAAGGACACAGGGTTTTTACATTTTTGCGTTTTCGTTTTGCGCTCTATGCCTTCCAAGAGCCATAACTTTTTTATTCTTCCGTTCACATGGCCATATGAGGGCTTATTTTTTGCGGGACAAGTTTTACTTTCCAACGCCATCATTTAATAATGCATACGGTGTAGTGGGAAGCGGGAAAAAAATTCCAAATGGGGTGAAATTGCAAAAAAAAAGCAATTTCACCACAGTTTTACGGGTTTCTAAATTACGACGTTTGATTTGCGATAAAACTGACCATTTAGTTTTATTCTACAGGTCAGTACGAATCCGGCGATACCCAATATGTATAGCTTTTCTTGCGTTTTGATAGTGAAAAAAATTCCAAAGTGGGAAAAATTGTTTTGTTTTTTTGTCGCCATGTTTTGACCGCTATAACGTATTTGTATATAAGTGTATGGCGTTGTATGGGGGCTTATTTTTGTGGGGCGATCTTAACTTTTAGTTGATACCATTATGGGGTGTGTAGGACTTTTTGATCGCTTTTTATTTAATTTTTTTGAGGAAATGAAGCGTCCAAAACGGCAAATCGGCCATTTGGGCGCTTTTTCCGTTTTTTCTGTTTACCGTATGGGAAATATATTTTTATATTTTTATACTATGGGCGTTTTCACACATTGTGACACCCATGATGTGTATTTTTTTTATTATTTTATTTTAATTTTGGGGAAAGGGGGGTGATTTAAATTTTTAGGTTTTTTTTATTTATTTTTTTATTTTTTTTATTTTTTTTTATTTTTTTTACACTTTTATATAGATCCCATAGGGACCTATATAAATCAGTTACCTGATTGCTTTATCATAAACTCCAATACACTTGTATTGGAGTTTATGAGCATTTTACTACTTTCCTATGAAGCCCTATTGCTAACAAGGGCTCCATAGGAAATAGTAAGTGATAGCCTCATGCTGAATGAAAGGCTTGAGGCTATCCCTTACAGCGCTCCGATTCTCCCGATCACCACTAGGGGAGCCGGAGCGCTGCCGAAAGTTTTACTTTCGGTTTAGCGTGAGCAGATGCCGTGATCAGGATTGATCACGGCATCTGCAGGGTTAAATGATCGCGGTCGGCAGCGCTGCCGATCGCGATCATCAGCTGCGGGGGTCAGCTACAGGAATCAGCCGGACCCCCGCAGCGATGGTGCCCGCAGCGGCCAGGAGCGGGCGCCATCTTTAGGGACTGGACACATGACGTACCCATACGTCATGTGTCCTTAAGGAGTTAATAATCATGTTAATGCTCCGTGTCTCTGCTGTCTGGAACGGGGCCTGGCTCTCTTTCATGCAGCAGATTACCCGCACAGCATGTGCTTGTGTGAAAGAACCCTTAAGGATCACCTTGTCCACAGCCAATTTACGCCGGCTCCTTCTAAGGGTGCTTGGCTCAATAGGCAGATACTGGGGTGTTATCGTTTCAACTGATGTATTGCATGTAAATATTTGCTTGTAGGGAATCTCGATCACAACTTCACCACCATTAACTTCTGTTCTACATGTGTAATACACAAAGCCACATGCAAAGATGGCATGGAGTATAATGTCAAAACCATCTGTGAGTTTTGGTGTCAGATTGGCAAGCATCTTGCCAACATTGAGAATAAAATAGACACTGTCATGGCCCATCATGTTAATGAAGAGCATGGTGGTCATCCTGTCTCTTTACAGGTTGCTGGGTCCAGTGTACTCTGGACCTCAGACTGGGCTGAAAGTTTACCTTTCAACAAGACAATAACACTAAGTACATAGCCAAAACAACACAGGAGAGGCATATGGACAACTCTGTGAATGTCCTTAAGTGGCCCAGACAGCACCCTGACTTGAACCCAATCGAACATTTCTGGAGAGTCCTGAAAATGGCTGTCCACCTACAGTCCCTATTTGGCCTGACAGAGGTTGAGAGGTACCGCATAGGGGAATGTCAGAAAATCCCCAAATCCGGGTGTGCTAATCCTTTAACTGGTATTTCAAATCTTGAGTTGCTTACTCTTTCTCTGACATCTAGTATCTATTCATTATAGATAGTAAGCTTGCATGGGAAAGGCTCCTATCTAGTTTATATCAGTATATCAGGTAAAACTGTTTTATTTGTCTGTGCCATAACTTGATCCATCCTTTTATTAGAAGGGTCGCCATCCATTTGAGTGGCCATCATGTAATATTGCATTTCCCCTGCAAGCAGACACTACAGAGAAATGAAGTATGTTTTTATAAAATCATAGTTCATTTGGTGAAGCACATATAGAGTGCTATGTGAGAATAAGCTCCAGAGTCCTCACCCACCTAGTGCTGATTAACAGCTTTCTCTGTAACACTGTATATAGGGAGAAGGATGTCAATCAGTCAACTGCTGACTTACACATAGTTGAACCTGATTTTATGAAAACTACACCATAATGACAAATCACACACCACTGAAATCATCTGTCACTACTTTATGCTGTCCTTAGATAGGGTAGCATAGAATTTGTGACTTCTTTTAAATATATTCGCACCATCAAAATAAAAATAAAAATGTTATCTGCAGTACAAGACATGGAACTATTTTTTGAAGTCTAGTGTATGTTGCCTTCTTTATTAGGAGAGTTGTCAGAAAGTATCGTCTGAAACTCTGAATATGATTAGTTGTCAGAAAGAACTGAAGTAGGGGAAGAGGCCAAAAGAAACAATGCACTGATATAAACACTTTGGGACACAGTGAGCTAGTGGTGGATCCGCAATAATGGTGCTGTCCTCGACATGACCGGCATATCCACTGCCGATTCTAAATGTAAGATAGCTTCCTTGCCGTTGTACATTTTCTACACCTAAACCCCTCCCTGCCCGCCCCCCTTTTTCAGACCTGCCGTGAACAGGAAAGAAGTCACAGATTCTGTTGCAACATGGCGTACGACAGAATCTTCACCATATATAAGCCAAAAAAAGTGGCGTATATCTGTTATCTGACCACCTTTGTGTTATTATAGTATAAATATGCAGCATACGGAATATTCTTTGCAATTTAGAGGTAATTTTATTTTGTGATTTTCACAATAAGAGGTTCCAGATATCCCTTTATCTCTGACCACAGAAACTCTAAGCGGCTGAAGAAGATCCCTATGGACCGAAAAGTCCGGCACATATATGGACAGTGGGTACGCAGCATTTAATTTCCTATAAACTGCATCATGAACCTCTTATTGTGAAAATCACTAAATCAAATTACCTTTAAATTGCAAAGAATATTCCGTATGCTGCATATTTATACTATTGTTAGATGACCATCAGGTCTTTGCTGGCACTGGGAAGAGTAAAACAGTGTGCGGTACTCCATTCTCTAATATACCCCTTTGTGTAAGTTCTAGCCCATTCGCAGCTAAAAAGACTGACAGGAAGTAGCTTCTTCTTGTGTTAGCAAGTTATGGCAAGGCAAAAGTACAAATAGTGGCCCTTACATAAAAAAAATATGCAAGGCAGAAAAATGAAATTATTATTTCGGTTGGTATTACATACACAATGGGAAACAGAAACTAATGCAGTAATCTTTTCTTATAGCCATATAATGCTCAAATTCTATAAAATAGTATTAGTATTTTCTGATCATGGGGTAAAATGACTACATATATTGAATACATGTTAAACTACTTTCATATAGATTGCTATTGAAAGCTAAGCGCAACAAACTGACATTTTTAAATTAGTTAATTTGGAGATCCTTCTCAGTGATTACAGATGTGTCACATCAAGCAATTTTGTCAGGCTGCAGTATGCAGCATGGCATATTTTAATAACTGTGTGACAAACTACTTATTAACCTGTGAACTAAGCACTTATGACAGAACAAGGCAAGGACAAAGATGATTTATTAAACAAAGGACGATATATTTTTAACCAAATGACATTTCAGTGGAGGAGCACTTTAGTCGCATAGCTGCAGTATTATTGGTATACATAAATCACATAAAAGAGTTCCACACTCCATTAAATACCAGCACATGCGTTTTTCATGTCACATAAAATACTTTTGTACTGATGTATACTTGAAATACAATATACCCAAATTAACGATGTTCACATTTTTTCTTTAAATTTGGCAAATATGCAGGGAAAATGTACAAAGATATGGAATGAATGTAAAGCTGTAACTTATGCAACTTTATTCCATTCAGATACATATGTCACCCCTAGTGTACTATATTAAAGGGAATGTGTAATCAGAAAATGGCCTATTGTTTAAACCACATTTTTATATTTAACAGTAGGGGTGAGCAAATCGACTTCGGATGAAACATCCAAAGTCGATTCGCATAAAACTTCGTTAGAATACTGTATGGAACGAGTGCTCCGTACAGTATTAGAATGTATTGGCTCCTATGAGCCGAAGTTATTACTTCGCAAAGTCTCGTGAGACTTGGCGTAATAAATTCAGAAATTAATTTCTACTGTTAAAAACCTTTTACTGAACTCTGTTTCGGTTTAAGGTGGTACCTTGGAACCGAACCCAAGTTCAGTAAAAGGTTTTTAACAGTAGAAATTAATTTCTGAAGTTATTACCCGAAGTCCCGCAAGACTTTGCGAAGTAATAACTTCGGCTCATAGGAGCCAATACATTCTAATACTGTATGAATCGCTCGCTCCGTACAGTATTCTAACAAGTTTTATGTGAATCGACTTCCGATGTTTCATTCGCTCATCCCTATTTAACATGTTTTTTGTATTTTTAATTTTCCATGTCAATATCAATATTTATACAAAACCCATAAAATCCTGTAGTTTTCACACTGGCTACTAAGCCTGATAATAAGAGCCACTTCTTGGTCTGCACAGATCCGCATACCCCAGGTACCTGAGTATCTGTCATTGTAATCCAGCCTGTAATGATTTCACCTCTGTGTATAGATAACACACAATCGACCATTCACAATAGGTGATTGTTAAATATTATCTATTCTTTCCTTATACAATGACCTCTGTACAGGTCACAGAGCATACCTAGAAAACTCTCAATGTGGTCCCCTCAGACCACGGTGACTTTGGGCCATGGGCAATTTTCTTATTGCTTTGTAAATGCTGTTAAGAACTAGCTGTTCTTGGCAGCCCACATAATCATGTTCAGGAAAGAAAATGAAAACAGATTAGAAAAAAAGATATGTGTTACTATCTGATTTTCACTGGCAGAAAAAAAAAATTGTGACACATTCCCTTTAAAGAGAGTCTATCTTTTAACTATACAAAACTGCTGACAGCAATAAATATGGATCAAGACGAGAGCAGGATTAACATACAGGTTTCATTATCAGGAGTGGTGTGAATATGAACTTTAATTCTGCCAGGTACAACTCCTACAAGTCACTAGGAGACAGTGTTTCACTGCTCTCTGCATTACTTCCCAGCCTCTCCTCTAGGTGATTTTCTGACAGTTTAATAATTTTTAAATTGCTCCAAAAAAGTGGCATACTTTGCTGCTTCTAGGTTTATAGAAAGTTCCTATGCCTAGTCCAAAAGGGGGTATGCTTTAATGAAAAAGTTAAGACTTTTTGTGCTACAATTCTGGTGTAAAATTCAGTCTCAAACAAAGCCGACTAAAAGTTATTATAATGTTAGGTAAAAGTGTCTAACCCTGCACCACATTTATCATCTGGCATTAGCCACTGTGATAAATGTTTTGTATATTTAGCCAGCCTAAGTTTACACCATGTACAGGCATAAGGCCCCTTTACACTGCCTATTTAGGCAGAAAATCTCTAATGCTCTTTTGCGATAATCTGCCTGTCTGAAGTCAATATTTTGTTTTCATTTTGTTATCATTTGCATATCATTAACAGGTCTATCGATCCTGCAATTTCCATAATTCTATGACTTATCTTGGTGCTACAATTTTAATGTTGCGGAATGTATTTGCCACCATTTTATCTGTCATCATCTGTTGATATTTTTATTGCATATTTTCTTAAAAAACAAATCATTCATAGTTTTGACATTTCTAGATAATAATAAGAACCTATGCTGTCATAACAACTAACAATGAATGAAATAGCTATTGACTGATTGCTGTAAATATTTCATATAAGCAGGCAGGGCAATGAAATATAATTTAGCTGACAGCTATTCTTTTCTCAAATGTTTTTGTAATAAGGAATAAAAAGATTTGCCATATTACAAGATTAACCTTATACTTAGTTGTCTTCAATAAAATATGCTAAACAGCCTACTTTTATTAACCACTTTCAGACCACCTGTTGACTATAAATGTCTGGGCTGTCCGCACTTATCTCTGCAAGGATGTTGCTTGCAGAGATGGAAGCTGTGGGCTAATTGTGTAGCTGCGGGAGCAGGAAGTCCTACTGTCAGTAGGGCTCCTCATAGAGAAGACAGGACTTTTTTTCCTTTGTTTTTTTTTACCATCCCTGCCTTCTCTACCTCTTTATACACAGTACTCAATGAGCACTGTATGTATATACAGATCAGTAAGCAGCAATGCCTGCTCTGTAGCCCCACCTCCAGCGATCATAAACTAGATCTCCCCTATATTAAACAAATGCTAAAATAAAATTGACGTTAAAGCCCCAAATATCACGGAAAAAAGCACAAAATATATTTACATAACCGAATGGAAAAAAAGTTATCATTTTCAAAGACGCATGTACAAAAAAAAAATGAAAATGTGCCTGGTCAGCAAAGGGGGTAAATGGTCTGGTCTTGAACTGGTAAATTTACCATTTTCCGCTTTAGGGGAAACAATATATAAGTATTTGGACCTTTAAGAAGCAAATATAGCTGATATAGTGAAGAAAAGGCTATTATTAAAGAACAATGTAGAGGCACTTGTTTATGCCTTGTGTACACCTGTTTTAGTTGATGTGCCACATATAGGTTGTCTACTATGTTGGCACTTTCTTCCATTTTGATCTGGTTCCTCTGCTGCAGCATCTATTTTCCATTAGACCTCCGGTTCTTCCGAGACAGAAAGGGTGTGGTCTCATCATTCTGTATTTCTTCTGCTATAGATCCTATTTCAGGGCAGGAAGTGATAGATCAGTGACATAGAACTGCTATCTTCTAACTTACACTGTAGAATCTCAGTGTATTCCATGTAATTCAACTACAACAGTTTCCCCTGTCTTACACTGGTGATACACACCAAAAAATGGCGCTGGGCAAGCGCCTATCACCGGACCGCCCACTTAAATAGAACACCAAAAAATTCATCCGGAATAAACAAAATAATCTTTATTAGTATATTCATATATATAAAATCATGATGACAACATAAAAATAGCAGTAAACTAGAGCTGGTGGTATAAAAAGCACCAGAGGGATATCAGGAGAAAAATGTGCAAATGATGTGCAAATAACAGCGTATAATATCAGATAATCGACCTATATAAGGAAACACATAATCAAATATAAAGTGCCTAGTGCGACATAAGTAAAAGGATGATCTCCAAAGAGGTCAGACTACCTGGTGTGAACAAGTAACAATCTCCTGCGTCCCCAACCCGACGTACGTTTCACCAAGAGCGGCTTCTTCAAGGGTATAAAGTGCTGTGTTACACTGGTGATAGGTTTCTTTCTGGGGTGAGTGGGTTAATTAAAAATCTTCAATTCTTGATTGGTGCATTTATATAAATGGAAAACACTCCAATCAAAATCACTTACGCATTTTGATCAGGTATGGCCTTAATCATATAATGTTCACCAATATGCTATTCATAAGACCATACTGGTGGAAATGCATAAGCAATTTTTATTGGAGTGTTTTCCATGTGTGTACATGCATTAATAAAAGTATTGAAGATTTTTAATTTATCCACTGGAGCCAGATTAATTTCTGCTTATGTTTCCCTGCTACTTCAGCCATCTCCTGGCACCAGCATGAAAGGCGGAGTTAACTGGGTGAGCTCACTACACGTTTGTAAGAAAGGGACAGATGGAGTTGTTTGAAGCTGTATCTCTTTAAATAGTATAGACAGTGTGAGCCATGGAAGTTTTATAACTGTTCAGTAATCATTGTGTGGAACCATCAATTATATTACTGCTCTCCTGGTCTCTAATGCACACATCCTCAGCAGCAATTTACACATGGAAACATACAAAGGAACAAGGATGTCTGACTTGGGTGGGGAAGGGGAGAAGGTGTGTGAGAACTTCCAGAAGTTTTTTTAAAGTTATGTAATTCTTTATTTCGCAGGAAGTCAGCCATACAGAGAATGTCCTGTCTACACAGGAGAACAAGCTCTGGGCTGGTGATTATACTGGGGATAAAAGACACAGAGGTCCATAATGTAAGGGTTCAAATGCATAATAAATTAGGCCTGGTTCACATCTTCGCTTTTGAACTCCGGCACTGAATCGGGTCACTGCATTCGATGTATATGCCGCAGTGGCGTACACACAATCCATGGGGCCCCGGTGCGAAACTGATCCATGGGGCCCCCTCCCCATCGCCGCCCCCCACCCCTAACCTGCCTTCACCCCCTGTACGCTAAAAACATCCTATATTGTGCTCCAGGCAGTAATCCCTGTATAGTGTCCCCAAAAATAATAGAATTGCCCCTACAGTGCTTCCCCAATACCAACGCCCCCCATGCTGCCTCCATATAGTAATTTCCCCCACACTGCCCCCCATAGTAATTTGCCCCCACACACACACACACACAGTCATTTCCCCACACTGCCCCCATACACTAATTTCCCCCACACAGTAGTTTCCCCACACTGACCCCATATAGTAATGTCCCCCACACTGTAGTTTCCCCACATTGCCCCATATAGTAATTTGCCCCCATAATCATTTGCCCCCACATGTCCCCCCACACCGTAGTTTCCCCAACACTGCCCCCACACCGTAGTTTCCCCACACAGTAGTTTCCCACACTGCCCCCACACAGTAGTTTCCCCACACCGCCCCCCACACAGTAGTTTCCCCACACCGCCCCCACACAGTAGTTTCCCCACATTGCCCCTCACACAGTAGTTTCCCCACTCTGTAGTTTCCTTCACCCTGTAGTTTCTCCCACACTGCCCCTATAGTAATTTGCCCCCACACTTCCCCTCACACAGTAGTTTCCCCACATTGCCCCCACACTGTAGTTTCCCCACTCTGTAGTTTCCTTCACTCTGTAGTTCCCCCCACTGCCGTATAGTAATTTGCCCCCACAATCATTTGCCCCCACAAAGTAATTCCTCCATTATCTCCATAATAATTTTTCCACCACATGTCCCCAAAGTTGTCACATAAAAATTAATAAAAAAGAGATAAAAAAACCTAAAAGCTAAATACTTACCTGCGCTTGCTTGCAGAGAAGACGCTCACACTTCTCTGTGCTGCTGCGTCCCGGCCCCGGTCGTGCGTGATGACGTCATCGCGCACGCCTGTGCCGGGATTTCACTACCGCATAGGCCTCAGGCCTATTAGGCCTGAAGCCTATAGCGGTGAGCGGCGGCAGGGCAGGGAACTATGCGCTCCCTTGCCCCGCCGCAGTATGGTGTCAGCGCTCATTCTGGCACCCCAGTGAGGGCCCCGGTACAGCGCTACTGCAGGGGTCCACAGGCGGCCGGGCCCCCTGGAGTGCCGGGCCCGGTCGCAACTGCGACCGCTGCGACCCCTGTATGTACGCGCCTGATATGCCGGCTTTCAATCGGACAAAAAATCCGTGCAGCACTTTTTGTCCTGCCGAAAGCTGGCATATATGCGGGAAAGCAGCCGGATCCCCGCCACAATGCTGGATATGGTAAACTCTGGCAGTCTTTTCCTCCCCCAGAACAGACTGCCAGAGTTCACAGTGTAGATGTGAACCCGGCCTAAAGCCTTATTCAGACGGCCGAAGTGTTTTGCGGATCCGCACATGGTCTTCTCCGCAATAGGGCATCCACTATCCTTTCTGCAGATTAGCGCAACTGAACTACAGATGCAGACAGCACACAGTGTGCTATCCACATCTTTTGCGGGCATATTGAATTGAATGGGTCTGCACCTGTTACGTAAAATTGCAGAATGGGTGCAGATCCGTTCATACGGCTGTCTGAATGAGCGTAGTGTTATATATGCAAAACAAATTGCCGGAGTGTTTCTTTAAAGGTATTATCTCACTACCTATAAGCAGGATATGTCTTCAATGTCCCATCAATAGGGGTTTGATCACTGTGACCCTAGCCAATCCTTAGAAACTATCATTATAATTACTGCAAGCTCTATTTGAAAATGTTTCCAGTCCCGGCTATTATTGAAGAATGTGCCATGGTGTACTTAGTAACAGTGTTGGACTGGACCCCCAGAGGATCTGACATCGCTAATACAACAAGGCCCCTAAGGTCCAACAGAAATATATTCAACTTGGAGCTGACTTTACAGCCAGTCAATAACCACTAGCATATATTTCCTATGCAAGGGAATTAAAAATTAAGCATATGTTCTATTGAAATTGATAGTAGGCCCTTAGAGCATTTGCTCTAACGGGTCCAAAGAATCCCAGTCTAACACTGCTTAGTAACTAGAGATGAGCAAAGTTAACAAAAATTTGATTCGGCTGCTTCGCTGACGATCACAAAGAAATTTGATTTGTTATGAATTACTTTGTTACGACTCGCATTTCTTTGTATGTAGCGGGCGCAATGACTGGGAATGGCAATTGCGCCAACCCCCATCATTGAACCTCTCAGATGCCGCGTTCAACGCTAATCAGGGGTTAAAATAAATACATACTCACCTCATCCATTTTCTCTGCAAGAAAATGGATAAGGTACTATGTTTTTTGTTTTTTTAACCGCCATTTCAGGAAAAAATGATTAGTTAAGAAGAAGCACCAGGAAATTTGGATTCGTGGCAAATCTAATTTTTCCTGAAATTCGGATGGAAGTCAATTTGTTTAACCTCAATTCGCTCAACACTAATAGTCACATATGCAGGGAATTGCTCCCATTAAAGTAAAACATGTGTGCTTAAATGCAAGAAAAAATGAATGTCCTCTGACACCCTCTGTCACACACAAAGCTGCATAGCAATGCCATTCCATCTCTTCACATACAGAATAGCAGATTCTGCATGTCATAACACATCTGTATCTAACCAGACATGCAGAAGTACTTTATAAAATCTATTAAAACAGACCTAAGGCCTCATGCACACAACGTTGTTGGGCGGTGCCCATACTGCGGCCCGCAAACAGCGCGGAACCCCACGGAAGCACTACATTTTTGCGATAAGACCATCGTATAGGTCCGTGTCCGCATATGGCGGCCACATGGTCAGCACAGCAATTTGTAGTCCGCAGCATGGGCACAGGCCAAGAATGGCCATGTGCAAGTGGCCTAAGGCATAGACTCTAGAATAATATATCTCCATAGTATGGAGGCGTACAAGGGCACCATTTTGCTATATACAGAAGGCATAGCAATCTGGGGTACAGATCCAAACGGTCAGCTCTGCTATATTCCTATCTTTAGAAGCCATTTCTTTTTTGCATCATATAATTGTATTCTTGTTGATTTCAAAATTAACTTCTCAACTAATAATTACCAAAAGAAAAAAAATATCAAAAACTTTTAAAACTTGCCTTTTAAAATATTTTCTTGATTAATTTTACATATGCGTGTTTTAATGCATGAAAATGAAGCCGTTGTTGATTTACTTTGTGCCTTGTTTAGCAGCTCTACTTTCTGAGGACACAGTGGGAAGCATGGTCTGTAGAGGTTGATTGCACAGCAGTTTAAAGTACTAGCAATGTGCACAGTATTAAATATCACAAATAGACATCAAATCTAAACAATGGAAAATCACACTTGAACTGGAATGAATACAACCTGGATATCAGCGGGAAAAATGGGGAAACATAAGAACCATTTTAATGAGGAAAAATATTTAACCACTTCTGCAAAAAATAAGGCTCTAGTCTAGCTTACAGGTGAAACTCGAAAAATTAGAATATCGTGTAAAGTTCATTTATTTCAGTAATGCAACATAAAAGGTGAATGTAATATATGAGATAGATTCATTACATGCAAAGCAAGATATTTCAAGCCTTTATTTTTTATAATTTGGATGATTATGGCTTACAGCTCATGAAACCCCAAAGTCACAATTTTGAGGTACCCTTTGCTTAGGCGGTATGGATTAATTAGCTGACTAGAGTATGACACTTTGAGCCTAGAATATTGAACCTTTTCACAAAATTCAAATTTTAAGCTGTATACAAGGGAGGCCACGATAATCCTAGGAGGGATCTACATGGTGTGGTAGGACCACTTTTTTTTAATTTTCTCGCATAATAATGTGGTATGGTTATTTCAAATTCACCACACCTATTGATATATGCGCGTATTGCGATTGCCAGCTATGTCCCACAAGTGGATCTGGAATTAGAGACAAATTAAATTCCAGCTTACAGCCTGGTTTTCTAGGATGGAATATCAACTTGTGGGACATAGTGGGCAATCGCAATACCTGCATATATCAATAGGTGTGGTGACTTAGAAATAACTATGCCACATTATTCTAATGTTATGCGCATCTACTACTAGTTGTGGTAACCTTGAAACAATTATACCACATTATTCCAATACCAAGTAGCGCTGTGTGGTCCAATACCAAGTAGCGCTGTGTGGTGACAGCATCTGCATTTGTGGCAACTGCGGACCCTTGCAATTTACGGGGGTCTGCAAGATTGATTTTGGCTGTACAACATTAGCATCACCGCAGCATTGTGTACCTTATGAGTATTTGATATTTTATGTTTTTTTATTTTTATTTCATGATTAATGCTATTTTAGGATTTATGTATTATATGTGCACTACTATATAGAGTAAAAAATATTTTAATGGCATTTTACGACCTTATTCCGATTTAGCGAGTGCCCCTCCACATTCTTTCTCATTTTTGCCTTCTTTGTGATGGGCGAGTCCAGTAAGGTGTGCACCCATTTTATTGTGTCCATTAGGTGAGCCACCGAACCATATTTTTCACGTCTTTCAGTCATAGTGTTCCCTGTTTCAGCTGCACAGCTAGATGTATTTCTCTCTGAAGCAGTTGCTTTCACTCTTCTGTTGAATCTGCCAGTACTATATGCAGTGACCTCACTATGTTTGTTTTCTTCTAGGAATCTCAGAAAGCTAGTAAGGATGGAGAGATCAGAGTTATAGATACACAGGAGCTGCTCTGCTCTTCAGAAGCAGTATAAAACACCAAAAAAAGGCACAAATATAGATGAAAATAGTTCATCTTTATTCATAATTGTTAAAATAGTAAAATACAAGAGGTGGAGAACACATAATTGTGTCAAATACCCATAAGCAGGGCGGGAGCAATATAATAAATTACTTACTAAGGCTATTAACACTAACTAATGGCAATACAATAACTCAAATAGCAGCATCAAAATTTAAGTGCATAGTGCAAAATTTGATATAATGGACCCAAATCCAACTGCTTATTAGATAAAACCCATAAATACTAGTGATCTGCTTATGAGTATTTGACCCTAGTATGTGTTCTCCACCTCTTGTATTTTACTTTTTTAACAATTATTAATAAAGATGAACTATTTTGATCTATATTTGTGCCTTTTTTTGGTGTTATATATTGAGGAACCAAGCTTTATTGGCACTTTGTCCCATGTTTGTATCCGTACTACTTCTTCAGAAGCAGTGTAGAAGCAGTACATTCTCTAATAAATGAATGAAATTCTGTGAAAGTACAGTGACTCTTTAAGTCAATCTATCCTATGCTGAATTAAAAATCTCTTAGGCTATGTTCATATCTCTAGTAAGGTAATCCACTAGTCTGTTCTGGCAGAGGAAAAGACTACTAAAATTACCACATCCGGCATAGACAGACACCACCGGATTCTCATGGACTTTAATGGGGTTCTACAGGGATCCAGTGGCTTTCTGGTACAAATGCAAACTCTCCGCCAGACAAATATCGCTGCATGCGGTATTGGATCCCAGCCAGATCCCATTATAGTCAATGGGGATCCAGCGATGTGCAGCAGTCTCCAGCTATGTCGGATGCTGTAACTACAGTAGACTGTTCCTTTGCTGGAACAGACTATCAGATTACCTTAACAATAATTGTGAACCTACCCTTGTTCTTGCCTGGAATGTGAGAAAGAACTGGTTTCTTCTCTATGTTTATCTAATAAAGTCTGAAGACTTTTTCAACTTGATAAAAGTGGCCATGCCAGTCATACCATTTTAATTTGGAGTATAGAGAAATCAAGGCTATAGCCTAATCCCATATTATTTTAGGAGGAAAACATCAAAGCCAAATGTATTGTATCAGGATAGTCTGCATTATTTTAGTCCCTCTGATCTAATAAGTCAAGAGTTATGACTAAGTTAACAAAAAAAAAAAAGTTAAAGCATGAAGTTCCTTGTTGCTTTAATTTACTTCATCACCCCTGCACCCTAACACCATTCTATTTAGTTGCAATTATTGTAGAAAGCTCTTCTTAAGATAAAATTGTTATCTCATTTATGGAGCCCAGTTAATAAGATCCACTGTAAAGCACATCGCAAAATCCTAAATGAGATGAAATTTTACCATGCTGCTCTTCCCCTTCCCTTTGCAAACAGCAGCTCCATTTGCTTTTCGCATGTCAGCTACTTTTAGGTTGTTTTTATAATGTGATAGAAGACAAGTATAATTGGATATTTGAAATCTCAGTACCAATTGAACACTTAATGAGCCATAAGAGGTTACAGAACTATGTACTACATATTGGATTTGTGAGTAAAAATAACATTCTAAATA
Organism: Bufotes viridis; assembly: GCA_033119425.1. Classification (NCBI taxonomy): domain Eukaryota; kingdom Metazoa; phylum Chordata; class Amphibia; order Anura; family Bufonidae; genus Bufotes; species Bufotes viridis. Next base: position 469,391,605 of record CM065589.1, read on the forward strand.
ATGGAACAAGGGTATTGTATATTCAGTTTGCTGCAGCATTTAAAGAAAGAATACATACAGATTTTTCCATTAAATTTAGAACTATATACCCCAAATTTAGCAAATCTCTGTAATTATGTGACCCCCTCACAATCTTTGAGTATCACAGTTAAGGCTCATACAAACAAACGTATTTTCTTTTCGCGTCCATTCGGTTTTTTGTTTTTTTTGCAGACAGTATGCGGAACCATTCATTCAAATGGGTCCACAAAAAAACAGAAGTTATACCGTGTGCATTCCGGTTCTGTATGTCCATATTCCCGTTCTGCAAAAAAATAGAACATGACTTATTATTGTCTGCATTATGGTCAAGGATAGTACTGTTCTATTAGGGGCCAGCTGTTCTGCTCCGCAAAATATGGAATACCTGCGGACTAGTGTTGATTGAGCACCAAAGTGCTCGGGTGTTCAGGTCAAACACCTTAGGATGCTCAGGTGCCCAACCGAGCACCTGAGCACAATGGAAGTCAATGGGAGAACCCGAGCATTAAACCAGGCACCCCCTGCTCTGAAGAGGGGAGGGTGTCGGGACTCTAGTTCGGGCTTAGGAGTCCCTGCTCTGACTCCATATATAGCTATGGCCATATATGGAGTCAGTGCTTGGGGATACCAAGTTTGTTTAAATCTAATTTAGTCTGTATTTCAGAAAAGTTTCTGCTGGGATTTAATTAGATTTAAATACACTGACTCGAGCATCGTGCTCGAGCATACGCAGTGTTAGGCCGAACTCATCGATGTGCCGAGCATCGCGATGCTCGAGCCGAACTGGTGTTTGGCTGAGCATGCTCGCTTAACACTAACGCGGACATCATCCGTATTTTTTGCGGACCGCAAAATACATACAGTCGTGTGCATGAGCCCTTATATTGATATGCTTATATGTATCCTAAGGTAAATTGGCATTTATTTGTCACATGACAATGAGAAAATAATCATATTGACTATTGCAATGAAATAGTGAAGCACACACACTAATAAAATGCTAGTAATCCCTGTAACCATGTTTATTTCCCATGATATTAAAACTTCAAGCAATGTTCCCTGGGACAATATGTAAATGGCCTTTAAACCAGCCTTAAAGGGGATGTTCTCACTTCAGCAAATTGCATTTATCATGTAGACAAAGTTAAAGGGGTATTTCGATAAAGTAACTTAATTTTAGAAAAATTGCATTAAGGCTGCAATCTGTGCCCCAACCAGAACCCATACCTATACATATAACCAGAGTTTCATTTTACCTTGCAATCCATTTGTCTAGCTTCTGTGTCAGCCTGCAAAACACAGAGTATCATGGCGCCTGATCTTCCCTGACAGAACTTCAAAGACTACAATCCCCACAATCCCTAGCTTTCCTGCTGTGAGTGCTGATGGTTATTGATTGGCTGCCTGATATACAGTCCAGTCACGCCCCTTCTACTCAGTAATCACCAACACACTAACTCGCCCTTTGTTTTACAAGAAATTTAGCTAGAGAATTGATAGCAACACACTGAGCATGCTCGACCTAACAAAGGCTGAGAACTACAGGTGGATGCCATGGTGATTTATGAGGAAACACAGTAGGCAGCAGAGGAAGAAAACTACTGATTGGTAAATATGTGAAATGTACATTATATTATGCAATTATTGATGATAAATTAGTCTAAAACAGAAGTTATATTTATGGTAACCGGAATACCCCTTTAAGACACTAATGTATCATGATTGTCCATATTGCTTCTATTACTTTTTCACAGGGGTATGTAGTAGTGAACACTATTTTTTACTATAAACAGCAGTAAAACTAGCCTTGCTAGCTGTCGTAAATTTAGACTATTTTCTACAGCTAAAACAGGTGTTGTAGAAAATGGTCTAAATTTAAGACAGCAAAGAGGGTGGCTTACATTTAGACTGGCAGTGGCGCTGCTACATAAATTCAGAAGATCCACCACCAGCACAGGGTTATTAGGACTGGCAGTCTAAATAAATGACCCCCTAGTTCTGTCATCTAATGGCACAAAAGAAAGGTCTAAGGTGTCCCATGAAAAATATTATCAAATATATGTAGGTTGGCTCGGAAATTAATCAGTTATTTTCAGTAAGATAGGCCCATTGCTGAAACTAAAAAAATTGCTTGGTAAGGAAGGGGGTAAACACTTTGGTAATAAAGTGGTTAAAGACAAACAACTCACATTCCTAATAAAAAAAAAACACTCTAACCTGTGTTCAAACCAATGAGCAAGCTGCAATTGGCCACACTACCAACATAGCAAATCACTAGACGCCCAGGGTGATATAAGAGATGTAGTAACAGACAACCTTCTTTACATTATGTCTCCTGGAACTTAGAGCTCAGTGTCCTGTGCATCAATTGTATATCTCTTAGCAGGGGAGTTGCTAGATTTAAAAATTCGGGGCACCTGATGTTTTGTCCCAGGCCCCGAATGTCCTTCCTGCCAGCTAGATACAACTGTATTGCCATCCTCAGGATGGCAATACAATTGATTCTAATGCACTGGAATAGCTGAAGGACCTGCGGTGACATCACAGGTCATGTGACCAGCAAAAACAGGCAGTGATGGGAGAAGGACTTGCGATTATGTCACCATCATGTGACCAGTGCAGGAGAAGACAGCAGTGAAGAGGAGAAGAAGCTGTGGTGATGTCTGCTACATGAGGAGAGGTAAGTGAAGGGAGAAGCAGAGCAATGCTGGAAGTTGTGGTTATTTAACTGGGACTGTATGTTAGGGCTGAAGGGAGGGATGTTATTTACATGGAACTGTGTGTTGGAGGTGGCTGAGGAGGGGGTCATGTTATTTACATGGGACTGTATGTTGATGGTGGCTGTAGAAGGGAGTGATGTTACTTACATGGGACTGAATGTTGGAGCGGGCTGGGGCAGGGTGATGTTATTTACATGGGACTGTATGTTGAAGGCGGCTGTGGGACGGGATTATGTTATTTACAATGGACTGTATGTTGGAGGTGGCTGTAGACGGAAGTGATGTTATTTACATGGGACTGTATGTCGGAGGGGACTGGGGGAGGCAGTGATGTTATTTACATGGGACTGTATGTTGATGGTGGCTGTGAGAGGGAGTGATGTTATTTACATGGCACTGAATGTTACAGGGATCTAAAGGGAGGGAGTCATGTTATTTACATGGGATTAAATGTTGAGGGGATGATGTTTACATGGGATTGCATGTTGGAGGTGACTGGGGAGGAGGTGATGCTATTTACATGGGACTGTATTTTGGATGGGGCTGTAGATAGAGAGGGATGTTATTTACTGTACATCGGACTGTATATTGAAGGGGGCTGGAGAGATGGTGTGATGTTATTTACATGGGACTCTATGGCAGAGGGAGGGAAATAGTGTTATTTACATGGGACTGTATATTGGAGGGGCTGAAGGGAAGGGAGTGATGTTATTTACATAGGACTGTCTTTTGGAGGGGGCAGGAGAGATTATGTAATGGTATTTACATGGTACTGTATGGTGGAGGGAGGAATATAACTCCAGGGGGCACTGCGAATACAGGGGACATTATAGGCGTCTTATTACTACTGGGGGCTCTAAAGGAGGAACTTAAAGATCCGCTTTATTTCTATATTTCTACTAAGAGCACTATGGGTGCCTTATTACTACTGAGGGGTCTGTAGAGAGCTTTATTCCCACTGGGGGAACAATAGGTGGCCTTATTTCTACTGGAGGCTCTGTGAGGGTATTATTAATACTGGAGTTCTCTTCTAGTAATGGGGGCACTCTTGGGGAGCGTTATAATGGTGGCGGCACTGTAGGGGACAGTAATACTAAAGGGGGCATTTTGGGGGGCCATTATCACTGTTGGGGACACTGTAGGGGGCAGTAATACTAATGAGGGCATTCTAGAAGGCAATTTCTATTGGTGGGACTATGAGAAGCACTATTACTATGGGGGCACAAATTTTTCTTCAGGATAGTACTTGGGGGTATTGGGGAGCACAGCAAGCAGCAGGATAACACTGTGGGGACTACAGGTTGGGAGATAATGATAGAAATCTGAGGAAACTAAGATGTCTGTGTGTCACACTCTGCAGAGATGAAGTGGCTGAAAGAAGTTGTATGGATCAAATGGAGAAGATGATGACAGAGAAGAGGACACAAAACAATTGAGCTTGGTATACACCGACAAGCAAAGGGAAACAATGTTTTGACTTTTAGGCTCTATATCTCCCATCCACTACAGCTTCGAACATGAGACTACCATCATTTTATAGACAATCATCTTGACTATCTCATACACAAATTGGACTTGCAACTATTTAGCATATGATTAGGTATGCAGATTCTTGTCATGTAACAGCATTGTTACGGTTTTGCTCCTGGTGTTGGAACAATCTTTTTCTTCTTATATACAACAAATTACAACCTGTTCTCACATTCCCTAATAGCTTAGTGTGTTATCGATAGGGGTATCTCAGCCGAGAAAATTGGCAAACTGCATCATATAAGTGCCATGACAGTTGGAAGAATGCAAAATAAAGTCCGCCCATCCATTATAAAGCCAAAAGGTGGACATCCAGACAACAATTCGGCTCATCACAAGGTGCGACAAACACAGCAGTGGAGGTGGCTCGTATTCATCGTAATAGTGAGATCACAAATGTCCATGCAAGCACTGTGTGACGTGCATTACACAAGTCTGGAACGGTGGCTCAAAAAAAGGTGAAAAAGCCTCAACTTCAATACCGTCATAAGAAGTTTGCAAAAAAATATGAACAGTGGGCATATCAAGATAGTAAACGGGTGATTTGGAGCGATGAGACAAAAATTTGTAGACTGGGCTCTGATGGGTGCAAATGGGTCTGGAAGAAACAAGAGAAAAGTGGGCTAACGGATTGAGAAATTAAAGGAACTGTCAAGTTTGGTGGAGAAAGCCTGATGATATGGGGTTGTTTCACAGCCAAAGGGGTTGGATACTTTACAAGGATTGATGGTGGGCTCACTGATGAGCTATATGTGAGTATCCTACACAATGAGATATTTTGTACATTCGAGTACTATGGGTGTAAAAAGGACGACCTAGTGTTCCAGCAGGACAACGACCCAAAGCATATGTCGAGATTGGCGAAGAAATGGTGCAATGACATTGAAGTAGAGGTGCTGGATTGGCCCCACAGTCCCCAGACCTCAACCCAATCGAACACTCGTGGTTAGAGTTGAAGAAAAAGCTGTATTCGTACCCAAGTGAGTAGACCAGTATGCATCAACATTGGGAACGTGTAGAAGGGACCTGAGAACAGATTTCGGTGGAGACATGATTGAATCTGATCAAGAGCATGCCCAAAAGGATTAAGGCAGTGTTGAAAGCAAAAAGTGGATTTACAAAATACTAACAAAATAATAAAAATTTAAATTTAGGAGCAAAACAGTAACAATGGAACTACATGACAAGAATCTCCAAAACTAATCATATTTTAAATATTTGCAAGTCCAATTTGCGTATGAGATAGCCAAGATGATTATAAAATGATGGCAGTCTCACATTTGAAGCTGTAGTGGATGCTGTGATATGGAGCCTGAAAGTCAAAAGTTCAAAACATTGTTACCCTTTTGCTCATCAGTGTATGTTACTGAGCTCACTACATGATATCATTACATTAAAAGGCTAATAATTAAAGGTAATAATTAAAATTGATAATTAAAAGGAAAGAAGGAACTAAGAATAACAAAAAAAAATACCCTTCTAACACAGTCACTAAGGGGTTAAATGCTGACATGAAACAAATTGACATTCAAAATTATTATGCTTCCCCCTACTGGTGGTGAAATATTGCCTAAAACAAAAAAAATATATAAAAGCAATTTTGCACCTATAACTACATTAAATACTTTTCTTTGAAATATCAGCTACGTTTAATATTCATGGCTTTTCCACATTAACAAACTACTCCCTCCTTTGAGGCTTACAATGACATATAGCAATCAAGTAGAAAACTAATTCCAAGCTCAGCCCCCTGTGTCTACAGCAGTGGGTCCAATGATTTGTTAATACATCATATTATGAGATTATTGAATAAATGATGTTTATGAGACAGGAACAGCGGAAATAATTCATTGAAAGACTTTCTAATCACACAGTCAGTGACAGCATTAAAAATCTTTTGATCTGCCCCCTAGATAAATCCAGTCTTTTAATGAAGCTTTTGTAAAAGGAAACAATGATACAGATACATCATATGTGACAACGAGCTGTGCTGTACTAAAGAACCTATAAACTTTTTGCATATAACAAAAAATGATAATGCAATGCAAGCATAAATTTCATTAATCAAATAAAACTTTCATTACCCCGGATGCTGTTGTATGATTTGACACTGTCGAGACATAATAAGATTTTGTATGATTACTGTCCGCCATTAAGAACAGTATAGGTATAAAAAACCCTATTAAAACGGATTTCATTAAATGATTCCAGTTCTAATCAGCATGCCAGAAAGGAAGAGTAAACTAATCTTTGAATGAAAATTTGCTGTGTTTTAGAGGATGCCCTGAACTTATCTTCTAAATCTGCTCTTTGAAGACGATTGGTTAATAGAACTATGCAACACATAGAAATGATAAAATTCAGCAGTATACACGTTCATTTATATCTCAGCATTTATTATAATTTTGAGTAAGTGATGTTCCTGATGTCTGCACACCGTAAATTTGCACCAGAATTACATTTTCCTAACACTTGGGTGCAGTTAGTGTCAGTTTCTAGTATGTTCCGAGCATAGTATGTACTCAATATTTAAACTGAATGTCTGCCCTTAAATATCTTTTTATTCTTTAAGTCTTAGCACATCCAGCATTCTGTGTTAAATCATTTCTTGATATATCTTTGTAGAGAACAGAACATTTTTTTTCTAATGCAGAGCTCCAGACAGGATCAAATTAGCCTACCAGACTACCAGAGGATACTTTGGTGGGGCCCTGACTAAATAACAGGTCCATATATATAATTTTAGTCCAGCTCATCTCACCCGGTAATATTACCTATATGCCGCAAGCCTGGGTTGAGTTCCCTCAGTGCGAATGTAGAAAAGAAAGATCGGCTCCAGCACCAACATTCGATTTACAACCAGCTTCCTCTTTATTGAGACGTGTTCACAAGGAGATACAATCCATTCAGTATGCGATAATTGTTGACACGTTTTGGACAGTACGTCCTTAGTCGTAACAATGTGTCAGTCTGAAATGGCCATTCTTATGGGAGACTTCTTCCCTCCCCTTGCTCCAAAATCTTAACTCATTGGCCATGTCAGATTTCCATCACCTGTTACTTTGCATGTAATTCAAAAGCACCTATGTCACCTAATTCAAAAGCACCTGTGTCACCTCCGGGGCTGTTAGGGAAACAGCCCCGGAGGTGACACAGGCGCTTTAGAATTACATGCAAAGTAACAGGTGATGGAAGTCTGACATGGCCAATGAGTTAAGATTTTGGAGCAAGGGGTGGGAAGAAGTCTCCCATAAGAATGGCCATTTCAGACTGACACATTGTTACGACTAAGGACGTACTGTCCGAAACGCGTCAATGGATTATCGCATACTGAATGGATTGTATCTACTTGTGAACACGTCTCAATAAAGAGGAAGCTGGTTTTAAATCGAATGTTGGGGCTGGAGCCGATCTTTCTGTTCTAAAAAACAGGTCCCAAAGATCAAGTAGAAGACAAACCCAATTTAAAACCACTTGCAATCAGGGACTTTTTCTTTTGGGTTAACTTAGAAATAACCTATTATTAAAGATACACCCTGGACATATACATGTCCTGTAGAAATGGAGGTTGGACCCCAGAAAATAATTTACTCTCAATGAAACGCCAATTCAACAATGACCCCAAATCTTCTACCTAGATAGAGTTAAATAATACACTTCTGCCATTCAATTTTTAATCCAACTCAAAGATAGAATACAAGAGTAGGAATCGACATGTCCTCAGTTACTGACATCAGTTTAATAAGGAAATACAGAATCAACATAGCATTGGGCTTGCTGCACTAGCTGGGCTTCTGAATAGGTGGAGTTTAAAGAACCGGAGTTTAAGACAAGGAGCAAGAAACTAAGGTTTGATAGATTTTCCCTTTGTGTTGTTGGCTTGATTCTAGCAAGTTCTCCAACTACAGCAGACAGGGTCTAAATCTTAACTCATATTTGCTGTTTTCCTTCTTTCTTTACTGTTCATCCCTATTTAAACATGTGCTCCATAGACAATGCAACTAAGTATGTGTCCTATGAAATGTATGCATGCCTTGAAGAGCGTGGGTGAATACATTTGCACTAGATGCAAGCATGTTGCATATTTGGAAGCCCAGATCTTGGATCTACTGTAAATAGACATTGTAAACCTGGAGAGAGGCCACTGCAGAAAGAATGGGAAAATGAGTGCAGCAAAGGTAAGAAAGATGCTGGTGTTATTGGATGCTATTATGAGGAGGACAGAAAAGGTCATCTGCCGCCGAGACTGTGAATGCTGAACAGTGTGTTGTCTTCTCATTGCTCGAGTTCCGCATGTTGCGGAGCAGATTGACAGATTGCTGGGTAGGGCTGGGGAAGACCCAGCAGCACCAATGACAAAGTCAGGGGGAGATGAAAGGTCCTTAATAATGATTTTAGGGACCTAGGAGAGAAGCTTAAGTCCAGGACCTCCAAGGTAGTGTTTTCAGAAATACTAGCGGTGCCACGAGCGTCACCAGATAGACAACGGGAGCTTAGGTAGTTAAATGAGTGGCTCAGAGACTGCTGCAGGAAGGAAGGTTTAGGGTTCATGTCGGTTACAGGCTCTACAGTAGGAACAGGCTGCACCTTAATGGGAAGGGTGCAAAAAATGTGGCTGGAGGAACTTTTAAACTAGGAACTGGGGGGAGGGTGGTGGGTCATACTAATAAGGGGGTAGATAGTGTAGATAGAGAGTGGGATATAGGAGGGGATGGTGGGGTTTTAGTGGGGGCTGGGTTAGTGAGGAAAGTAGGGAGAAGACTGGGCAGAACTGTACACCGATAAAAATTAGAGCTGCTGGTAAGAAGAACCTGTTACATACAAACATCAACCAAGGTAATCAAAAAATCCTGGATATTCACTTGACAGGTAATAGTAATTTAAAATGTATTTTCACAAATGCCAGAAGTGTAGGTATCAAAATCGGGGCGTTGGAGGCTATGGTACTACAAAACCACATATATGTAGTTGGTGTGGCTGAGACATGGTTGGACTCTTCGCATGACTAGGCTGTTAATATTGAGGGTTTTACACTATTTAGGAAAGACAGGGTCAATAGAAAAAGTGGTGGCATGTGCCTTTATGTGAGGAGTGATCTGAAGACAAGTGTGAAAGAGGCAACTGTGGGTGCGGATGGTGAGGAAGTTTAAAGGAATATATGTAAACACTGAAAAAATAATACTTGGTGTAATCTACAGACCCCCTAACATCAAAGAGGAGATAGCAGCTCAACTGTATAACCAAATAGAGCGGGCTGCACAGGCTGGTACAGTGGTCATAATGGGAGATTTTAACTTCCCAGACATTGACTGGGGTAATGGTTCTGCCTCAACCCCAAAGGGGAGAAGATTCAACTTGAAGCAGGACAACTTTATGGGCCAGTTTATAGAAGCTCCCACAAGGGGCAATGCTCTGTTGGATCTGGTAATTTCTAATGATGCAGAGCTTGTTCAAAATGTTACTGTTCGAGAAACACTAGGTAATAGTGACCACAAAATAATTATATTCCCCCTAAACTATAAGAAGCAAACTCTGTCAGGCAGAGCATAAACACTGAAGTTTTAATTTCCCTGGGTTGAGGGCAGCATTTCAGGGCATAGACTGGAAGCAGCTACTGTCACATAATAATACTGTGGATAAATATGAAAGCTTTAAATCCACATTGAGTAATTGCGCTAAAAATGTATTCCTTTAGGTAACAAGTATAAACTGCTAAAAGTAACCCCCCCCCCCCCCCCCATGGCTTGCAGCTACTGTAAAAAAAATGCAATAAATGACAAAAAAAGGGCATTTAAAAAATGCTAATCTGAGGGGTCAACTGTAGCCTTTGATATTTACGAAGAGCTTAATTAAATCTGCAAAAAGTTGATAAAATTTGCAAAAGTACAAAACGAACAGCAGGTGGCAAAAGAGCGCAAAACAAATCCCCAAAAATTCTTTAAATATATAAATGCTACAAAACCAAGGTCTTAGTAGGTAGGTAGGTCTCCTAAATAATGGTAAAGGAGGGTTAGTCACTGAAGATAAGGAAAAGGCAGAGTTACTAAATGTTTTTTTTAGGTCTGTGTATACAAAAGAAGAGAAAGGAGCTGATATCTGTGGCTCTGGGGCTGTTAGTGCATCCAGTAATATACTCAATTGGCTAACTGTAGATATGGTGCAAGCTAAGTTAAATAAGGTAAATGTGAACAAGGCTCTGGGTCCAGATGGATTACACCTAAGATTTCTTAAAGAGCTCAGTTCAGTCATTGCTGTGCCCCTGTTTATAATTTTTAAATACTGGTACAGTGCCAAGTGATTGGCACAAGGCAAATGAGGTGACCATATTCAAAAAAGGATCTAGGTCCTCCACAGGTAATTATAGATTAGTTAGTTGAAATTCTGTTGTGTGAAAAATGCTTGATGCACTCTTAAGGGACTATATACAGGAGTATGTGACTGTAAATAATAATATAAGTGATAACCATTAACCAACATGTGTTTACCAAGGACAGAAGTTGTCAGACTAACCTGATTTGTTTTTATGAGGAGGTGAGTAGAAGCCTGGATGGTAGTGCACCCGAGCATCGCGAAGTGTTCTACTCGAGCACCTGAGTACACGACCAACACTAATGCTAATACATCTTGCACCAGGGTGATCCAGCACTCAGTAAAGGGGTTGGCCACAGTAAAGTTACTGTTGACCAATGTGTTTGTGAGATGATTGTATGACACCTACTAATATAGCCTTTGATGAAATTCTGCTAGGTGGATGGCCCATGGAAACGGCACCAGCAGAGTCATCAAAAAGCATAAGAGACTGCTGCATGATTTGGGACTCAGACTACTTGGCTGATTTGAAAGGGGGTGAGGTGAAAGACAGATGCCCATGGGCTGCGCTTTTAGCAGGGGACCGGATGGGAGACAATGTGAAGGAACTGGAGGCACTGTCAGCCATCCAATCTTCTACCGCCTCTACTTGTTCTGGCCTCACCATTCGTACACCGGTTCTTCAAAATGACGCTGAACGTCCTGTTGCCTACGTGCACCTGAGGAAGGTGTTTCATTTGGGCATGTAGCTGGTACAGATCGACCATGTCCTCTCCCTGCAACGGGAGCTCTACCAACAACAGCAACACCAAGACCAGGGTCATGTTCCTTATTTGATAGTCTCCTAATTTTTTGAGTTCACCCACCGAACAGACAGATTACCTATATTAATTTCCCTGTCATGTATGCAGTATATGTGTACCTCACACCAAAAATGGGTATATGTCACCCACCGAACAAACAGATGGATTAACTATATTAATTTCCCTGTCACATTGCGCAGTGCATACAGATTTTGCAGTGCAGGTGTACCTCACACCAAAAATGGGTATATGTCACCCACCAAACTAAGACTGATTAACTATATTAATTTCCCTGTCACGGCTGCAGTGCAGGTGTACCTCACACCAAGAATGGTATATGTCACCCACTGAACTAAAAGACGGATTAACTATATTAATTTCCCTGTCACATATGCAGTGCAGGTGTACCTCACACCAAAAATGTGTATATGTCACCCATCGATCTAACAGATGGATTAACTATATTAATTTCCCTGTCACGGATGCAGTGCAGGTGTACTTCACACCAAAAATGGGTATATGTCACCCACCAAACTAGCAGACAGATTAACTTTTATATTTTTGTAAATCAAAAAATATATGGTAGGCACTCCTCTGGTTTTGCATGCAGTTCAATTCATTTATTAAATCAACGTTAAGCATGTATAAAAAAAACAATTAATAAAAAGTGAAAACATCATTTTATTTTGATGAAAGCTAAAAACGTCCCTAGTATAAATTAACAGTCTAAAAGTCATGCATACTTGCTGCTATTAATTTACCAATAGTCTTTAATACTCTGATAGTATTTAATATTCAGCAATAGTTATGCTGACCATTAAATATTGCATGCGATTTCATTCATATTAATATTCCAGACATCATATCAGATGGTATTTCAAATCGTATTTTAAATGGTGTTTCAATCACATTGGCAAAAAATATAGCTGGCAAAAAATTATTACAGTACAGTAACAGTTCATCCAGATAGATAGCAAGGCATGCTTTCAATTAATCACAAATGTCTCTTGTGCTCAAATGGTTAATTTAGCAAATGTTGCAGTAGTTGTTCATAGTCTTCAATTGGTAACTGCATGTGACAAAGTATCCATTGGAATGTCCATATTTAGTGAACAAGGTTATCCATCTAATACTAGCAGTGAGCTCGCAAACATTATCAGTGGGTTTGTGGTAGTATGCTTTATGGGGTTGTGCACTTACCCCATCCCGCTGCTGATGGAATAACAGATGTTTGGTATTGATTTTTAGCTCAAAGCAAGGAAGCTTCGATTTGTACTTTAGGTCCGGACCATATAGATCGTGGTAATATATACTGTAATCCCATCTGATATGATGTCTGGACTATTAATATGAATGAAATAGCATGCAATATTTAATGGTCAGCATAACTCTTGTTGAATATTAAATACTATCAGAGTATTAAACACTATTGGTACATTAAGAGCAGCAATTATGAATGTTTTTTAGAGTGGTAATTTATACTAGGGACATGTATATACATAGATTTTTATTGTTTTTAGTTTTCATCAATATAAAGGTTTTTTTTTGGGTTATTTTCCATTTTTTATTAATTGTTTTTTTTATATATGCTTAACGTTGATTTAATAAATGAATTGAACTATATGCAAAACCAGTAAGAGAAGTGCGTGCCATATATTTTTTTTATTTTCAACTTGTTATATACTGGGTGGGTGACCCAGTAGTTAGTGAACCCTCTGTGTCCATCACGATATAGTGTGAGCCTCTCAATAGAAAGTATAATATTTTTGTGTCAGGGGTACAAAGATGGTGCATTGTACCCACAAAAAATCGCTATAGGTCACACACAGAATTAACAGTCAGATTAATTATTATATTTCTGTGTCAGGGGTGCAAATGTAAGAGGCAGCCCTGATCATCTAGCAGCATTTCCAGCACTAATATATATGCAGGCTATCATGTTTCCCTCCAACCACCAGAGGCCACTGTGGCTGAGTAAGACAGTGAGAGGTGTTGTGTTCCAGAGGATAAGAAGTAAAATAAGTTTTCCTGGGCTGAGCAGTGAGCCTGGGCTGAAGGTGTCTGAGTACACAGAAAAGGACTCTGTCCACTAAGAGGGAGATCCACAGGGAAGATTAGAGTGATTTCTCCCTGCCTGCTGTGACACAGTATCTGGGACTTTAGAGTGTGTTTGCTCCCTGACTGAGCTGGTGTTTCCTGGTACAGAAGGGAGACTGCTGCAGTGTAAGGCGCTTACCAGAGGGGCTTATGAGTGAACTCAGGCCCTGCCTGATGATATTTCCTGAGCTGCTGACTATCTCTGACCAGAGTTACAGAGACTACAAAGTGAGGCTTGCAGCGTCACCCCTGCCAGAGCTGAGCCATGTGGATGCCTGACCTGCAACCTAACACAAAGGAGAAGACCACACTGAGCCAAGCAAGCAAGCAACCAGATCAGGACCCAGACTGTATCTGCCTGCATATGCCGGACACAGAACTGTGAGTCCACTGATGCTAATCTGAGTTAGGACATAGGGGAAGAGGATTTAGTTAGTGCACTGTAGAAGTGCACCCCGGGTAGCGGGGACAGATAGGAATATCCAGAAGAGAGTAGCCTGCAATTTTTTTACTTGTTGTGTTTGCGATTCATTTGTGTCTTTATGCAAATTTCCATTATCTTTATTGTGAATTCTCAAGCTGTTCATACTGTTAATCTGATTTTCCGGCAGTTAGAGTTCTCTTTTAATAAAGCCGGTTTCTGCTTCAGCCTCCTTGTCTGCTGCACTGTACTTGAATCCTGCTCTACGGTCTCTTCCTGTGCTGACCGTTACACAAAGATGGTGCATTGCACCCACAAAAAATCCCTCTCGGTTACCCACAGAATAAGTAGCCGTATGAAATTCCTAACACTCTCCCTCACTTGAGCTGCCTGCTTCCAGTCCCTGCACTACTCAGAGCTGATGGGCGGTGCTACACGTTATCCAGATGGTATAGAGGCTGAGTCACATGATGCACCAGCCAATCACAGAAATGCCATTACTAGGCATGGCTGTGATGGCTTTTAATGCCCACAGCTTAAAACCTTGTTGATTGGCTGTCCTGCAGGCTTTCAACAAACTTTATTAAATGCCCGAACACCGAACTCGAACCTGAACTTTTGCGGCAAAGTTCGGGTTCGGGTCCAGGGACTTTGCAGTTCGGGTTCGCTCAACACTAGCTATAAGATCATCTCCAAACAGCTTGCACACATTATTCATAATAAGATGTGGTCACAAGAGGACAATACCTGTGGACAGAAGTCTCATTGAGAGTTACAGAAATCACTTGATTGCAGTGATTGCCTCAAAAGATTGTGCAACAAAATATTAAGTTAGGGGAATGATCATTTTTGTCCAGGCCAGTTTCATTAGTTTATTTTTTAATTATTCTGTTGAGTTACAATTAAAAAGCAATATCTGATTTTCATTAGATGATTTTTAGCAAATTTTTTAATGGTTTACTATTGCAGTACCTACAACCTAATCTCCTCCAGCCAATTGCTGGCCACCTTTAGGTACTTAGGCCACCTTTCCCAATGGGAGGGTGCTTGAGTAATAGGTTCCATTTCACTAAGTTCCTGCAAAGGTCTACTCTCTTACAATCATTTGCTTTTGTACCAACATCTGTTTGTTTCCATGATTTTACCCTTTGCTGTCTGACCTGACCTCTACCTAATCTCCCTTCTGATCCTGTCCTGCCTGTCCTGAACTTGGATTATTTATGATATTGCACGTACTCTGCCTGCCCTTGGCCTGTCCCTAACTGAGGTTTTTCCTGATCCTTCAGTGTTCTGCACTGGTGTCTCTTGACCCCCAGAGTCAGCAGTCACTTGAACAGAGATTACTCCATAAGATAGAGGCCTGGTGGTTCCCCTGCAGTGAGGTCCAGATCCCTATATAGGGATGAAAACCGTGAGGGCCACTTAGATAACGCTTTTGGGAGTAACCCCAAGCCAAATCTGTTCAAGTGACACAGTGGATTCACACCCACTGCATAACATATAACGTGTTTTATAGCATCCTCATCTATGGATACAGTATAGATTTAACTTTGTTTTAAATATATCTAACATCATTGTAAATCTCCTAGGAAACTGGTTTTGCATTACCATGTATCTAGGTCTCTCTTTAACATAATTTAAATCATATTGGTAGCGCTGCTGAGGCCTTTTTTATGTCTAATAAAAATATGACTGCAAGACTCAGTGCCACCTCACATATTTATAATAGGAAACGTTACAAAAACCATGAAACATTTATTACAACATGAATAAATCATACAGCCAATCTTTACCTAGATATCAATTAAACATGGTTAAAATATAGTAGCAATGGGTTCCATCATGCCATGTAATTGAACAATATTCGATAGGAGCATGGATCGGTGGAATCTTTTAACATAAATCTAATTACTGTTACCACATATGAAAGAGTATGGGCAACTGTCTTCCTTTATATTTCAACATAACATACAATAAATAGACCTTACCAGCACTAATTATTGGCTACTTAGTCATTCATACATCATTTTTTTTCTTTTTGAAGGTGAGACACAGCCAAGTACCACATGGCCATACCTTAACTCCTGTTACTTTCTTATTAATTACATGCTGACAAATTGACAATTTGTTGTTCGTGATTGCTGCACTGGGATGCTGGTCTTACCCCGAAAGTGTATGCTTCCAGGTTTGTCTGTATTTAGATGCCATGATCACACTTGAACACAGCATCTAAAGACTGTAATGATCGCGATCGGCATTATTGCCAGTCACAGACATTAATGGTGGATCTCTGCTGTTTGAAATAAAGACCTGCCGACTGTGGCGCCTTCTGCCCATGCGAGGGGGCGCCATGTTTAAAAACCCTACCAGTGCCATACATGTATGGTGCTGGTAGTGAAGGGGTTAATTCCACACTGTGTGAATTACCTATTCAACCCATACCTTATGTATGTCAGTCACCAAATGATGCAATAAAATATTATCCATTTAGTATTAAAAGGAAACCATTTTTACCATGATTCAAACAATTTATATATACATCTTTATCACCTTTTGTTCCTGTTAAAATTATAATAAAATGTATTACAGGAATTCCTGTGAAAAGCATTGAAGTAAAATGGCCATAAAACAGAACACATATATTACAGCAAAAACAATAAAACTCATTTGTGTGAGTGCTTCCCTCAAGAACTATAATTCAGTAGACAAGCTCTAGATTTAAAGTGCTATTGACAGTTTCAATCCTATGCATCTCAGCTGACCAACCAGGGTAGAAAAAATCTAAAGAGCAAGCCAAATAAAACTAAAGGAATAAGATTTCCTTCCATTTTTTATTATATTTTAAAACTTTCATTTAGACTTCTACCTGCTGCACAAATGCACTCAATTTTATTATAGTGTAGCTTCAACTTTTCAAAACCTACATTTGTGCACTAGGCAACTGTAAAAATAGCAATTCATTAACATATACGTTATTAGCAAGGTTGCTACATTACAGGCAGAAGCAATTGAATAATAAGCAAGGCTGCAGTGGAATGATAATTCTACCCTTCTACAAAATACAGGCTACTGTACATAATACTTTCTGAATATTGTGAGAATCGTATTAACTTTGCATAACAAATGAGTAGCTTTCATAATTTCCTTACCGTGAACTGTTACTTATTCAGGTCACTGTTCTATCGTTGAACTTTGCTGCATAGACGCTATACAGTTTTATTTATAAAATGAAAGGTTCCTATTTACATAGTTATATGGGCTGAAAAAGGGCATGGATCATCAACTTAGACCTTTATATACTGTAATATGCATTAATGTGCACATATGGTCATGATCCCCTTCATTTTACATAAGTGAAAATGCTTACCCTCCCAGTGGATCCAGTAAATATATGGTATTGTCCTTAGAGGCTGCATATAGATAGCAGCGTTCCTCTTGTTTTTAAAATGAGTAGATACTGGGTTGAGAAGAGCTATAAAAATTCTTCTCAGGTGGTCACCTAAAGGTATATAATTGTGTATAGGATGGAATTTGATGAATAGGAGCAGTTTACGTTCCCTGACCATATTCCTGAACAGGGCTAGATATTTCGTATGGTAATGGTTCCTGGATCAGGTTATAATCCACACCTTATGCCCCAGTTCTTCCTAGTTCTTCCTATCACCATGTGTATCACCTATCCTTGATAGTTTCCTTTTTATATACCTTTTCATTGAATCTTCACTTCTGCTTGATACCTGGTTTTGTGTAACACCTCTATGTTAACCCGTCCCCAGTCAGATCAAAAATGTTTCAGATTCCACTATGGTTCACTCTCTGGTACCTCAATTTTCATTAGTGAAGCTAGTTCTTCCATATATTAGATTGTCCTCACATGCAAAAATATGTCTCTGACGTTTTTAATGTCAGCAAAAAAACACTAAAGCAAGTGAAAACATGCTTCTTTTTTTGGAACCTTCATTTTTTGCTGTGGTTTTTATGAGAAACTTTGCACAGAGTGTGTATTAGGGTGCATTCACATCACCGTTTAGCTTTCAGTTCTTCTGATCTGTCAGAAGAAGAGAGAGAGAAAAAACACAGGATCCTGTAAAAAAAATGGATCCTGTTGCATCAGTTGTCATCCTTTTAAGCCATTTCTGTCTGAGATCTGTTTTTTAGACAGAATAAGGGTACTTTCACACTTGCATTGAAGGATTCCGTCAGGCAGTTCCGTCAACAGAACTGCCCGACGGATCCGTTAAAACGTTTGACAACGGATTTCATTTGCAAACGGATCAGTTTGCAGATCCGTTTGATAATTGTACTGAAATAACGGATCCGTTATTTATTACTATACTATTATTAAAGGTCTGCGCATGCGCAGAGTGGAAGAACGGATCCATTAATGCGGCAATTTTTAATGTGGGATCCGCCATTAATACATTTCAATAAAAATTCATGGCGGATCCGTCATTTCGTCAAGTGTTTCCGTTTTTGTGGACGGAGATAAAAATACAACATGCTGTGCTTTTATCTGCGTCCAAAAAACGTGAAAGGACTGAACTGAAAACAAACTGATGCAAACTGAACGGATTGCTTTCCATTTAGAATGCATTAGGATAAAACTGATCAGTTTTTTTCCGTTATCGAGCCCCAAGGACGGAACTCAATGACTGAAAAGAATAACGCTAGTGTGAAAGTACCCTTAAAAGTCCTGCATGCAGTACTTTTGTTTCCGTCTACAAAAACGGATGTCAGACGTTTATGGCTCAAACGGATGACAACTGATGCAACCGGATCCATTTTTTTTACTGGATCTTGTAAAAAAACGGATCCTATGCAATCCTATGCATAACTGATGCAACAGGATCAGTTCTTTTTACAGGATCCTGTTTTCTCTCTCTCTCTCTCTCTCTCTCTCTTCTTCTGAGAGAAGAATGGAAAACTAAACAGTGATATAAATGCACCCTTACCACTAGTGTTTTCTTGAAAAATTCCAAGAGCTCTAGCATGCTGTGTTTTTTAATAGAAGCCAAAAAGAGAAAAAAATGGGACCTAATTAACAAAAAATTGAGGGGCAAAAAACTCTTCTGTGTCCTGTGTTTTATATTTCCCATTTACTTTCAGCTGTATGTGGAGCTAGGGTTTTTGCTGCAAATCACAGGTACAAAAATGTCACAAAAACACAAAAGTGCAGAAAAATGTCACTGAAAACAAGCAATCTTATCCTTCTTAATTTTCCCATTTTCCAGAACCATTTGCTTTACCTTTTATGACAGTATAAAGCATTGCAGGTCAAAAACACAAGTTAACACAAGTTAGCTGATCTTCTATAATGCAATGCTCACTGTGGCACTACATGCCAGGACAGACCAAATAAAAAGCTAGTGCAGCTATTAAAGGGGTTATTCAGCTTTTAATAAGTGATAGCATTTCCTCAGCACAGGTTATTACCAGCTGATCAGCAGGAGTCCGACAGCCCCACCGATCAACTGTTTGGTTGTAGCACTGTCAACCTTGTAGTGGAGGGAGTTCATTACTACAGCTCCGCTGCCATTGGCATCAGGTGTGTTTACACTTGGGTATATTATTTATTTTAAAAAGACATATCTAAGATATGTAGGTTCCACCCCTATGAATTATATATGTGAAAAAACCTTGAAAAAGGCTAAGATGCAGACAAAATGTTGCACTTTTTGTACCTGTTCAAGTGACCTAATAAACCAGATTTTATGGAGATGAAAGATCAATTAAAATATACCCTATTCATTTCTATAACACTCAAACTACTGCCAAGATATATTAGTATATAGCAGTGGTGGCAAAACTATGGCACGGGTGCCAAGGGCGGCACTCAGAGCCCTCTATGTGGGCACCTGCACCCTTGAAAAAGTCTAAGGTATGCCAATATGCCTTAGACTTTTCCTGCCATTCATCAGCACACGGCGCACTGAATGTAGACAGGCTATGATAGCTAAATGATAAAGTACATGGAAGATATACTATATTGGTATTCAGGTTAAATTGCCGTGTTGGCACTTTGCCATAAATAAGTGGGTTTTGGGTTGCAGTTTGGGCACTCGGTCTCTAAAAAGTTCACCATCACTGGTATATAGTCTATATAGTCTCTCCAGCTTTCATCTTGCTTATTTTTTTATATAGGAATCCATCCTAATCCGTTTTTTATACCATATCTGTCATGCTTGGTATTTTTCAGGTCAGTGGGTGTAGGAATGAAAAATTGGTCCAAATGTGTAT
The DNA here is from genome assembly GCA_033119425.1 of Bufotes viridis. Classification (NCBI taxonomy): domain Eukaryota; kingdom Metazoa; phylum Chordata; class Amphibia; order Anura; family Bufonidae; genus Bufotes; species Bufotes viridis. The sequence goes on from CM065589.1 coordinate 469,411,743, forward strand.
CATCAATTTATTATCACTTTGTTATCATGTTAAATCAGGGGCAAAAAAAACTCTTATGGCATTTGATCTTAGCATTGAATAAAAAAGGCTTTAGGGAAAATCAGGGAGTAATCATTTCTAACAGGGTTAAATATCTTATCAGAACATGCAATAACCTCAGCTGTAATTGAAGAGACTTATATAACCTTAACATCCTTGAACATCTCTTCTGTGAATCGGCAGCACTGTATTTAATTATTTAAGTGATATAATGCATATACTTGTAACATATCGGCAAATTTAAATTCACATTTGTCTGCTAGTATGATCTATTGCAATGCTAAACGCGAGTTTTATTTTCAGCAGTAAAAAGCCTTTTACAATTACGTGATTTAAAAAAATAATGTTTGGCTCATACTTTTGTGCTAGAATATTAATATATAGAATAGATATCCATCTACTGTCAAGAGCTGAGTGTATGAATTTCTATTATATGTTAGCATACCTTACACACAGATGTAATAACACATTCACACATCCGCTGTTTGATGATTGGATCACTGCGTATGTGTCAGTTCATTAGTTTCATTGGTCACCAGGGAGAATATCCTTTAACTGAGATAAAAGGAAATTTTGACAGCTATCATAGTAACATAGTACATAATCCTACCCACTTGTAGCTGGCCAGCTAAGACCTGTCCTAGGTTGCCAATATGACTTAAATGTTTATATAGCTAGACTTGCCAATAAATTTAATACAGTTTCTGTGTTTATATGTTAGAGACAGAAAGAGAGTTATTTACAGTGACTTCATGTTCCTGGATGTCATATAACAGTTATATATTGTGTCCACAGAAGCAGAAAATATAATATGCCTTTAAGATTCAGTAAATGAATGTAAGGTAAGCTCAATGACACAGCAGAATTAACAATAGAAAGCATAGAGTTAAACTGTTGTTACTGCCCAGGAGTCTTAAACAATCACAGCCAACCTCACACTGAGTGTGTGGGAAATCCCCTAGCAGAATCTTCTGGAGTCAGTATAGACCATAGAAGAGGAGCTGGACAGACATTTCCAGTCAGACCTATGTTTTATGGGAACAAGAGGCCAAATAGGTATTTAAGAACGGTTATATAATGTTCATATTGTTAATACTGTGATCAGAACTAAATACTGAGACCAGTTGTATATGCATGTTTACAGTTCCAGCAAACTGCGACCAAACTACGTAGAAACTGCGACCAAACTACGCACAAACTGTGCAAACTGAGCAAATCAAACTAAATCAATCTATTGGTTAAGCCTCAGATCTACCTCTCAGAGTTATTATAAAGTGCTTAAATAACTTAGAGTAAAAGTACAGATACTGAAGAGGGAAATATATTCACCATTTATGTTGAATGACAAGGCTTAACAGTTAAAGCACCATTTAATGCATACTGCCATTTTGTGATACTTTATGCAACATGTGTTTGTATATGGACTATCTGCTGCGGAGGTGGCAGTGTTAAATATGAAGAAAAGTTTTTAGTTAATTAAGAAGTTATTTTAAGCATTTGGTGTGCTCTTTAAGCCTACTGCTTCCATATAATGGAGCTAGAAGAATTAGCTCAAAACAAACAAGACTGAAGCAGAGTAGTAGACAGTCTGGTTGGACTAAAAAGTTAGAGATATCAAATTCTTCTAATGCCACAGCGCAAAAGGCACTTCATAGTGCTGCGCCTGTTACACCACTTATCACCTTTTTATTGCTAAAGTACAGTCACCATATTTTGCACTAATGAAATCTCACAAGCCTGAAACACTTCACTGCATTTTAGAATAATATACTCTGCTATACACCAGTAGTTACAGATGCAAAGGGTGCTTACACTGCGTTTTTCAGCGTCTATCAGAGGATTTCTATATGTACAGTATACTTCCAACAGGTGACTCAGATGGGTGCTATTGCATAGACATACAGTGACATCCATTTGCCATAGAGTCCTATGTTAAAAACTATACACTATATGAGCATGCAATAGACTGTGCTATTCCATACACCAGGCCCGATGGGACATATAAATATGTTTGTCATATTTCTCACCAAATACGGGAAAAATATTGCAAAACACAGTGGCCCAAATTTACTAATATGTCTGCACCTAGAATCTGTCACAATTTTCAGTGCAATTTGGTGCAACTAGGGTTTTTACACTTTTTCCGACATGCTCAAAAAGGGGGCAGGGCAGAGGGAAGTGGTAGGTCTTCATGGGAAAAAATGTGTAACAGCGGCTGCTGTGTGCCACTGTTCTCCTGCTTACCGCGGTCCTGGGCGCCGTGTTCAGCGGTGATCTGCTGCCTGTGTTTCCCCATTCACCGCTGCAGTCCTGGGCTCTGTCTGTATAAGTACTGTTATTCTGGGATCCGCTCCACAGTTTCCTTTCAGCCTTGGCCACAGCATGCTTGCTGCTTGTTCCCTGAAGCACTTCCTTAAGGGTCGGCGTGAGTCACTTCCTGTGCTTTATGGGTTAAATGGGTGACCTCGCTGACCAATCCTAGCACTCCTTCACGTACAGTTGTGTTCAAAATTATTCAACCCCCAATGCTGTAAAGGGTTTTAGGGAATTTAGTGTACATTTGTAATTGTGTTCAGAATGAAATCTTACAAGGACTTTTTAAAGAACCAAATGCAACTAAAATGACATCAATTGTTTTTGTAATACAGTATTAAATGTTTTTTTTTTGTGATTTCTTCATTGACACAATTATTCAACCCCTTAAAGACGACCACTCTTAAGAACAGAGGTTCATTCAAGTGTTTTCGATCAGGTATTGAAAACACCTGTGGATGTCAAGGAGCAGCAATCAAGCATAATAAGCACCAATTAGGCAGATTTAAAATGACTGTGATACTCAGCTCCTTCTAGACATTTACTGGTGTGTTTACAAACATGGTGAAGTCAAGAGAATGGTCCAGGAAGACAAGAGAAGAGGTGATTTCTCTTCACAGGAAGGGCAATGGCTATAAGAAGATTGCAAAGATGTTAAACATACCAAGAGACACCATAGGAAGCATCATTCGCAAATCCAAGGCAAAGGGCACTGTTGAAACACTACCTGGTCGTGGCAGAAAGAAGATGCTGACTTTGACTGCTGTGTGCTACCTGAAGCGCAAAGTGGAGAAAAGTCCCTGTGTGACTGCTGAGGAACTGAAAAAAGATTTGTCAGATGCGGGTACTGAAGATTTAGCTCAGACAATAAGGCGCACACTGCGTAATGAAGGCCTCCATGCCAGAACTCCCAGGCGCACCCCCTTGCTGTCTCCAAAGAATAAGAAGAGTCCACTGCAGTATGCCAAAAGTCATGTGGACAAACCACAAAAGTTTTGAGATAGTGTTCTGTGGACTGATGAAACAAAATTAGAACTGTTTGGGCCCATGGATCAATGCTATGTTTGGAGGAGGAAGAACAAGGCCTATGAAGAAAAGAACACCTTGCTTACTGTGAAGCATGGAGGAGGGGTCAATCATGCTTTGGGGCTGTTCTGCTTCTACAGGTACAGGGAAGCTTCAGCGTGTGCAAGGTATCATGAATTCTCTTCAGTACCAGGAGATATTGGATGAAAATGTGAAGCAGTCCGTCACAAACCTGAGGCTTGGGAGACGTTGGACCTTTCAACAGGACAATGATCCCAAGCATACCTCCAAGTCCACTAGAGCATGGTTGCAGATTAAAGGCTGGAACATTTTGAAGTGGCCATCGCAGTCACCAGACTTAAATCCGATTGAGAACCTCTGGTGGGACTTAAAGAAAGCATTTGCCGCGCACAAGCCTAAGAATGTGACTGAACTGGAGGCTTTTGCCCATGAAGAATGGGCGAAGATACCCGTAGATCGCTGCAAGACACTTGTGTCAAGCTATGCTTCACGTTTAAAAGCTGTTATAACTGGAAAAGGATGTTGTACTAAGTACTAAGATTGAATGTCACTTGGGGGTTGAATAAAACTGATAATGATGTGAGCACAGAAAAGACATTTGTGATTATTTCATTATAAATGTTATGTTATATTTGTCTGACTTACAAGTGCCTCTTTGATTTAATTGTAAACAAGATGACTGAAATGATCAAAATCAGTGTCAAACTGGCCAAAACACTCAATTTCAGTGGGGGTTGAATAATTTTGAACACAACTGTATATAAGTGGCTGAGCCTCCTTCCCAGATGCCTAAGTGTCAAGGTCCTTGTGTCCAGCAAAGATTGCTGATTTCTCTGCTTGTATTTCTGTGTACCTGACTCGTACTTGTGTTTCTGGACTCCGCTACTCGAGTTGAGCGAACTTGTATTTTAAGTTCGGCGTCCAAAGTTCGGGTTGGGGTTATCGAAGAATCCCGTTATGGATTCCGCTACCACGGACCATAATGGAATTTTGAATCCATAAGAGGATATCCGATGAAACCGAACCTTGGACAACACTAAGGACCTGGGAGGACGTCACCGTCATATGATCAGTGCAGGGGGTGTGGCTCAGTACTGGATTGGCCAGTACTGGCTACCACCTCTTATCCAATCCAGTACTGAGCCACGCCCCCTGCACTGATCACATGACGGTGACATCACCCCAGGTCCTTAGTGTTGTCCAAGGTTCGGGTTGGAGAGAGATATGCTTTTCAGCAACCACATAGACCATAGGAGCCTGTAGACTTGAGGCTGACTTCTATGGGAGAATGTTCTGGACATGTGACCTGTGATATGGTCATTGTGCAAGGAAGAGAAGAACGGGAGCTGTGTCATCATCACCTATTGTGAATGGTGAATCCTGTGCTATATATATATATATATATTTAGGTGTTATGTTTCATTGTAATCCTGCCTGTGATAAGGAGATGACTACTCTTATGATAATGAGAGGAATACTGAGAAGTAATCTTCAGAACAGTGTTAAAACTGCAATATATCACAATTATTTTTAAATATAGATAGTAACATGAAAAATGAAAAAAAAACATCCAAAAGTCTTAAATACCATATTTTCCGGCGTATAAGACGACTGGGCATATAAGACGACCCCCTACTTTTCCTGGTAAAATATGGGGTTTGGGCTATACTCGCCGTATAAGACTACCCCTCTTCCAATGTACACCAAATAAAAATTAAACAGACGATCCGAGCATGAGAAAACCACTGAGAGCAGGGAGAGGTGGTTGTTTCAGGAGCGACTGGCCGGGTTGCAGCGCATGGTGGCTCAGCTAGAGGGCGCCTGTCCCTGAAGCTGGAGAAGGACAGCTTCTCCAGTCCGGCTTGGAAGTAAAGAGGACCTTTCACTGGTCCTACAATTGTTAGATAATGATATATACCGTACTGAGCCACGCCCCCTGCACTGATCACATGACGGTGACGTCACCCCAGGTCCTTCGGCTGTTCAACAGTTCGGGTTGGTGGAAGCCGCCCCTTATGGATTCCATATGCCGCGATAGTGGAATCCATAACGGGATGCACGAGTTACCACAACCCGAACGCCGAACGCCAAACTTTTTTTTAAAGTTCGCTCATCTCTAATCATTATCTAACAATCATTGGACCAGTGAAAGGTCCTCTTAAGTTTCAGCACGCAGTATACCGGTGTAAAAGAGGACCCCCGACTTTCATGTGTTAAAAAGTAGTCTTATATGCCAGAAAATACAGTAATTTGTTTAACATAAACAGTTGAACCACAGGTCATTTTCTGATAACACATTCCCTTTAAATGTCACGCTTCACCACACAATAATCTCAACAGAAATATATGAAATAATTTACTAACATCAATGTGCCATTTTAGCTAATGTTCCCCTCTCATCCCTATTTTCTGAACACACTCCAGTATTAGCACTTAAGCTTCATCAATCTAAAAGTCTGACTTGATTATTAGTAATTAAATTGACAAATAAGTAAACACGTTCAGCGTTTTTTGGCTAAAATGGGTGCACAAGTAATTTATACAGACATCATGAGAAGTGTGAACAAATCTTGACTCACTTAAGGTCACTTAATCATCTTTATTGGGAGCTGCGCTATTTGATTTGGCAGAAAAATGATGAAATATTCTTTTCTTTCACACTTCTACTTTATCATTTTTACTTCTAAAGGACTATAAAATAATATCTTAGCTTCATTTGGCTTGTTTGCTTCAGCTCAGTGTTATCTGTGCAGTTGTTGCATAATGTATCAGAGGGATTATGTATCTTTTTCTATTGTGTTATTTACCATCTCTCTTCCTTTGTGCCTCAGTGAGTACGTGCACCACCAGCTCATATACCGTCTCCATCTCATCATCCCTGATGCATGTTTGTCTTCATTGTTAATTCTCTCTAGTCGCCTGGCGTTATTCCCAGCTTGCCTCTTCTGTGTTTAGCTCCCAGGCAGCTCAGCCTAATATTCAAATAGTCCTGTGAAGTGTATTGATTACTAATACTACAAAACACAATACTCAAGCTAGCGGAAAACAGCAGTAGATTTTGCATTGGTGACCACACACAGTGGCTTGTATGGAACTGCCCCTTAAAATAGAAATTATACATTTTGCTACATATGATAAATAACTACACAGAAACCTATGTAAGCAGGGTAACAATATATAGCTACGTATGCAGGGGATAATGCACAGGTACAATAAAGCATAAATGCACCGAGAATGAGAAGATAAGAGGACTAAAGAATTTCATTAGCTGCAGGTACCTTTCAAATGCCACTGCATAATTGCGTGTTTATAGCCACAACAGTAGTACTCTTATTTTTATTCACATATTTGGTGTTTGTCAGGACAAGGGTCATTGAGCAAGACTCGCATAAGGCCCTGTCCCATTATTTAACTGACACTCATGGTGTTATACTTTGACATGATGTCCTCATCAGTTTCACTGAGCATGGGAATGCAATTACTGAGGGAGAAGAAGAACGCAATATGCCAAGATGATATTGAATCTGCCATTGGCACGCACAACAATTAAATTATACGTGAAGGACACACAATTACTGAGCCGAATCTACGGATAGGGAAGTGTGCATACAGCCATTTGAAGTTGATACATTCAATTAGGGATGTTCACTTTAAAAGGTTCAGTCTCTGATGTGATATGTAAGGAACAAGCCATCAGATTTCAGGTGTTCTGCAATGTTCGTCTTCCAGGTTGTGAACTTATATTTCCATTAAATTAAATAAAAATGAGGTATTGTCTATAATTTAAATCTTTCAGGTTGCGTAATAAAAACTGATTTACTTACTGTCATTTCAGGCAGCTATAAAATGTAGTTTAACCCACTGAATTTAGCAAATTCCAAACCACTTAAAACTTTTGGACAGTTATAGGAATAGCAAATATATTCTTGAGCATAATAAAAAGTTCTTAAATCACACAAAGTTTAAAATTATACCACTGGGGAGCTGGTGGCTCCCCCTGTGGACCCTTGAACCTGTGTAGAGCACCAGTTATATTTATACATCCTGCAGTTTTGCAAAGATGTGCACAAAAACATGGCAAAACCAACAGGAATTGACCATAACTTGCACAATCAAGTTGTTTTTGTTATGCATTGCTTTTGTCCTGATATTGCTCAAATCACAGCAAAATTATAACTAGAAGAGGTGCATGGCCCTTTGGTGACACTATAGGAGTGGTAGTGGTGCTGATGAAGTGTTGTGTCACAGTGGGATCAGTGCAGTGGAAATGTAGTATTGAGGAATGAGGCCAGAATTAAACGTAACAAAGTCATTTTTTTACTTAGTACAACATAAAAATTCAAATACAATCAATAGCAGCAGACTCTGAGTGCAATCTTCTCTGGCAGCAGTAAGGATTATGGAGGCTGGTTGGATGGCTGCAATTTAGCACTTACCGTAGGTTGTACTGGCCTAGTAATATTCTGAGTAATAAGTGTCTTAGTCGTAGTCCCTCACCTCACAGCAGTGTCCTAAAATGCTGGATTTAGCTGTTCAGTCTGCTGTATTTTATCTCACTGATTCACTTGAGATACTAGGATAAGGTTAATTTCTCTAGACAATCTGTAGCAGTAGCCAAAACATGTGCTTCCTATCCTTTCTAAGATTTGACAGGAGCTCCCCCTCCTGGCAGGAAGCAAGACCAGCCTAGTCCTACCAAGTGGGGAGGAACGGGGTGGACTGTCCTGTTCATTGTTAACCCTTGCCATTACTGGTAGTTACGGCCATGAACATACAAAATACACAACATAACAATATAAAATATGATACAATACATAACTATCTATAATTTGTAGTACCCCTAGGTCTGGGGTACTACAGTTGCACAGTGGAGGGGTAGGAGAATAGAAACTGGAGGAAGGTAATAAATGGAAGAACAGTGTGTGAGGGGGAGCCATGGATAGAAATCTATGAAAAAGAGAAGGGGGCATTAAGACCATTCTGTGTGTGCAAGGGAGCGTACGATATGAAAGCAGTTTATCTGAAAAAATAGGGGGTATAGAGGTTAATCTGTGTGAAAGAGGACCATGAGGAACAGTCTGTGTATAAGAGGATGGTTCAAGGAAGAGTCTGTGAGAAAAAATAGCTTTTTGGTCTGATCTGGTGTATATACATAAAATATAAAACAAAATGCATATATGGTACTACCGCAAATCGTAATGTCTAATAGAGCAAAGATAATATAGTATTTATAGTAGATGGCCGATCTAGATGCTGAATTTCCTTGCACTTCATGGTAACGAATACATTTTTCCTGAAATGGCAGTTAAAAAAAAAAAAACATGCCGCATCCATTTGCTTGCAGAGAGGCCATCGCGGCCATCTTGAAGAAAGCACACAAAATCTCGAGGGCGGTATCGTGATGACACCACCATGTCATAATACTGGCGGAGCGTCATGATGTCGTCAGTGACAGCCGCAACGGCCTCTCAGCAAGCAAATGGATGAGGTGAGTATGTTTGTTGTTTTTTTTTACCCCTGATTACCCCTGAAAGGCCTCATTGTTACTGTCGGCATCTGACGGGTTCAATGACGGGGAGGCTTGCGATCATACTTCCCCGTAATTGCGCCCGCTACATACAATGGAATACAAATCGAATTTCTTTGTGAAATTAGGCAAAGAAGCCGAACCAAGTTTTTGACAACTTTGCCCATCTCAAATAGCATTATCTTTAGAAGAAAGCTATCCATTCAAAGTCAGGTTTTGATCAGATTTTCTGATGCAGTTTTTGAAGGCAAAACCATGTGTGGATCATAAAGGGAGAGTATGTATAACAGGCAGATTCTACCTCCACACCTGGTTTTAGCATTAAAACGGTATCAGAAAACCTGATCATGTACAAGCATTCTTAAACTATGCATACTGAAATCAATACTAACACATTCTACATCATACTCCAGGGCAAGAGATAGTCTTTGCAGTAGTATTCTGCCATGTGATGTATTTTTCTTTCCACTCAAGACTTCCGATCAAAGTCTCTCAAATTTTTAATTTTGCTTTGCCACAGCCCTTCAGACGTTGATTTGCTAATGCCTGCATGCAGCAGTTTTCGTCCAGCTGTTTTTCTGCAGATTTGCTGGTATCTAAAAGTTTGATTTGACTTCTTCGCCGAATTTTACAAAAAAATCAGCTTTGTGGCGAATTACTTCTTCACGAAGCGCATTTCTTTGTAAATAGTGAGTGCAATGAAAGGGAGCAGCGATTGCGCCACTCCCCATCATTGTACTCCTCAGATGCCGCGTTCATACATGATCGCGGCATCTGAAATTAATTACAAAGTGTACAATTAAAAAAAAACTAAAAAATATTACTTACCTGTTCTTGCTTGAAGGTACGGCCTGAATTCTCACGTGGCCCGATATGACGTCATCACGCCAGCCAAGATCTTCAAGCAAGATGGCGGCTGGCCTATCGCAAGCAAATGGATCAGGTTAGTATTAATTTTTTTATTTTTTTACACCATTTCAGGTTAAATCGATTCGCTACCGCTAAGCACAAGGAAATTCAACTTCGTGGCGAATTGAATTCATCCTAAAATTGGGATAGAAGTCCACGATTTGCTCATCACTACTTGGCAGCGCATAGTTGTGCCTGGTATTCACCAATCCGGCAGGCTGTTTCCAGCCGGAACAGCTTGCTGGATCTGTTTAATGCCGGATCAGCTTGCTAGATCTGTTTACCACAAATGTGAAACAGGCCTTAGGGTTGATAAAGAATGTACAACCAGTTTGCAGTAGCAGTTCCTTTTTCATAACTCAGTCAGTTGTTTTTATCCATTGATTAGGAAGCATTCAATGTTAAAAATACAGAATAATTACTAACATCACCACACTGTAATATATAATGTATGCAATTTATTACAATACATATGGACAAACAATTGGTAGTTTGAAAAATCCGACTGAACCTAATGGACAATTTTCCCCAATGATCAGTATCATTGTTGCCTCGAGATCCCCCTCTAATGTCTCAAGTGCACGACTATTTTTTTCCACAAAAAATGTGGATAGGATGCAGACTCATTCAATTCAATAGGGCCAGAAAAAATGTCAGGTATATAAGTGCCTGATGCTCCTACATTAATTAATGCCGAGAGCATCAGATCATTATGCACCTGGCTGGCGTCTGTGAGAAGGGCTTGTATGCGCTCACATGAAATTTTAGCATTCATTTTTCTAACTTGATGCAGAGTGCCTCCATACTCTACTTTTATACCTCCTAATTGTAGACAATGAAACCTCAATTAATTAACATTCCATATTCCATCATCTATATTTTAAAACAGAACTACGCAGGCATTTTGTGTTGTCAAAATATTTTCTTGTTTTATTATACAGTTTTATGACAGTTTTATGGTTACTCATTTTAGCTCAAATTATATCAATCTTTGTTATAATAAAATTCTGCATAAATTACATTTAGTAAGACAGGTCACTGATTGAACCTATCATAAATGTCAATATAAAACTTAAATTATTCATCCATTCATGACATGTCCATAATGCAAAGCAAAGAAAAAGAAACTATAAAAAATCCTCCAGAATCACAACTTAGTTTGACAAATAATTGTCCACCATCCATAAAGAGGCAGATTTAAAGTGGTTGATGCTGTATTGTATTCCAGATTTACTAGGTAGTCTGGAATATTGAGTTAAAAATTCAAGGAAGGAAGGTGATGCAAGTCTTTAAAGGTGAAAAGTGGCAGGGTGGCTGGCATTTTTTTTTAATCAGAACTGTTGGGAAATGTAGCTATAACTGTTTGGGCAGCTGATAGACCAAAGGCACCATACCTGGAACTATTCAGAGGAACTAGTTGACATTGTAGGTCATATATGACTGGCACAATTTGGGCTGCACTTTTGCTGATAAGGCATATGTAGCTGATTCATTGGTTGGCACCAAGTAACGGGAACTGTGGCTGGTCCATTTTCGGGGCACATCTGAGATTGAATATAAAGTGTCTGCCGCTATACAAGGTGCATTGTAGATGGTATTGTAAGTAGGCATTTGTGGTTGGCTTTGGCTGGACTTTTGGACAAGTGGATTCTCAGCTAGGGAATGAAAGTCTTTTCTAAATAATTGCTTTTCTTAATAGGCTAGTCAAGCAATTTTTTGTGCCCTTTCAATGAGATATATTGCTGGCCTTAAGCAGTGCTTCCCAGCCAGTGTTCAGGATCTCCTTGGTTCCTTGTACACAGCATCAACAATACTTGCCACATTTTCCAGGGATCCCTTGTGTTACTAAGGTAGAGTGGTTTTGAGTTCAGTACCTCAGCCAAAAGGGACAGTGACATTTAGACACTGTCTGCTGAGGAACCAGACAGAGTACAGGCGAAGGTGTTACTACACTACCTACCTCTGCGCCTGTACTCTGCCTTCTTCTCCTGATCTCCAACTGTGTCTGATAAAGGTCTGCGAACCGAAACATTACACATGATTACAGTCGTGTGCCAAATAAAATCTACTATGAATTTAATACTATACACGCTGTAGTTTATTTTCTTTATAGATATTTGATATAATAAATTTTTTTACATTTTCCCTTTAATTTTATAAATAAAAGTAAAATTTTAAATATACTTGAGATTAGTTTTGTACTAATAGTACATCTTGTTAGATTTGGAATCTAAGGAAAAGAAGGCATTCAATTATAGAAACGTTTTTGAGTGCATTGCATTAAAAATACATTTCTATGAACTGCTTTTTGCTTTAGATTTGACAAAGAACGTATTAAAACAGAACAAAAGATGCAGAATTATATTTTATTGTCAATATCCAATAGACTTAAATAAGCCTATAGGATTTAAACCTAATCTTGTGCAGCAAAGTTCCACCACTGTTTTATCAATACACATTCTACTTTTCTATTTAGAAACTATGAAAAATATAGTATTATAATATTATTATATTATTACTGAAATATTACACTATTCAAGCCAGATAAAAAAAAATGGCTTTATTATCTTGGAAAACCAGGTTTTCCAAGATAATTGAAAAATATTAGTGTAAAATAAAAAACAATGCTATACTTAACTTTTTCTCCAGTATGGTCTTTCTGCTGCTGCAGATTGGAGCAGTTGTGTGAAAGTATACAGCATGTAGCCACTGCAGCCAATCACTGTCCTCAGCACATCACCTTGGAAGTCGGTAAACAACCAGCAGCAAGATAATTAGTTGGGCAGAACAAAGAATGGGGCTGGAGAAAAGGTAAGTATATCATCATTTTATACCAGGGGAGTGGCTTGTGCTTCCTTGTGCTATTAATTACACCACTGAACTGTTCCACAGCTTGCTCTACCTGAAGCTTCCTGTACTAAGTGGCTGCTGAATAAGTGGAGTTAAAGAACCGGAGTTTAAGACAAGGAGCAAGAAACTAAGATTTGAAAGATTTTCCTTGTGTGTTGTGATAAACAATCTTGGCACCACATGATTAAAATCACTTAAACTGTTTTTAAGTGATTTTAATCATGTGATGCCAAGATTGTTTATTAATTGTCTAATAAAGGTAACGTTGATTATTTAAATAAACATGGTGTGCTTTAAATCTTTTTTCTATTTCTTGATCCATATATCTTAATTTTTTTTGTTTTGTATACTATGATATTGGATCATATATATGCATAAGGGTATTTTTTGTTGGCTGCCCTAGCAAATGTGCCTGTTTGGCTGATATTAGGGATGAAAGCCAAGGGCCAGCAACATTGCAGCAGGTCCAAAATAAGTTAAATAGGGTAAATGTGAACAACGTTCCAGGTCCAGATGGATTACACCCAAGAGTGCTTGAAGAGCTCAGTTCAGTCATTGCTGTGTCCCTGTTTATAATTTTTAAAGATTCTCTAGGTATTGGTACAGTGCCAAGTGATTGGCGCAAGGCGAAGTGGTGCCGATATTCAAAAAAGGATCAAGGTCCTTCACAGGTAATTATGGACCAGTTAGTTTAACTTCTGTTGTGGGAAAAATGTTCGAAGGACTCTTAAGGGACTATATACAGGAGTATGTGACTGTAAATAATATTATAAGTGATAGCCAACATGGGTTTACCAAGGGCAGAAGTTGTCAGACTAACTTGATTTCTTTTTATGAGGAGGCGAGTAGTAGCCTGGACAGAGGGGCAGCTGTGGATGTAGTGTTTCTGGATTTTGCAAAGGCTTGTCCCTGATAGATGTTTAATAGGCAGAGTAAGGTCTATAGGCTTTGAAAGTATAATTTGTAATTGGATTGAAATCTGGCTGAAGGACTGTGTCCAGAGAGTTGTGGTCAATAATTCCTATTCAGAATGGTCCCGGGTTATAAGTGGTGTACCCCAAGGTTCAGTGCTGGACCCTTTATTATTTAATTTATTTATTAATGATATTGAGGACGAGATTAATAGCACCATTTCTATTTTTGCAGATGATACTAAGCTATGTAGTACTGTACAGTCTATGGAAGATGTCCATATACTACAAGCTGACTTAAACACTCTAAGTGATTGGGCATCAACTTGGCAAATGAGGTTCAATGTGGACAAATGTAAGGTTATGCATCTGGGTAGTAATAATTTCTGTGCTTCATATGTCCTAGGTGATGTAACACTGGGAGAGTCACTTATAGGGAAAGATTTGGGTGTCCTTGTGGATGGTAGATTAAATTACAGCGCACAATGTCAATCAGTTGCTTCTAAGGCCACCAGGATAATGTCATGCATCAAACGAGGCATGGACTCACGGGGCAGGGATGTGATATTACCATTTTACAAAGTGTTGGCGCGGCCTCATCTGGAATATGCAGTTCAGTTCTGGGCACAAGTCCATAGAAAGGACGCACTGCAGCTGGAAAAAGTACAGAGGAGAGCGACTAAACTGATAAGGGGCATAGAGGGTCTTAGTTATGAAGAAAGATTAAAATAATTGAATTTATTTAGTCTTGAGAAGAGATGTCTAAGGGGGGACATGATTAACCTATACTAAGATATAAATGGGCCATACAAAAAATACGGTGAGAAACTGTTTCATGTAAAATGCGCTCAAAAGACAAGGGGGCACTGCCTCTGATTGGAGAGGAAAAAGTTCAGTCTCCGGAAGCGTCAAAACTTCTTTACTGTAAAAACTGTGAATCTGTGGAATAGACTTCCACAGGACGTGGTCACAGCAGGAACAGTGGACAGTTTTAAAAAGGGTTTAGAATTCTTAAAAGTAAACAACATTAATGCTTAGAAATCTGAGTCTCCCTTCCTTCTGGGATTCGCGTTCCCACCTATCCCTTGGTTGAATCAGATGGACTTATGTCTTTTTTTCAACCGTATCAACTATGTAACTATTCGGGGAGATTTCCAAGATTTTAAATTATTTCAGCCATACACTGTCTGTGAGTAACTGGGAAGGAAAAGGGAAGCCTGTTGATTGCTTAGAGGAGTATTCATTTCCCCCAAAAAATGGCCAGGTGAGTAAATGTACTAAAGTAATAAATAAACTTTTACTTACCGTTAAAGTCCCCTGCCACTCCATCATTTCTGGTGTTCCCCGATGGTCGTTAATTGTTTACAGTGATGACATGCCCATATACCCACATGACTATTGTAGCCAATTACTGGCTTCAGAAGTATGCAGAACAACAGTACTTAGACCAGTGATTGGCATCATCAATAGTATGGATATGTGGGCTTGTGATCACTGTAGCCAAGTAAACAAAGACCCACAAGGAGAATTGGATGCTGGAGCAATGGGGCGATTTATCGGGTTAGTAAGTTGTTTTACTATTTTTAACACATTCTCTCCCTTGAACGATTTTTTGAAAATCTCTGAAAACCCCTGCCACATGCATACAGTCATATTACTGATCTGTGCTTTACAGATGAAAAAAACTTGGACCTATATAAATCTAAGGGACCTACAGTATACTCTAAGTACATTTGCTTTTCATTTTAAATGGAGTCAGTTTATTTTTTCTCACATCTTCTCACAGCTTCATCTACAGGGTGTATTAAAGAAGTATTCTCCCCTAGAATTATTACTTCTAGAGGCGAGTATGGCTCTTTAAAAAGTGCTTGTTTGAGGGTCTCCGCAAGCTGCCATACACGGTCTGGACAATCAACAAAGATGTAAACAGGTCTGACACAATTTATCTTGATTTCAAGCCTTATACAACAAACTGTTTGCAATTTCAACTGTAAAAGACAATTCTCAATTTCTAAACTTGTATTTACTATTAAGAAAAATAGTAGTAAATTGAAAAAAATTGGTACAGAATTTAAATGCATGGTAGTTGTAACAATTCTGTGTACCTCATCAAAATAATATTCATTCTCCTGCTGAGTTTTATGCCGTTCTATAAAGTAGTGCACTGATAAAAATGACAAGTAAAAATTGTGTTTTTCAGTCAAGCACATAAATGCCTGAATTGCAAATACCATATTGCAAACTATATGTAATATCTACAAATCTATCTAACCTTTATATATCTATTTCTTTTACAATTCTAGATAGCTAGATATCTGCAATCTAAATCGAGATGCTGGTTTAGGTTTTCAGTCTTTAACTCCTTCACGACCCTGCCATTTTTCACCTTAACCTCTTAAGGACGAAGGGCGTACATGTACGCCCTTCGTCCGCACTTTAAAGATGGCGCCCGCTCCCGCACGGAGCGGGCGCCCGAGCTGCGGGTAAAAGCTTGATTCATCAAGCTGACACCCGCAGCTCATGTCCGCGACCGGCAGCGATGCCGATCGCGGACATTTAACCCCTCAGATGCCGTGGTCAATCCTGACCACGGCATCTGATCAGCGCAAAAACCGAAAGTTTCACTTTCGGTTTTGCTCGGCTCCCTGATGGCCACAAGGGGGAGCCGAGCATGCATGTAGTACCCTAGGTTTCTGTGAATGAAACCTAGGGTACTACACAGTATTCCTATGGAGCCTATGACTGTAATAGGCTCCATAGGAAATATGCATTTTCTCATATATTCCAATGCTATTGCATTGGAATATATGAGAATAGCAATCTGATGATTGCATCTTATAGTTCCCTATGGGAACTATAAGAAAGTGGTAAAAAAAAAAAAAAAAAGTTTAAAAATAAAAATTAAATAAAAAAATATAAAAATTCAAATCACCCCCTTTCCCCAAAATGAAAATAAAATAAATAAAAAATAAAAAATTACACATAATGGGTGTCGCAATGTGCGAAAACGCCCATACTATAATAATATTAAAAATATTCACCATACGGTAAACATAAAAACGGAAGAAAGCGTCCAAATGGCTAATTCGCCATTTTTGGACGCTTCATTTCCTAAAAAAATGAATAAAAAGTGATCAAAACATCATACGCACCCCATAATGGTATCAATTAAAAGTTCAGATTGCCCCGCAAAAAATGAGCCCCTACACTGCTCCATACGCATAATTACAAAAAAGTTATAGGGGTCAAAACATGGCGACAAAAAATAAAATAAAAAAATTCCCACTTTTAATTTTTTTTTTCACTATCAAAACGCAAGAAAAACTATACATATTAGGTATTGCCGGATTCGTACTGACCTGAAGAATAAAATTAACCAGTCAGTTTTATCGCAAATCGAACGTTGTAATTTAAAAACCCGTAAAACTGTGGTGAAATTGCTTTTTTTTTGCAATTTCACCCCATTTGGAATTTTTTTCCCGTTTCCCACTACATCACATGCAAAAATAAATGGTAGCGTTAAAAAGTACAACTTGTCCCGCAAAAAATAAGCCGTCATATGGCTATGTGAGCGGAAATATAAAAATGTTATGGCTTTTGGAAGGCAGGGAGCGCAAAACAAAAACGCAAAAATCCCAAAACCCCCGGTCCTTAAGGGGTTAAAGGGGTATTCCCATCTTAATGATCACTGTTAAATCTGTTAATGATTTAACAGTGATCATTTTTCTAAATATGTTTAATTAACTAATTCCCACCCGTTAGAAGAAAATGAAGATATACTTACCTGACTGTTGTCTTCCGTCTCCCTTGGTTACGACCACCGCTCTCCTCCCGAATCTAGGTGGCCGCACTTGCGCAGACGACTTCTTTTCTCCCGGCCGGGCCGAGCGCAGTCCTGAAAGCGCACGTCGACGCCGCGCATGAGCTACGGTGACTTCTTCCTGGCCAGTATAGCATACTTGCCAGGAAGAAGTCACCAGGGCGCATGACGCTGGACTGAACGCGCACGGCCCGGCCGGGAGAAGACGTCAATCAAGATGGAGCCAGAATCCAGGAAGTGAACGGTGCGCTGGCAGCAAGTAAGTATGAAAAGGCGTCATGGGAAAACCCCTTTAAGGATCAGGCAGATTTTTTTGAAATTTGACATGTGTCACTTTATGAGGTAATAACTTTGGAACGCTTTTACTTAACCAGGCCATTCTGAGATAGTTTTCTCGTGACACATTGTACTTCGTGATAGTGGTAAATTTTAATCAATATTTTTCATTTTTTTTTTAAAAAATACCAAATTTACTAAGAATTTGGAATAATTCACAATTTTAAAAATTTAAATTTCTCTGCTTTTAAAACAGATAGTGAAACCTCATTTAATAGTTATTATTTTACATTTCCCATATGTCTACTTTATGTTTGGATCATTTTGTAAATGCCATTTTATTTTTTGGGGACGTTAGAAGGCTTAGAAGTTTAGAAGCAAATCTTGACATTTTTCAGAAAATTTCCAAAACCTACTTTTTAAGGACCGGTTCAGGTCTGAAGTCAATTTGTGAGGCTTACATAATAGAAACCACCCAAAAATGACCCCATTTTAGAAACTACACCCCACAAGGTATTCAAAACTGATTTTATAAACTTTGGTAACCTTTTAGGTGTTCCACAAGAATTAAAGGAAAATGTAGATTAAATTTTAGAATTTCACTTTTTTGGCAGATTTTCTATTGTAATCAATTTTTTTCCAGTAACAAAGAAAGTATTAACAGACAAAAAACTCAATATTTATTACCCTGATTCTGTAGTTTACAGAAACACCCCATATGTGGTCGTAAACTGCTGTACCGGCACATGGCAGGAAGCAGAAGGAAAGGAGCACCATATGGTTTTTGGAAGGCAGATTTCCCTGGGATAATTTTAAGTTGACATGTCACATTTAAAGACCCCCTAATCCACCCCTAGAGTACAAACTCCCCCCAAAAAATGACCCCATTTTGGAAACTACAGGAAAATGGGGCAGGTTTTTTTTTGGTTGTTTTACATGACACTTTTTGTGAGGCACCGTTTTAATTTTTTGTTTTTTACAATGTTCATCTGACAGGTTAGATCATGTGGTATTTTTATAGAGCAGGTTGTTACGGATGCGACAATACCAAATGGTTGGTTGTTTTTTGAAAAAAATGATTTTTTAGTTTCTCCATATTCTGAAAGTCATATATTATTATTTTTTTGTGCAACTTATGTAGGGGCTCATTTTTTCGGTATGAGATAACGGTTTGATTGGTACTACTTTAGGGTGCATATGACTTTTTGATCACTTGGTATTACACCTTTGTGGCTTTTTTGAAACACTTTTTATTTTAGTTTTTTTAAGGTGTTCATCTGAGGGGTTAGTTCATGTGATATTTTTATAATTATACAGCAGGTTCTTACGGATGTGGCAATACATAATATGTATACTTTTAAAAAAATTTTTTACATTTAACACAATAAAAGCATTTTTGAAACAAAAAAAATTCTAAATCATGTTTTAGTGTCTCCATAGTCTGAGAGCCATAGTTTTTTTTTTTTTTTTTTGGCGATTGTCATAGGTAGGGGTTCATTTTTTACTGGATAAGGTGACAGTTAGATTAGAACAGATTTTTAGCACAGTTTTTAATTTTTTTAACAGTGTTCATCTGAGGGGTTAGGTCATGTGCTATTTTTAAAGAGCCGGTTGTTATGGACGCGGCGATACAAATATGTCTGTTTTTCTATTATTTTCTACTTTTTTTTTTTTTACAATTTTATGTGTTTTGTTTTGGGAAAGGAGCTTTTTTTACTTGAAACTTTATTTTTTTATTATTACTTTTTTAACTTTTTATTTTTTTGTCCCACTCTGGGACTTCAACTTCTGGGGGTCTATTCCCTTTACAATGCATTACTATACTTCTGTATTGTAATGCATTGGCTGTAAGTGTATTACTCACTGTAATACACTTACAGCTTCCTCACAGAAGGCATCCATGATTACTAAGGCAGGCATAGGGCTGCCTTCCCTGCCATCGGATCCCCATCACAGTAGCACGGGGACTCAATGGACACCCCGCACCTGGCAGGATACTGCACATGCTGCGGTCAGCGCTGACCGTGGCAGTGCAAGGGTTAATGCGCCGGCATATGCAGCAGGAACCCGGCCGAATCTCCTTCTCCCTCTCAGTGAGAACGCCGTAAATCTCGCGTTGCGCGAGATCGCACATGTGCAATTCCGACATAGTGTTCCTACCCTGTGCTGGCATCAGCCTCAGGGAAGGAACTGCACATGTGCGAGCTCGCACATCGTGAGATTTACGGCAATCTCACTGAGAGCAAGAAGGAGATTCGGCAGACGCAAGCGGTGCTGGGCTCCTTCACAGTGGGACGTGGCTGGGCACAAGAACGGTTAGTACAGCCCCTTGGGCACCTTCACAAGCCTATTTACATATCAATAAAATAATTTTTTAAACTAAATAAAAGCACACAGAACTATGGCCCAGGTATATTGCGGACATGTTAGCGGCAAACTAGCCAAAAAAGATCATATTCTTGCAAATCTAAAACTTTTGTGATTTGGTTCAGACTAGAGCTAAGCGAATATCTTGAAATTTATTTTTCATCAATTCGCTGAATCAGGCAAACAATATAATTCGGGTCCAAACAGATTCTAGTATATGACAAACTCTGAGGTATCCTAGGACTCATATTTTTGTTATCTCTTGTTAAATTTTTCTCTTTTTAAATTAATTTTTCTAAAAAAAAATTCTAACTCCTTCCCCCCTCCTTTTAAGCTTCTTAAGGCAATGACTGCAATTGTAAATAATGTCAGAGAGACACTGACATATATAGCCATGGGTAAATGCATGAATGAAGGTATTAACAAGCCGCCTGTTTAAAAACACACTGCGTCATCGCATTTGTTATGCTTTTTAAAAGAACATTCTAATTATTGTCCCTTACTGGGGGCAGATGGCTGCCTGTGTTTATACCCACTTAGTAGCAGTGGCATAAATAGAGTGTTATGGGCCCCTGTGAAAACTTTGGATCGTGGGGCCCCCCCCCCCCCATTTTTACAAAGAGGCAGCAGATTTTCATTACACTAAAGCCCCTTTCACACTAGCGAGTTTTCCGCGCGGGTTCAATGCGTGACGTGAACGCATTGCACCCGCACTGGGGCTGTGCACATGAGCGGTGATTTTCACGCATCACTTCAGCAGCATGCTCTATATTGTGCGTTTTTCACGCAATGCAAGTCCCATAGAAGTGAATGGGGCTGCGTGAAAATCGCAAGCATCCGCAATCAAGTGTGGATGCAGTGCGATTTTCCCGCAAGGGAACCATAATATGGTTATAGGTTATAGGAGAAAATAATAGCATTCTCACTACAGAAAGCTCAGTAAAATATGGATTAAAGGGTTAAAAATAAAAAAAATTAACTCACCTTATCCACTTGAAGCATCAGCTGCCAGCTAAAGGACCTGTGGTGAGGTCACATCACATGGTCCAATCACATGGGCCATCACCATTGTGATGGACCATGTGATTGGACTATGTGATGAGCTCAGTGACGTCATCACAGGTCCTTTAGCCGGCAGCTAATGATTGAAGAAGAGATCGCAACTACGCGATCAAGTGGATAAGGTGAGTTAATTTTTTTATTTTTATCAATCATGTTAATGCTCCGTGTTTCTGCTGTCCGGAACAGGTCTTGGCTCTCTTTCACGCAGCGGATTAGCCGCACAGGATCTTCTTGTAGCTGGCCAGCTAAGACCTGTCCTAGGTTGCGAATATGGCTCACATATACAAATATATATAGCTATACCTACCAAATAATGTTAATACAGTTCATATGTTTGTTTGTTAAAGCCAAAAGCAGAGTTATTACTGTGATTTATGTTTCTGAACGTCATAAAACAGTTATACATGTATTGTGTTTACAGAAGCAGAAAAAGATAATGTGCCTTTAAGACTCATTATATGACTGGAAAGGTAAGCCAATCACAGCCAGCCTCCCACTGCCTAAGAGTCTTAGCCAATCACATCCAGTTACACACTGAGCCTGTGTGGGAAGTCCCCTAGAAGTCCCCAGGTGCGATTTTTTTTCAGACGCGATTTTTTTCACGGATGCGTTTTTTTTTTTTGCATTTTCATGCGAAAATTTTAAGTATTTTTTTCTTATGCTTCTTCCTGTGCAGGATTTACAGTGACCTCCGCTTCTGTAGGGATTTTTTATTAAATCTGTAGATTTTTCCTCTGGGGGGAGGGTGGATTGGCTATCCCCCCCCCCCCCTTCCCCTATTTAAGGAAGCAGTGTGCTCCAGTTCCGTCTCTGGCTGCATATGCTTTTTCAGCTAGCTCCCAGAGTCCTAAAGTTGGTGTTGATCCACTTGTGGTGTTTTTATCCTCCGGTCCTCAGCTGCCTCCGGTCTGTTTTTCTACCTTTCTTGCAGAGATAGGAGGTTTACAAATGTTTTATTTGTCCCTTTTTTCCCGCAGTGATGTCTTCTCCGTGGGATTCGGAAGGCAGGAAAGTGGATTCCAAGAGGAAGCTTCTATCCTGCTACCATTGCAGCGCTCTGCTGGAGGAGAGTTGTCCCTACTCCAGATTTACAGCTGCTGTTAGAGGGTTCTGCCCTCTTGTGAACCTACGTTGCAGGATATGTATCAATGGCTCTATTAAGTGAGTCATAGGCCTGCTGGATGAAAAGGCTTCCTATGCCTGCCCAGGCCCCTATGGAGACCTCTGTCCTGGTAGAGAGACCTTCTTGGTCTCCTTAGTGTCTTCCTCCTCGGATGAGGAGGAGCTGACGTCATGTTTTTCCCCCCTGAAAAGATACAGAAATTGCTCGAGCCATCAGGTCATGGGACCATGATGTTAACCGTGGGGAGACCTCCGATCCCGCTAGTCGGGCACCTCGTTTCTTCAAAGCGGATGAGACCCTCCTTTCTGTCATGTTTATAGAGTGGAAAAAACCTGGAAAGGGTCCGGTTTTAACAAAGAAGTTTAAATCCATGTTCCCGATGGCTAAACCATTGGTGGATTCATGAGGATTCATTCCCAAGATGGACATGGCTATTGTCAAGTTGTCCAAGCGAACTCTGGTTCCTGCAGGCGATGGGTCTAGCCTGCAGGACCCCCTTGACAGGAGAGCAGAATGCACACTAAGACGGGGTCATACAGCAGCTGCAGCTTCCGCTTCCACAGCCATAGTGGCTTCTGAGGTCTGGGGTCGGCGGCCCATAGGCCTTTTTGGCTTAAGCCTTGGGTCGCTGACAAATCCTCAAAATACAGCTGATGTGACCTTCCATTCAAGCCCAACTGTTTGTTCGGTTCGGAGCTGGATAAGATCATGAAGGGCCTTTCAGACAAGAAGGTGAAGAGCCTTCCCCAGCAGTCCTTTCGAGGGCAGGGCAGACAATACCGCGGTGGTAGGTCTGGCCAGCAAACAAGGTCTAGAAGTGACTGGAGAGTGCAGCGAAGGGGTTTGAGGCGATCTCGTGGAGGAGCCAAAGATGGAAAATCCACCTCCTGACTACGGGCCTCTTCGAGGCTCTTGGTTAATTCCCGTTACTCCTGCCGTCCTGCCAGTAAGCTTCCCCACTAGTATGCTTCATGTACCCGTCAGGGGTCGTCTCTCCGACTTCTGAGAAGAGTGGATCCGAGAGATCTCGGATCCCTGGGTCCTGAACATCATTTCCGAAGGTTATTTAGTCAACCTCACCTCTATTCCTCCGGACAGGTTTGTCAAGACCAACCTTCTACAAGCTGCCAGGCAGGCGATCCTGGAGGCCTACATTCAGGACTACATTTGCAAGGGGGCTCTGGAGGAGGTTCCGGCAAGAGAACGGATGATTATCGATCTGAGAAATTTCAATCAGTTCATAAGGAATGTGAAGTTTCATATAGAAACCATCAGGTCAGTAGTCCATGTCATCAATCCTGGAGATGTGATGGCAACTCTGGACCTCAAGGATGCATATCTGCACATCCCGATCCATCCTGCTTCCAGGAAGTATCTCAGGATTGCGGTCCAGGTGTCCGGTGTTGTCAGGCATCTTCTGTTTGTTGCCCTTCCCTTTGGCATTTCTTCTGCCCCTCACACTTTTACCAAGGTGGTGGTTTCTGTGGTGGCAGCTTTGAGACTTCAAGGACTGACCATCATTCCTTATCTGGATGACTGGCTTTTGAAAGCCTCTGCTCTAGCGGTCCTAACCCAACTTCTTCAGGTAACAATCCCTACAGTCGGAGGTCCGCTCCAAATGGAATGGCAGCCCTGCCGGGCTAAACTCCCTGTGCTCCCTGTCTTGGCGAACTCGGTATTCCCTCAGATGGTGGTGGCATCTTTTAGACGGGAAGTCTATGACCCAGCCAACCTGGGTCATATTGACTACAGATGCGTCCCAAGTAGGCTGGGGCGCTCACCTAGACGATACTCCAGTTCACGGGACCTGGTTTCCTCAGGAGGGGCTTCTTTCATTCAATCTTCTTCGAGCTATCCAGCTAGCCCTCCTTCACTTAGCCCCTCAGATCGGGGCAAAGCGGTGAAAGTCCAGTCAGACAATATGACTGTGGTACTTTACATCAACAAGCAGGGAGGCACGGGATCACTTCCCCCCCTGTCAGAGATCAGGGTGTTTCTGGATTAGGAAGAGTTGTACCTTTCCCACTTATCTGCGATCCACATTCAAGGCTCCCTCAATATGATAGCGGATCGGCTGAACCGTGGTCTTCCGTCGGTGGAGTGGTCTTTACATCCGGAGATATTCAAGCAGATAGTCCTCAAGTGGGGTATACCAGAGGTGGATCTCGATCTCATGGCAACAAGGTTCAATGCCAAGGTGGAGAGGTTTTGCTCCCTTTACAGGGAGGACAACCCCTTGGCGTTAGACGCTCTGTCAATATCCTGGAGGTTCAGGCTGGCATACATCTTCCCTCCGTTTTCCATGATTCCGAGGGTATTGATGAAAATCTGTCAGGATCAGGCCTCAGTGATAGCCATCATACTGTTTTGGCCGAAGAGATCCTGGTTTACCTAGCTCACCTAGTTGAGTCGAGGACAATATTGGAGGCTCCCCCCACAGCAGACCCTGGTGTTGTGGGACACTCACCTCTGCTCAGATCTGCACAGATTCAACCTGACAGCCTGGAGGTTGATCAGTCCCTTCCCAGAATAGAAGGGCTTTCAGAGTCGGTCCTGAGAACGCTGTCTCATTCTAGAGCGGACTCTACCAAGAGAGCCTACTCTCGTATTATGTTGAGGATGTACTCCTGTTGTACCTCAACTGAAGTGGTGTCTGCAGATCCGCCCCTCTCTTCTATCCTTCAGTTCCTGCAAGACGGCCTTGATAGAGGCCTTGCCCTTCTACTCTGAAGGTTCATGTTTCAGCCATCTCAGCTTGCCTTAACAGGCTTTTTTCTCAGGACCCGCTGATCAAACGGTTCCTTAAAGGAGCTGAATGATTAAAGCCTACAGTACTGAGACCCATTTTTCAATGGGATTTATCAGTAGTTCTCAGGGGGTTAGCATCTCCGCCCTTTGAACCGTTAGAGGAGGTGGACATCAAGTTCGTCACTTGGAAGTTTGTGTTTCTCCTTGTAGTGACTTTGGCCAAGAGGGTCTCTGAGCTTCAAGCTCTCTCAGCACATGAGGCCTATACCATCTTCTTACATGACCAGGTTCTTCTTAGATTCCTCCCGTATGTTAGGCCTAAAGTTCCTTCTTTCCAGAACATCAACCAGGTGATATTCCTCGCGGTTCTGTCGACATCTACCACCTCCTCCGAGGAACCTGCTAGACATCCTCTGGACGTCTCGAGATGTCTCCAGATCTATGTGGATAGATCAAAGGAGTTCAGGAAAGATGAGAATCTGCTAATCCTGTTGCCGGTAAGTTTAAAGGCTGTAAGGCATCCAAACCTTCCATCAGTCGGTGGATTAAGGAGGCTATTAAGGAATCCTTTGTTTCCCAATCTCTGACCATAAGGAATTTGTGAAGGCCCACTCTACTAGAGCTGTGGCTACTTCTTTTACCAAGAGGAGTCTTCTGCCTCTCGACATGATTTGCAAAGCTGCCTCCTGGAGCTCTGAATCGACATTCATTCAAACTCCTAGCTGAGTTTTCGGCCTTTGGGCAGACTATTCTTAGTTCTGCCAGGCAGGAAGGCCCTCCCTAGGGGTTTCTTCTTGCTATCTCCCCATCTGTGCTGCTGGTAGGGAGTAAGGGAATCGTTAATTTCTAACGATAATTTGTTTTCCCTTAGTCCTAACAGCAGCACACAAATTTCCCACCCTAGTAAGTCTAGTTTTTTCTTGCTATAAACACAGTGGGCTGGGGGTTGACTCCCTCCTTTTAAGGGGATACTTAATTGTTAACTTGAGTTGTTAGTCTTGGGCTCATTAAACATTCCGCCGATCCTACCAGTCCACGGGGGGTGGTTAACCCCATCTGTGCTGCTGTTAGGACTAAGGGAAAACAAATTATTGTTAGAAATTAATGATTCACCAGAGACAGAGAGGTGAACAGACAGAGTTCCAGCCAGAGCACTGTTTTATGGAAGTTGAAGAGGCCAAAATAGGTAGTTAACAGTTATAAATGTTCCTATTGTTTAATAGTGTGATTCGGACTGTATACTGAACCATTTATATGTTTATTTACAGTTCCACCAAATGTAAGTTCCAAATGTAAGAAGCAAATGTATAGTTCCAGCAAATGTGTAGAGCAAACAGCTAACTGAGAGCAAACTGCATAACAGCATACTGCAAATCAAATGAGCAATTGTATAGAGTCAAAGACAGAAATACATCCACCATTTTATGTTAACTGACAAGATTGAACTGTTGAACCGCCATTTTGTGATACTTTATTCACCACGTGTTTTGTTTATTAAAGAAGTTATTTCAAGCATTTGGTGTGCTCTTTAAACCTACTATAGAACGGTGCTAGAGGAATTACAGAGTAATAGACAGTCTGCTTAGACTAAAAGTCAGAGATATCATAATTCTTCTAATGCCACAGTGCCTAAGCCCAATGCAAGGCTGCACTCACCCAGTCCTAATAAAATCTGGTCCTACCTCATCCAGGGTGTCGCTGACATCGGTGTGATGTCCTCTGGATCCAGAACAAGGTCCCTGTGGTGATAGAGAAAAAAAGAATAATCACATAAGGAAGGGATGGTGACTGCCCCTGTGAAATCATCAGCAGGGGGCACTGTGCTGGCCTGTAAGACTGAGCCATGCCAATGTATAGCAGAGTAATCTAGAACTTTTCCCCTAAGTGCTACCACACAGTACTAATGCCCACATTGTGGTCCCTTTAAAATATTTATGTCCGTCTTTTGGCCCCTCACAGCAGTTATGCCCACCTTTGTTCCTGTCACAGTAGTTACGCCTACTTTTGTGTCCCTTCACTGTAGTTATGCCCAGATATGTGCCTCCCTCACAGTCGTTATGCCAGATTATGTGCCCCTCACAGTAGTTATGCCCAAATATGTGTCACCCTCACAATAGTTATGCCCAGATATGTGCCGCTCTCACAGTCCTTATGCCCACATATGTGCCTCCTCGCAGTAGGTATGCCCAGATATGTGGCCCCTAACAGTAGTTATGCCAGATATGTTCCCCCTCACAGTAGTTATGCTAGATATGTGCCCCCTCACAGTTGTTATGCCAGATATATGCCCCCTCACAGTAGTTATAGCCAGATATGTGCCCCTCACAGTAGTTATGCCAGATATGTTCCCCCTCACAGTAGTTATGCCAGATATGTGCCCCCTCACAGTTGTTATGCCAGATATATGCCCCCTCACAGTAGTTATAGCCAGATATGTGCCCCTCACAGTAGTTATAGCCAGATATGTGCCCCTCACAGTAGTTATACCAGATATGTGCCCCCTCACAGTAGTTATGTCCAAATATATGCCCCCTCACAGTCGTTATGTCCAGATATATGCCCCCTCACAGTAGTTATAACCAGATATGTTCCCCTGCTGGAGATTTTTGAAGTCGCTATCTTCCAAGAGCAGGCCTCCAAGGCTGACGTAAGATGGGCAAGCTCTATTATGGCATAACAGACA
The DNA here is from genome assembly GCA_033119425.1 of Bufotes viridis. NCBI lineage: Eukaryota > Metazoa > Chordata > Amphibia > Anura > Bufonidae > Bufotes > Bufotes viridis. The sequence goes on from CM065589.1 coordinate 469,439,418, forward strand.
TTTAATAAACTGGAAGATGGTAAAAATCTTACTAGGTGGAGGATAGAAAGAACTTTCAGTATAATGATACCAGGAACATCCATGGTGTGCAATTCTTCAGATGCTAAGCACAGTACTGGACATCACTATGGCATACAAGTTACCAGATGTTGGGGATACTCTCCATAGGCTGCAACTAAAATAAAACTAGGAACATTCATACTGAAACCAGCGGGAAAATACTTACATGCACATACTGCACATCACACATGTTATTACATACAGGCACATAGTACACATCAGACATGTTATTACATACATGCACATAGTACACACATGTTATTACATACATGCACATAGTACACATCACACATGTTATTACATACAGGCACATACTACACATCACACATGTTATTACATACAGGCACATACTACACATCACACATGTTATTACATACAGGCACATACTACAGATCACATATGCACTCACTTTTATGCAGGATTTCTGGGGCTCCATCATGCAGTGGAAGGGCAGTCCTGCAGCTAGAGGGATGGGCACAAGGCAGGACTTAAGCCAGATCTAACTGCCTCTCCTGACAATCCTCCTCCTGCGACCTCAGTCCAGCCTACATATCATTTACACCAGCTCTGGCCGTTTAAGACTACATATCATTTACACGAGCTCTGGCTGTTTAAAAACCAGCAGCTGTGTAAATAAGAGGGTAAGGGTTAACAGGGCACCAGCTAGCCAAGGGGAAGGGGGGCAGTGACCAGTAGTTCTTACTGCAATGTCGGCTCCTCTGATCAGGAGCAGGCAGGTAGGAGGAGTCTTCTTATGATGTCTTCACGCTGCTGTGTGCCGGACCGCAGGGCTGGCAGCATGATTAAACGTCACCACCAGCACTGCTGCTCATTGGCTACCTGCTACAGAAGTCAGGAGAGTAAAGGACACTTTGCAGATGGAACAGAGGATGCAGTTTGAGGAGCGATTTCACAGCAGGGGCTGGTAGTGAGTGCCACGGGCATGTGGCTCTAGAGCCGCAGTTTGCTGACCACTGCACTAAACCATTTGATAGCATTGAATAGCAATATCTTTGGAACGTCTTAGAACACATGGATTTTGGACCTTTATTTAATTCCAACCCACAATCTAGGATTAAGGTGAATGGCAGGTTTTCCAAGCAATTTAAACAATCCAGGGGTTCGAGACAGGTTTTTCCCTTATCACCATTATTGTTCACCATTGCAATAGAACCACTAGCAGAAACTATACGTCAGGCATGTCCAAACTCTGGCCCTCCAGGTGTTGCAGAACTACAACTCCCATCATGCCCTTCTGTAGGTTGATAGCTGTAGGTTGTCCAGGAATGATGGGAGTTGTAGTTTTGCAACATCTGGTGGGCCGGAGTTTGGACATGCCTGCTATACGTACCTCATCAACCGTTACGGAATTCCCACTTGCCAGCAGCTGCCCTCATTATAAAACAGACACATACAGAACTCTGACTGACCTATGCTTTCCCTGATAAAAACCCTGACTTTTCTACCTACTAATTCAGTCCACCTAACTAAACTGTAGCTAAAACACCCTAATATGGCTGGTTTGTGTCTGTAATTTGTGTCTTCCAGCACATGCATCCTTTCCTATCGGAGTCTCAACTCAGAATGTGCTTTACACAGAGCTGAAGGACCTTTGAAAATCTGTCCCAGTTGGGAAGCAAGGCTTCAATTAAATTTGTTAATTATCCAATAACAACATACTCTGTATCATGTCTAAGAGCCCAGTTTGGATAAGAAAAAATGTTTTAAAGAGGACCAGAGTGCCCCATGTACTGGTTTCCCGCCTGGTATGTAAATTCATACCATCGGTACAGGGAGGAGGAGACGGCCCTGTTTCTCAAAGGGCGTCTCCTTCTCCCTGGCTGTGATCTGGCCGATCGCAGCGGAGTACCAGTACGGGGGGGGGGGCACATTGGGCAAACGGAGCTACAAAAAGATAAACTAGTAAGCGCTGTAACATGACTTCATTATGCCCTACACAGCCCGCTAGTTATATGATAATGTCCGGACCCGTGAAAGGTCCTCTTTAAGTTAATAGATTCCATTTATGATGTGTTTTTGTGGGGAGGAAAATCTCAGAGTAAGTAAAAGATATTTAAAGGGCATCTGGTAGATTTATACCTATGAAACTGGCTTACCTATTGCATGTGTGCTTGGCAGCTGCAGGCATCTGTGTTGGTCCCATGTTAATATATGCCTGCATTGCTGCGAAAAAAGATGTTTTAATATATGCAAATTGGCCTGTGGGTGCAATAGGGGTGTTGCTCTTACTCCTAGAGGCTCTGCTCTTTCTTCCACTGTCACACCCTCTGCACTTTGATTGACAAGGCCAGTCAAAGAAAACATCATCACTCCTATCCCTGTCAAAGTGCAGAGGGTGTGGCAGCTGCAGAGAGAGCCGAGTCTTTAGGTGTAATGGCAACGCCCCTGTTTCTCCTAGAGGTTCATTTGCATATATTAAAAAAAATTCTCAGGAACATGGACATATATGCACATAGGACCAACACAGATGCCTTCAGCTGCCAAGCGCACATGTAACAGGTCATCCAGTTTTATAGATACAAATCTGTTAAAATGTCAGGTTTCTGTGCTGTAAAAAAATGAGACAAAGATAAATCATTTCAGAACTTTTTCCACCTTTAATGTGACCTATAAACTGTACAACTCAATTGAAAAACAAACTGAAATATTTTAGATGGAGGGAAGAAAACAGCAAAAAACAATAATAATCTGGTTGAATAAGTGTGCACACCCTCTAACTGGAGATGTAGCTTCACCAAAAGAAGATTAAAGTTTTGGAATGGCCCAGCCAGAGCCGAGACCTGAATCCAATTGGGGTGAAAATCTGTGGGGTGATCTGAAGAGGGCTGTGCACAGAAGATGCCTTCGCAATCTAACAGATTTGGAGTGTTTTTGCAAAGAAGACTGGGAAAATCTTGCCAAGTCAAAATGTGCCATGCTGATAGACTCATACCCAAAAAGACTGAGTGCTGTAATAAAATCAAAATTAACCCCTTAAGGACACGGCCCTATTTCACCTTAAGGACCAGGCCATTTTTTGCAAATCTGACCAGTGTCACTTTATGTGGTGATAATTTTAAAACGCTTTTACTTATCCAGGCTATTCTGAGAATGTTTTTTCGTCACATATTGTACTTCATGACAGTGGTAACATTTTGTCAAAAAAGTTAATTTTTTTGTATAAGAAAATACAAAATTAGCCAAAAATTTAGAAAAATGTGCAAATTTTCTAGTTTCAATTTCTCCACTTCTATAATACATAGCAATGCCTCCAAAAATAGTTATTACATTACATTCCCCAAATGTCTACTTCATGTTCGGATCATTTTGGGAATGCCGTTTTATTTTTTGGGGACGTTACAAGGCTTAGAAATTTCAAAAACCCAGTTTTTAAGGACCAGTTCAGGTGTGAAGTCACTTTGTGAGGCTTACATAAAAGAAACCGCCCAAAAATGACCCCATTCTGGAAACTACACCCCTCAAGGTGTTCAAAACTGATTTTACAAACCTTGTTAACCCTTTAGGTGTTCCACAAAAGTTCATGGCAAATGGACATAAAATTTCAGAATTTCGATTTTTTTTTTTGGGGGGGGGGGCAAATTTTCCATTTGAATCAATTTTTTACAGGAATAAAGCAAGGGTTAACAGCCAAACATAACCCAATATTTATTGCACTGATCCTGTAGTTTGTAGACTCACCCCATATTTGGTTGTAAACTGCTGTATCGCCAAACGGCAGGGCATAGAATGAAGGGAACGCCATATGGTTTTTGGAAGGCAAATTTTGATGGACTGGTTTATTTACACCATGTCCCATTTCAAGCCCCCGATGCACCCCTAGAGAAGAAACTCCAAAAAAGTGACCCCATTTTGGAAACTACTGGATAAGGTGGCAGTTTTGGTGGTATTATTTTTAGGGTACATATGATTTTTGGCTGCTCTATAATACATATTTGTGAGACAAGGTAATAAAAAATAGAAATTCTGAAATTTCATCTCCATTTGCCATAAACTCTTGAGGAACACCTAAAGGGTTAACAAAGTTTGTAAAATCAGTTTTAAATACCTTGAGGGATGTAGTTTCTTATATGGGGTCACTTTTATGGAGTTTCGACTCTAGGGGAGCATCAGGGGGGCTTCAAATGGGACATGGTGTCAAAAAACCAGTCCGGCAAAATCTGCCTTCCAAAAACCATATGGCGTTCCCTTACTTCTGTGCCCTGCCGTTTGGCGATACAGCAGTTTACGACCACATATGGGGTGTTTCTGTAAACTACAGAATCAGGGCAATGAATGTAGAGTTTTGTTTGACTGTTAACCCTTGCTTTGTTCCCGGAAAGAAATGATTAAAAAGGAAAATTTGGAAACAATTGCTGTTTTGGGACTGTTTTTATTTTATTTTTGTGCCTGTGTTCATCTGAGGGGTTAGGTCATGTGTTATTTTTATAGAGAAGATTCTTACGGACGGGGCAATACCTAATATGTCTACTAATTTAAATTTATTTAGGTTTTACACTATAATATCCTTTGTTAAACAAACAAAAAATATTTTAGTATCTCCATAGTCCAAGAGTCAGTTTTTTTTAGTTTTTTTCAAATTGTCTTAGCTAGGGGCTCATTTTTTGTGGGATGAGATGACGGTTTTAATGGCACTATTTTGGGGTGCATATAACTTTCTGATCGCTTGCTGTTACACTTTTTGTGATGTCAGGTGACAAAAAACTGATTTTTACAGTATTTTTTATCTTTTTGCGGTGTCCATCTGAGGGGTTAGTTCATGTGTTATTTTCATAGTTCAGGTTCTTACGGACGCGGCGATACTTAATATGTCTACTTTTTATTTAGTTATACACAACCATGGTTTTACACAACCATATAATTTTTGAAACAAAAAAAATCATGTTTTAGTGTCTGCATAGCCTAAGAGCCATAATTTTTTTATTTTTTAGGCGATTTTCTTAGGTAAGATATCATTTTTTGCGGGATGAGGTTATGGTTTGATTAGTACCATTTGGGTGTAGATACAACTTTTTTGATCACTTTTATTAACTATCATAGTTTTATTTATTTTTTTATGACGTTCACCGTGCGGGGAAAGTAACAAACCCATTTTATAGATCAGGTCGTTATGGACGTGGTGATATATAACATGTGTAGTGTATTTTATTTTTTAAATTTTTTTTAGTGATAATATGTTTTTTTATTTTTAGCTTTTTTCACTTTTTCTACATTTTCTTTTACCCAGACCCACTTGGTTCTTGAAGATCCAGTGGATCTGGTGTCTGTATAATACAGTACATTATATAATGTACTGTACTGTATTTTTTACTTGACACTTAGTCTGATCAGACTTTTGCTTTTAGCAGAAGTCTGATCAGAGTTCTGTTACCATTGCAAGCAGGACGCCTTTGAAGGTGTCTTGTTGCCATGGTTACCCTCCTCCACTGCTATAACAGAGCAGCGTAGGATGGGGAGGGACTGGAGCTAGGGGGGCTGCACCAGGCACAGCAGCCCCCCACAGTAGCTCCCTCCCTCTTACCCCTTCCATAAAGCGGTCCCTACGGACCTCAGCATGGAAGGGGTTAAAAGGCTGACTTCCGTGTCAGCCGTTACAAGCAGAGTGTCAGCAATGTACTGACACTCTGCTTGCTAAGCTCGGCCATCCTGAAAATAAGCAGGGGGGCGGGCAGAGAATCGCGTGCGCGACAGCCACCCGCACGTCCTGCGCACCGCCCCCTGCACCGCCCGCACACCGCCCGCGCACCGCCCGCAAGAAAAAAACAAAAAACATTTGCCAGCATTTTAAAGTTTCTGATCCCCGCAGTCTGATCAGATACATCGGAAAGCGCTGCAAACCGCAGGTCTGAATTGACCTGCGGTTTGCAGCAATCGCCGATACGGGGGGTTACAGGACCCCCCTCGGCATGTGAACATGGTTCCTGCTGCACGATAACAGCAGGAATCATGTTTCTATCGCAATTGTTTTTTTTTACATCCGATTTTATTCAGGATGTATGGGTACGCCCTTTGTCCTTAAGGACTCGGACATTAGGGCGTACCCATACGCCCTGTGTCCTTAAGGTGTTATTTTATTTTAATATTTTTTCTTCCCTCTACCAAAAAGATTTCAGTTTGTTTTTCAATTGAGTTGTACAGTTTATAGGTCACATTAAAGGTGGAAAAAGTTCTGAAATGATTTATCTTTGTCTCATTTTTTTTACAGCACAGAAACCTGACATTTTAACAGGGATGTGTAGACTTTTTATATCCACTGTGTATATATATATATATATATATATATATATATAAGCTTTATATGGTAGGACATAGTCGCTAAATATAGCAGCTAAAAGAAACTATGATCTCAGATTATATTAAAGAAGTATGTTGTATATTATATGTCATCACATTGCAGAGGCTCTGAGCTACCAGAACATACAAAGTTGTAGTCCCCTTTTATAAAACAACAGCCGTCAAGGTATTCATCTAAGGATGTAATCAGAGATTTTTTAGCTTGTTTATGGGTTTTATAAGAATGCCAATTGAAATGTGGAGGAAAGGGGAATTCAAATTTTTTCCAGCATACAGTTTTAAGGGGATGTTTGATAAAATGATCACAGGGGTTTTGTTAAAGTCAACAGAGGTGTGGAAGATTCTAAAACAATCGAGGCGGCAAATCATAATGAAGTCGTTATCATGGGGGACTTCAACTACCCAGATATAGACTGGGAAACTGAAAGCTGTACATCCCATAAAGGAAACAGGTTCTTGGCAATAGCCAAAGACAATTTCCTTTCCCAACTGGTTCAGGACCCCACTAGAGGGACGGCCATACTGGACTTAGTATTAACCAATAGACCTGATAGAACAACAGATGTGCAGGTTGGGGGACACCTGGGAAATAGTGACCATAAAGTTATAACCTTCCAATTATCCTTCAAACGAGAGTTTCTAAAGGGAGAAACAAAAATACCAAACTTCAAAAAAGCAAAATTTAGCCAACTAAGCGAGGCCATAGGCCTAACTAACTGGGACAAAGTCCTCAAAAATAAAAATACAACCATAAAATGGGAGATTTTTAAAAGCATTGTAACATCTAATTGTGAGAGGTACATACCTTATAGGAATAAAAGGCTAAGGAACAATAAGAGACCAATGTGGATAAATGGAACCGTAAAGAAGGCAATAAATGACAAAAAGAAAGCATATAAATCGCTAAAACAGGAGGGGAGTCAGGAAGCACTGATAAACTATAAGGAAAAAAATAGAATATGTAAAAACTAATAAAATTTGCCAAACTAGAGACCGAGAGATTAATTGCCAAAGAGAGTAAAACTAACCCTAAAATGTTCTTCAATTATATAAATAGTAAAAATATAAATCTGAAGGAGTCGGCCCTCTACATAGCAATGAGGGGGTGTTGCAGAGAGCGACGAGGATAAAGCAAAACTATTAAATATTTTTTTCTCCACTATATTCACTGAGGAAAATAAACTGTCAGATGAAATGCAGAATGTAAAAGTAAATCCCCATTAAAAGTGCCCTGTCTGACCCAGGAAGAAGTACAACAGCGACTTAAAAAGATTAAAATAGACAAATCGCCAGGACCGGATGGCATACACCCCCGTATCCTAAGGGAATTAAGTGATGTCATAGCCAGACCATTATTTCTGATATTTACGGACTCTATAATAACAGGGAATGTTCCACAGGATTGGCGCATAGCAAATGTGGTGCCAATATTCAAAAAGGGTCCAAAAACAGAGCCTGGAAATTATAGGCCGGTAAGTTTAACATCTATTGTTGGTAAACTATTTGAAGGGTTTCTAAGAGATGCTATTTTGGAGTATCTCAATGAAAATAAGCAAATAACGCCATATCAGCATGGCTTCATGAGGGATCGGTCATGCCAAACAAATTTAATCAGCTTCTATGAGGAGGTAAGTTCTAGACTTGACAGCGGCGAATCAATGGATGTCGTATATCTGGACTTCTCCAAAGCATTTGACACCGTACCTCATAAAAGGTTAGTATATAAAATGAGGATGCTCGGACTGGGAGAAAATGTCTGTATGTGGGTAAGTAACTGGCTAAGTGACAGAAAACAGAGGGTGGTTATTAACGGTAGATACTCAGATTGGGTCACTGTAACTAGTGGGGTACCTCAGGGGTCAGTATTGGGCCCTATTCTCTTCAATATATTTATTAATGATCTTGTAGAAGGCCTGCACAGTAAAATATCTATTTTTGCAGATGACACTAAACTGTGTAAAGCAATTAACACTGAAGAGGACAGTTTTCTGCTACAGAGGGATCTGGATAGATTGGAGGCTTGGGCAGAAAAATGGCAGATGAGGTTTAACACTGACAAATGTAAAGTTATGCACATGGGAAGGAATAATGCAAGTCACCCGTACATATTAAATGGTAAAACACTCGGTAACACTGACATGGAAAAGGATCTAGGAATTTTAATAAACAGCAAATTAAGCTGCAAAAACCAGTGTCAGGCAGCTACTGCCAAGGCCAATAAGATAATGGGTTGCATCAAAAGGGGCATAGACGCCCGTGATGAGAACATAGTCTTACCACTTTACAAATCACTGGTTAGACCACACATGGAGTACTGTGTACAGTTCTGGGCTCCTGTGAACAAGACAGACATAGCAGAGCTGGAGAGAGTTCAGAGGAGGGCAACTAAAGTACTAACTGGAATGAGGGATCTACAGTACCCTGAAAGGTTATCAAAATTAGGGTTATTCACTTTAGAAAAAAGACGACTGAGGGGAGATCTAATAACTATGTATAAATATATCAGGGGTCAGTACAGGGATCTGTCCCATCATCTATTTATCCCCAGGACTGTGACTGTGACAAGGGGACATCCTCTGCGTCTGGAGGAAAGAAGGTTTGTACACAAACATAGAAAAGGATTCTTCACTGTAAGAGCAGTGAGACTATGGAACTCTCTGCCTGAGGAGGTGGTGATGGTGAGTACAATAAAGGAATTCAAGAGGGGACTGGATTTATTTCTGGAGTGTAATAATATTACAGGCTATAGATACTAGAGAGGGGTCGTTGATCCAGGGAGTTATTCTGATTGCCTGATTGGAGTCGGGAAGGAATTTTTTTTTCCCCTTAAGTGAGGAAAATTGGCTTCTGCCTCACAGGGGTTTTTTGCCTTCCTCTGGATCAACTTGTAGGAAACAGGCCGAACTGGATGGACAAATGTCTTTTTTCGGTCTTATATACTATGTTACTATGTTAATCTTTTATGCAAAGACCCGGCTTTGAGAAGTACGTCTCACAATGGTGAATTGTGTCTTTCCTGATTCCATTTCTGGAGCATACCCGACATATTTTTTGTGGCCTTCTCTGTGTCTCTGTGGGGGATACTACCCCAGAGAAATGATGTCCTCGTATTATTCTGCTCCCACTTCCTGTGGCCCTGCACCCTTCCCCTTCCTGTTTCCCAAATAAAAAGGTCTTTATTACTTTTTCTTGAAAGTGCAGGAATTTTCCTTTGTTTCCTGTACTTCTGTATATTACAAAAGCATTATAGAGGGCTATTTGCATCAGGTACAATGCCAATTTTTTATACCATGCCCAAGTTTTGCGGAGGGCAGTGTATGGTTGCAGTACCTGGTCTGACAGATCCACCCCTCCCATAAACTTATTATAGTCCTGGATGAACACAGGTTTGGGTACTGATTCTGTGGATCCACGAACTGGGACAGGGGTGGATCTGTCAGCATGTATGATAGTAAGTACAAAGACATCACGCTTGTCTTTGTACTTAACAAGCATCATGTTATCGCTGCAAACTGCCCTGCTTTCCCTCCTTTTTATTCTTTGGTCTATAAAATTTTTAGCCAGATGTTGATGCCATACATGGCCCGTTTGTTGGGCGGGTATTGGCGAAAATGCAGTCTGCCCTTGAAGTGCATAAGGTATTCATTAATGGACATATGTTTTTGGGGGGTGTATACCTGGCCAAACTTGAGATTATAATAATCTATAACGGGATGAATTTTGCATAAACGATCATATTGTGATTGATCCGTTCCTGACAGTGGACCAATCACAATGATAGCTAGATGGGACTACAGGAGGAGATGTGTGCACATGTGCACGATCGATGACAGGGAGAAGAAGACCAATCACAGTAATCTTCAGCAGGTACCACAGCTGATTGGTCCCTGGTCGGCAAGCAGGAGATGTTTGGTCATGGACACAGCGGGTAAAAAGGAGTTCAGGCGCACGATCTCGGCCGTTGAGCATTTCAATGAATGCCGTGCATGTATGGCAGAATGCAGTCTGACACAGCATTCCCCGCTGTACCTGCACGACATAATGCATTAAGGGGTTAAATATTTTTTACTTATTCTGGGAGATTTCCGTCCCCACAAAAACTCATAATAAATGGAATCTATTAACTTATAAGTCAGCAGGTTGATACAGGTTTTGTCTAATGGGCACTTTCACTTACAATGATGATATGTAAGTAATTTTCTAAAACTGCCTACATTTTTTCCTGTTAGCATAAACCAATAGACCAGTTATAGGAAATATTTTTTACTTTTTATACTACGAAAACTTATATAATTTCTAAATGCAGCCTTTCAACTATCAACAATAAGACAACAGCTGTTTATTTGTATATTACCAAATGCAGATGTGAAGGGAGATTCATGCAGTCAGGGGAGTTACATTTTTACTTTCCTTCTCCCTCATTAAGGGACATTGGATCTAGAGACTGATGCAAGTAAATAGGTAAAGTAAAATGCAGTCCTGCTGGAGTTAGCTCCAGCGTACGCAAAAAGAAATAGAGGCAGAAAAAATAAAATGATCTTTAGAAGTTTGCTTCCCTTAGATTTGTTTAGGCAGGAGTTTTTACAGCTAGCAGCTGTGTTATATACACCAGGTCTCACCGGCAAGTTCTGGGGAGATTCACTAAGATCCCACTGGAAAGAAAAAAATGTTATTCATGTTTGAGTTATGCAGGGGATACTGAAAGCTAGGAGTCTACAAACTTTATCTTGCAAAGTGTAATCTACAGTCACCAAACTGTAATATCATATATTTTACATACATTAATGAAAAATTAATTAATAACTTCTAGCAAGAATAATAAAGAAATGGCTCAACAAATATACCATGTTTTTGGACTAAAAGACGCACTTTTTCTTCCAAAACTTCTAATGCTAATGTCATCAGCATGTGGGAGGCGAGGGGAGGTGAGGGAAGCAATGCACTGAGTGTACTCACTCCCCTGGTCTTTTTCAGGGTCCCGCTCTGTACTCTGTCCTGAACACGTACAGGACGGAGTGCATGTAGGCACGTATTATGACCTGATGCTATGTGATGTCAGGTCACAGTACAGCACGGACCAGAAGAGGATCAGGGAGTGGGGAGTCCTGGATCTGCAGCGCCATCTGGAGCATGCGAGGTAAGTTTTATTTATTTTTTTACCATCTGATCTGAGGTCTGATAGGAGTCCAATCTGAGGCTGATATGGACCTGGGGGTCTCATGGGGAGCGAATCTGAGGCTGATGGAGGCCGGGCGGTCTGATCTGAGGCTGATTGGGACTGGAGGGTCTGATGGGGGCTGATCCGAGGATAGTGGAGGCTGGGGGGTCTGATGGCGGTCTGATCTGAGGCTAATGGCAGCTGGGGGTCTGATGGAGGTCTGCTCTGAGGCTGATTGAGGTTGGGGTCTAATGGGGGACTAATCTGAGGCTGATGGAGGCTGACGGGTATGATCTGAGTCTTATGAAGGCTGGGGAGTCTCATGGGAGGCTTATCTGAGGCTGATTGTGGATGGGTGGGGGGGGGTCTTTTGAGTCTGGCCGCTCTTTTATAAACTGAATATGTTTGTTAACCACTTCAGCCCCCCTAGCTTAAACACCCTTAATGACCAGGCCACTTTTTACAATTCTGCACTACACTACTTTCACCGTTTATTGCTCCGTCATGCAACTTACCACCCAAATGAATTTTACCTCCTTTTCTTCTCACTAATAGAGCTTTCATTTGGTGGTATTTCATTGCTGCAGACATTTTTACTTTTTTTGCTATTAATCAAAAATTACCGAAATTTTTGCAAAAAAATTACATTTTTCACTTTCTGTTGTAATTTTTTTTTTTTAAACTACATTTCTATATACATTTTTCGCTAAATTTATTGTTCTACATGTCTTTGATAAAAAAAAATCCAATAAGTGTATATTTATTGGTTTGGGTAAAGGTTATAGCGTTTACAAACTATGGTGCAAAAAAGTGAATTTCGGCATTTTGAAGCAGCTCTGACTTTCTGAGCACCTGTCATATTTCTTCAAGTGCTAGAATGCCAGGAAAGTATAAATACCCCCCAAATGACACCATTTTAGAAAGAAGACACCCCAAAGTATTCGCGGAGGGGCATGGTGAGTTCATGTATCATTTCATTTTTTTTCACAAGTTAGCGGAAAATTACACTTTCTGAGGAAAAAAATTAAAATAATAAAGTTTCCATTTCTGCTAACTTCTGGCAAAAAAAAAAAAATCTCCCACGTACTCACTATGCCCCTCAGTGAATACCTTGGGGTGTCTACTTTCCGAAATGGGGTCATTTGTGGGGTGTGTTTACTGTTCTGGCATTTTGGGCGGGGCTAAATTGTGAGCTGCCATGTAAAAGCTAAAGGTACTCATTGGAATTTGGGCCCCTTTGCGCACCCAGGCTGCAAAAAAGTGGCACACATGTGGTCTCGCCGTACTCAGGAGAAGTAGGGCAATGTGTTTTGGGGTGTATTTTTACATATACCCATGTTGGGTGAGAGAAATATCTCTGTAAACTGACAACTTTGTTTAAAAAATTTAAAAAGTTGTCATTTACAGAGATATTTCTCACACCCAGCATGGGTATATGTAAAAATACACCCCAAAACACATTGCTCTACTTCTCCTGAGTACGGCGATACCACATGTGTGACACTTTTTTGCAGCCAAGATGCGCAAAGGGGCCCAAATTCCAATGAGTACCTTTAGGATTTCACAGGGCATTTTTACACATTTGGATTCCAGACTTCTTCTCACGCTTTAGGGGCCCCTAAAATGCCAGGACAGTATAAATACCCCACATGTGACCCCATTTTAGAAAGAAGACACCTCAGGTATTCCGTGAGGGGTATGGTGAGTTCATGTAAAATTTTATTTTTTGTCACAAGTTAGTGAAATATGAGACTTTGTAAAAAAACAAAAAACAAAAAAATATATATCAATTTCCGCTAACTTGTGCCAAAAAAAAAAAAATTCTATGAACTCGCCATGCCCCTCACAGAATACCTTGAGGTGTCTCCTTTCCAAAATGGGGTCACATGTGGGGTATTTATACTGCCCTGGCATTTTAGGGGCCCTAAAGCGTGAGGATCCAAAATGCGTAAAAATGCCCTGTGAAATCCTAAAGGTACTCATTGGTTTTAGGGCCCCTTTGCGCATCTTGGCTGCAAAAAAGTGTCACACATGTGGTATCGCCGTACTCAGGAGAAGTAGGGCAATGTGTTTTTGGGTGTATTTTTACATATAACCATGCTGGGTGTGAGAAATATCTCTGTAAATGACAACTTTTAAAAAAATGTTATACAAAGTTGTCATTTACAGCGATATTTCTCACACAAAGTATGGGTATATATAAAAAGACACCCCAAAACTCATTGCCTTACTTCTCCTGAGTACGGTGATACCACATGTGTGCCACTTTTTTGCAGCCAAAATGCACAAATGGGCCCAAATTCCAATGAGTACCTTTAGGATTTCACAGGGCATTTTTACGCATTTGGATTCTCACGCTTTAGGACCCCTAAAATGCCAGGGCAGTATAAATACCCCTGTACAAGTGACCCCATTGTGGAAAGAAGACACCCCAAGGTATTCCGTGAGGGGTATGGTGAGTTCACAGAAAAAAAAAAATTTTGGCACAAGTTAGCGGAAATTGATATATATATTTTTTTTTTATAAAGTCTCATATTCCACTAACTTGTGACAAAAAATAAAATTTTACATAAACTCACCATACCCCTCACGGAATTCCTTGGGGTGTCTTCTTTCTAAAATGGGGTCACATGTGGGGTATTTATACTGTCCTGGCATTTTAGGGTCTCCGCAATCATTACACGTATGGCCAGCATTAGGAGTTTCTGCGATTCTCCTTATATTGAGCATACGGGTAATGAGATTTTTTTTTCCGTTCAGCCTCTGGGTTGAAAAAAGAAAAAAAATGAACGGCACAGATTTCCTCATTCGCATCGATCAATGTGGATGAAAAAATCTCTGCCCAAAAATGTGCAAAAAAAAAAAAAATGAACGGCACAGATTTCCTCATAAAAGTTTCCTTTGGTGGTCCCAAGCAAAAGGGACCACCAAAGGAACGAACAGCAAGCATATCAGACGCTGTTAACAAAACAGCGTCTGATATGTGATTTTTTTTAACTTCTACAGTCTGCCAGCGCACGATCAGCGCTGGCAGGCTGTAGTTTAACTTCTTCCCGATCCGATCCTGTGAACGCGTGCGCGCGTTCACAGGAAATCTCGTGTCTCGCGAGATGACGCGCCCGCGCGTCAGAGAATCAAACCGACCGCCCGCAGGACGCAATCCTGCGTTAGGCGGTCGGTAAGCGGTTAAATAAGGACCTTATGGATAATGGTGAAGTATCTAAGAGATTCAGACTGGAAAGAGAGATGAGACAGGACTGTCCTCTGTCTCCTCATCTCTTCTCTATGATAATTGAACCTCCAGCAGAGATAATTCAACTGGACAGGGATATTCAGGGATGTTAGGAGATAGTAACAATACGTCATAGCAGCAGGTGACTTCCCACCATTTGACATACTATTACGTCATGCTGATCGGCAGGAGACCGGCAGTCATTGATAACCGGGCCCCTGCAGAATCAGCATAGAAGGTGTTTGCGGCGGGTGAGGGATCCCATTGGGTCCCCACGCTGCCGTGACCGTGAGCCGATGGGTGAGAAGGCAGCCTGATGCCTTGCAGAGGCATCGGAACCTGCCTTCTACTGAACCCTAGGAGATTCAGCCCCCAGGCTGGGTCTCCTAGGGAGCTGTTAGTATATTACACAGTGTAATACACTAACAGACAATGCATTACCATACAGATGTATTTGTAATGCATTGCAGAGGGGATCAGATGCCCCAAAAGTTAAAGTCTTGACGTGGTGCATGAAGGGGCTCTGATATGTTCCTGACTGGGAGATATTGGCGAATGGCTCAGCTTTTTACATCAGCTTGAGGGATTAGCCAGTGTTGTCAGGTGCTTATCTTTGTGGTGCACTTTTTTTCAGTGATTTATCCAGTAGTTTCCAAAATTGTGTCACTTTTTGGGAGTTTCTACTTTAGGGGTGCATCAGGGGGCTTCAAATGGAACATGGTGTCTAAAAATCAGTGTAGCAAAATCCGCCTTCCAAAAATGATGTGATGCTCCTTTTCTTCTGTGCCCTTACATCAGTTTACCACCACATGTGGGGTGTTTCTGTAAACTGCAGAATCAGGGTAATAGATATTGAGCGTTGTTTGGCTGTTGTGTTACAGAAAACAAATTATTAAAATGGAAAATCTGCCAAAAAAGTGAAATTTAGAAATGTCATCCCTATTTTCCTTTAATTCTTGTGGAATAGTTACATAGTTGATATGTACATAGTTGATACGGTTGAAAAAAGACATAAGTCCATCAAGTTCAACCAAGGGATAGGTGGGGACGCGAAGACCTAAAGGGTTCGGTAAAGTTTGTAAATCAGAGGGTTGGTGCCTGCTGGCTTTTAGACAGGGACCGAATCGGAAGCATACAATTGTATGAATGAATGTGTGGTTGGCAAGCGCTAAACAGCGTGTATCTGCGTGGCTGAGAAAGTTGGTGTGATATGGCTCATAGTAAAGAGGGGTGAGCAGTAGTGTTGAGCGCGAATATTCGAAAAGCGAATTTTTTTAGCGAATATCGGCACTTCGCTAATTTGCGAATATTTCGAATATAGCGCTATAAATTCGCTATTTCGAATATTCGTTGTTTTTTTTTTTTTTTTTAGTTATATTTTTTTCTTTCCTACTTCCCAAAAGTAGTTCTTACCTGTCCTGAGGATTCCTGGCTTCCTGGCTGCTCTAGTCAGTGCCCGTTGCCGCTTCTGCCGACTTCCGTGCTCATGTGGAGCGTCCCCATCCATGGGAGAATCTCCATATACTAAAATGTACTGTCGGATTTGAGGAATTACGTTGAAATCGCAATGCGATTAATTCAAGTTATATTAATCGCATTGCGATTACAACTTAGCACTGCTATCTTACATAGGCTAGAATTAACGAATATGGAGTATAGCTATGCACTAGCAGTGCTAAGTTGAAATCGCAATGCGAATACTTTAAGTTAAATTAATCGCATTGCGATTACAACTTAGCACTGCTATCTTACATAGGCTAGAATTAACGAATATGGAGTATAGCTAATGCTATGCACTAGCAGTGCTAAGTTGAAATCGCAATGCGAATACTTTAAGTTAAATTAATCGCATTGCGATTACAACTTAGCACTGCTATCTTACATAGGCTAGAATTAACTGAATATGGAGTATAGCTAATGCTATGCACTAGCAGTGCTAAGTTGAAATCGCAATGCGAATACTTTAAGTTAAATTAATCGCATTGCGATTTCAACTTAGCACTGCTGCTATATTCCATATTCGTTAACTTCGTTAATTCTAGCAAGCTGACCCATTATAAACCCAGCTCTAAGTTGAAATCGCAATGCGATTAATATAACTTGAATTAATCGCATTGCGATTTCAACGTAATTCCTCAAATCCGACAGTACATTTTAGTATATGGAGACGTTCCCATGGTGATGGGGACGCTCCATGAGCACAGAAGTTATGGTTGGCTTGGTAGAATTAGCGAATAGCGAATATGACGAATGTATTCGTCATATTCCTCAAAACGAAGATAACGAAGTATTCTACATCTTCGTTTTAGCTACCTATTCGTCTCGTCATCGTCAACTTCGCTATTCGCTAATTCTAGCAATCAAATAGGAAGGTTGACTTACCAGACAGCTGTGTTAAATTCGCTATGCGATTTATTTATTTTTTTAATACAATAATTATATTACTTGATAAAATTATTATAAGTATTCTATTTATTAAAAAAAAAAAATCGCATAGCGAATTTAACACAGCTGTCTCTATAGTCAACCTTCCTATTTGATTGCTAGAATTAGCTGAAGTTGACGAATAGGTAGCTAAAACGAAGATGTAGAATACTTCGTTATCTTCGTTTTGAGGAATAGACGAATACATTCGTCATATTCGTCATCCTCGCTAATTCTAGATATGAAACCAATAGGAAAGTAGCCTTAAGTACAAATCGCAATATGCGATTATTTAAATCGCATGTTAATCGCGATAACTAGAAAAAATGACGAATATTCGATTTTGACGAATATGAAACGAATATTCATTCGAATATTCGCGAATTTCGTCGAAATCGAATATGGCACCTGCCGCTCATCACTAGTGAGCAGTGGGCGCCCCCTTTACGATAAAATAGGGAAACCATTCCCTGGTAATTTTGTAGGAACCTATTTCCCCTCTCATGAGCCATAGTGTGACAAAGCATGTGTGCACAAACATAGTAATTAGTCAAGTGGTTCCAGCGCCATAATATAAGTGCAGTAGGAGCAAATCGAAATCTGCTCTATTATACAATCACTTTGTTGCAACACTGACACTTACAATCTGAATCTGACTGCCAAGAAGCTTCAAAGAGTGAGCAAATGGCTACACATTTCAGTGTTGCAACAAAGTTGTAGGTTGCCATCAAGCACAATGTTGAGCAACGAATGCGTTGGATTCCTGATAGGAATGTAGAAAAACATATGCATTAACCTATGGCAGATGCACACATTATAACACAGCAAAGTGAACTGCAGCCATAAGCAGTACCTCCAAGTAAAAGAGGATTACACACATTCAGTATTGAGTGGAATATCTGATTCCTTCCCTGATAATTTTAATGGGACTGGGTGTATAAATAAATGTATCAGCTTTTCAAAAAATATAATAAAGGTTACGTTTTAACATCTATGTTGTAACCCCTAAAAGGAATTAGTAGGTCTATGTGACCGTTTTGTAAATAAATGTGTAGTATCCTGAGGGTACAACGTGGGCATTGGTGTGGTTTTCTACTATGTAAGCCCCACAAAGTGACTTCACAACTGAACTGGTCCTTAAAAAGTGGGTTTTGGAAATGTTCTTAAAAATTTTAAGAATTGCTTTTAAAAGTCTAAGCTTTATAACTTCCAAAAAAATAAAATGACATTTTCAAAATGATACCAACATAAAGTAGGCATATGTTAGGGGAATGTTAGATAATAAATATTATATGCGGTATCACTTTCTGTTTTAAAGAAAGATTAATAGAAATTTTGAAAAATTGTGAAAATTGTGGTGTACCTAAGTGCTGGTTAGAAAGTGATGGTCACAGTGGACTGAAGAACTATGACAAATAGCAAAGAAAAATCTAAATTAATGTAAGTGAATAACAGTAAGCAGACGACCTGCATGGCCTCTTTTAACTGTAACTTGCATGTTGTTATCACTTCACACACAGGGAATATCATCAATAAGGTATGACAGGTTATTTGTCAACCAGCCCAAAGGAAGCCCCAAGTAGCCAGTGATTTGCTTTGGGTCAATCTATAAATCTGCTGGGACCGTTATCATGTCAGAACCTGAACCAATCAATCTTCCAGTACTGAGGTTTGTACTTAGAGAAACAGAAAAGGACATTTATCGTCCCCTGTACACCAGAAAACTGGCATCAAAAAGTCACAAAGTTTGGCACATTCCCTACTTGTGCAAGATTTTGGGACTTTTTGTGGGACTTTTTTTTCTCAAAAAGTGAGCAGAGAGGGGCAGGAGAGAAAAATGGGCAATATAGGTCATCAATATCTGAATGGTGGGGGTCCCACACCTGACACCCACGCTGATCAGCTGTTTGAAGAGGAGGCGGCGAGCGCTGCTTCCTCTTCAATATACTGCATGTAGTTTCCCCTGGAGTGGTGGCGTAGTGTAATTACAAGTACTCGCTCCATTCCCTGCCCTTTAGAGACAATGGGCAGTGTAATGAAGGGGAAGTATGGAGCATGGAGCGCCGTCTATTCTTCGAACAACTGATCAGCGGGGGTGCCAGGTGTCAGACCCCCGCCAATGAGATATTAATTACCTATCCTGAGGATAGGTCATCAATACAAACAAGCTGAAAATCTCTTTAACCCCAGGCTTTATTAAATGTCCCCCATAAAGTCTAAGGGTGGGTTCACATATACGTTCGGGAAAAAAAAGGATACAAAAAGGCAGCATACCACGTTCTTGTATCCTGCATAGTCCGGTAAAAAAAATATCCTTTTTTTTTACAATGAAACTCTATGGTGAAAGAATACCACTGTGTGGTTTCAATCTGAGGCATCTGTGTAATGCATACGTTTTTTGTATACGTTAAACACAAGGCAAAACCGCAATGTGAAACCATCCTAAGATGTACATTTGAAATGCCAAAAACTAGACTCTACTGCTCCATAAATGAAATGCCTGACTAGCGCTCTTCTCTACTGCGTACAGTTACCTAGCAGCCCACCCTCAGTACTAACACTGTATCAAATACAGAGAGATGTATTGATGGACAATACAAAAGAAAGCTAGAAATAAATGTAATGCAACGTACTTGAGGCACATGAAAAACAATATTAAATGCATAAATTATCTCATGAATTCTAAGTCACCTTCCAGAATTACGACTGTACATTCACATAATGGCAATGTTAATTCACCATCAGGTAAGATCTTATTGACTACTTGAGTTCCAGGAAATATGTAAATGTTATGCAGATTAATACAGTTAGACATTGTATTTCTCTGCTGCAGCCAGAATAAGCTGCCTCAGAGCTTTAACATTAGCTTTTCAAGGTATCAGAAATACATTGCAGTTCTTATATTTTATTTGGAAAGTCACCCTCCTCTGTCATTGAGCTCATACACAGCAGAACATCACCCTTTAAATTGTGTAATTTTGAAATATCTATTCAATACAGAAGCAGGTAATAGGCCACCAGCTTACCATGTGCCATGTAATATATTGCTGTCTACATATATAGCTATGCCCCCCTGTACTGCACACGTTATCTCTGTCAGTCCCATACACAGTGACATCAGTAATGTACAGGATTGTGACTGGTGAGCATCCAACCGCTGGAAAAGAAACACAAAAGGTTAAAATAGACCACCTGGCCCATTCAGTCTGCCCTTATACTGTATTATTTCTTTTTCCTCTTAGGAAAGGTATATGTTTATCTAGCAACATCTGCTGGAAGTTTGTTCCAAGCATCTACTACTCTGGTTTCTGGTTCTGATCATGTCCTCCCTTTCCCTTCTTTCTTCCCAGCCAGTGTTCCTCAACTCCAGTCCTCAGTGCCCACCTATCGGTCATGTTTTCAGGATTTCCTTAGGCCCCTTTCACACGGGCGTGATTTCTGCACGGGTGTAATGCGTGAGGTGAACGCATTGCACCCGCACTGAATCCGCACCCATTAATTTCAATGGGGCTATGCACATGAGCGGGGATTTTCACGCATCACTTCTGCGTTGCGTGAAAATTGCAGCATGCTCTATATTCTGCGTTTTTCACGCAAGCAGGCCCCATAAAAGTGAATGGGGCTGCGGGAAAATCGCAAGCATCCGCAATCAAGTGCGGATGCAGTGCGATTTTCCCGCAAGGTTACTAAGAGACGAGACCCGATCTTTATTATTTTCCCTTATAACATGGTTATAAGGGAAAATAATAGCATTCTCAATACAGAATGCTTAGTAAAATGTGGATTAAGGGGTTAAAAATAAAAAAAATAAACTCACCTTATCCACTTGATCGCGTAGTTGCCGATCTCTCCTCTCTTCTTCAAGCATTAGCTACCAGCTAAAGGACCTGTGATGATGTCACATCACATGGTCCAATCATATGGTCCATCACCATGGTGATGGACCATGTGATTGGACCATGTGATGAGCTCGGCAACTACGCGATCAATTGGCTAAGGAGTTAATTTTTTATTTTTAACCCCTCCATCCACATTTTACTAAGCATTCTGTATTGAGAATGCTGTTATTTTCCCATATAACCACGTTATAAGGGAAAATAATAAAATCTACAGAATACTCAACCCTCATCACTGAAGTCCGGGTTCGGGTCTGGGTACCAAACATGCCGATTTTTCCCACGCGCGTGCAAAATGCATTAAATCGCTTTGCACTCGCGTGGAAAAATTGCGCATTTTCCCGCAACGCACCCGCTTCTTATCCGAACGTCAATCGTGACTCCCTTGTGAAAGAGGCCTTAGGATGGAGCAGGTGATACAATGTATCAGGACTTACCACAGGTATTCATTCTGTGGGATAGTCTCAAACCATGACCAGCAGGTGGACCCTGAGGACCGGAGTTGAACAGGTTATAGTTACTAGATTTCTGCAAAAGGGATTCTTGATTCAGCTAGTTATTCTGATTGCCTGACTGGAGTCAGGAAGGAATTTTTTCCCCTAAAATTAGGGGGGGAAAATGGCCTCTACATCATGTGTTTTTTTCTCTTCCTCTGCATCAAATTGCAGGATAACAGGCTGAGCTGGATGGACGGATGTCTGTTTGTCAGCCTAACAAACTACTGGGGTCATTAATCAAACTAGTGTAAAGTAGAACTGGCTTAGTTGCCCATAGCAACCAATCAGATTCCACCTTTCATTTTTGACTTCTCCTTTGAAAAATCAAAGGTGAAATCTAATTGGTTGCTATGGGCAACTAAGTCAGTTCTACTGTACTTTACACCAGTTTGATAAATGGCCCACTATATGTAACACTTCTCCAGGCTATACAAATAAAGAGCTTTACTTGCAATTTTGTAGCCCATCTTTGAATCTGTTCTATTTTATGAATGTTTTCTTGTAGGCGAGGTATCTAGAACTGAACACAGTATTCAAGATGTGGTCTCCCAACAGCTATCCTTTCTACTCCTACTCACTTTTCCTACTTCCTGGCAGTACAGGAATTTTCTTAGCAGAAATGCATGTGGAAAATCCACAGTGTTTTAGTAGCAGCAATGCGGATGAAATTTTCAACTGAGGCTGTGAAATTCTTTTGTAGATTTTCACACATCTGCAGCATTTTCAATAGGATTTTACTTGCTTATGGCAATACTTCACCACTGGCAACTGAAGGATTTGATTAGCAAATGTGTAAACACCAGTCTTAATAAACCCCTATGCTGGTGGTAGTTCTGCCGAAGTTATGAAGAGGTGCCGGCTTGTTCATAACATCGGCGGATCCTCCACCAGTTCTAAATGTAAGACAGGTTTTGAGCTGTCTTATATTTGACCTTTTTCTACGCATGAAACAGGCGTATAAAATGGTAAATAAGACTGGCCTGCCTGCCCACTTTTTTATACCTGGTGTGAGCGGGCAAAGTCGCAGATTGTGGCACAACTAGATAATATAGTTGTATTTTAGCTTAATAAATGACCAACTCGCTAAGATATTTTGCTCTTTAGTGTGACCAAAATATAGTATCTACATTTATAAATAAACTGTCAATAACGCCCACTGTGTGGAAAAAGATACAACAGGCTCTATAAAACCCTGCCTCCTAAGGCTACTTTCACACTATCGTTAATATTTTCCGGTATTGAAATCCGTCATAGGGTCTCAATACCGGAACAAAATGCTTCCGTTTTGTTCTCATTCATTGTCAATGGGGACAAAACGTAACTGAACAAAATGGAGTGCTCCTAAATGCATTCCGTTCTCATACCGGAGAGCAAACCGCAGCATGCATAAAAAATAAATGCCTAGTATCGTCTACTGCTTCCCCAGGCAAGTGGATGTCCCAATGACCATCCCTTACTATAAAAGAGATACTAGAAGACACTTTAAAGATGAACTCAGTATTACCCTATGATAATTATAAGAGTACAGCATTAATGATTTTCCATAGAACAGCATAGCCATCAAATCAATCCAAAATGTCACCTGCAGGGCATTATGACAACTACTCATAAGTGTATTTTGCAATGTTGCCCCCAAAAGACACCATATGCAATGAGTTTTATTCAAGGAGTTGTACAGTGGGATCATTTTTTAGACAATGGGCAGAAATGGTTAAAAATAAGATGCATTATTTGCTGATTCCCCCTGCTGCCATACTTTCTGGTCCTGGATACACACAGAGAAAATGGCAGGAGATGCCAACTCTGCCAATCACCAATCACTGGCTGAGGCGGATCACTGTGTGTCGAGCTGGGACCATGAAGCAGTGACCTATGGGAACCCAGTAAGCATCAGAATGGCAGTGGTGGGGGATTGATAAGGTGATTAAGACAGCGTGCAGCTACACAGAGAAGGGGACGCAGCACTTGCACAGGTGCCGTGGCCTCTTCAAACAGCTGATCAGTGGGTGTGCTGGGTGTCGGACCTCCGCTGGTGTGATACTGATGACCTATATTGAGGATAGACCATTAAAGACTCTGCACAACCCCTTTAATCTAGTTGCTCCCATACTAGAGTTTATTCACTACTGCACATGTCCACTGATCACAAGCTGGGCTTTAAGCCAGGCCATACTCCTTTCCAGTACTACTACAAGGCGCAGAATTATATTTAACCCTATAAGCATATGATTATAAACTGCTCCGAGTTCAACAATTACTTTCACTTTTAATTATCAGGAGCGTACCTCTCTCTGTGGCAATTCTCCAAAATTATAAAGCAGCCTTAGGAATACCTTGAAAGACTTCTAGAGAGAGTATCTCAAAAGCAGGGAATGAACTTCTGAACTGTGGATAAGGCTACATGCACAGTCCTGCAAAACACGGATACCACCTGTGTGCGTTCCTTAATTTACGGAAGGAAAGAGTCTGCCCATTATAGAAATGCCTATTCTTGTCTGTAGGGCCATGGAACAGAGCAACGGATGCGGACAGCACACGGAGTGCGGTCTGCATCTTTTGCGGCCTCATTGAAGTGAATGGTCCGCATCTGAGCCGCAAAAAAATGCAGGTCGGATGTGGACCAAAACAATGGTCATGTGCATGAGACCTAACATCGAAACCACACCCCATTTTATGGCCAGGATTTCTGGGAGGATTCTGTTACCATAGTTGATGAACAAATCATCTACATTACCAAAGAAAAGAAAAAAGATCTTACTAAAAGTTACGTCATAATCTTCCTATCCAGTGAATTGAATTTGTAAATTTAGCACTTACTAGATACTGTCAAGCTAAAATGTAAATTGCTACATATAACATGTACAAGCTCTCAGACATAAAACAGGGATGCCCAACCTGTGGACCTCCATCTGTTTCAAAACTACAGCTCTCCGCCCGCCCAGACAGTCTACCGCTATCAGCCTACAGCCGAGCATGGGGGGATTTGTAGTTTTACAACAGCTGGAGGGCTGCAGGTTTGGCATCACTGGCATAAAGAGATGCACTTTGTAGAAATCTCTTTGCCTGAACATGTATCTAGGCTGTCAATATTACTCAATAAATGAGTAAAATGTTATGGAGCAAAATGTTCTTAGCATTTGTGCTTTGTAACATTTTCTGTAGCAGTATACTTGAACACATGAATGTATATGCGTAAATATATTGCTAAACTGTTTTTATTTCTAATTTTAAAAAGATACATTTTTCTAATAAAACTATAAAATTGTATTTTAGTATTTTTATTGTTGCATTGAGTGGTTTTATGCTGCCCTTTGTACCTAAGTTAAATAATGTGCAATAGTTGGCCACTATATGAAATTAACATGTAACAACATCGCCATCTAGTGACAATGCCAAACTTCACGTCTTCAATTCTCCACAGCAAGATTTTCCTTGGTTATCCCGACAGCTGAAAGTAAATTCAAGTTAAAGAGCATCTGTCAGCTCTGTTGGTGTATCTAGCATAGTAAATCATTGAATTCCTCATTAAATAACAATTCTGGAACATCAATTATTAAAGGGAATATGTTGCCAGTTTTATGATGCCCTGACTAAGAACAACATAAAATTAGTGAGATCCCCAGAGCAAAATGTCAAGTCACTTTCTTTAAAGGGAATCTGTCACCAGTCTATGCTGCCCTAGCTCCAAAGACCTAACACCTCTAGCTCATGCCTATGAGTCCTGACACTCATGAGTTCCTGACTCTCCTTGTGCATCTTCCACTGACTGACAGATTTTTCTTAATTGGAATGAGTAGCAGGTGGGTGGGGAGAACCAGGGGCTTATGAGCATGGGCTGGAACTGCTCAGTACAAGATTTTAGCAAATCCACTGGGCAATAAAATAAAAAAGTCTACACACCCTCTTAAAATGTCAGGTTTCTGTGCTGTAAAAAAATGAGACAAAGATAAATCATTTCAGAACTTTTTCCACCTTTAATGTGATCTATAAACTGTACAACTCATTGAAAAACAAACTGAAATTTTTAGGTAGAGGGAAGAAAAAATATAAAAATAAAATAATATGGTTGCATAAGTGTGCACACCCTTAAACTAATACTTTGTTGAAGCACCTTTTGATTTTATTACAGCACTCAGTCTTTTTGGGTATGAGTCTATAAGCATGGCACATTTTGCCCACTCTTCTTTGCAAAAAACACTCCAAATCTGTCAGATTGCGAGGAATCTCCTGTGCACAGCCCTCTTCAGATCACCTCACAGATTTTCAATCGGATTCTGGTCTGGGCTCTGGCTGCACCATTCCAAAACGTTAATCTTCTTCTGGTTGAAGCCATTTCTTTGTTGATTTGGATGTATGCTTTGGGTTGTTGTCATGCTGAAAGATGCAGTTCCTCTTCATGTTCAGCTTTATCAGAAGCCTGGAGGTTTTGTGCAAATATTGACTGGTATTTGGAACTGTTCATAATTCCTCTATCTTAACTAAGGCCCCAGTTCCAGCTAAAGAAAGACGGCCCCAAAGCATGATGCTGCCACCACCATGCTTCACTGTGGGTATGGTGTTCTTTTGGTGATGTGCAGTGTTGTTTTTGTGCCAAACATATCTTTTGGAATTATGGCCAAAAAGTTCAACCTTGGTTTCATCAGACCATAACACCTTTTCCCACATGCTTTTGGGAGACTTCAAATGTGTTTTGCAAAATGTAGCCTGGCTTGGATGTTTTTCTTTGTAAGAAAAGGCTTTCGTCCTGTCACTTTACCCATAGCCCAGACATGAAGAATACGGGAGATTGTTGTCACATGTACTACACAGCCAGTACTTGCCAGATATTCCTGCAGCTCCTTTAATGTTGCTGTAGGCCTCTTCGTAGCCTCCCAGACCAGTTTTCATCTCGTCTTTTCATCAATTTTAGAGAAACGTCCAGTTCTTGGTAATGTCACTGTTGTGCCATATTTTCTCCACTTGATGATGTGACAAACTGCCATTTATCCCTCGTCATTGGAGAGGCATGCTTGCTAGCCTCTTACCCTGCGACTATGGCCCCAATGACAGTTGGCATTCACAATGGACATTGCCTGTGACCTAATCAACATCCACAATGGACATTGCTGTGACCTAATCAACATCCACAATGGACATTGCTCATGACCCAATCAACATCCACAATGGACATTACCTGTGACCTAATCAACATTCACAATGGACATTGCCTGTGACCTAATCAGCAAGCAAAATGGACAATGCATGTGGGGTTGGGATATATCTGGCTGTATGTTATGTTGATTGGTCGCTGTATTTTGTGTGCCTGTCCTCAATCAGGTCCCCGGGAGTAGCCCTGGCTGGAAGACTTGCATGTACGGCCAAGCTTTGCCATCCAATAGAGAGTTCCTGCTTGACCCTCAAAACGAAGTGTCGTCGCGTTATTGGGGGGGGATTTATTGTATGCTGTTCCAGTTTGACTGCTAGGAGTGTAAACCTCTTCGTATGTTTTTTCTTATTCGGCTGTTTACCGCATTCATATGCTTCTCCGATTTGGTGGTTGTGGTGTCGGCTAGAGCGCTTGGAATCCTCAAGAAGTGCTAGGAGCATCTTTCAACGGAGGTACCCAGTCGGGGTGCCCGTCGATCCGTTACATTGGTGGCAGCAGTGGGATCCAGCGACTTGGAGCAGACAAGTATGGAAGGCTCTGGCTCTGGAGATAATTGGCTGGCCGAAGTAAGGCAGCGAGTGGCCCATAGTGATGTCGCGAACATAAAATTTTCCGTTTGCAAACAGCGAACGCGAACTTCCGCAAGTGTTTCGCGAACGGGCGAACCGCCATAGACTTCAATTGGCAGGTGAATTTTAAAACCCACAGGGACTCTTTCTGGCCACAATAGTGATGGGAAAGTTGTTTCAAGGGGTCTAACACCTGGACTGTGGCATGCCGGAGGGGGATCTATGGCAAAACTCCCATGGAAAATTACGTAGTGGACGCAGAGTCGGGTTTTAATCCATAAAGGGCATAAATCAACTAACATTCCTAAATTGTTTGGAATCACTTGCTTTAAAACATCCATTGTGTGTATACGTTCAGGTATGATGTTGTATTGATCAGGTAGTGTAAGGGTTGTGTAAGGGTTACGCCCACTTTACAGACATTGACAGACCAAACTCCCCTTTTAATGCACCGCAAACAACCGCAAACAGTTAATTTGCACAACCGCAAACTCCCCATTTGCACAAGGTTGGATACCAAGCTAGACACGTCCCGGTGATGTCATTGAAGGTTTCTTCCTCCACCCAGCCTCGTACAACACCAAGGGTCCCCGAAAGGTGAATTGAATAGATTTTTCGAACGGGGAGATGGTTAAAAAAACGCTGGCTCCCTCCCCTTTGTTTTTATCCACGGTCACTGCGTCTGCGCCTTGCAATTTACTGTCACACCCGATATGAGTGGTATTTTCTGTAGTACTATTCTCATCAGTTTAATCCCTCTAACGTCCCCAATCTGGGGGCCATTTATTGAATTGATTTTTCGAATGGAGAGATGGTTAAAAAAACGCTGGCTCCCTCCACTCTGTTTTAATCCACGGTCACTGCGTCTGCGCCGTGCAATTTACTGTCACACCCGATATGAGTGAAAAAAAATTTAGGCCGGGTACCTTCGACTGCCTTCACAGTGACAGACCAAACTCTCAAAAACCAAACTGAATTGATTTCAGGAACCGGGAGATGGAAAAAGCAGCTTGGTCGGTCCTCATACTCCCAAATTGGGGCACTGCGCGTGCACAGAGCAATGTGCTGTGACACCCTATATGAGTGGTGTCTTAACTAGTACTATTCCTATCAGTTTAATCCCTGTTACGTACCCTATCTGGTCGAATTGATTAACCATTGTCGAATTAGCGAACCAATACGACATCATGAAATAATTTAGTTCTGAGCTCTGTACTTGCTTTGTATTGGAATTGATGGGGATTTTTTAAATTGTCTGCATATTTTCTAATAAACTATTAAGAGACTTTATTATGATTTTTTATTTTATGTATTAAAAACCCATACCACATATAAAAAAAAAAGGTAAATTAATGTTTTTTCTATGAAATATTATCCAGCCTTCCGATCGCTTTTGGTCTGACCATAATGAAGCAACGGCCTTATCATCTGGGGTGTGGCAACATTGCCAGCACACTCATAGAGGTGATGATTGCTTCATTGTGATACGCAAGCCCCTTCACCACAACAAGGTAACGATCACGAAGGGGAATTGACACTTGTATGTGCCTTTTTTTTTGGTTTGTTTTTGCAGCCACAGTGCTGCACCATAGGACAGAAAAATTAGGCATGTACACATGCCTGAAAAATAATGGCATTGTAGCATTATTGATGTTTTCCAGGCAGAAAAATTTATGTTTTCCAGGCAGAAAAGTGACTAAATCATTGCGGCTTGAACCCTAGTTGGTGGTGAAGAATTCACGAAAGTCATCCGGTATGCAGACATTAAATACAGCAGCGTGGGGACCATTTTGAGGCCAAGGCATGTAATCAGGCCTTTGTTAGTCAAACGTATCCCCCACTGTCAGTCCCTTCGGGATCCATGCCTCATTCATCTTTATGAAGGTGAGGTAATCAACACTTTTTTGACCGAGACGACTTCTCTTGTCAGTGACAATGCCTCCTGCTGCACTGAAGGTCCTTTCTGACAGGACACTTGAAGCAGGGAAGGCCAGAAGTTCTATCGCAAACTGGGATAGCTCAGGCCACAGGTCAAGCCTGCACACCCAGTAGTGAAGGGGTTCATTGCTCCTCAGAGTGTCGATATCTGCTGTTAAGGCGAGGTAGTCTGCTACCTGTCGGTCGAGTCGTTCTCTAAGGCTGGATCCCGAAGGGCTGTGGCGATGAGTAGGACTGAAAAAGCTCCGCATGTCCTCCATCAACAACACATCTGTAAATCGTCCAGTCCTTGCCGCCGTGGTAGGAGGAGGATTACACTCACCTCTTCCCCTGTTAGATTCCCGTTGTGCTGTGACATCCCCCTTATAAGCTGTGTAAAGCATATTTTTAGTTTGGTTTTGAACTGCTGCATCCTTTCCGACTTTCGGTAATTTGGTAACATTTCTGCCACTTTCTGCTTATACCGGGGTCTAGTAGCGTGGCCACCCAGTACAGGTCGTTCTCCTTCATCCTTTTTATACGAGGGTCCCTCAACAGACATGACAGCATGAAAGACCCCATTTGAACAAGGTTGGATGCAGAGCTACTCATTTCCCGTTCCTCGTCCTCACTGATGTCATTGACGGTCTGTTCTTCCCCCAGCCACGTACAACACCATGGGTACCAGATAGGTGACAACAACGAGCACCCTGGGGTGCCTGCTGTGGTTGGTCTTCCTCCTCCTCAAAGCCGCCACATTCCTCCTCTGACTCCTCTTCCTCATACTCCTCTTCCAGCGTTGCCGCAGGTCCGGCAAGCGATGATGACAAGGCTGTTTCTGGTGGTGATGGTGACCACAACTCTTCCTCTTCCTCTTCACGCTCATCTACAGCCTGATCCAGCACTCTTCGCAGGGCACGCTCCAGGAAGAAAACAAATGGGATGAGGTCGCTGATGGTGCCTTCGGTGCGACTGACTAGGTTTGTCACCTCCTCAAAAGGACGCATGAGCCTACAGGCATTGCGCATGAGCGTCCAGTAACGTGGCAAAAATTCCCAGCTCCGCAGAGGCTGTCCTAGCACCCCGGTCATACAAATACTCGTTGACGGCTTTTTCTTGTTGGAGCAGGCGGTCGAACATTAGGAGTGTTGAATTCCAACGTGTTGGGCTGTCGCAAATCAAGCGCCTCACTGGCATGTTGTTTCGCCGCTGAATATCGGAAAAGTGCGCCATGGCCGTGTAGGAACGCCTGAAATGGCCACACACCTTCCTGGCCTGCTTGAGGACGTCCTGTAAGCCTGGGTACTTAGACACAAAGCGTTGTACGATGAGATTCAACACATGTGCCATGCACGGCACATGTGACAACTTGCCCAAATTCAATGCCGACAACAAATTTGTTCCATTGTCACACACCACTTTGCCGATCTCCAGTTGGTGCGGGGTCAGCCACTGATCCACCTGTGCGTTCAGGGCGGACAGGAGTGCTGGTCCTGTGTGGCTCTCTGCTTTCAGGCAAGTCAACCCCAAGACAGCGTGACACTGTCGTATCCGGGATGTGGAATAGCCCCTGGGGAGCTGGGGGATTCAGTTGATGTGCAGCCAGACACCGCAGAAGAAGAGGACTCAGCCGAGGAGGATATCGAAGAGGATGGAGTAGGAGTAGAGGAGGTGGCAGTAGGTCTGCCTGCAAGTCGTGGCGGTGTCACCAACTCCGCTGCGGAGCCACGCATTCCATGCTTGTCAGCCGTCAGCAGGTTGACCCAATGCGCAGTGTACGTGATATACCTGCCCTGACCGTGCTTTGCAGACCAGGTATCAGTGGTCAGATGGACCCTTGCCCCAACACTGTATGCCAGAGATGCCATGACTTCCTTTTCAATGACATGGTAGAGGTTTGGGATTGCCTTTTTGAAAAAAATTTCGTCCGGTACCTTCCACTGTGGTGTCCCAATAGCGACAAATTTTTGAAGGCCTCAGACTCCACCAGCTGGTATGGTAAAAGCTGGCGGGCTAAGAGTTCCGTCAAGCCAGCTGTCAGTCGCCGGGCAAGGGGTGATTCTGTGACATTGGCTTTTACGCTCAAACATGTCCTTGACAGACACCTGACTGTGGGCAGATGAGCAGGAACTGCTGAAGGTGAGAGGAGGAGTGGCGGTTGGTTGAGAGGGGGCAGGGAGGACAGCAGTGGTTGACGTGGCTGAAGATGCTGGACCAGGAGGAGCATGGTGGCTTTGAGTTTGTGTGCTGCTTGTACTCATGTGTTGATCCCATAGGCGTTTGTGATGTGAGATCATGTGCCTTCGCAAAGCAGTTGTACCAAGGTGGGTGTTGGACTTCCCACGACTCAGTTTCTTTTGGCACAGGTTGCAAATGGCATTGCTGTTATCAGAGGCAGACACACAAAAAAAATGCCACACTGCAGAGCTTTGCAATGACGGCATTCTGGTGGTGGCAACAGCATGCGTTGACTGGCGTGCTGTCTGGCTGACCCCAGGTGCCGATACATGCTGTCTGACTGTGCCACTAACTCCTTGCGACGACCTCCCCCTGCTTCCAACTCGTCTCCTCATTCTCTCTGTTTCCCCATCTGAACTTTCCCCCTCTTCTTCTCTTCGAGCAGGCACCCACGTGGCATCCGTGGACACATCGTCATCATCAACCGCTTCACTTGTATCTGACACCTCAGCAAAGGAAACAGCAGCGGGTACAACATCATCATCATCATCATCACACTGTACGTCCATGTGTGTAATCCTGCCTGACTGAGACATATCCCTGTAATCTACATCATCTGGCAATAATGGTTGTGCATCACTAATTGCATCCAACTGATGTGTAAATAACTCCTCTGACGGATCAAGTGAAGCGGCTGTGGTGCTGTGGTGGTAGTGGTGGTGGTGGCGGCGGGCGGATGCGTGGTAACTTGAGAGCAGGTGACCAAAGCTGAGCTGGAGGAGGATGGTGCATCAAGGTTCTTAGCGGAAGCTGTTGAAGATTGGGTGTCCTGTCTAAGCCAGTCAACTATGTTCTCAGAATTTTTCGGGTTCAGGGTACGTGGCCTCTGAACACTAGGCATTATTCCAGGGACAGTGGAAATCACAGCACCACGACCACGACGGCTCCCTGCGGGTGGCCTGCCTCTGCCTGTCATTTTTTTTTTTAGATAAGTGGTACTACGCTATGCTAGGTACTGTGCCACCCGGTATCAGTGGTGGGCACTGGCAGTGGGCACACTACAGTCTGTGGAAGTGGGCCTGACACACACTGGCAGCAGGCAAGCAACTGAAATTAGACTAATGTGTAAAAATGAAATGCCTTATTTATCGGCAAGCTACTGTGCCACCCGGTATCAGTGGTTGGCACTGGCAGTGGGCACACTACAGTCAGTGGAAGTGGGCCTGACACACACTGGCAGCAGGCAAGCAACTGAATTTAGACTACTGTCTAAAAATGAAATGCCTTATTTATCGGGCAAGCTACTGTGCCACCCGGTATCAGTGGTTGGCACTGGCAGTGGGCACACTACAGTCAGTGGAAGTGGGCCTGACACACACTGGCAGCAGGCAAGCAACTGAATTTAGACTACTGTCTAAAAATTAAATGCCTTATTTATCGGCAAGCTACTGTGCCACCCGGTATCAGTGGTTAGCACTGGCAGTGGGCACACTACAGTCTGTGGAAGTGGGCCTGACACACACTGGCAGAAGGCAAGCAACTGAATTTAGACTACTGTCTAAAAATTAAATGCCTTATTTATCGGCAAGCTACTGTGCCACCCGGTATCAGTGGTTGGCACTGGCAGTGGGCACACTACAGTCTGTGGAAGTGGGCCTGACACACACTGGCAGCAGGCAAGCAACTGAAATTACACTAAAGTGTAAAAATGAAATGCCTTTTTTTGATGCAAAGTCCTGTGCCACATGGGATGCAAAGTTCTGTGCCAGCCGGTATGAGTGGTGGGCACTGGCAGTGGGCATACTACAGTCTGTGGAAGTCAGCTTGACACACACTGGCAGGCAACTAACCTTAGATTAAAGTGTAAAAATGAAATGCCTTTTTTTGATGCAAAGTCCTGTGCCACATGGGATGACAGGGGTGGGCACTGGCAGTGGGCACACTACAGTCAGTGGAAGTTGGCCTGACACACACTAGCAACAGGCAAGCAGCTGAAATTACACTAAAGTGTAAAAATGAAATGCCTTTTTTGATGCAAAGTCCTGTGCCAGCCGGTATGAGTGGTGGGCACTGGCAGTGGGCACACTACAGTCAGTGGAAGTCAGCCTGACACACACTGGCAAGCAACTAACCTTAGATTAAAGTGTAAAAATGAAATGCCTTTTTTTGATGCAAAGTCCTGTGCCACATGGGATGACAGGGGTGGGCACTGGCAGTGGGCACACTACAGTCTGTGGGCCTGCAGCTCCTCACACACAGGCAGACCAGGCAACTGCAATATGTATATGGAGAAAAAAAAAAGCAGACTAATGTTGCAGCCCTAAAAAGGGCTTTTTGGGGTGCTGTCAGGACGCTGTCCTTACCGCAGAGATCAGATGAGTCTTTCAGGACTGGAGTGGACACTGAATTCACTAGCCTAGCTATCAATTTCCCTATTAAATTAGCAGCAACTGCACTCTCCCTCCTCTCACTAAGACTGCAAATTTCGAATGAATCTAAAATGGATGCTGTTCAGGAGATGGGAGGGTCTGGGAGGGAGGGTATGCTGCTGATTGGCTGGAATGTGTCTGCTGACTGTGAGGTACAGGGTCAACGTTTGCTCAAAGATGATGTATAGGGGGCGGACTGAACATCGCATGTGTTCGCCCGTTGAGGCGAACGCGAACAAGCTATGTTCGCCGGGAACTGTTCGCCGGCGGATAGTTCGGGCCATCTCTAGTGGCCCAGTATGGGGATGATGTACCCATGGAGACACGCCGGGTGATCTGGAACCAGGTCATGGCCGAGCGAAACACAAGGCTGGACCGAGAATTCCGGCTGGCGAAAAAGATGGAGTATGCTCAGCAGAAGGAGCGTTATAGCAGCCAAAGAGAGGCTCCATTCGAGGAGGTTAACCATTTCCCCCGGAGGTGGCCAGAGGAACCCAAATTAGGGGTCCTCATAGACTGGTCCTGTGAGGAACCACAACAGGCAGGTGGAGATGGGACTGAGGTCTCTCCACCGGGCCCACCGGGATGCTGGGAAGCTGGCACAGATCCCCAGCAGCAGCCGGAGTTACCGGGTGCAGATGCAGGTGGTCCCTACTCTCAAATGTTGAGGGACCTCATAGACTGGTCCTGGGAAGACCCACAAATGGCAGGTGGAGATGGGACCGTGGTCTCTGCACCCAAACTCCAGGGAGCTCAAGGTGTCGTCCTTCCTCCCCAGCGGCTGTGTGTATCCCAGGGAGCTGAAGGTGCCGTCCTTTCTCCCCAGCGGCAGTGTGTACCCCAGGGAGCTGAAGGTGTCGTCCTTCCTCCCCAGCGGCAGTGTGTACCCCAGGGAGCTGAAGGTGTCGTCCTTCCTCTCCAGTGGCAGGGTGTACCCCAGGGAGCTGAAGGTGCCGTCCTTCCTCCCCAGTGGCAGTGTGTACCCCAGGGAGCTGAAAGTGTCGTCCTTCCTCCCCAGTGGCAGTGTGTACCCCCGGGAGCTGAAGGTGTCGTCCTTCCTCCCCAGCGGCAGTGTGTACCCCCGGGAGCTGAAGGTGTCGTCCTTCCTCCCCAGTGGCAGTGTGTATCCCAGGGAGCTGAAGGTGTCGTCCTTCCTCCCCAGCGGCAGTGTGTATCCCAGGGAGCTGAAGGTGTCGTCCTTCCTCCCCAGCGGCAGGGTGTATCCCAGGGAGCTGAAGGTGTCGTCCTTCCTCCCCAGCGGCAGAGTGTCCTGCGGGGAGCAGGACAATGTTACGGGAGTGGAGACAGGCGGTCTCCCACTCCAGCGGCAGCCTGTGTTTCAGGGAGAGGAACACAGCACCCCCTCTCCCCAGCGGCAGCTTACCCTAACCAGGGGAGACACCAATCTCCCAGATGGCGCAGATGGGACCGTGGTCTCTGTGCCTGACCTACAGGGATGCTGGACAGCCTGTCCAGATCCCCAACTACCCGCACTGGGACAACAGGAGGAGGGGGTAGGTACAAACTCTCCTCCCCAGCTAACACCTAACTTGGCCCCAGGGTTAACAGAGGCGATGTTAACCCCCACTGGCGCCCATGTTCCCCTGGCTACTGAGCCGGACTATGTTCCCAGCCCCCCAGCAGAAGAGCTGGCAGCTGGGCAGAGTGCACTCGGCCTTTGTCCTCCCTTTGTCCCCTGTCCAGAGCCTGAGGTCCTGCAGGTTATACCAGTAGGAGAGCTGGCAGCTTGGCAGAGTGCAGTCGGCCTCTGCCCTCCCTCAAGTCCCCACAGCATGTTGCCTCAGCACCCCAGAGGAATATCCGGGTGCAGTAACTGCTTCTTGTGGGTGGGTCACTCTTGTACCTGTTTGTTGTGGGTGGGCTACTCTGGCATTTGTCTATTGTGGGTTGGTGGATCGACTAACGTAGGCACTGACCGACAGGAGGTCAGGTGCCTGGTTAGTCTTCCCCCAAAGGGAGATATGTGACAAACTGCCATTTATCCCTGGTCATTGGAGAGGCATGCTTGCTAGCCTCTTACCCTGCGACTATGGCCCCAATGACAGTTGGCATTCACAATGGACATTGCCTGTGACCTAATCAACATCCACAATGGACATTGCTGTGACCTAATCAACATCCACAATGGACATTGCCTGTGACCTAATCAACATCCACAATGGACATTACCTGTGACCTAATCAACATTCATAATGGACATTGCCTGTGACCTAATCAGCAAGCACAATGGACAATGCATGTGGGGTTGGGATATATCTGGCTGTATGTTGATTGGTCGCTGTATTTTGTGTGCCTGTCCTCAATCAGGTCCCCGGGGGAGTAGCCCTGGCTGGAAGACTTGCATAAAAGGCCAAGCTTTGCCATCCAATATAGAGTTCCTGCTTGACCCTCAAAACGAAGTGTCGTCGCGTTATTGGGGGGGGATTTATTGTATGCTGTTCCAGTTTGACTGCTAGGAGTGTAAACCTCTTCGTATGGTTTTTCCTATTCGGCTGTTTACCGCATTCATATGCTTCTCCGATTTGGTGGTTGTGGTGTCGGCTAGAGCGCTTGGAATCCTCAAGGAGTGCTAGGAGCATCTTTCAACGGAGGTACCCAGTCGGGGTGCCCGTCGATCCGTTACAGATGATGACTGTCTTCACTGTGTTTCATGGTATATCTAATGCCTTGTAAATTCTTTTGTACCCTTCTCCTGACTGATGCCTATTAACAACGAGATCCCTCTTATGCTTTGGAAGCTCTCTGTGGACCATGGCTTTTGCTGTGGGATGCGACTAAGAAAATTTCAGGTAAAGCCAACTAGAGAAGCTGAACTTTATTTGGGGTTAATCAGAGGCACTGTAAATTATGGCATGCGTATCCTGACTACTATTTAACATGATTTTGAATATGATTGCTTAATTCTGACCACAGCTACATCCCCAGTTACAATGCAACCATATTATTTTATTTTTAGATATTTTCTTCCCTCTACCTAAAAGATTTCAGTTTTTAGGCCACATTAAAGGTGGAAAAAGTTCTGAAATGATTTATCAGCACAGAAACCTGACATTTTAACAGGGGTGTGTAGACATTTTTTATCCACTGTAAGCTGTTTATGGTGGACAGAACTCCTCTCCGTGTGAAGGGCTTTTCTTCCTTGCTGATTTGGAAGCTGAATGCTTCTGCCTTTAAATCCCAAAGCAAACTGAGGCTCTGTTGCATGGGAAGGGAGTCGGTGCTAAGATCCAAGTCCTTTAGATTATTTGAATTGTCTTGGGGTGAGAAGGCTTCCATTAACTCACAGCTGTTGGAGGCGATTTTGTGCAACCTCAAATTAGATAGAGCGAGCATCTCTTGAGCCCTTTTCAGGAGACTGATTGCGGTCTCATTCATGGGTGTGGATTTCAAGCAATCATCCACATAGAAATCCTCTTCCACAAAGGATCTGACATCTGACCCATATTTTGCTTCACCCTCTCGGGCTGAATGTCTGAGACCGTAGATAGCGACGGCAGGGGAAGGACTGTTTCCGAAGATGTGCACTCTCATTCGGTACTCTACAATGTCTTCATTGGGGTCATTGTTGCGGTACCAGAAGAACCTCAAGTCGTTTCTATGTTCTTCCTTGACAAGAAAGCAGTGGAACATCTGTTGTATGTCGGGCATAAATGCTACGGAATCTCTGTGGAAGCGTAGAAGTACCTCTAGAAGTCTGTTGTTGAGACCTGGACCAGACAGTAAAACACTGTTAAGTGAGACACCTTCACATCTGGCGCTTATATGCCGAATATGGGTAAGTACCAAAACTCCTCGGAGTCTTGGAGCGCGGATGCCATTTCTGCATGGTTGTTCTGGAATATTCTTTCCAAAGAAATGTTCTTTTGTCTCTGGTGTCCTCTGAAGTTTGTGTCTTAGGGAGATAAATTGGCTGTAGACAAGTTCTTAGTTGTTAGGTAAGCGTTGTTTCTGACGTTTAAACGGTAAAGGTGCGACCCAGCTTTTTGACTTGTCTTTTACTATTCCTTGATCCATGATATCAAAGAACAGCCTGTCTTCTATGGACATTGCGACCCTGTTGTCTTCTCTTGTCCTGTGGAAAACTGTGCACCCTAAGTGATCTTGCTCACCATCGCAGGCGTGATCTTCATAGGAGGTATCTGCGAAAGGACGAGGCACAGGAGCTCTGTGTGGCAATTCTTTTATCAGGAAACTACTGTGACATTGCTGGAATAAGGAAGGACGTCCATTTTCAAGTGTGCTGGTGAGCAGGTGGGCTTGTGTGCTCCTCCTAGACAGATGTCTCCTATGATGACCCTTCCTAGGTCAAGTCTCTGGGCGTATGGAGTGTTCTGGGGACCGTTAATCTGTCCTCTAGCCTTGTGAACTCATAGTATTTCTCTTCCAAGGAGTAAGACTATTGGGGCTTCTGTGTCCAGTTCCGGTATCAGGTGAGCTATATGCTTCAGATGGGGGTGGTATGCTGCTACCTCTGGTGTAGGTATCTCAGAACGGTTGTCAGGTATGTGATTGCAATCAGCAGGTACCTTATTACAATGTCCAGGGGAGTCCTGTGACCCCCCCCGTCCGTACGGACTGCTGTATGGCAGGGGTGAACAGGGAGGGAGCTCCCTCCCTCTCCTATCGGGGGCTGTTGTGCCCTTGCAGCCCCCGATTCTTGATGGGATCGCAGAGGGAGGGGGCTCCCCTCCCTTCCCATCACCCGCTGCTCTGTTCTGGCAGTGGGTGATGGTTACCATGGCAGCAGGAAGCTTTCAGAGGCATCCTGCTTGCCAGAAGTCTGATCAGACTATGTAAAGTGAAAAAAAATACAGTACACTATATAGTGTACTTTACTGTATTATAATGATATCAGACCCACTGGATCTTCAAGAACCAAGTGGGTCTGGGTAAAAAAAAATGTAAAAAAAAGTGAAATAAAAAAACACAATATCACAAAAAATTAAAATATAAAATACCCTACACATATTAGGTATTGCCGCGTCCGTAATAACCTGCTCTATAAAAATATCACATGACCTAACCCCTCAAGTAAATACTGTTTAAAAAAATGGTGTAAAAAAGCCATTTTTTGGCACCTTACATCACAAAAAGTGTAATACCAAGCGATCAAAAAGGCGTATGTCTCCCAAAATAGTACCACTCAAACCACCATCTCATGCCGCAAAAAATGAGCCCCTACATAGGACAATCGCCTAAAAAAAATTTAAAAAATATGTCTCTCAGACGATGGAGACACTAAAACATTTTTTTTTCTAAAATGCTGTTAGTGTTAAAGTAAAATAAATAAAAAAAACTGTATACATATTAGGTATCACCGCGTCTGTAAAAACATGCTCTATAAAAATATCACATGATCTAACCCCTCAGGTAAATACCGTAAAAAAAATTAAATAAAAACAATGTAAAAAAATAAACATTTTTGTCACCTCACATTACAAAAACTGTAATAGCAATAGCAAGCGATCAAAAAGTCCTATGCAACCCAAAATAGTGCCAATCAAACTGTCATCTCATCCCGCAAAAAATTATACCTCACATAGGACAATCGCCCAAAAAAATAAAAAAAATATGGCTCTCAGACATTAAGACATGATTTTTTTTTTTGTTTCAAAAATGATATTGTGTAAAACTTAAAGGGACCCTGTCACCAGGAAATTCACTGATAAACCAGGCATGTTGCCTTGTAGGGCTCACTCTGCTGAATATAATGATAACTTTCACTTGGTGATCTGTTGCTTTATTGTGGAGAAAAAGTACTTTTAATCCATATGCTAATGAGCTGATTTGAGTCCAGCAGTTGATACGAGTCCAGCATTTTTTCTACTCAGAGCTGTAGCCACTCCCCTATTCACTTCTATAGATCAATAAATAAATAAACCATGCCCCTTTTACAACTGAAGAAGTGAATAGGGGAGTGGCTACAGCTCTGAATAGAAACAACGGTGGACTCATATCAACTACTGGACTCAAATCAGCTCATTAGCATATGGATTAAAGTACTTTTTCTCCACAATAAAGCAACAGATCACCAAGTAAAAGCTATCATTATATTCAGCAGAGTGAGCCCTACACGGCAGCATGCCTGGTTTATCAGTGAATTTCCTGGTGACAGGTTCCGTTTAAATAAATAAATAAAAAGTATACATATTAAGTATCGCCGCATCCGTAACAACCTGCTCTATAAAACTTACACATGTTCTAACCCATCAGCAAAAAAAATATATAAATACCGTATCAAAAGCCATTTTTGTCACCTTACATGACAAAAAGTGTAATAGCAAGCGACCAAAATGTCATATGCCCCCCCAAGATAGTGCCAATCAAACTATTTTCTCATCTCATTTGGGTGGTTTCTATTATGTAGGCCTCACAAAGTGATTTCAGACCTGAACTGGTCCCTAAAAAGTGGGTTTTTGAACATTTCAGAACATTTTCAAGATTTGCTTCTAAACTTCTAAGTATCTAATGTCCTCAAAAAAATAAAATGGCATTACCAAAATGATCCAAACATGAAGTAGACATATGGGGAATGTAGATTAAAAACTTTTTTTGCGGTATTACCATGTATTATAGAAGTAGAGAAATTGAAACTTGGAAATTTGCAAATTTTTCCCAATTTTTAGTAAATTTGGTATTTTTATATAAGTAAAATGATTTTTTTTTTACTCCATTTTACCAGTGTCATGAAGTACAATATGTGACGAAAAAACAATCTCAGAATGGCTTGGATAAGTAAAAAGCGTTTTAAAGTTATTCACACATAAAATGACACTGGTCAGATTTGCAAAAAATGGCCGGGTCCTAAGGTGAAATAAGGGGTCAAGGAGTAGGGAAAACCGGGCCCTACGTTGTGGAAGGTGTCGAAGAAGGTGGATTTAGATAAAGTCCTGTTGCTTTGATCATCTAAGATTGCATATACCTTGATTGCCTTATCTCGGTGGCTAACCAGATAAACTCTGAAAAGGCAGATTTTAGAGCAGGACTTCCCTCCTGCGAGTCCTTTACATCTCTGTACAGTGAGAAGTGACTACTGCAGTATCTATATCAGTGTCTATCTGCTTTCCATCATGCTCCTCTGCTTGGTCTGACACTTGAGAAGGTGGTCCAGGGTGTGAAGCCGTGTGGTGTTCTGTGCTACAGCATTCTGTGCATGTCACACTGACCTTACAGTTCCTGGCGAAGTGCAATGTTGTAGTGCAGCACCTGAAGCAGATGTTGTTTTCTTTGAGGAATTCTTTGCAGTCCTCTAAAGACTTCTCCCTGAAGGCTCTGCACTTTAGTAGAGAATGTGGTTTCTTGTGCAATGGGCATTCTTTGGTAAGATCTTTGGGTTTGTTCTCTTCTTCAGAAGACTTAAACGGCCTGTAAGGAGAACCTAGGGAGGCAACGTTAGTTTTGTGGACTGCCACTGGTGTTGTATGAGGTTTGACACTAGAGATAGTGGGACATGACAATGTAAAATCAAAACTGGGATAATTTCTGATCCTTGCTTGTTGAGCAACAAAGTCAACAAAACACTTCTCTTGTAGCTTATACGGGAGTTTTTGGACAATCGTATTGACACCTCTGGCGGTGTCCAATAATGCTAGCCCTGGCAGATCTCCTTCTGCCTGAGCAACCTGTACCTCTATCAACAAGTCACTGAGTTCCCTGAGCTTCTGGTAAACCCTACCCACTATTCTGGGAAAATTATCAAATCTCTTAAACTAAGCATTTTCTATAGCTTCTATTGACCCGTAACACTTATCAAGTCTTTTTCACACCATCTTTAGGCCTTTGCCAGGATAGTTTATTAATTTCTCAGATTCTTTTGGCATGTTCAGCAGACTTGCTTCCAAGCCACTTTACCAAGAGATCTAACTCTTCACTACAGGAAAGATCTAAGTCCCTTAGGGCATTTTGGAAGGAGGCTTGCCATGCCCTGTAGTTCTTGGGACAATCAGTGAACTTTAGGTCCCGTTTAGCAAAGTACTTAGCGAAGTCCATGGTGGTCTGGTTAGCGCCAATACTACCTTATGTTGATGTTATGCTGTATGTGTGGTGTATCACCATACCTTTTAGGGGTTTGTGGCTTAGGGAGGTCTGTATAATACTGTTCTGACACGAAGGGTGTCCCTTTAAGTCGAAGCGAAGGTTGTAGCTTTTGTTCTGTAGGGTGGTAGTCGTGTCTTGCATCGATTTGTCGCATACCGTCCTGCGGGAGGTACTGTGGTTCAAGGTAGGATCTTTGACACTCTGTATAGGCTGGTCAATATACTGGACCGTAGTTGTCCTCTATTTTGGGATGCTGATGGACATATTCTGAGACGCGCTGTGCTGGATCTTATTGATCTAGGTCTGGCCCAAGTACTTGGCTGTGTTTCTCAGATTCGGGGAACTCCAAGGCTTCTGCCGCTTCTTTCTCTGTGGCGAGTTTTTCCAGTGACACTTGCAGGAGTACTTTCTCTTTTTCCATTGACGCTTGACAGCGTACTCTCTGTTCTTCTAGTAATGCTCTCTCTTTTTCCATTGACGCTTGCACGCAGGCTCTTTCTGTTTCTTGATCTGCTTGCCTTAGCTTTAGTTGCATCTCTTGTGTGGCAAAGGAAGACCTTACTTTTGCTGCTGCAGTGTGCAGACTCAGTCTATGTAGAAATGGACTTCAGTGTGGTCTGGACCATGCTGCGCTTGCTGGGGGCTGCACTTTCACTTCTTGTGACTGTATGACAGCAGCTGCACTCTTGTATGCAGGACTGCATGTGTGATGGTGGCTCTGTATAGTCGGATCCACTATTGCTGGTGACTAGCGTCTGTTTTACTGTTCTGTCTTCATACACGTTGACACAGTGTGCAGTCTGACATTCAGCATAAACCATTTCTGTCTTCCAAATAAGAGGACTGTTTTCTGTAATCTAACTTGTTTATTCGCAAAACAGGAGTATTGGAGTGTGATTGATCAATTGGTAAAGCAGATAAGCATACACGAACTTGTATAAGTATAAGGCATAGCATGTATCAGCAGAAAGCATAGAACAGCATATATTATAACATTACATTAACACTGGGCACATGTCCAAAATGGCTGCCTATACATGGATTGCATGTCTAGCATCTAACAGTTAAAACAACTTCCTGAGTACTGATTAGAACTAGCTGGACAGGATGGTGCAAATGGATGGTGGAGTTTAAGAAGAAGATATGCAGAAGGACAGCTCTGCTGGTGTGTCCTTGATGACAGGAGACTGGGCTTCTCTTCCCCAGAATCCATTACACTCTCACAATGCTTTGCACCTTCCACAATACAATAATCTTTATTAATAGAAAAACAAAATGTAGTAAATTTGTAACACCGCTAGATGGTGCTATTACCACATTATTAACAACATAACTGCAGTAACTCTAACAGCATGAATTAGAC
The DNA here is from genome assembly GCA_033119425.1 of Bufotes viridis. Taxonomy (NCBI): domain Eukaryota; kingdom Metazoa; phylum Chordata; class Amphibia; order Anura; family Bufonidae; genus Bufotes; species Bufotes viridis. The sequence goes on from CM065589.1 coordinate 469,482,657, forward strand.
ATGATTCAGAACCTTTACCTATTTTGCAATGTCTATCTTAGTAACTACTTGCATCCCCCATGTAATTTACTGGAGCCTTAACACTGGGTTCAGACCTGAGCGTTTTGAAGCCTAGCGTTTTTGGTGCGTTCAAGACTGGCGTGTAGGCGCGTTTTTTCAAGCGTTTTGGTAAATAGTGTAGGCGCGTTTGACGCGCGTTTATGTGATTGACTGCATAGTTGGCCAATGACCAAACAGCCCTCCCTATATAGTTTGGCCAATCTGAGGTGTGAATTTTGAAAACGCGTCCATAGGCGCGTTTTACGCTGCACAACGCCCGAACAACACGCCTATCGCGTTTCCCATTGAAGTCTATTAGCACCAAGCGCTCGAAAAAGCCCGAATTAACGCGAACATACTTGCTTATCGTCGGACGTTTATAGGCGCCTATGAACGCAGCATAAAAGCACGCAAGTGTGAACCACCTCATTGGAATGCATGGTTCCCTTTACTGTTGTGCGTTTTGTATGTGTTCAAAGCGGCGTTTCTGCCAGTGTGAACTGAGTGTTATTCTTATGACTCTGTATCATTCCTGTATTCCTGTTAGAAGTTTACAAATAAATTGCCAGCAGTCTGCAGTAAATGTACTGCTGAGTGCCACCAATAGATGGTGAGTCTTTCCAGTCAGTGCAGCCAGTGTCAAACGGGTAACACCCATCTATACCTTTACCGCAAGCTGTAGGCAATTTATTTATAACCTTCTAGTAGAAATAACAAGGGAATTGTACAACACAAATTCATAAGAGCAGATGTTCCAGAATGTTTACATGTGCAATGCAAGTAGTTACAAGTAGTCCTCTTTAAATCTCCTGTTGTCTGACTGTCATGAGTCCTTCACAGGGCATCTCATCCTTAGGAGGCAGGCATTATAACCAGCCCACTCTTTGCATTTCAATGAAGTTTTCTGTAATAAAAATTGACCCATAAAAAAGGACAAGTATAACTATAAAGTTTTACCTTTATATGTGTCTTCCGTTCTGGTATTGGCTCAAATAGAGCAGAAAAATGGAGCAAAATCAGTGAAAAGAATAACAAGTCTTATATAATGTTTTACCAAAATTTTACTGTGTAGTGGGGCACAATAATCCACAATGAAATCCAGCTGAAACACTGGATATGTGAAATTTAGAAATACATAATAAAAAATAGCTTGATGCAGTCAATATCCAAAAAAAGATCAAGAATCATTCTTCGCCCCTGAGTACTGGATCAGCGTTTGTTCACATCAGCGTTTTGTTTTTGGGTCTATTAAATTGACTGAATGATGGATACACGCAGAACACATTTATTTATTGACTTCAATGGTAAAGTCAGTTTTTCCTATTTTTCACAGGAAAAAAGCACAGCAGACATCACACACTGACCACAGTGCTGGGGAAGGGGGTGGTTTGATAAACAAACAATATAAAGTTTTCAAGCGCAATTTGAACCCTTTCTCAAAATCTGCCATATATGTACGGTGGAAGCCCCCTTACACGTATGGGTCTGACACCAAGCATCTCGCGAATCATCTGTTTGAAGAGGCAGCAGGGCTTGTGCAAGCACCGCCTCTACTCAAACGTTTATCTACAAGCCGTCTAGATTGTAGTGGCAGTACTGTGTAATTATAGCTGTTCATCCTATTCACTTGAATGGGAGGGAAATAGGTAATTACACTGCACTGCCACTACAACTAGACAAAGTGCAAACATTGAAGAGGCCATAGCACTCACATGAGTGCCATGGCCTCTTCAAACAGCTGGTCGGAGGGGGTGCCAGGTCAAACCTCTTCCGATCTGATATTGGTGACCTATTCTGAGTATAGGTCATCTTTATTATGTCATTGCACAAACCCTTCAAGCTCCAATAAAAAATATATCACTTTTATAGCGCTGACATATTCCAAAGCGCTTTACAGATATTAGCATCACACGGTCCCCAATGAGGGTCACAATTTAAGTTCTCTAACAGTATGTCTTTAGAGTGTGGGAGGAAACCCGCAGGGAACATACAAACTCCACGCAGACGTTGTCCTTGGTTGGATTCGAACGTAAGACCCCAGCACTGCAAAGCGCCTGTGATATCCGCTGAGCCACCATGCTGCCCATGAAGAATAAACAATAAAAAAAATATTATTGCTTATTGCCAAGTCCAAAAATGCCTGAACTATTAAAATATAAATGCATTTATCCAATACAGTGAATGCCATAATGGAAGAAAAAATCGAAATGGTCGAATGGCTGTTTTATGTTTACTTCCACACCCATCATCAGGCTCGGACTAGCCCACAGGGGTAGAGGCGATTCCCTCGGTGGGCCCCTGAGCAATGTGGGCCCCTAGTCTCCCACCCCCTTAACAAGTGGCACATAACACAGTAGACTTAGTGCATTACATACATATATTCCATGTACAGCACCTTAATCAGCCTATGTTCATATAAATTAAAGAAACTCCCCAGTTTATTATTATAGACACGGTCAGAGCTGAGATGACTTCTAGGTATAGAGGAAAGTTAGCCAGTATCCTCTTTTCCCCAAGACCTACCTTCTCAAAGTTGCTGCAGGGACCCCCATATTAATTCATCTGGCAGCATCTTGCTGCTATTTGAGCAGGTAATATTTGAATGTATCCTTACAGGGGGCCCCCCAAAAAATTTTATGGTGCCAATAGATAGAGCTTCTTGTCCTGCAAAAAAATAACATACCTTTCCTCAGTTCCTAGATACTTGAATAGGAGCTGAGCTGCAGTAACATGGGGCACTACACAGTGGATAGAGCCTTCTGCTTCTGGCTCCATTTACCGTATAGTCTTGGATGCCTGAAACGGCTGATCGTGGGGGTACTGGAAGTCGGACCCAAACTGGTCTGATGTTTATAACCTATTCATCAATATCTAATTCCTGGAAACACCTTTAAGCATTTTATAGACTTCATAGAGTGAAGAGAGACTATAATTTTCTTCATAGACACTCCAATGTTACTGTATTTAATGTAACTTTATTTAATACTGCAAATCTTGTTATTTCACTGCCATCTAGTGGATAGTGTTTTCAATTGTGTTATAGTATAATAGCATGGTGTCTATTGCATCCTTGAAAAGCTGTTTGCACTGTGTTTTACCCTATTGTTAGAAATTAGCAGACCAGATGATGGTAAATTTAACAAAGCAGAACTTAAAATCCATCGCTCGATAGTAGTAGGATTTAGTTTAACAGTGGTGGTAATATTCAGTCTCTGTATGGTAGCAACATTCAGTTGTGGCTCAATGGGCATAGACGCCTGTGATGAGAACATAGTCCTACCACTTTACAAATCACTGGTTAGACCACACATGGAGTACTGTGTACAGTTCTGGGCTCCTGTGAACAAGACAGACATAGCAGAGCTGGAGAGGGTTCAGAGGAGGGCAACTAAAGTAATAACTGGAATGAGGGATCTACAGTACCCTGAAAGGTTATCAAAATTAGGGTTATTCACTTTAGAAAAAAGACGACTGAGGGGAGATCTAATAACTATGTATAAATATATCAGGGGTCAGTACAGAGATCTGTCCCATCATCTATTTATCCCCAGGACTGTGACTGTGACAAGGGGACATCCTCTGCGTCTGGAGGAAAGAAGGTTTGTACACAAACATAGAAGAGGATTCTTCACTGTAAGAGCAGTGAGACTATGGAACTCTCTGCCTGAGGAGGTGGTGATGGTGAGTACAATAAAGGAATTCAAGAGGGGACTGGATTTATTTCTGGAGTGTAATAATATTACAGGCTATAGCTACTAGAGAGGGGTCGTTGATCCAGGGAGTTATTCTGATTGCCTGATTGGAGTCGGGAAGGAATTTTTTTTTCCCCTTAAGTGAGGAAAATTGGCTTCTGCCTCACAGGGGTTTTTTGCCTTCCTCTGGATCAACTTGTAGGAAACAGGCCGAACTGGATGGACAAATGTCTTTTTTCGGTCTTATATACTATGTTACTATGTAACTATGTAATGGCATTATTAAGTCACTTTATGCTGGTCATACTATTAAGTTAATGTATGGTGGTTGTGTTCGGTTCCGAGGTACCAGTCGGAACCGAAGCCGAGTTCGGTTCCAAGTTTTAAAGTGGTTTTCCACTTTAAAAATCAACTACTGTTACTAGGCCATTTCTGCACTATATTTTAACCCCTATGCCAAAGTGTTTACCAATGGAGCTCTATCTACTGCCTTTCCCCTGACAAATGACACCAAACAAGGGTGCCTGCTGTCCCTCTTTTTCTTCGTGCTGTCTATTGAACCCCTGGCAGAATTAATCCTTCGGGACCCAGATATTTCGGGCATCACAGTTGGATCTAAAGAGCACAAGCTTGCGGTCTTTGCGGATGAAATTATTGTCATGTGTACCAACCCTAGGACCTCCCTTTAAAGATAATTTAACCTATTAGACAATTTTGGCCGATTCTCCTAATACAAACTGAATTTAAATAAGTCCCAGAGCCTACCGGTAAATATACCCCCTGATCAGCTGTTGCATCTCAAAGACCTGTTCCCTCTAGATTGGCAACGGGAAAGTATATCATACTTGGGAATCAAGCTAATCAACCCCACGTCCCGGACGTTCCACACCACACTCTTCACTCCCCGCTGATAGGGACGGCATGGGGGTTAAGTCTACATACATCCCCTCTGTCCACGGTGCAGGTATCTGTAACAGCCTGGAAAAACTATTTAGATGTATCAACTGACCAGAGGACCATACCTGCTTCCACCATATTTAGAGCTTGCTTGACAGACCATATCCTGGGACTAAATCTTCAGACCTGGACTACCCAGGGCATTAAAACAGCCCAGGATATGATGGGTCCAGACAATTTGTTGTCCTTCTCCTACATACATGAGACCTACCAGATTCCCCATAGGGAATTTAATAAGTTCCTGCAGATTAGATCCTTGCTGGGGATAAATTAGGGAAGCTCGCTACATATCCCTAAGACCTCTTACACATGACCGTATGCCCTCCGAGACATACAGTCCGTGAGCGGGCCATATGTCCCAGAGCGGCAATGATCATGCGCACAGGAGCGCACAGCATCATAGATTACAATGATCTGTGCACGTCAGGCCGCCCGCGACTTGCAACATTCAGTCCGCACTGCAAAAAAAATAGAACATGTTTTGTGTCAGGTTTGTGGGAAGTGAAACGGGCACCGACCGCATGATCCCTTACCTCACTACTGCTCAGTACGTCTCTCTAGTAGCCTATATGCTGCTTTTGTCTGATTCCGAATATGAGAGGTTTAGGAAGAAATATCTGCTGTTTCCATGTGTATATCGGAAGTAATAAGTCAACGCAAATGGACTTTGAAATTGACTCTTTTTTCTTGAAGATATTTCTCTACTCATTTGACTGGCTTTCTCAATTAGAATAAACTGTACACAGAATCTCTGGCATTAAATACTGTTGACTCATGTTTCAGTTTGCATAATCTATTTATCATAATCAATATGAGGACAAGGACCTTGCAGAGGTAAGATGTTGAAGAAGAGGTTTTAGGACAGAACTGTAAGTGGCAGACAATAGATGTCGGTACCTCTCCACCTCTAAGCAATCTTAAAAACTGCTAACTGGTTTGGAGCTCCTTCATCAGTTTTATAAGCAGACTAAAACAGCATGTTTACAGTAAAAGTATGTTTTGTCTAAAGTGTATTTTCAATTGGTCAAGGAACACTACTCGCCAATTTTTCACATAAACCTCTATTTTAAAACATCACTTTCATTATTAAAGGGGATCTCCGGGCTTTTAATATTGATGACCTATCCTCATATAAAATAGCTATAAGTGACTATACAGACTTGTATTTATTGCTACAATATTGCCAATGTTGTTGCCTATATCACGGCAACAGTGTATCTTTTGTTAGCGCGTCTCATTGTTTGGTAACTAGCAGTTGTGCACCACTGCTGGAAATCCTTTTCACATATGGTCCAGCTATCTCACTAGTTTTTTAGTCTGTATCCTCTAACTGATCTTAAACCATTCATGCGCTGGCCCTGGGAATATCATCTCCAGTAAGCAGGGAACCAGGAGTGCAGGGCAGGCCAGACATATAAGAATGCCCTAATTATTTTCCCCAGTAATAATAATGAACCAATATTGCTCCCAGGAATAGGGAGTCCTGAGCACATCTGACACTTGACTTGGCTTACTATGTAAATAAAACTCATCTGAGTCTCTTTCCATGTGTCACGGATCAGCTGGTGTGAACCCACTGTGCCACTGACTGGCTATACTCTGGAGGGTCATGTCTAAGCAACTACCTGGTTTTCACTAGAGCCTCTGATGGTGAGGATAGACTTGAGCCGTTAGGGTAGTTGCCAGGGGCTACTCCAGAGCAATCCCCGAGTCAGTGGTAGCTGGTCTGGGCGAATCAGGAGGTACCTGAGTAGGTACCTAAAGTACAATCATAGTCAGCCAGGCAGAGCCAGGAGCAACGGTGCAAGACCGAAGGATGAGGCAAAGACGTGGTAAGACAGGTAATAGGTCAGGGCAGGTGGCACAGGTACTGGTCAGGCAATCTGAGTCGGAAACAGGAGGGTCAAAGCAAGCAATCAGGGATCAGACGATAAGCAGAGTCCAGGAACGAAGTATAGATCAGGAGCACAGGTGAGTATCAATAACCAGCAAACACAAGGACCTTGACACTGAGGCATCTGGGAAGGGGACTGAGCCACTTAAGTATATGCAGGAGAGCCAGAATTGGTTAGCGAGGTCACCTGACACCACCCACACAGCCCAGGGAGTGATGTGCTCCGCCCCTAGAGCAGTGTAACACGAAACCAGCCGAACTCATGCTGTGTCCAGGGCTGAGTGGAAGCTGTAGAGCGGAATCCTCAGAAGCAATAACACCTACACAAACAGAGCCTAGGACCGCAGCGGTGAAATAGGAAGCACCGGCCACAAGTCCCCACTGAACGCGGCGCCTGGGATAGAGGTGATAAGCAGGGGAACAGCCGCTGTTACACCATGCCACGATCTAGAGGGCAGGCCACAGGCCTCTTCTGTGGCCTGAGATGCCTGCATATATTTCATCGCTTCATGATCACCTGCACCAGTCTACTGCCTCATAGGTTTCCAGCCTAGTGGCCTGTAGCTTATGAAGGTGAATGGCAGGGTAATGAGCAGGGTGTTTTGCCAACACCTACTCTACAAGGTAAAAATGCCATGGAGAAAATACTAGTGGTTGGGCACAACAGGGCTTAGTATGAAGTGTTAACATAAATGAGCTGGCGTAAATTTGAACTACCATTCCACCGATCAGCTATTGGTGCCCTATCCTGACGACATATCGAATCTCAGACAATCCCTTTAAATCTGCATATAAGGGCTCCTGTACACGATGATTGGCCGTTTTGCAGTCCACAAGTTGCGGATACACAAAATACAGATACCAGCTGTGTACATTCCGCATTTTGCGGAATGGAACGTCTAGCCCCATCCTTATCCATAATGTGGACAATAATAGGACATGTTCTATTTTTTTGCGGCACGGCCATGAGGACACGGAATGCACAGGGAGTCATTTCCGTTTTCTTTTCTTCCCCCATTGAAGTGAATGGTCCCGACTACGGGCCCCCCAAAAAACGGAACGGACACAGAAAAATGATGAACCAAAAAGGGAAGAGAATAAGGAAGGGTGCTGTCGTGGGGTCTGGAAAATCCGATTACCAGTAAGTGTAATCATCATTTTTTCCCTCTCCCCACAACAGCACAACAGAGAGAATTACAGAGGAGAACGCCTTTCCTAGGGAGGGACCACCGCTTGTAGCACCTTTCTTCCAAAGGAAAGATCAGAAGGAGAGTTCAGGTCCAAATGATAGTGCCAGAAAAAGGTACAGGGAGAAGACCAGGTTGCCGCCTTAGAGATCTGCTCTATGGAAGCCCCAGACCTCTTAGTCCAAGAAGTAGACACAGAACAAGTGGAATGAGCCTTCACCGAGATTGGAGGATCAAGATCTGCCTCCAGGTAAGCCTGGAGAATACCAAGTCTAATTTACCTAGCCAAGGTGGATTTGGTAGCTTTCTTACCCTTATTCGGTCCAGAGAAAAGAACGAACAAGGCAAAAGACTTTCTCCAATTTTCCGTATTTTTTAGATAATGCAACAAACATCTCCAAACATCAAGAGTATTAAACTCCTGTTCTTTTGAGTTATTTGGCTGTTTACAAAAGGATGGCAGAATGATTTCTTGAGATCTATGGAATTTTGAGGAGACTTTAGGTAGGAAAGCCGGGTCAGGTTGAATAATAACTCTATCATCAAGAATGGTAGTAGAGGGAGGATTAATCAAAATAGCATGTATTTCACTAATGCTACTAGCTGTGGTGAGTGCTACCAGTAAAACCATTTTATATGTAAGATATTTTATCAAGGCTGACTCAATGGGTTCAAAGGGTGACTGAGTCAAGGCATTAAGGACCCGATTTAGATCCCAAGGGGGAACTTTTGGGGATGAAACTGGAGTCATCCTATCCACTGCCTTAAAAAATCTAAGGACCCAGGGGTGTGCTGCAAAATTTTCCTCAAAAAGCTCTGATAAGGCCGAAACCTGTACTTTTAAGGTACTCTTAGCCAGCCCCATGGTCAGACCCTTCTGCAGAAACTCCAAAACGTAAGAGATAGGAACAGAAAGGGGTAATTTTTCCGGATCAAGCTTACAAAAATCTATAAATTTCTTGCATGTCCTGAAAAGAGTAAACCAAGCCCTTTTGACCCAAAAGGGAGCAATGAGGGTTATTCTTGCCCTGTCTCTTCTGATCTTCTTTAAAACCACTGGCAGCAACTGCAAGGGGGGAAAGGCGTAAGCCAGGGAAAAATTCCATTTCAGAAGGAGAGAGTCCACCCCATAGAGGGATTCCCTTGGATTCAGGGAACAAAATACTTCCACCTTCTTGTTCATGCTCAAGGCAAACAGCTTTGTGATCTTGGTGTCTTGGTGAATATTAAACTGTTCAGGGTCCATTCTCCCTGTCTTAAGGGACATCTGCTCAGGTAGTCTGCCTGCACATTTTCTTTTCCCTTTATATGAAGAGCAGAAACATGACAGACATGACTTTCTAACTTGGTTAGAATCGGTTTTGCTTCCCAATTTAGGGGAACTGACCTCGTTCTGCCCTGGTGATTCAAATAGGCTACTGTCACCTGGCTGTCTGATAATATTTGTACATGACCCAAGCCTAAAAGGGAATGAGAAGTTTCCAGTGCTAGTTTTACTGCCACCAACTCCTTCTGGTTGGAGGGAAAAAGTATTTGGCTCGGGGAACGCTGACCCTAAAAGCTGTGCCCTAGAACGTGAGCTCCCCACCACCAGGGGCTTGCATTCATAGTCAGGTTGATTGGAGCTGGATATGTCCACGGAATGCCCTGTGCCAGATTCTCTCTGTCCAACCACCAAGAGAGATCCCAGGGTTGTTCTTGATATTTTTATCCTGATATCTAGGGCTCCTTTGTACTTCTTGAATGCTGTCAAAATTTCTGACTGTAACTGACAAGAATGAAGCTGTGCCCATTCCACCGCTGGAATACAGGATATCAGGGACCCCAGGACCGACATTGCCTTCCGAATGGTCAGTAATATAGAATGAAGGGATCTGATACACACTGGGATCTTGGAAATTTTCTCTTCTGGGCAATATAATTTTTGGGTCACGGAGTCCAGGATTAAACCCAGAAATCTCCGTCTCCTCACCAGTTCTAGCCTGGATTTTTGGATGTTCACTATCCAGCCTAATTCCTGGAAGGTCTTCATTACCAGTTGAACTGCTTCCCTGCAACTCTCGCGGGATCTTGCTATGATCAAGAAGTTGTCCAGGTATGGAACAATCAACATATCCTTCTATCTTATAAAGGATATCATCTCCGCCACCACCTTGGTACAAATTCTCGGAGCCCTAGACAGGCCGAAGGGTAACGCCTGAAATTGGAACTGTTGCAGAAGGCCATCCATGAGGATTGCGATCCTGAGAAACTTCTGGAAATCCTGGTGCATGGGTATGTGAAAGTAAGCCTCTCAGATCTATAACTGTCATGAAACATTGAGGAAACAGGAGTTGTATCATGTTCCTTTTTGACTCCATCTTGAATCTTTTGAACACAAGGAATTTGTTCAAATCCCTTGGATCAATGATAGCTCTGTGGGAATCATCTGGTTTGGGCACCCAAAAAAAGTGGGGAAAAATAACCATTGTACTGCTCTTTGTGTGGAACAGGAACTAGGACATTCTTTGTTATAAGATTTTTTACTTTGTTTATTATGGGAAAAATACCTTTTACAAAACAATGTAATGTAATAACAAACCTTGGATGCGGCAAGGAGAGAAATTCTGGTTTTAGCCCTGTTCATATAATATCTGTCTGTCACCCAAGGTTCTGCAATCCTTTCCCAGGCTTGGAGGAGGAATGTTAATCTTTCTCCCACATATAGCCTGGCGTCATTGCTGTGGTTTGACGCGGAAGAGTTACCGAATAGGAAACCTTTCCCTGCCAAATTTCTGGATCTTTGTCTTTGGTCTCTGTCTCTACCTGGTCTTTTATTCGCATTACCCCTATATGAATGAAGGGACTGCCTGTATCTCGATGAAAAAATACCCGAGGTGTTAGGAGCAGGAAATCTACTTTTCTTATCTGCTGCTTTCTCCAATAAATCATCTAAAACAGGGCCAAATAAAAATTCACCCGACAGGGAAAACCACACAATTTTTGTTTAGAGGCTACATCCCTTCCACTCCAAATTTTAAGCCAAAGCGCCCTGCAAGCAGAATTGGTAAGGGATGCAGACTGAGCACTAAGCTTCACTGTGTCAACCGAGGCGTCTGTCAGAAAGTCAGCCGCCTTATGCAAAGTGGGCAGAGATGATAAGATCTGCTCCCTAGGGCACCTATCTTTCAATTGTACTTCTAACTGTTGTAACCAAAGAGCTAAAGTTCTGGCAGTCACTGTAGCAGCTACACTCGGACGAAAAGAGGAAGTGGACGCTTCCCATGCCCCTCTCAAGAAAAACTCAGCTTTCTTATCCAGGTTATCTTTTAGGACACCAGTATCTTCAAAAAGAGAGCAATGTCCTTTTTGACACTTTTGAAATGGCAACATCTATTTTGGGGGCTTTTCACCAAAAAACCTGGAAAAGGAAAACCTTTTGTTTTTACATGGTTTCTTCCATTTCCTCAGAATTAGGTTAAGAATGCTACTATGCACGGGAAAACATCGGCCCTTCCTTTCCTGCAACCCTTCAAATAAGGAGTCAGCTACCGACTTATCCTCCTTAACATCCTCAATATTCATGGTGGCTTTAATTACTTTCAACAGTCTATCAGTGTCCTCCGGGGGAAAATTTCCATTATGTCATCATCAGAGGACGAATACGAGGAACAAGTATCATGAGGGGTATCACTGACACCAGAGGACAGATCCTGGGATTAGGTTTGTCAGAGAGTTTTTAACTGACCTTTTACTTGGTTTTAAGGAATTTATCAGCAATCTAATGTTTTCCAATAGCGATGGGGATTCATCAGATATCGTCCTATCAATACAGCTTTGGCATAACCTCTTTTCATAGGAAAATGACAATACTGTTTTGCAAATAGCACACTCTTTGTTTTTTCTTTTTCCCAGCATCTTCTTTGGTTTGGGCCTCATGCACACTACCGTTGTTGGATTCCGTGTCCGTTGTGCCATTTTTCGTGATTATCTGCGGACCCATTGGTTTTCAATGGGTTCGTGGAAAACTCGGCAAATGCACCGTTTGTCCTCCGCGTCCATGGTCCGTCAAAAAAAATATAACGTGTCCTATTCTTGTCCGTGAAAAACGGTTCACGGACCCATTCAAGTCAATGGGACCATGAAAAAATGCGGATGGCCATCCGTGTGTCATCCGCGTTCCGCGTCCGTTTTTTTTGCAGATCCCTTGGCAGGCACTTGGCAAAAATTTTCAACCTGTCTTTTGGTAAAATCTTTTGGGTCATGTCCGCTAAAAAAAACGGAAGACACACGGAAACACAACGGAAGCAAAAACTGACACGGATCACGGAATAACGGAACCCTGTTTTGCAGACCGCAAACAAATACTGTCGTGTGCATGAGGCCTTAGACTGGAAAAAAGACAATACAAAGAACCAGGGTGAGAAGGGAGTTCCATGACGTATCACTTACCACGAAGAAACTTATTCAAGTACCAGGATCGGAGCCACCATCTCTTTCTCTGTAGATTCCTGTGTCTTTTCTTCCTCCCATTTAACAAGCCAGAAGGAAGGATAAAAGTTTTTTTGTTTTTTTTTAATAAACTAAAGGACATTTATTAGTCCCTTTAAAGCCCTTGTTAGAGTTAGGGGGTAAGGGAAAAGGAGAAAGAGAGATGGAACATAGCATTATTACTAGACCAATGTCAGCAGAAGCAATTTTTAATGCAACAACTTTCCACCGCTTTTAGCAGGCCAAAAGAGGCTTTACATACCCCGCAGCCAACCCGGAACCACACCGCTCACGTGCTTCCGGAAGCACACCTCACCCAGAAGTAGTTTCGGCCGCAGGTAAAAGCTGCATGCCAGAGCCTTCACTTCAAGGATAGCCACGCACCGTGCGCTTCAAACGGCATTCATCCTTGTCTGCCTGAAGCATGCCGCGGGGCAGAGCTTTTCTTGAAAGTTACCACCGCCGGGCTGCTGCAAGATACGGATGGCCCCCGGAGCACCACCGCATCCTAGAGTCCTGCCAGCCTGCCATTGCAGCAGCGTACCACCGGTACTCTAGGGCCCCCCCTAGGATAACTAGACCGACGGTAAGCCTGCAAAGAAAGAACTGTACGTCTCCCTCTCCAGGGACAGGAAAGAACTGAAGGGGTAGAGAGGCTCCACTTTTTTATTCTGTAGGTTTCCTGTCCCTGGAGGTGGATCCCTCTCTTTGTGGTGCTGTCGTGGGGAAGGGGGGAAAAATATGTTTGTGTGCATGAGCCCTAAATGTGTAGAAAATCAACATCAAATATACATTCATATTTAGATTGTAGAGCAGGTTCACATAGCAAAACCAACAGCAGAACAGTCAGTAGCAAATTACTAACTGAAAACAGGTAGTTTTTGGTGGCAGATTAACAATTTGGTGGAGGTTTTAGAGGACTTTTTACAAGCGTATTAGAAGAGCATTTGGTTGAAGGTTCTTTGCTTCCCCATTGACTTCTATGAAATCCACAATAAACCTGCTTCCAGAAAGTAATGTCATTTCTCAAGCGTTTTTAAAATCAGCTACTGAAAACTCCTCTACCATTTTACACATTGTGCACGTGGTGGAATTTTTAATAGTTAATGGGAAAACTGTGGATGAGTTTTGATTGTGGATTTAGCAGCAGAAAACGAACATTTTCCACTCCTAAATGAGTGACAGATTTTAGTCGTGTGAACATACCCTCAAGGGGCCGATAATGGGGCCAATTATTGGGGATGAGCGTTTGTATAAACACTAGTTCCTGTGTAAAAAGTATTGGCAATAACCCAATGAACAAGAAGGTGATTGTGTGATTCTGCTGGCACCAACAAAAACAACGGAGATCATTTATCAAGGACCAATGTTTTAGCCCCTGCGCTGCCACAGGATGCACTTCTTTATGACGAGGCACAGTACTTGTCATAAATGAGGTGCATCTTTCCGACTGTCCGTGCACGTTGGGTGACTGGAGTAGATTTATGACATTGACACATGGAAACAGGCGTAAATATTAGTGAATTTACTGGTGCCCATGGTCAGGGGCGGATTAAGTGTATGATAGGCCTGGGGCTGTCTACCCAACTCGGGCCCATCCATCCATTTTAGTTTAATTTTTTTCTGTATGAAGAGGCTGCGGTGCTTCGTGAGCGTCACAGTCTCTTTCTAGGCCATATGACATCACATTCATTGTTCACATGGTCTAGGTGTAGCTCAGTCCCATCTAAGTGATTGGGGATGATCTGAAATACCAAGCACACTGCTATCAAATGGACATCGCTGTGCTTGTTAAGTAGCAAAGAGGCTGCGGCGCTCACTGGAACATCGCGGTCTCCTCAAACAACGGATTGGCGGGGGTGCCAGGAATCATACCCCCACCATCTCATAACTCTCTGAGTACAGATGTCATAGATGTTACCTGCAGTCCTATGTAACACCCCACATAACACAGTGAACTATTGTGTTATGTGGCGTGTTATAGGACTACATGGAACTATCTACTACATTATCTGCACAAAGAAAGTTATGACTATTATCTGGGCTGTTACATAGGACTGCAGGTGACAAATTAAAATTTTAGTTGCCAAATTTAAAATTCATATGATTATGATAAAAAAAACTTATTAGGAGAATACAGCACCACATACCTCTTACATCCAGGGACATCTCCTGTCATGTAGACCTTCTCTTTCCTCTTCTCCTCCATTTGACTTAGTACGGCATGACAAATTCTTTCCGCCACATCTCGTCTCTACAGAGTTTGTTACACAGACACGTTAGATTTCTCATAATTGGGGTCATTTATCAAACTGGTGTAAAGTAGAACTGGCTTAGTTGCCCATAGCAACCAATCAGATTCCACCTTTCATTTTCCAAAGGAGCTGCGAAAAATGAAAGGTGGAATCTGTTGCTGTGGGCTACTAAGCCAGGTCTACTTACACCAGCTTTATAAATTATCCCAAAGGTCCCTATAGTGTCTACAGCAGTTATAATGTCCCCTAGAGTGCCCCCAGTAATAAAAACAACACCCTATATTGTGCTCCAGGTAATAATGCCTATATAGTGTCCCCAAAAATAATTGCCCCTAATAGCAATGCCCCTAATTTCCCCCACACTGCTCCCACATAATAATTTCCCACACACTGCCCCCATATAATAATTTCCCCACACTGCCCCCACATAATAATTTCCCACACACTGCCCCCACATAATAATTTCCCCTACACTGCCCCCATATAATAATTTCCCCTACACTGCCCCATACAATAATTTTCCCCACACTGCCCCATATAATAATTTCCCCACACTGCCCCATATAATAATTTCCCCACACTGCCCCCATATAATAATTTCCCCCTACACTGCCCCATATAATAATTTCCCCCACACTGCCCCATATAATAATTTCCCCCACACTGCCCCATATAATAATTTCCCCCACACTGCCCCATATAATAATTTCCCCCACACTGCCCCATATAATAATTTCCCCCACACTGCCCCATATAATAATTTCCCACACTGCCCCATATAATTTCCCACACTGCCCCATATAATAATTTTCCCACACTGCCCCCACATAATAATTTCCCTACACTGCCCCCATATAATAATTTCCCTTTCACTGCCCCATACAATAATTTTCCCCACACTGCCCCATATAATAATTTCCCCACACTGCCCCATATAGTTATTTCCCCCCACACTGCCCCCATATAATAATTTCCCCTACACTGCCCCATATAATAATTTCCCCTACACTGCCCCATATAATAATTTCCCCCACACTGCCCCCATATAGTAATTTCCCCTATACTGCTCCATATAGTGATTTCATCCACACTGCCCCATATAGTAATTTCCTCCACACTGCTCCCATAAAGTAATTCGCCTCCACACTGCCCTCCCATGAAAATATTTGCCTCCACACTGCCCTCCCATGAAAATATTTGCCCCCACACTGCCCCCATGAAGTAATTTGTCGTCACACTGCCCCCATAGAGTAATTTGTCGTCACACTGCCCCCATAGAGTAATTTGCCCCCACACTGCCCCCCATGAAGTAATTTGCCCCCATGTAATAATCTGCTCCCAATGAAATTATTTGCCCCCATGTAATAATCTGCACATATACTGCGCCCCACACTGCCTCCATGTCCTCCTCTGGCCCCCAAAGGCACACACAGAAAAAAAAACAACAACTAAAAGCTAATACTTACCTGGGTTCGGGATGGTGAGGCAGGCCGCAGGCGCTCAATCCTCATTGTCCTGCGTCCCGGCGCAGGCACGTGATGATGTCATCACGCACGCCTGCACCAGGAATATACTACCACATAGGCCTCAGGCCTACTAGGCCTGAAGCCTATGGTGTTGATCGGCGGCGGGGCAGGGAACTATGCGCTCCTGTGCCCCGCCACAGTATGTGGGCACTCGGGTCGGCATTGGGCCCCCCAGTGATGCCGGGCCCGGGGCTGCCGACCCGAACGCCCCTATGTTAATCCGCCACTGCCCATGGTCTAGCTCCCGCCACTCTCCAGTGGCAAGGATGGTGTAAAAAACTAAATATTGTTACATGGACATTTAATAAAGTCACAAAACAGGGTCTTGTAACTTTTTTAAGCCAAATCTGTTAGTAAATGACCCCCATTGCTTCTGTGCTAAACAGGGATCTGCTGCCCAGGAACAATGATTTGCTATAGTGACAAGGTATCTTTGTATCATCACTTGTCCCCATAACGTGGAGGTGATTAATACATGTAAATTCAGTCCTTATTATCAGGAATGTTGGTTCATTCTGATAATTGCTTCACATATCAGTCCATGTAACAGGACTCGAACAGTATCACATAATTTAATTTGTGCCAACTGTATAATCAAACTTCTGTATATGAATCTCCTGCCCCATGACTACAAGTTCCACATAGGACTAGGGGCTCACGCACACAGCCTTTGCCTGGCCGTGCCCGTATTGCGGCCCGCTATCTGCGGGAACTGGCCATGTGCATGCAGCATCACAGATGCGGACCCATTTACTTAAAAGTGTGAATGGATCACAGACCCATTCAAGTTGAATCGGTCTGGATTCGTCTGCGGAATCCGCACGGATGTTGCCCGTGCATTGGAGACCACAAATTGCAGTCCCTAATGCGCGGAACGGCCACAAGCAGCCCACAAAGCAGCCCACAACCTTGATTCCTAACCCTAACCTCAGAACTAGAAGTCGCACACTTAGGGCTCATGTGTGCTCGCAAAAAACAGGCCCCGGCTTTGTGCACAACACATGAGGGTTGCGGATCCATTTATTTAAACCCGATGATTCAATGTGGTGCAGAATGGAGGCATGGATCGGGAGCACTACGGAGTGCTTCAGTTGGCTTTCTGCCCGTGCCTCCACATCACAAATAGTAGTACATGCACTACTTTTTTTGCAGTGCGGACCGTCGGGTGAATGGGTCCGTGTCTGCAGAGGGTGCGCACATGGTTGGTGCCTGTGCATTGTGGACCACAAGATAAATTTACATAGTGCAATAATCGGCCAGATTATTGGGAACAGGCATTCCTGCGAATGCTCGTTTCTGACAATCTGCCGATGTAAAGGTTCCGCTGATCACCCGATGAACGAGCTAAATGCTTGCTCATCGGGTGATCCTGTCGTTCGTGCAGACACACTAATTATCATTTCTGGGCAGCAGTTTGTGCTGTCTAAACCAAGAAACAATGCATCTGTATGAGGATGAGCGATCGCTGGTTCTAATACTGTGGAGGTGATCATAGTAACATGGTTTGTTAGGCTGAAAAAAGACATCCACCCATCCTGTTGTAAAATACAGCACTTCACCCTTCTTTCCTAACAATCTGCTGCTTGGCTCGTATAACTGCACCTTTAGGCCTCATTCACACAGTCAGTGCTCGGTCAGTGATTTCTATCAGTGATTGTAAGCCAAAACCAGGTGCGGATCAGAAACATAGAACAAGTGTAGATCTTTCCCTTAGGCCCCATTCACACGGGCGAGTTTTCGGCGCGGGTGCAATGCGTGAGGTGGACGCATTGCACCCGCACTGAATCCTGACCCATTCATTTCTATGGGGCTATGCACATGAGCGTTGATTTTCACGCATCACTTCTGCGTTGCGTGAAAATCGCAGCATGCTCTATATTGTGCATTTTTCACGCAACACAGGCCCCATAGAAGTGAATGGGGCTGCGGGAAATTCGCAAGCATCTGCAATCTAGTGCGGATGCAGTGCAATTTTCCCGCATGGTTGCTAAGAGACGGGGCAAAATCTTTATTATTTTCCCTTATAACATGGTTATAAGGGAAAATAATAGCATTCTTAATACAGAATGCTTAGCTCCCTTCCGACCGCCGTACGCAGGATTGCATCCTGCGGGCAGTCGGTTTATTCCTCCTGGACGCATCGGCGCATCCTCTCGCGAGACGCCATCGGCGCACTCACATGTAACTGTAGTACAGCCTGCCAGCGCTGATCGCGCGCTGGCAGGCTGTATAAGTTAGAAAAAAACGCATATCAGACGCTGTTTTATGAACAGCGTCTGATATGCCTGCTGTCTTCTCCTCTGGTGGTCCCTTTGCTTGGGACCACCATAGGGAAAAAAAAAAAGTGTGCACCAATCACCCCCCACCCCCCACCCCCGTCACTGATCACCCCCTATAAGGCTCATTCAGACGTCCGTATGTGTTTTGCAGATCCGCAGATCCGCGGATCCGCAAAACACAGACACCGGCAATCTGCTTTTGCCATTTTGCGGATCCGCACATTGCCAGAGCTATATAGAAAATGCCTTTTCTTGTCCGCAATTGCGGACAAGAATAGGACATGTTCTATATTTTTGCAGACCCGGAAGTGCAGATCCACAATTCCGGATCTGAGCAGGACAAAGTCTGTCCCCATAGAATTGAATGTATCCACAATTCCGTTCCACAAAATTTTGCGGAACAGAATTGCGGACGTGTGAATGAGGCCTAAGGGTCCCTTAGTGATCGCAGCTTTACAGCTTTCCCCTCTTTTTTTTTTGCACATTTTTTTGAGATTTTTTCATCCACATTGATCAATGTGAATGAAGAAATCTGTGCCATTTATTTTTTTCTTTCAGCCTAGTGGCTGAACGGTAAAAAAATAATTCTCATTACCCGTATGCTCAATATAAGGAGAATAGCAAACTCCTAATTTTGGCCATACGTGTAATGATTGCAGAGACCCTCGAACGCCAGGGCAGTGGAAAAACCTCACAAGTGACCCCAATTTAGAAAGTAGACACCCCAAGGTATTCGCTGAGGGGCATAGTGAGTTCATGGAAGTTTTTATTTTTTTGACACAAGTTAGCGGAAAATGAAGTTTTTTGAAAAAAAAATAAAATTCCATTTCCGCTAACTTGTGACAAAAAATAAAAAATTCCATAAACTCACTATGCCCCTTAGTCAATACCTTAGGGTGTCTACTTTCCGAAATGGGGTCACTTATGGGGTGTTTCTACTGTCTCGGCATTGTAGTACGTCAGGAAACAGGACAGGTGCTCAGAAAGTCAAAATGCGGAAACTAACTTTTTTGCACCATAGTATTTAAACCTTATAACTTTTACCCAAACCAATAAATATACACTTATTGCATTTTTTTTTATCAAAGGCATGTAGAACAATAAATTTAGAGAAAAATTTTAATTGAAATATAGTGTTATTTGAAAAATTTTACAACAGAAAGCGAAAAATGTCGTTTTTTTGCAAAAATTTCATCAAAAAAAGAAAAAATATGAAAAAAAGTACAAATGTCAGCAAGAATGAAATACCACCAAATGAAAGCTCTATTAGTGAGAAGAAAAGGAGGTAAAATTCATTTGGGTGGTAATTTGTATGACGGAGCAATAAACGGTGAAAGTAGCATAGTGCGGAATTGTAAAAAGTGGCTTGGTCATTAAGGGGGTTTAAGCTAGGGGGGCTGAAGTGGTAAGTAAAATGTGGATTAAGTGGTTAAAAATAAAAAAAATTACCTCACCTTAGCCACTTGATCGCGTAGTTGCCTATCTCTTCTCTCTTCTTCAAGCATTAGCTGCCGTCTAAAGGACCTGTGATAACATCACATCACATGGTCCAATCACATGGTCCATCTCCATGGTGATGGACCATGTGATTGGACCATGTGATGAGCTCAGTGACTTCATCACAGGTCCTTTAGCCGACAGCTAATGAATGAAGAAGAGATCGCAACTACACGATCAAGTGGATATGGTGAGTTAATTTTTTTATTTTTAACCCCTCCATTTACAAAGCATTCTGTATTGAGAATGCTATTATTTTCCCTTATTACAATGTTATAAGGGAAAATAATAAAATCTACAGAATACTCAACCCGAATCCGGACTTCAGGTACCCGGGTTCAGGTCTGGGTACTAAACATGCCGATTTTTCCCACGCGCGTGCAAAACGCATTAAAACGATTTGCACTCGCGCGGAAAAATCGCGCATTTTCCCGCAACGCACCCGCCTCTTATCCGGGTGTCAAACGTGACGCCCGTGTGAAATAGGCCTTAGGGATCATGCACACGACCGCAAACAGGGGGTATGCAATATACGGGCCCTGGCCATTTTTGCATGGCATCACAGATGCAGACCCATTCACTTATATGGTTCCACAATCCAGAAGGTCTGGTGCCGAACAGAGGCACTATGGAGTGCTTCCGTGGGGTGTCTGTCCGTGCCTCCGCACCGCTAAAAAGTAGTGCATGCACTACTTTCGTGCGGTGCGGACCGTCGGACGCAGATCGCGGACCCCATTAGAGTGAATGGGTCTGCGTCCGCATGCGGCGGCCCAACAGTCGGTACCAGTGCAGTGCAGACCACAGTTTGCAGTCCACAGTATGGGCCTTGCTGGCACACAGTCATGTGCATGAGGCGCAAGCAAGTTTTCCACGTGGGTGCAATTAGTGACATGAACGCATAGCACCCGCTCTGAGCGTTTTTTTTTTTTTTTCACGCATCAGTTCTGCCTTACATGAAAAACGCAGCATGTTCTATATTCTGTGTTTTTCACGCAGCCCTGGCCCATAGGCCTCTTTTACATGAACGATACGGATTGGCTCTGGATTAGTTCAGGGAGTGTTCAGTGAAACTTGCACCATTTTGCAAGCAAGTTCAGTCAGTCTTGTCTGCAATTGCGTTCAGTTGTTCAGTTTTTTTGGCGCGGGTGCAATGTGTTTTGAGGCGTTTTTCACGCACGTGATAAAAAACTGAACATTTACAAACAACATCTCCTACCAACCATCAGTGAAAAACACATTGCATCCGGATATAATGCGGTTTTCAGCCCCATTCACTTCTATAGGGCCAGAGCTGCGTGAGAAACGCAGAATATAGAACATGCTGTGATTCTCATGAAACGCAGAACTGATGCGTGAAAAAAAAACTCATGTGAACAGACCCATTGAAGGGAATGGGGATATCTGGCTTTCATTGTGTTGTAGACCCATAACTGGGGCTCCACATTTATTTTGCATATTCCTGTTTCCCAGGGAACTTTGCACTTCGGATTGCTGTGTTGAGACTCTTAAGTGAGGCTCCGCGGTGTTTTTTGTAGCTGGTCTCCCTGAGATCAGCTATTGTTGTGTTTGAGTGGTCTCCGAGGCATTGCTCCCGGTTAGCCAGAATCCTACTCCACACTGATGAGGGGCAACACCCCGAAACAGCTGTCTGTGGATGGATACCTAGCTTAGGTTTTCCCTGTCACATCCTTAAAGCTTGTAAAAAAGCGGGATCTTGACATAGGGGCCACTTAATATGGTGGATTTGGTGATCTCTGTAATGGAGACACCCCTTCGCTTGGTTTTCCTTCCTTTGAGGGATATCTGGCTTTCATTGTGTTGTAGACCCATAACTGGGGCTCCACATTTATTTTGCATATTCCTGTTTCCCAGGGAACTTTGCACTTCGGATTGCTGTGTTGAGACTCTTAAGTGAGGCTCCGCGGTGTTTTTTGTAGCTGGTCTCCCTGAGATCAGCTATTGTTGTGTTCATTGAAGGGAATGGGTCAGGATTCAGTGCGGGTGAAGGATTCACTTTATGCATCGTGATTCACTTCACGCATCACACCTGTGCAGAAAACTCACTTGTGTGAAAGGGGCCTAGAAGTGAATGGGGCTTCAGTGAAAAAAGCATTGCATCCTGAAGCAAGTGCGGGTGCGATGCGTTTTTCACTGATGGTTGCTAAGAGATGTTATTTGTAAACCTTCAGTTTTTTATTACACACATCAAAACGCATTGCACCCGTGCGGAAAAAAGTTAACACAATTGCAGACAAAACTAACTGAACTTGCTCGCAAAACAGTGCGAATTTCCCTGAACGCATCCGGACCTAATCCGTCACGCTTGTGTGAAAGAGGCCTTATACCTTAAAGGCTATGGATACCTTTGTGCCATAAAAATCAATAACCCCATATCTTACTGTAATACAGCACATAATAAAATTGCACTTGATTGTTTACTGATATCAGCCTTACTTCACATGCACTCAGAAATGCCCTTCTCATCTGCTCTGAGGGCGTTCCTGTTGATTTCACATGCACCAGCACAGCTCTGCTGCCCTGCCCCCACATCCTGTTACATAGCTCATAGTTGCACAGCTAGCAGCCACTATTGTTGGGTGCGAATATTTGAATCGCTAATTTTAATTGTGAATATCGCCACTTCGAGAATTCGCAAAGTTTTAGAATATAGTGCTATATATTCGTATTCGCAAATATTCTAGATTTTTTTTCCTCTGAACCCATGATCCCTACCTGCTTCTTGCTTGTGTGCCAATGAGAAGGCTGCAATGTCTTTGTCTGAGCTTAGCAACATCCCTAGCAACTAAAAGGAAAGTTGCCTACCCCTTACTATATAAGAACCTCCCCAGCAGGTATTTTCTGCTGTTTTTTGCAGTTCTGAGAGAGACAGCAGTGTCATTGCTGTGCTCGGTGTTTTACTGTCACATTACATTAGATATGTAGTGAGTTAGCTTATATATAAAATACAGATAGTCAGTGTAGGTTAGATAGTGACATAGTGTAGCTGATTCCAGTGCAGGGTGTTAGGTAGTGTGATAGGTTCTGCTGTCCATACATACATGCTACAGACATAGTGCTGTGATGTCACAAGTTCACAACAATACTTAGTGCACCAATCAGTAATATGTAGTCAGACCTGCTAAAATGTGAAGTTGCACATATTGCGGCAAAATATGCGAATCATTAATTGCCGATTTGCGCAATCGCAAATATATTGGAGCACTCTATCTGCATATAAAGCTATTGTAATGTTCTGCCATTCCAACCATTCTGTCAAGTCTTAGGAAACTTTTAGCAGCTTGAAAATGTAGCAAAAGTGACCCACGCCTGTATTGCATGCGCAATACGCGCAGATTACATTGCCGATTTTCACATTCAAGAGAATAATGTCGAATTCTCGAAATCGCAAATTTATGATCAATATTCGCAAATTCGAATATTGCCCCTGCCACTCATCACTAGCAGCCACTTGCATACAGACAGCTTGTAATCAGCAGATCTATTTCTCACTTACCATTCTGTAGAAAGTCCATTATTTGTAGACACAATAGATATTTCTGCTGATAACGTTAGTGCAGCGATCTACAGTCAGAACCATGGCGTTATAAGCAGGATATAGATTTCATTACTGATGCTCTCACTGTGGCAGGCGCAGCACTATGAAGTGCCTTTTGCGCTGTGGCATTAGAAGAATTTTGATATCTCTGACTTTTTTAGTCTAACTAGACTGTCTATTACTCTGTGATTCCTCTAGTGCCATTCTGTGGAAGCAGTAAATTTAAAGAGCACACCAAATGCTTCAAAATACCTTCTTTATTAACTTAAACTTTTAGTCTTATATAACGCTGCTTCCTCCGCAGCAGACAGTCCATGTACAAAACACGTGGAATAAAGTATCACAAAATGGTGGTTCAACTGTTGAACCTTGTAATTCAACATAAAATGGTGGATATTTTTCTCTCTTCAGTATCTTTACTCTCACTTTAAGGTAGTTAAACACTTTATGATCTCTCTGAGAGGTATATCTGAGGCTTGACCAATAGTTCTACTTGTTCTACTTGGTTTGCAGTTTGGTCTATACAATTGATTTGAGCAGTTTGTTTGAACTATTCACAGATTGATTGGTTGCTTTGCAATTTGATCACAATTTGCAATTTAATCTATTCATTTGCAGATTAGAAACTGGTATTTGTATACTGTTCATTTGGTGGAACTGCAAGTAAACACATATAGCCAGTTCAGTATATAGCTCTAATCACACTATTAACAATAGGAACATCTATAACTGTATTAAATACCTATTTTGGCCTCTTTGCTTCCATAAAACTGAACTCTCAGTGGAGTGAATGGCTGTTCAGCCTCTCTCCTCTGGTGCAATACATTCTAGCAGCTCCTGCTAAGGAATTTCCCACACAGGCTGAGTGTGAGGCTGGCTGTGATTGGCCAAGACTCCTGCTCAGTGTGACATTGGCTGTGATTGGCCAAGACTCCTACTCAATAACAACAGCTTAACTCTATGCTTTCTATTAATAATTGTGCTGTGTCGTTGAGCTTACCTTACAGTCATATAATGAATCTTAAAGGCATATTATATTTTCTGCTTCTCTGAACACAATATATAACTGTTACATGACATCCAAAAACATGAAGTCACAGTAAATAACTGCTTTTGTCTTTAACATATAAACATATGAACTGTATTAAGGTTATTGGCAGGTCTAGCTGTATAAACATATAAGCCGTATTAGAAACCTAGGACAGGTCTTAGCTGGCAAGCTAAACTCCCACCAAAATTACCTATAATTCTATGTTCTCTGTAGTAGGACTTAAACGTGAATTTGGGAAATTTTCCATCAGGTTCTGAACTCTCAAGTGTCTTTTATCACTCTGAAGTAGAACAACTAACTTCTGTATAGGACGTTCCAACTTGAGTGGAGTAGTGAGATGTTTTCCCTTTTTGTCAAGTTTTGAGTCTCCAATTTGTAACAACACTCTTCTTACTAGTCTGTCTGCATCCTTTTGAACTTCTAGAACTTTTGCCAATTTCCATTGACTTCTAGGTAAATCTTCTTCTTTTACTAACACTATGTCACCAACTTGGACATTTCTTCTGGGTGTTTGCCATTTACTTCTTAGCATACGATTGGCTAAGTACTCTTACTCCATATATTCCAAAACTGTTTTGATAGATATTGAACTCTTCACCATCTACTTTTGGCATATAAATCCTCTTTGGTGAACTTGCCAGACGGTGGCTGTATGTAATCAGACTTAGGGTGAAGTAGATGGCTGGGAGTTAAAGGGTCCAAACTTGTTGGATCGTTGATGTTATCAACTGTAAGTGGATGACTGTTAACTATAGGCATTACTTCATAGAATAGGGTCCTAAGTGAAGCATCATCCATTCTTCTGGCGTTCTTTTTCAACACTGAACTTAACACATTTCTTACAGTTCTGATTTGTCTTTCCCAAACTCCTCCTGTATGGCTTGTATGTGGAGCATTCATGTGAAAATCACACTGTTTCTCTAACAAATACTCAGTTACTTTTTCTTTATCAATTTCTTTTAGAGCTTTCTTCAATTCATTCTTTGCTCCAACAAAATTATATCCTTGGTCAGATCTAAGCTCTCTGACAGTACCTCTAATGGCTATGAAACATCTCAAGGCGTTGATGAATGTGTCAGTTGACATATCTTCTAACATTTCCAGGTGAATCGCTCTGGAGCTTAGACATTTACCGTATATACTCGAGTATAAGCCAACCCCCCCTAATTTTACCCTAAAAAACTGGGAAACTTAGTGACTCGAGTATAAGCCGAGGTGGAAAACACTGTTATGGGGGATCTGTGGATGACATTGTTATGGGGGATGTGTGCTATGACACATAGGGCCATGGGGGGGCCAGCATAAGACACACATGAATGACACACACATAGCATCTTACGCTGATTCCCCTCATGGCTCTATGTGTCCCCTCATGTGTCCTAAACCGGGCACATAACTGTCTGTGTGTGTAAAGTGTTTTACTGCTGAAACAATATCTCTTCTATTGATAAAATGGCCAGCCTCGGTACTCACTATGAATGTACTGCAGCGAGCGGGCCGGCCGGCGCGTGACTGACGTCACTTAGTCACGCTCCTCCCACTTCATTCATGAAGCAGGAGCGTGACGTCAGTCACGCGCCGGCCGGCCCGCTCGCTGCAGTACATTCACAGTAATTACCGTTACTATACGATTACCATACTTTGTGCAGCATTAATGTGCACTCACGGACGCCGCAGCGATGCGCGTGCATCGCGGGTGCACCCATGCGTGCACCGAATCAAATTTATGAATTTATCAATAGGACTCGAGTATAAGCCGAGTTCGGGTTTTTCTGCACAAATTTTGTGCCGAAAAACTCGGCTTATACTCGAGTATATATGGTAAATATTAGTCCATATCTCTTGTACTCCTTGCGGTTCTATTTGGTGATGGTGGGTCAAAACAATCCATTCCACTATAAAGAAATGGTGGTGATGGGTTTATGCGATCTGCAGGTAAATCTGCCATTCTTTGCTCTTCAGTAGGTCTATGTGTCTTTCTACAGACTATGCATTTACATACATACTTTGCTATAACTTTGCTTCCTTTCACAATCCAGTAACCACCGTCTCTCAAACAGCATTGGGTAAAGCTTCTTCCTTGATGCAAGGATTTGTTGTGGTAGTGATCAATAATCAATCTTATCAAGATAGAATTTTTGGGTAGATTTGCTGGATGCTTCACTCTGCTACGTAACAATGTATTTTCCAGTCTCCCTCCCACCTTCAGTATACATCCTGCAAAACAAGATTAAGCTTGGACAATGGGTGGTTGTTCGGAAGCCTTTTAGGTTGTTGTCTAAGTCTATTGAACTCTTCACTGTAGAATCTCTGTTGAATGAGTCTTATGGCTGTTTCTTCAGCTTTCATTCTTTCCTCTACATTCAATAATTCCTTCTTTCTGATTCCTTTGCCAAACGTTGAATACTAAATTTATGACTGTATTCAATTTTGAACATCAAGCTAGTCTTTAAAGTATGTCATCTTGACACTTGGCAGCAGTGCTCAATGTTTGAACAACCTTTACTTCTGGATCACCCATAGACAATTCTGTATAAGCTTTACTGGGTATGATTTCCTTTTCCCAAAGGAACTCCGGACCGGTGAACCAGTTTGAATTCTTCAGTTCTGTTCCATTCAGGCCTCTTGAAGCATGATCTGCTGGGTTATGCTTTGTGTCAATATGATGCCAACTTTCAGTATTTGTTATTTCCCGAATTTTCTGAACTCTATTGGCGACAAAGATATGGAATCTTCGGGCTTCGTTGTTTATGTACCCTAGGACAACATGTGAGTCTGTCCAAAAATATTCTTCATCTATTTTTAATCCTAATTCTTCTTTCAGAAACTTACTGGTGCTGAAACAACATCTGCTCTCAGTTCAAGTCTTGGTATTGTCTGAATACTGGTAGGTGCAACTCTGGCCTTTTCCATAACCAGGGCACAATGTATCTTTTCTTCTCCTATCACTCTGATGTAAGAGCACTGATCATAACCATAAATAATGGCATCTGAAAAGTGATGAAGTTCTATTTTCTTGTACTTTCCAAAATCATGAGGTACAAAACATCTGGGTATCCAAACTTCTCTCAAGTTTTGTAAGTCTCTTATCCAATTCTCCCACCTTGGCCTCAAATTTTCAGGTATGGACTCATCCCATCCTAACTTCTGTCTGCATAATTCTTGCAGTATTTCTCTTACTCTGACGATCACTGGAGCCAAGAATCCCAATGGGTCATATATAGAAGCCACTGCGGAAAGAATGGTATGTCTAGTTGCAACTTTCTCTTCAATAGATACTCCAAAGAAGAACTTGTCGTTCTCTACATTCCATCCCAATCCAAGTACATTCTGAACTGGAAGATGATCATAATTGAGATCTACATTCTTCATTGTTGATGTACGTTCAGAGTCACTGATGGATTCCAGTACCTCTCTGTTGTTTGAGATGAATTTGTGAAGGCGCGGGTTTCCTCTTGCACATAACTCTTAGGTTTCTTTCACTAGTTTGATCTGAGATTCTGTGGACTCTAGACTTATAAGACTATCATCTACATAAAAGTTTTTCTTAAGAAAATTTGCTGCTGAAGGGCAATACTTTTCATTCTGATTGGCGCAACCTGGAGACGATGCTGCTCCAAACAAGTGTACTTTGATTCTGTATTCTGCTGGCTCTGTATCTGTATCTCCGTCCTCCCACCATAGAAACCTCAGGAAGTCTCTATCTTTATTCTTCACATGAAACTGGTGGAACATCTTTTCAACGTCAAACATGACTGCTACGGGATACTTTCTGAATCTAAAGAGTACTGCAGGCAGAGTGTTTGTAAGATCTGGTCCTTTTAGTAGATGATCATTCAATGCAACACCATCATACTTTGCTAAGCAATCAAATACTACTCTAATCTTATCTGGTTTCTTTGAGTGGTAAACACCTTGATGTGGGATGTATTACACTTCTCCTTCTTTAGGTTGATTATTAACTTTTTCAGCATGTCCTTCTTGGAGGAAGCCTTCCGTGAATTTTAAATAATCATTCTTGAGTTTGGGAATCTCTTCCCATCCTTTTCTTCAAACATTTCAATCTTGCTAGGTCAAGAGTTCTGTTATTTGACAGACGAGGTCATTCTCTAAAAGGTAAGGGCATTTCAAGATGACCTTGTTGATTATGCTGAATACTTTCTTCTACAGTGTGTACGAACTTTATGTTTTCTTGGGATACACTCTTTTCTTTAGAACTTGATTACTTTCGCTGGACTTATGGTTGGTAACTCTTGGACAGATATTCTATGACACAATCCTGTCGCCTGTCTTAAGTTTGCAATCTGCTGTTTTCCTCCAACAACACCCCATCCTAGATTCAACAGCGTAGGGTTCACCTTTTCCTCCTGTGATTACCTTTCATGGTACCAAAGTTTCGGGACAATCGTAGCCTATCAACAATCCAACACCAAACTCCTTCAGCGGAGGCATTTCATGAGATATGACAGATAGGTGCTCCCATCTAGATCTAGATATTGTGGCAGTGGAGCCGCCAGAAGGCCATAGGAAGGCCATTGAAGTGGCATATCTCACCCAGAGCAAGCTGGGTGAGAACAAGAAAGGTTGGGAAAATTAATTTTTTCCCACTGTCTGCAGCAGTCAGGCTGGTAATGGGGATAATTATCAGCCAGCTGAGGAGCTTGGATAAATCTGGACTGAGCTCCTCAATCAGGGCTCCCAGTCTGGGAAAGGAGCAGGCTGTGTCAAGGCCTGCGGGAGCCAGGACCCTCTAACCCTGTGTGTAGGGTAAGCACTGGTGATGTGTCTTGGGGAGCTGGGTGGTAGACCCAGATCCTGATAGAGAGGGAGTGTATACTGTATAGTCAGTGGCCAGATGGCCGAGGATTTATATTTATGATTTTGTTGCACTGCTGTGATGACAATAAAGCTGGTCGTGGCCAGTTTGCACCCGAATCTACAGTGGTGGAGTGGCTTTTTGATGTGTGCCAACTGTCTAAGGTGTAAAGACGGCGATCTGGAAGAGCTAAATGACCCCGAGTTGTTACAATATATATCATCTTTTGTATAAGCTGGAGGTAGATTTAATGTGCAGTTTGAATAAAGTCCTCTAACTCTCAGTCCTTTGACCCTTTGACTGTTCACTAATGTGTCTCTCCTCGTCATTGTGGTGAGTTTAAGCTTGACTGGTTCTGTATCCGCTTGCAATTTCTTGCAGATTTCTTGATCAATAAAGGTGACGTCACTTTGGCCATCTAGTAGTGCATAGGCGTATACCTTCTTGTTCCTCCTTTTAGGATTTGAAATGCACACTGATACAAACATTGATATGCCATTGCTTTCTCCTTCCCTCACTCTGCAAGAGAATACCGATACTTACTTTTCTTCCTCAGTATTTTTAGTATTGAGGATTTATTTTTCTTTGGACGTTCTTCATGTAGTGGTGTAGGATGGCATCCTTTGAAAACGCTGCATGTGGCCCTTTTCTTACAATCCTTAGTAACATGGCCTTCCAAAACACAGATGGTTTTCAAGAACAAATTTTTTCTTTTCATCTGGGGACTTCTCCTTCAATTGTTGGCACTTGTATATGGAGTGGTTCTCTTCACAAAACATATACTTGAAGGTAGTCTGAAGATTTGTCGGTTCTGTCTCTCTACTGATCCCAGTAGTGACTTTGAATTTGCTCTCGTAGGCGTCTAGACTTTTAGCTGCTGTGTTGGTTGCAAAACTAATTGCTCTTGCCCGTCTTATCTTTCTTGCCTTTTTTATAAGGATTTTAAGACATAAGATGATGTTACCGGATTACATGCTATCCGTGCTTCCTCATTGATGAACTCAAAGAACTCTTTAAAACTTGGGAAGTTCTTGCCTAGATCTAACTGTTTAGTCACAAAGTGATTCCATCTAGAAGCCACTTCTTCAGGTAGCTTAGCTAGCATCTAGTGATTTTCTACATAGTCGATCAGTACTTCTAGTCCTTGAACATGTAGTATGGCATTGCTGCATGCTTGCAGGAAGTCATCATACTCTTGGAGTCTGAAGTGTTCTCTAGGACCTATCTGAGGCCAGTTATATAATTTCTCTCTAAAAGCTCCTTGCACTAAGAAAGGATGACCATATCTTCCATTAAATTTTTCCCAAGCTTACTTGTAGGCCTCTTCGTCTTTTCTATAGAAGTTACCTTCAAGAACTTTCTTTGCTTTTTTCACCAACAAATCTCTGAACGTAGAATAACTTGTCGACTGGAATGAAGCAATGATGCTCAACTATCATTTCAAAACTTGCCTTCTACTCTATGAACTTCAGTACGTCTCCTGTAAATACACACCGAAAAAATAGTGACACAATGGTCACCACCTGCGTGAATAACATCACACACCTATCAACAAAACACAACGCAGGTAATATAAACAAATACCTTTATTAATTCACCAATATGTAAAAACATGATCCACAATATCAACTACAATGAGAGTTCATAGGTATGAACAGAGATGGGAGAAAAAGCTCCCTAAAAATGTATGGTCAGCAGTGTCACAATGATATTAGATAGGCTTAGGAGGCAGAGTAAGCCACAGTAATATACAAAATAAAGTGCAAAGTGCAATAGCTACAGAAATAACAACAGCATGTGCTCGCCTCCTCCCCATAAGTAAACATGTATACCAACCACAAAATGCACGACGATCGTTTCGCCAGCTGCTTCTTCAAGGGCGTCTGACTAGCATGTGTTTCCTGCACATATTTAGACCTCCAAGAACTCCACCCTACCACTCAAAGCCACTCCCTGTGGACCCCTATACCAATCAGCAGTTGTTGTTTAAAAAGAGTGACAGGTAAGTCCTCCATACAAGCATCCTTCCTGGTCTCTTTAATTGACTTCAATTCATACCTCCTGGTGCAGTCACCTACCTCATCCATTGTGTGCCTCTTACATCAATAATATGCGCCCTATCTTACGTAACCACCCAGTCACATGATCGGGAAAACATAAACAGCGCAATATCACAACAAATCGCATAGTATCGCAGGATGAGCATAATCGCCATTTATCGCATATGCGCCCGGTCACATGGCCGGAGCGTGCCATAAGCCGCGACTCCATGCTAGATAGCATCGCAGGATGCGCATAATCTCCACTTATCGCATATTCGCATCATCGAAAAATTGTAAGAAGCGCATAATCGCCACACATCGCAAAAAATCGCAAGATGCACATAATCGCCACACATCACATAATATCGCAGAATGTACTTAATTGCCACTTCTTACATGTCCGCCCGGTCATTTGACTGGAGCGTGCCATAGGCTATACTTCAATAATATATAGATGCCTCAAAGCTATCTGCGGAATGCGCCCAATGTCACAAAACTGAGGCATATAATGTACAACAATACATAGTGAAACAACCATACCACAAAAATAATAACAGTGATGTAGTGCAACAAGTGACCGAGTGCGAAGTGAATGAAGTGCCAGTGCAAAACCATATGACAAAATATGACAAGTGCTAAAAAAAAAAAAATTTTGTTTGAAAAACATGACATAATAATAATACATAATTAGTTATGACCGTAAATATATGATATTTATATACGTATACAGATGTGAAGGCTGTAGATAATAGCTGTGATATAAACTCCAAATATGATGCCAAGGTCCTAAATCAAGCTTCCAAATTGTTATGTTCCACTGTGCCATCACAATCCAAGTGATGCATAAAGTAGTGCCTAAAAAAAATATAAAAATAAATAAATAAAAAAAACACGCAACCAGGAAATAAAGCAAAAAAGTTAATTAAAATTAGTATTATTATCATGACAAGCTGAAATAGAGACAGTGAAGAAGATAGAATGACAGGAGAAAAAAAGACAAGATATCAGAAATTGAAAGACGGAACGACGTAGGGGGAGTGCTATCATGTAACTAGGAGATTATCTGGAGGAATATGTGAGATCATATATTGTTTAAAACAAAACAAATATTTAAAGAAACACAACCCTTCAATAGAGAGTATAAGTTGGACCAAAAATAACCACTAAAACCGTACAATTGTACAGATTAAAAAAGACCTACCTATTGGTCCTAAATTCCGATCCAGAGAATCCAGAGAGGAAACAGAGACAAGCCACAGGAATATATAAAGGAAAGGTGCAAAGCTATTATAATCATTAAGGCCATGTGGAGCAGTGGTATTTAGCAAGAATATCCAGCGAGTTTCTTTCTGGGCCAGTAGTTTTTTCCAATTCCCACCTCTTGGAGAGATGAACACAGGATCAATGCCCCTGAATCTAAACGCGGATCCGTCACATCCATGTCTCTCTTTGAAGTGTCTAGGGATTGTTGTCAAAGTACCCAATTCTTCAACATCTGCAGCCGCTTCAATACTCAGAATATGCTAACGTATCCTTTTCTTGAACTCCTGGGTTGTCATCCCAATATAAATAAGATCACACGGGCAGCTAGCCCAGTAGATTACAAGTAGATTTCCCAAGCTTGCTTGTAGGCCTCTTCGTCTTTTCTATAGAAGTTACCTTCAAGAACTTTCTTTGCTTTTTTCACCAACATATCTCTGAACGTAGAATAACTTGTCGACTGGAATGAAGCAATGATGCTGGGACAATAGTTGTAACATTTTCTTGACCGTTGCATTTCTTGCACCGTTCTATTTTCTCACTTTGTTCTGAATTAGGTGAGTCCCTTTCTTTATCTTTTCCGGTAGAGATAGAGGGTAAATTCACACACCAGACTAGGTCTCTCTTTGTTTTTTTGAGCAGGGATGGAAGGATAATGAATTATTTCCTCACTAAATATTGGAGATTTCCTTCCATTCTCCTGGGCGTATGGAGTAAAGTAGGAGTCTGCTTCTTCACTTAATACAGATTTGGACCTATGATTACTGTTCATATCCTCTTCATGACATGTACTCTTAGTCTGGCTTCTATAATCTTAACTTCTTTCTGCCTTTTCAGACTTTTCATTCCAGCTTCCGTTTGATGGCACTGTGCCTCGATGGCAGCTTCCATCTCAATTTCTGCTCTCTTGACAGCAAGTTGTTCAACTAATTCCTTTCTTTTGGCTAAAGTTCTTGAGGACTTTGATATGTAGCTGGCACTTCTGCTAGCGAAGGAAGTCCCACTTGAGATTGTGGTTCCCTCTAAGGATCTAGCATAGTCTCTCATAAAAAGCTTGTTCATTCTTTCTTGCCTTAACTTCATCATAGTTAGCTGCAGATGTTAGTTCCCTCATGAGCTTTACTGAATCTTTAGTGACCGCAGTACATATCCATGTTCTTTACAATATCCTGGGAAGGTGTCGTAAACGACCACAGGTTGACATAGGCTACCATAAGCTCTGATGCAGATTCTTCTGATGTCTCAACCATGTCACTCAAGTTCCTTTTTATACTTTCTTGTTTTAGCTTTCAACGAATGCCTCTAATGTATTATTTCCACTTATCATACATTCGGGTAAACTTTTTCTCTTTTACTGGTGCTTCTTGCTCCAAATTTTCCAGCATCTTGGTTGGTTTTCTCGCATAAATGAACGTCTTAGTTCATTTGCTTGGGCTATATTTGTTTGCGGCAAGACTAATGCTGCATCAGACTCTTCTAACTCAGACAGGTTTTCTTGCTCTTCACCTTCTAGCCTATCTATCTTTGTATCCTCTAACAGTGGCATGGTAATACTAGACTCATATATTTTACTTGAAATGCAATAAAATCAATACGAATATTAAAGGACCTTTCAGTTTAATTGCAATACTGACAAATGCAGAAATAAATGACTTTCACTTTAAATGCAATAGCAATAGATGCAGGCAATAAATGACTTCACTTTAAATACTTTAGAGTCTATATACTACAAACTGTCCTTTGTTTTACTTTAAAGTATTTTATTCCTGAACACGAAAATGTCTCTTTATGCCAAAACCTATGTGCAATGATAAGTAATAAAAGGAAAGCACTGACCTTGTTCTGAAGAGCAGGAACAAATGTCAGTCTTAAAAGAAATATTTCTTTTCTTGATGTGATGCGAGCTCTGTGCTGATTTGCAATGCTCTGCGCTGACTTGTGATGCTCCACACTGACTTGCGATGCTCTGGCTGGGATACGCTGCTTGCGGGCTTTGGGCCCAGTGACGGGAAACTAGCTGGCTGCAGTATGTAGCCTCTCCATGGGTAGAGGTGCGGGCATTCTAGCTCTGGACTTTGGCCTCCCACCATGCATCTTTTTCTCTCTCTAGGGCTCGCAGGAGGGTTGGCACTCTTTCTCTGACAAATTTGGCCTTTGCCTTTCTGCCACTTTAAGAGTTGGCTGCAGTTTGACTAATGCACACGTTCTATGGCCTCTATGGAAGCTCCGCTGAGGTGTCTTTGCTTGCTCACTCAGGGAACAGTTGCTGCACGGCGGTATATGCTGGCACTCAGCTTCTCAAATGGGCTATTTACTGTGTAAGTTGAAGAGCCCTATCGCCCTCTGCAGGCAATAGTTCCACTGTGGCAGGCGCAGCATTATGAAGTGCCTTTTGCATTGTGGCATTAGAAGAATTTTGATATCTCTGACTTTTCTAGTCTAACCAGACTGTCTATTACTCTGTGATTCCTCTAGCGCCGTTCTATGGAAGCAGTAGGTTTAAAGAGCACACCAAATGCTTGAAATAACTTCTTTATTAACTTAAACTTTTCTTCATATATAACGCTGCTGCCTCTGCAGCAGACAGTCCGTGTACAAAACACGTGGAATAAAGTATCACAAAATGGTGGTTCAACTGTTCAATCTTGTCATTCAACATAAAATGGTGGATATATTTCTCTCTTCAGTATCTGTACTCTCACTTTAAGTTAGTTAAGCACTTTATGATCTCTCTGAGAGGTATATCTGAGGTTTAACCAATAGTTCTACTTGCTCTACTTGGTTTGCAGTTTGGTCTATGCAATTAATTTGAGCAGTTTGAACTATTCACAGATTGATTGCTTTGCAATTTGGTCACAATTTGCAATTTGGTCTATTAATTTGCAGATTAGAGATTTCTATTTGCATACTGTTCATTTGGTGAAACTGCAAGTAAACACATATAACCAGTTCAGTATATAGCTCTAATCACACTATTAACAACAGGAACATCTATAACTGTATTAAATACCTTTTTTGGCCTCTTTGCTTCCATAAAACTGAACTCTCAGTTGAGTGAATGTCTGTTCAGCTTCTCTCCACTGGTGTATTGAATTCTAGCAGCTCCTGCTAGGGAATTTCCCACACAGGCTGAGTGTGAGGCTGGCTGTGATTGGCCAAGACTCCTGCTCAGTGTGAGACTGGTGTGATTGGCCAAGACTCCTGCTCAATAACAACAGCTTAACTCTATGCTTTCTGTTAATAATTGTGCTGTGTCATTGAGCTTACCTTACCATGATATAATAATTCTTAAAGGCATATTATCTTTTCTGCTTCTGTGAACACAATATATAATTGTTACATGACATCTAAAAACATGAAGTCACACTAAATAACTGATTTTGTCTTTAACATATAAACATATGAACTGTATTAACCCCTTTCCGACACATGACGTACTATTGCGTCATGGAAGGCACACATTTGAATGCAATAGTACATCATGGTGATCGGGCGGGCATCGGGGGGTGCACGCCCGATCACTGCAGTGGTTCGGCAGTTCCTGGTAGCCAGGCCCCTACTGAATCCGCCGGCATCGCTGTTTACAGCGATGCCGGGGGATTAACCCCTTCTATGCCACAGTTCGCACTGACCACGACATAGAAGGGGTTTGTGTCGGGTAAAGGGAATGCATCGGGTCCCCGTGCTGCTGTGATGGGGACCCGATGTGTGAGAAGGCAGCCAGATGCTGTGCAGAGGCTGCCCAATGCCTTGCAAGGCATCGGGACCTTCCTTCTACAGGTGCCCAGGAGATCCAGCCTCAGTCTGAGTCTCCTAGTCAACCTGTTAGTGTACTGTTCAGTGTAGTACACTAACACAGTGGCGGATCCAGAGCCTGGTCTCACGAGGGGCACTTCCCCGGGCAATTGGAACTAATGGGGCCCCTGTGTCCCCACCCACCCTCAAGCCACACCCACACATAGCCCCACCCATATATCGCATCAATACATCTTACATCCAATGACGTCTCCTTTGATATAAATGTTCTCTTTTCTCATCTTCTCCTTTCAGACCAGGCCACAATTTTTCTGTCGTTTTCCGTCTCTGCAGTTTAACAAAAAATAAATCTTAGTTTACAACTTTTCCATCATCCTCCCATCTTCTGGATAAACCATCCCACTACCTCCAATACTGTCCCGCTGTGGTCCCCAATTGTGCCCCCAATTATAAGTGCCTCTCTCCCCATCATCATGTGCCAGTGACAACTGCCAACCCCCCCATGTGCCAGTACCAAGTTGCAAACCCCCCATGTGCCAGTATGAAGTGCCTCTCCCCCCATCATGTGCCAGTAACAACTGCCAAACCCCCTATGTGCCAGTATCATGTGCTTTTATCATGTGCCAAACACCCCCCATGTGCTAGTAGTATCATGTGCCTGTATTATGTGCCAAACAATCCCCCCATGTGCCAGTATCATGTGCCTGTATCATGTGCCAAACAATCCCCCCCCATGTGCCAGTATCATGTGCCAAACAATCCCCCATTTGCCAGTATCATGTGCCTGTATTATGTGCCAAACAATCCCACCCCATGTGCCAGTATCATGTGCCAAACAATCCCCCCCCCCATGTACCAAACTACTGCCGACATCCCCCCATGCCCCTTTTGTGGCAGTGGGTCCGGTCTTAAAAAAAAAAAAAAAAACACAAAACAAGACACTAATACTTACCTGCATCCTTCACAGCGATGCGATTCAGGCCTCTTCCGACCTGTGTCCCGCACTGTTCAGCTCACAGGCGGCGCGATGACATCATCGCGCCACCTGCACCAACATCTGATAGGCTGTGGGCCTAGTACCGGCAGCCTATCAGAGGAGCAGGAAAGGGAGACGCCTCTCCTTCCCTGCCCCACAGCGCAGCCATCTGTATCGCTCCCTGTGCCCTGCCGCTGCCGCCCACATTCTCGGGGGGTGGGGGGGACAATTGCCCCCCGGATGCGCCAATGCACATGAACAGGCAATGCTTTACAATACAGAAGAAAAAAAAGAAAAAACGCCCCTTTATAATAAAAAACTGAAGAAAAAAAACAAACATATTAGGTATCACCACATTCATAATGAACGG
The DNA here is from genome assembly GCA_033119425.1 of Bufotes viridis. Taxonomy (NCBI): domain Eukaryota; kingdom Metazoa; phylum Chordata; class Amphibia; order Anura; family Bufonidae; genus Bufotes; species Bufotes viridis. Next base: position 469,520,280 of record CM065589.1, read on the forward strand.
CTCGATAAATATATCACATGATCCACCCTGTCCGATAAACACCATTGAAAAAAAACTGTAAAAAAAAATCACCTTACATCACAAAAAGTGCAACACCAAGCTATCAAAAAGGCATATGTCCCAGAAAATGGTATCAATAAAACCGTCACCTCATCCCACAAAAAATGAGCCCCTACCTAGGACAATCGCCCAAAAAAAAAATATAGCTCTCAGAACATGGAGACACTAAAACAAAATTTTTTTGTTTCAAAACTGCTATTATTGTATTAAAGTGAAATAAATAAATAAAAGTAGACATATTAGGTATCGTCGCATCTGTAACAACAAGCTCTATAAAAATATCACATGAATTAACCTATCAGGTGAACACTGTAAAAAAATAAAAATAAAAACTGTGTAAAAAAAGCCATTTTTGTCACCTTACATCACAAAAATTGCAACACCAAGTGATCAAAAAGGCATAAACCCCACCCAAAATAGTACCAATCAAACTGTCATCTCATCCCGCAAAAACTGAGACCTCACCTAAGACAATCGGTCAAAAAATAAAAAAGCTATGGCTCTCAGACTATGGAGCCCCTAGGCCTCTTTCATACGGGCGCCACGTTTGACGCCCGGATCAGAGGCGGATGTGTTGCGTGAAAATGTGCGATTTTTCCACGCGAGTGCAAAGCATTTTAATGCGTTTTGCACGAGCATGCGAAAAATCAGCTTCTTTGGTACCTGGACCCGAAGCCGGACTTCATCACTGAAGTCTGGTTTTGGGTTGAGTATTCTGTAAATTTTATTATTTTCCCTTATAACATAGTTATAAAGGAAAATAATAGCATTCTCAATAGAGAATGCAAAGTAAAAAGGGCAATAGAGGGTTAAAAATAATAAAAAACAAACTCACCTACTCCATTTGATCGAGTAGCTGCCGGTGTTCTGTCTTCAGCAGGAGGCGGATGAAGGACCTTCAGTGACGGTTGGTTAAAAGATGGCTGCACAATACATCATAAACTGATAGCAAAAAATAGGAAAAGGGGCTCATTCCAAAAAAAATGGAATGAAGGAAGCTCTTAGCGCACATTTTTAATCAAAAGTATGTCGGGCCCAAGTACCACGTTACGGCGGCTTCCGCACAAGGGTCCCTAACATTACAGATACTGCCTCTCATGGACTTACCAGTCTCAAGTGCATAACCATAAGGCAAACAAGGTTGGTTAAAAGATGGCTGCACAATACACCATAAACTGATAGCAAAAAATAGGAAAAGGGGCTCATTCCAAAAAAAATGTAATGAAGGAAGTTCTTAGCGCACATTTTTGATCAAAAGTATGTCGGGCCCAAGTACCACGTCACGGCAGCTTCCATGGAAGCAGGTGATTGGACCATGTGACCCAGTGACGTCACTGAAGGTCCTTCATCCCCCTCCTGCTGAAGACAGAACAGAACACCGGCAGCTACGCGATCAAATGGAGTGTTTTTTTATTATTTTTAACCCTCTATTGCCCTTTTTACTTTGCACTCTCTATTCAGAATGCTATTATTTTCCTTTATAACTATGTTATAAGGGAAAATAATAAAGATTGGGTCCAACCATGCGGGAAAATCGCACCGCATCCGCACTTGCTTGCGGATGCTTGCGATTTTCCCGCAGACCCATTCACTTCTATGAGGCCTGTGTTGCGTGAAAAATGCAGAATATACAACATGCTGCGATTTTCACGCAGCGCAAAAGTGATGCAGGAAAATCACCACTCATGTACACAGCCCCATAGAAATGAATGGGTCTGGATTCAGTGCGGGTGCAATGCGTTCACCTCACGCATTGCACCCGCGCGGAAATCACGCCCGTGTGAAAAGGGCCTAAAACATCATTATTTCAGTTTAAAAATGCTATTATTGTGTAAAACAAACAAATAAGAAAAAGTAGACATATTATGTGTTGCTACCTCCGTAATGATCTGCTCTATAAAAATATCACATGACTTAACCCCTCAGATGAACACTGGAAAAATAAATAAAAAAACAGCGCCAAAACAACCAATTTTTTGATCACCTTGCCCCATAAAGTGAAATAATGAATGATCAAAAAATCATATGTACCCAAAAATGGTACCAAAAAAAACAACCCCTGCACTAGACGATCGGCAGAAAAATAAAAATAAATAGGGCGTTCAGAAAATGGAGACACAAAAACTTTTTTTTTTCAAAAATGCTTTATTGTGTAAAACTGAAATAAACAAACATAGAAAGTAGACATATTTGATATCATTGTGTCCGTAAGAACCTTCTCTATAAAAATATTACATGATCTACCCTGATCAGATGAATGTTTTAAAAATAAAAACAGTGCCAAAACATCCATTTTTTTGTTACCTTGCCTCACAAAAAAACCTAATATAGAGCAATTAAAAATCATATGTACCCCAAAATAGTAAAAAAATAGTACCAACAAAACCGGTACCTTATGCCGTAGTTTCCAAAATGTGGTTACTTTTTTGAGTTTCTACTGTAGGGTGCATCAGGGGGGCTTCAAATGGGATGTGGCATCTAAAAACCAGTTCAGCTAAATCTGCCTTCCAAAAACCATATGGCGTTCCTTTCCTACTGCACCCTGCCGTGTGGCCATACAGCAGTTTACGACCACATGGGGGGTGTTTATGTAAACAGCAGAATCAGGGTTAGGCCCTATTCACACGTCCGCAATGTAGTCCGCATGTATTCCGCAATTTTGCGGAATACATGCGGACCCATTGACTGTGAATGGGGCCGGGAACGATGCGGAGAGCACACACTGTGCTCTCCGCATCCGATTTTGCGGAGTGCGCCGCCGATCTTCCGGTCCGCGGCTCCGCAAAAAAAATAGAGCATGTCCTATTCTTGTCCGCAATTGCGGACAAGAAGAGGCATTTTCTATGGAGTTCAGGCAATGTGCGGTCCGCAAAAATGCGGAATGCACATTGCCGGTGTGTCCGTGTTTTGCGGATCCGCGGCTCCGTGGATCCGCAAAACACTTGCGGACGTGTGAATGTAGCCTAATAAATATTGAGTTTGGCTGTCAACCCTTGCTTTGTTACTGGAATAAATTGATTAAAATGTAAAATCTGCCAAAAAAGTGAAATTCTGAAATTTCATCTCCATTTTTCATTAATTCTTGTGAAACACCTAAAGGGTTAACAAAGTTTGTAAAATCAGTTTTAAATACCTTAAGGGGTGTACTTTCTAAAATGGGGCCATTTATGGGTTGTTTTTATTATGTAAGCCTCACAAAGTGACTTCAGACCTGAACTGGTCCTTAAAAAGTGGGTTTTGGAAATTTTCTTAAAAATTTTAACATTTGCTTTTAAATTTCTAAGCCTTCTAACGTCCCCAAAAAATAAATTTTCATTTTCAAAATGATCCAAACATGAAGTAGACATATGGGAAATATAAAGCAACAACTATTATATGAGGTATCACTATCTATTATAAAAGTAGAGAAATAGAAATATGAAAATGTGAGAATATTTCAATTTTTTTTGTAAATTTGGGATTTTTTCACAGATAAAGGTGAAATATATTGACTCAAATTTAGGACTATCATGAAGTACAATGCGTCACGAGAAAACAATCTCAGAATGGCTTGGATAAGTAAAAGTGTTCCAAAGCTATTACCACATAAAGTGACACATGTCAGATTTGCAAAAAATGGCCTGGGCAGGAAGGTGAAAACTGGCCTGGGGGTAGAAGGGGTTAAGGCTATTGGCAGGTCTAGCTGTATAAACATATAAGCCGAATTAGCAACCTAGAATAGGTCTTAGCTGGTCAGCTACACTCACTACCTGCACTCTCTTCTGAATACAGTATTGTGTGCAGTCTGCACAGTGAGCGGTCACTTTTCCGACACAGTATTAGTATAGTGTGACGATTTAGCGAGTCAATAAGAAACACAATGCTATGTACACATATAAGTACACAGAAGCGGAGATTTATCAAAACTAGTGCATACTTCTTATATTTGTTGGGTGATTGTCTTAGTTAGGGTCTCATTTTTTGCGGGATGAGATGACAGTCTGATGTATACCATTTTGGCACACATATGACTTTTTTATCACTTGGTATTACACTTTTTGTGATGTAAGGTGATGAAAAATTGCTTTTTTGGGCACATTTTTATTTTAGTTGTTTTATGGCGTTCACGAGACGGGTTGGAACACATGATATTTTTATAGAGCAGGTCGTTAAGGACGAAGCGATACATATTATGTGCCTTTTTTTACTTTATTTTACACAATAAAAGTATTTTTGAAAAAAGAAATCATGTTTTTGTGTCTCCATTTTCTGAAAGCCATATTTTTAACATTTTTTGGGCGATTGTCTTAGGTAAGGTCTATTTTTTTGCGGGATGAGGTGACGGTTAAATTGGTACTAATTTTTGGTATATATGACTCTTTTGATCACGTTTTATAGCATTTTTTTGGGAAGTGAGGTGGGCAAAATTGCAATTCTATCACTTTTTTTTTACGGTGTTCACTGTGCGGTAAAATTAACATGATCCTTTTATACATCAGGTCGTTATGGACGCGGCGATACAAAACATGTTTAGTGTTTGTTTGTTTTTTTTAACCACTTATATGTGAGGATATAGGAAAAAGATTTTTTTTTTCCTTTTTTAATTTTTTTCATACTTTTTTTGACTCGAAACGAAAACCGACACTCCTCAGTTGCTGTGGTATGATTATTCGCCACTCATGAAGAAAGTAATGTGCGTTTCGTCACGTACAAGTGCCTTTGTCAAACACATATAGCACAGCAGAGTATATAACTTAGAACATACGCGTGTATTTAAATAGCCCGCCCTCAGTCACATGACAAGGGCAGATCACGTCATATGATTGTGATATCATGTCGGCAAGGTAACTGGGATAGTTTACAAACACTATTACCAGTTTAACTCAAAAATCTAGTGATAATCATGATCCTCGATTCTTCTCGGTGATTGCGATAAAGTAATTTCTCAGTTACACTGCGGAAACACGTAACAAGTTTCAGGTTACATAAGTAAGGCAGCGAGAATAAATACATAGAGCAATAATGCATTTTTGCTAAATATAGAACCTTAGAGGAAACTGGTAACCGCATACTCTCGATTTAACCCCTTTGGGTGTCATCGTCTTTAAGCTGTGAATCCAGTAAGTCTCGCGTTTGAGTAACATCGCCACTATATTTCCTCCCCTTCTAGGTGGCAAAATCTCTTTGATTATTTGGAAGCGAAGCTGGGACACATTATGTTTCTGTTGATGGAAATGCAGTGGAATAGGCAATAAAAGGTTTTCATTGCGAATTGTTGATTTGTGCTTTGCAAATCGGTACACAATAAATGTGCTGTTGCAAGTAAAATGCCCCTTTATTGGGATTTGTTCCCCAGTATGTGGATGTGACATGTGGGGGCCTTTTATTATGCTAGAACAGTAAATGCAACTAAGACAAAAAAAGTGCCTTTCCTAATGGTGGACAATACCATCTGTCGGGGGCCCTTTTTGGTGGTGCCAATGTCCGCCCTGATAATTTTATCTCTTATATTCCCAACCCGTTTGTAACATAACATTGGGGAGCTCTGAAATTCTGGAATCTGCGGATAGGCCCTAGTCACTATGTTCCAATGTTTATTAACCTCATCCCGACCACCGTGCGCAGGGCTGCGTCCTGCGGGCGGCCGGGATGTTCCTCCTTGACGCGTCGGCGCGTCATCTTGCGAGAGGAGAGATTTTCTGTGAACGCGCACGCGCACGTTCACAGCAGCTCGCAGCTCGGCAGTTATACTGCAGCCTGCCAGCGATGATCAATCGCTGGCAGGCTGTAGATGTATAATAAATCGCATCAAACAGGTATATCAGACGCTGTTTTCGTCTGATATACCGGCTACCTGGTCCTTTGGTGGTCCCATTTGCTGGGATCAACCACCAGAGGACCAGGTAGCTTTTTAAAGTAGCACCAAGCACCACACTACACCCCCCCCCTGTCACTTATTAACCCCTTTTTAACCCCTGATCACCCCATATAGACTCCCTGATCACCCCCCTGTCATTGATCACCCCCCTGTATGGCTCCATTCAGACGTCCATATGACGATCCGCAAAACACGGACACCGGCAATGTGCTTTCCGTATTTTGCAGATCCGCACGTTGCCAGAACTATATAGAAAATGCCTTTTCTTGTCCACAATTGCGGACAAGAATAGGACATGTTCTATATTTTTGCGGAACGGAAGTGCAGACCCGGAAGTGTGGATCCACAATTCCGGATCCGAGCAGGACAAAGTCTGTCCCCATAGAAATTAATGGGTCCGCAATTCCGTTCCGCAAACAGAATTGCGGACGTGTGAATGGGGCATAAGGGTCCCTTATCACCGCCAGTTAGTTAGCTACTTGTTAGGTAGTTAGAGCCCAGCCCACCGCACCGCAGTCACTGATTTTGGCAGAGAATGAAGAAAACTGTGCTGTTCATTTTTATTTTTTTTCAGCCGAGAGGCTGAACGGAAAAAAAAATCTCATTACCCGTATGCTCAATATAAGGAGAATAGCAGAAACTCCTAATGCTGGCCATACAGGTAATGATTGTGGAGACCCTCAAATGCCAGGGCAGTACAAACACCTCACATGTGACCCCATTTTAGAAAGAAGACACGCCAATGCCAACACGCCAATTTCCACTAACTTGTGCCAAAAAAAAAAATTCTGTGAATTTCGCCATGCCCCTCCCGGAATACCTTGGGGTGTATTCTTTCCAAAATGGGGTCACATGTGGGGTATTTATACTGCCCTGGCATTTTAGGGGCCCTAAAGCGTGAGAATCCAAATGCGTAAAAATGCCCTGTGAAATCCTAAAGGTACTCACTGGAATTAGGGCCCCTTTGCGCATCTTGGCTGCAAAAAAGTGTCACACATGTGGTATTGCCGTACTCAGGAGAAGTAGGGCAATGTGTTTTGGGGTGTATTTTTATATATACCCATACTTTGTGTGAGAAATATCTCTGTAAATGACAACTTTTTAAAAAAATGTATACAAAGTTGTCAATTTACAGAGATATTTCTCTCACCCAGCATGGGTATATGTAAAAATACATCCCAAAACACATTGCCCTACTTCTCCTGAGTACGGCCATACCACATGAGTGACACTTTTTTGCAGCCTGGGTGCGCAAAGGGGCCCAAATTCCAACGAGTACCTTTAGGTTTTACAGGTCTGCTCACAATTTAGCCCCGCCCAAAATGCCAGAACAGTAAACACACCCCACAAATGACCCCATTTCAGAAAGTAGACACCCCGAGGTATTCACTGAGGGGCATAGTGAGTCCGTGTGAAATTTTTTATTTTTTTTGCTAGAAGTTAGCAGAAATGGAAACTTTATTATTATTTTTTTTCCTCAGAAAGTGTCATTTTCCGCTAACTTGTGAAAAAAAATGAAATGATACATGAACTCACCATGCCCCTCCGCGAATACTTTGGGGTGTCTTCTTTCTAAAATGGTGTCATTTGGGGGGTATTTATACTATCCTGACATTCTAGCACCTGAAGAAACATGACAGGCGCTCAGAAAGTCAGAGCTGCTTCAAAATGCCGAAATTCACATTTTTGCACCATAGTTTGTAAACGCTATACCCAAACCAATAAATATACACTTATTGCATTTTTTTTTATCAAAGACATGTAGAACAATAAATTTATAGAAAAATTTATATAGAAATGTAGTTTTTAAAAAAAAAATTACAACAGAAAGCGAAAAATGTCATTTTTTAGCAAAAATGTTGTTAAATTTTTATTAATAGCAAAAAAAGTAAAAATGTCAGCAACAATGAAATACCACCAAATGAAAGCTCTATTAGTGAGAAGAAAAGGAGGCAAAATTCATTTGGGTGGTAAGTTGCATGACGGAGCAATAAACGGTGAAAGTAGTGTAGTGCAGAATTGTAAAAAGTGGCCTGGTCATTAAAGGGCTTCTGTCACCCCCACTGACGAATTTTCACTAGCTGACATTAGCTACTTGCTAATGTCAGCTGAGTTCAAACATATGTTTAATATCTTTTTTTCTTTTTTCAATCTTCTAAAAAACTTACTTTTGTTATATGTAAATTAGCTTCGCTACCAGCAAGTTAGCGGGTACTTGCTGGTAGCCGCCGCACTTCATGGCCTTGGAACGCCCTCTTCTTTTGATAGACAGGGCCAGCGCGCTCTCCTCCTCTCGCTGGCCCTGTCTGCAGCTGAATCCGCGCCTGCGCCGTCTCGGTCTTTAGTCGGCGCAGGCACTCTGAGTGAAGGATGCTCGCTAGGCGCTCCGTCCTCAGTGCGCCTGCGCCGATGACGTCAGCGCTACACCCGGAAGAGAAGACGCCGGCATCCCTGGTAAAGAGCAGGCGATGCCGGCGTCTTTCTTCCGGGTGTAGCGCTGACGCCATCGGCGCAGGCGCACTGAGGACGGAGCGCCTAAGCGAGCGTCCTCACTCAGAGCGCCTGCGCCGACTAAAGACCGAGACGGCGCAGGCGCGGGATTGCAGCTGCAGACAGGGCCAGCGAGAGGAGGAGAGCGCGCTGGCCCTGTCTATCAAAAGAAGAGGGGGCGTTCCAAGGCCATGAAGATGCGGCGGCTACCAGCAAGTACCCGCCCAACTTGCTGGTAGCGAAGCTAATTTACATATAACAAAAGTAAGTTTTTTAGAAGATTGAAAAAAGAAAAAAAGATATTAAACATATGTTTGAACTCAGCTGACATTAGCAAGTAGCTAATGTCAGCTAGTGAAAATTCGTCAGTGGGGGTGACAGAAGCCCTTTAAGGGTGTTTAAGCTAGGGGGGCTGATGTGGTTAATAATGGCTCTCACATGGTTAATCCAGGGGTGATATTGCACAACTAGGGGGAGTATTTTTTGTGATATTTTTTCACTGCCTGTCGGAATTGTCTCACATTTCTGTCTTTGTTGTTGTAACAACCATTCTGGATATCCTCTCTGCCTGAATTTAGTGGTCATCTCTTCAAGATGGATTTTACGGGTAAGTGGGTCGCTAACAATTCTATTGACGCTTTGAAATTGTGAGTAGGGTAAAGACCTTTTAGTGGCTGGTGGATAATTACTGTCATATCTAAGTAGACTATTACGGTCTGTAGTCTTGATATACAGGTCTGTTATACATTTCCCATCTTGGCCCTTTATGACCCAAGTGTCCAAAAAGGGTATTTTTAAAAAAATCACAGTGAGCCGTGAACTTTAACTTTGGCCATACACTATTAATATAGAGTGAAAATTCTTGAATAATTTCTATGCCGCACCGCCATATACAAAACACGTCATCAATGAAAAGTTTCCAAAAAATGCAATTTTGCTGAAAAAGCGGATGTATGTAGAGTATATAAAATCCTGTTCGAACTGTGCAATATAGCAATTTGCATATGGTGGTGCGGCATTGGACCCCATTATGGTCACCACGGCGCTGTTGATAATAGGTGTCTTGAAAAAGAAAATAATTGCGTTCTAGGACAACGGTCAAAAGGTCAAGAAATTTTTTGGGGGTCTATTGTATAGTCGCTATTTTCTAGCAGGTTCTTCACAGCGGTTAAGCCCTTAGTATGTGTGATGGAGGTATACAGATTACACACATCAAAGATTTTCAGGACTCATTCTGCATCAACATTAATTCTTTTTAATTCCTCTAAAAAGTGTAGGGTGTCCCTGAGGTAAGACGGAGCTGTTTGTGTGAAAGGTGTCAAGATTTTCTCTAGGAAAATAGCAGGGGGAGTCAGTATTGAACAAATGGTTAATGGTTTGTCTTTCTATAGTGGAAAGGTTATAATGTAAATGGAAATGACCCCCTTGTTTAAATTGAATTAACAATGTATCAATATTCCTTTTAACTAGGGCAACATATGTCTCCACTGGATGTTCAGTTTTGGGGGGCATATAATGTTTTTTTAGCCGCAAACCAAATTGTTTCAGAGTTAATACACCATCAACTTCATCAGAGTGTCTAGTGTCCTGTGATGGGATTTCCCTCTCCTTGGAGAAACCTGTGAGCGGGTCAGTCGTGGAGCATCTGCGTCCCCGATGATGGCGGCGGCCTGCTCCTCTTGTATTGGCTTTCTTGGACGGCGTCGTCTCCCTAAAAAACCATGTTGCTTACCAGTGGTAGATTCGCTCCCAGATCCGGAGGATGTGTTTTCTGCCCTGCCGCCTGGGCGTCGTGTATTTTGGATTGCAATACCTGACTTGTCTTGCCATCGGTATACGCGGTTGGTTAAATATTCCTCTGAATCCCGAATATACTTTGTTCTTTTTGTAGCTTGTATTGGAGTTTTCAAATCTGTGCATTGCTTTTCAATTTTTATTTTCAATGTTTGTAGGTCCCCCGTCTTTAGACAGTCCTTTAACTGGGTCTCAATGGACTCAATTATCTGCTTGCTATTCGCGATGGCTTTGGTGAGATGATCAATAGTCAGGGTGATCAGGTTCAGGGAACACTTATTTAAGATATTTGCGCATAGAGTGCAGTATTTCAGGTCTGAGATTCACTCGTGGACCCGGCAGTGTACACGGACTGTGCGATGATACTCAGCTAGTATAGCTGCGTGTAACTCCAGAGAAATTAAGTGCTTAGACTCTCTCTCTAGATCGCGGCTTCTAAACTAGCTGGAAGGAACTTTTAAGAATTCAACAGAGGAATCAACTTGCGCTATTATCTGACGTGCTTGTTCGTCATCGTAGGTGAAGGTGTTCCTCTGTGATGCTGTAGCTGCTTGCATAGTTTGCGTGCCCACTCCGGAAGGACTGGATAATTTGTTGTAGATAATCGGGCGGCACTGCTTTTGGATGTGGTTGCACGGTCAGTGGGCGTCGCCCCAAACGCTTCAAAGGAAACGAAAACCGGCACTCCTTAGTTGCTGTGGTATGATTCTTTATTCGCCACTCATGAAGAAAGTGACGCGACAAAGTGCCTTTGTCAAACACATATAGAGCAGCAGAGTACATAACTCACTTGGCTCTTGAAGATCCAGTGGGTCTGATGCCTCTATAATACACTGCAGTACACTGTATAGTGTACAGCAGTGTATTTGCATGTACAGCCATTCACGGACCCATTCAAGTTGAATGGGTCTCAATCCGCCCCGGCCACATACGGACGTTGCCCTGCATTGTGGGCCGCAAATTGCCGATGTCAACCGTTTCAAGCAGATATACTGACACTCTGCTCACCGCTACCGCTCTGCAAACATTTTTCCGGGGGGGGGGTTTGTTGGGGGGGTTAGTTGGTTTGTTAGCGGCAGAAGGACGGCATTGGGCGCTGCCACGGCAGAGCAGCGGCCCAATGCTTAGCCCCTAGGAGTGAGAGAGACAGTGCGCGCTCCCATGTGCACACAGGAGGAGTTACAGAAAATCCGTCAGATGACAGATTCTCTGTAAACTCACTGAGAGCAGCCTGCTGTGCATAGGAAGCACAGCAGGCTGTAGAACCAAAACAAAGAAAGATAGATAAACAGAACCAATTGGAGAAATTATTTTGTCCACAAAATATATTAATTAGTGTATAAATTATTTTTATTTTTTTTACAAAGGTGTCCATATCCTTTAACTCTGGAGGCTCGGCTCCTGGTTTGGCTCAGACATAAACACTGATGGAAGTCACTGCCAAACACCAAATAACCGGCTTACCAGCCTCCCAAGTTCAAAGGCCCTTATTCTACACTACACCATGGTAATAAGCGCTCTACTACGTAACAAGCGTACAATGGCAGAGTTGTTTTGACCACACTTAATATGGCCACGCAACCGTCACGTCTTTCGATCACGTGACCCTTACGCCTAACCCAGAGCCCGAGATGAGAGATGTTTATGGCAACAGTCGCAAGAGGGGCGTTCACCGATGACGTCATTGAGGTGTACTCCAATCAGATAGAACATGACTACGCTCCTCCTGCAAACCGGCCGGGGAAAGCGCAATATGGCGGCGCTGTGTTTAGGAACAGTGATTAGGGGCGAACACCCGGAATAGATATTGTATCTGCGCGACTTGTGCACGGCTGTGTGAGCCGCCGTCAGATGCTGAAGCTCCAGGCCCAGCTGTGCCGTGTCTCTGACAGGTGAGAATAATGGCAGCCGTGATGCCTGCAGTGTCCGTGCGCCTATTTACCCCTGGTGCTCAGAGGTCTGCGTCCTGTCGCCTCTGCTGAGGAATTCTGCCCAGTCATGCTGAGGCTCCTGCCTGGCATTCTTCACTGGCAGCACATAGAACCAGTGTGTACTGCTGATCAGCACGAGGCAGATCCAGATCTAGGGATGTGTTCACACTGGCATCATGTTCCCCTAAATGGGCAGTATACAGGATCACATGACGCCAGTGTGAACTGAGTCTTAGCAGTAAAAGGTTTGGCTGGCCGTCAGAAGCACGCTAACCTCTACCCATGAGGTGTGTGATTACAACACTGCGGAATATGTTGGCGCTCTGTTAGTAACGCAGCGTTCACCAGCCTTTACATCTGTGATCCTGTGCGGATGTCGCCGCCATAACGAATTGGATCGGTGTGTGGGTGCTGATCGATTAGACATTCTGGGCCTGTGAGGGATTGCTGAGCTGTGATACGGGTTACATGATGCATCTTCCTGTTTAGGTTCTTTTATTTCCGCTCTAGGGGATGGTGGCGGGGTGCCAGACGCATCACTGATGGAGTCACACTCATTGCACTCCTGGGTGGTGCCATCCGGCCCTGTGTAGACAGTCAATCCAGATTAGTTAGAGATGTATGGTTGTGGGGTGGGATTTTCCACAGATCATGGGTCCATAATGACGCCACAGGAACGTGCTATTTTGACCTGTGATGACGGATCCCTCACGCACGTTATAGTCAGTGGGTCCATGAAGACCATGGATACAACACGGATGCCATCTTTGGTTCATCGTTTTCCTGGATCGATGGTAAGAGATGGTCTGGAAATCTAGCCGTGTAAGTGGAATATGGATGACACATGGAGCGGAAAAAAAACCTGATTCTTCACAAATGTCATTATAGACGTGTAAAAGAGACTTTAGTGTATTGATGGCCCAACCCACCATTAATGGTCAGGGCTGGCCAACAATCTAACGTGTATGGGGGACCTTCCGACTGCTCCCCCGACAGATGGTGTCTCGGGGAGAGAAGGATTGGGTAAAATTTGGGTAATATTCATAGGTATATTTTTATATGACAGCACAACCCGTCTTAAAGAGACAGTGGCCCCTGACTAGTACAGGTGGGGGACATCTGTTGTATATTTTCTTTTAGTCCTGTTGACTCATTCAGTAGTAATATGGTTTTTGCAGTTGGTTTCCTAGAACTCAGGCTACTTTCACACTAGCGTTTTTACTGGATCCGGCAGGGTTCTGCAAAAAACGCTTCCGTTACTGATAATACAACCATCTGCATCCGTTATTAACGGATCCGGCTGTATTATCTGTAACATAGCCAAGACGGATCCGTCATGAACTCCATTGAAAGTCATTGGGAACGGACCCGTTTTCTATTGTGTCAGGTAGTGTTGCCCCGCATCCTAGGACGGAAAGCAAACCACAGCATGCTGCCGTTTGCTCTCCAGTTTGAGAATGGAACTCCGTTCTGCTCAGTTACGTTTTGTCCCCATTGACAATGAATGGAAGCATTTTTTTTCCGGTATTGAGACCCTATGACGGATCTCAGTACCAGAAAATATTAACGCTGGTGTGAAAGTAGCCTTACACTGAGAATGCTTAGTTGTGTTTTATGTTGCAATTCTGGCCTAAGGATACATTTTTGAAACCATTTGCACCTATATTTTTGCGTTGCTTTCTATGGAAATTCCTATTGACTGATTCCTGGGTTCTGTAGTAGTTTGTCCATATCCCACTCCACACACAGTTTAGGGCCCATTTACCAGGAATGATTGGGACCGATTCAGTCAGCTGTATTCAACCCCTCTATATGGAGATGAATGATCACTACTGCGATCGATCTCCCCCATTCATTGTCAGCAACACATGGTAGTTTACACAGAGCAATGATCTGCGGACTATGATTTTACATGTTGCATTAACGACCGGTAACCCAACATATACCGTATATACTCGAGTATAAGCCGACCCGAGTATTAGCCGACCCCCTAATTTTACCCCAAAAAAACTGGGAAAAGTAGTGACTCGAGTATAAGCCGAGGTGGAAATGGATGTCACTGTTATGGGGGATCTGTGGATGACGCACTGTTATGGGGGGATCTGTGGATGACGCACTGTTATGGGGGGATCTGTGGATGACGCACTGTTATGGGGGGATCTGTGAATGACGCACTGTTATGGGGGGATCTGTGGATGACGCACTGTTATGGGGGATCTGTGGATGACGCACTGTTATGGGGGATCTGTGGATGACGCACTGTTATGGGGGATCTGTGGATGACGCACTGTTATGGGGGATCTGTGAATGACGCACTGTTATGGGGGATCTGTGGATGACGCACTGTTATGGGAGGATCTGTGGATGACGCACTGTTATGGGAGGATCTGTGGATGACACTGTTATGGGATGGGGGCTGTGGATGGCACTGTTATGGGATGAGGGGCTGTGGATGGCACTGTTATGGGATGAGGGGGATGTGGATGGCACTGTTATGGGAAGGGGGATGTGGATGACACTGTTATGGGAAGGGGGGATGTGGATGGCACTGTTATGGGAAGGGGGATGTGGATGGCACTGTTATGGGAAGGGGGATGTGGATGACACTGTTATGGGAAGGGGGATGTTGATGGCACTTATGGGATGAGGGGATGTGGATGACACTGTTATGGGATGGGGGATGTGGATGACACTGTTATGGGATGGGGGCTGTGGATGGCACTTATGGGATGGGGGCTGTGGATGTGTGCCATCCACCATCCCCGCCATCCCATAACAGTGCCATCCACATCCCCCCATCCCATAACAGTGCCATCCACATCCCCCCATCCCATAACAGTGCCATCCACATCCCCCCATCCCATAACAGTGCCATCCACATCCCCCCATATTACCGCTCATGTATAGTTTTTAAATTTGATTATACTATACAG
Organism: Bufotes viridis; assembly: GCA_033119425.1. Lineage (NCBI taxonomy): Eukaryota > Metazoa > Chordata > Amphibia > Anura > Bufonidae > Bufotes > Bufotes viridis. The sequence goes on from CM065589.1 coordinate 469,535,345, forward strand.
TTATTCTTACTATAATTCTTGCCCCCTCTGTACTTCATCACATGCGGCAGTCGGGCAGTGAATACTTCAGGCCGGGCGGGAGAGCGAGCGCAGTGTGACTGACGTCACGTGCCTGCGCCGCCAGCTTCATTCATAAAGCAGGCCGGGCAGGCACGTGACATCAGCAAGTCACGCTGCTCTCGTCCGCCCGGCCTGAAGTATTCACTGCCCGCCTGCCGCATGTGATGAAGTACAGAGGGGGCAAGAATTATAGTAAGAATAACTGTATAGTATAATCGAATTTAAAAACTATACATGAGCGGTGGGGCTGGAGCGCAGTGAGCGCATCGGCCCTGCCGCAAATGCCCGCCCCCAGCTCCTCCCCCCGCTCCTCCTCCCACTCCGCTCTTCAGATTTTTAATTTATGACTCGAGTATAAGCCGAGTTCGTTTTTTTCGGCACAAATTTTGTGCCGAAAAACTCGGCTTATACTCGAGTATATACGGTATATGCTTAGTTTGTTTGTCAGGTGTTTGGCAGCACGTTTACACAGGGACGTTTTTGGGAACGAGCGTTTGTAGGAATGTGCATTGCCGATCCTCAGCCCATGTAAACGAGTTCTCATCTGCATTAATTTTTCTTTCATTCTTGCAAAGGTACAGTAAAGGGGGGGGGGGGAATTGAACCATTTTAAGGCCTCATGCACACGTCTGTATGTACTTTGCAGATCCGCAAAGTGTGAATCTGCAAAATATCGATACCTTTTTTGCAGGCCCATTGACTTCAAGGGGTCCATGGTCGACATTTTGCAGACAAGTACAGGATATGCTCTATCTTTATGTAGAACGGACATACAGATGCGGAAAGCACATGAATGAATATGTCCGCAAAGTGCAGGCCATGGACCCATTGAAGTCGGTGGGTCTGCAAAAAAAATATGGACGGCACACTGACAGCATCCGTATTTTGCGGTACAGAAAACTGATAACAGTTTCTATTATAGTCAATGGGGATCTGGTGGTGCTCGGCTTTACCGGGTACAGTAATGCTAGTGGTCGGCTCCTCTGCCAGAACTGCTGTAATGACAATGGAGATGTGAACATAGCCTTGTTTTAACCGTCAGTTGCGCTCAGTTTTTGACAGGAGAAAACGTTCTGTCTGTACTGTTGCCATCATAGGAACATTACTGAAAGAAGCTCTTGCCAGTTTTTTTTAACATTGAAGCCAATGAAGGCCGACTAGAGCAGAAGGTGTTCTGTTTGTAGTTAGAAAAGTTAACGCAGATGTGAGCTCAGCCTTGGCATTATCAGTCGCGTACTACTGCATCATTAACAATGTCTAATTTTTTATTTATTTTAGATGCAAGTCTTGCTTTTCAAGTCAAAATGGACAAAATTTTGGAAGGCTTAGTGACATCTTCTCATCCTTTAAACCTAAAGAAAGTCATTGTGAAAAAGGTTGTGGAATCTGCTGAGAACTCTGTCAATGAGGAGCAATGCAAAGCTATGTTCACCTTGACCACCCGATTGGTATTGGAGGGTGAGGACTGTTTTCAGAAGCAAGTTGGGCACCAAGTTTTGGAAGCATATGCAAGATATCACCGCGCGGAGTTTGAAAACTTTTTCAATCGAAACCTTGTCCTAACCCTCCTACAGGAAGGCTATGGGTCTTTAGACCGGAAGGATGTAGCAATCATTGACTACATTCACAGTGGACTCAAGTTGATCATGAGTTGTCCTTCTGTTCTGGACATCTTTGCTGTCCTCCAGGTGGAGGTCCTGAGAATAGTTTGTGAAAGACCTGAGCCATTTTTGTGTGCTAGGTTGAGTGAGCTCCTGAGTGACTTTGTACAATGTGTTCCAAAAGGTAAAATGTCCATCTCCTTTTGCCAGCAGCTTGTTAGGACCATTGGACATTTCCAATGTATTTCAACACTGGAGAAGGAACTACGAGAATATGTTTCTCAAGTCACCAAAGTCAGTAGCTTGCTACAGAATATTTGGAAGGCCGAGCCATGCACTTTGCTTCCATCCCTACAAGAAGTGTTTGCTATTATTTCTTCCACAGGTATGTCAGAATATGTCCTGTCTATGCTCTTATTATGCTTAAGGAGGACCTGTCATGTGTGTGAGGACACCCACCCAACGAGTAAGGCTAGTTTCACACTAGCTTTAAATTATTCTGGTAGGTTCTTGCAGTAGAGCAGTGTTCCTCAATTCCAGTCCTCAGGGCCCACCTGCGGGTCATGTTTTTAGGATTTCCTTAGTATTTAGCAGGTGATATAATTAGTGTCAGTGCATCAGGACTCACCTCAGGTACTCATTCTGTGGGATATTCTCAAATCATGACCTGTAGGTGGGCCCTGAGGACTGGAGTTGAGAAACACTGCAGTAGAGGAACAGCTGGTTGGAAGACATCACAGGGGTGTGGAATTCCTATCGCCCGACGCCCGGGACATGCAGTTCCGGGCGCCGGGCAGGTAGTTTGGGCAGGTAGCTTAGCCCTGCGGGCAAGTAGCAGGGCTAGGGTGGCGCCGGATTCTCCTCTTATACACAGCCCGGCAGCACGTCCGGGCTGCTTACCGCTGTGCGAACATCGCTCCTGTGCAGGCCGGAAGTCATGATCAGAGGAGTGCACGGAAGTCAGCGGGCAGAAGCGCGAGTCAGGCAGTCAGCGGCTGAACCAGTAGTGGGAGCTCCTGTCTCCTCACATGGTGGCAGCCAGTGTCTCCTAAAAGATAGCCCAGCATGTAGTGTGTGGTGACTCCCCTGGGTGAGCTGCCGGGTCGCCCGGGGGAGGGGAGGGGGGGGGGGTTGCTCGAACTGCCCCAGTATGGCATATACATTAAAGGGATTCACTGCCCCAGTATGCAATATAGTATATACTATACTGGGGCAGTGAATCCCTTTAATGTACATGCCATACTGCGGCAGTGAATCACTTTAATGTACTTGACATACTGGGGCAGTGAATCCCTTTAATGTACATGACATACTGCATATATTATACATTAAAGGGATTCACTGCCCCAGTATGGCGTGGCTGCCCCCATACAGTAGAACGTCACCTTGTGGCCCCCGCCCCCATACAGTAGAACGTCACCTTGTGGCCCCCGCCCCCATACAGTAGAGCGTCTCCTTGTGGCCCCCGCCCCATACAGTAGAGCGTCTTCTTGTGGCCCCCGCCCCATACAGTAGAACGTCTCCTTGTGGCCCCCGCCCCATACAGTAGAACGTCTCCTTGTGGCCCCCGCCCCATACAGTAGAACGTCTCCTTGTGGCCCCCGCCCCATACAGTAGAACGTTTCCTTGTGGCCCCCGCCTCACAGTAGAACGTCTCCTTGTGGCCCCCGCCCCATACAGTAGAACGTCTCCTTGTGGCCCCCGCCCCATACAGTAGAAAGTCTCCTTGTGGCCCCCGCCCCATACAGTAGAAAGTCTCCTTGTGGCCCCCGCCCCATACAGTAGAACGTCTCCTTGTGGCCCCCGCCCCCATACAGTAGAACGTCTTCTTGTGGCCCCCGCCCCCATACAGTAGAAGTTCAGGACAAGTAGATTGTCATGAGGGACAAGTAGATTGAGCCCCAGCTTTAGTCCTTCGACAAGTAGTTTTTTTTAAAATTTCCACACCCCTGCATCATATCTGGCATTGCCAAAAAAGGCTGGAGCATCACCGAGATATGACCTGTTTCCATCATTAGTGCTGGGATTCGGCTGGACAAATATCACTGCAACCAGCGTTTTTGTGTGAGGCTGAATCCTGACACGAATACCGGAAATGTGCCGGATCCCTGCCGTGTCCCATTATTGTCAATGGTCTCTGGCAGGGAAAGATAGTATCCAGGCTGTTCCTCTGCTGGAACAGGCTACTGGAGGAATTTAATGCTAGTGTGAAAAAAACATAACACCCGGTTGTTAATTTATTTCTACATTTCCAGGAGGAAAAATTGAGTATGTAGAAGATGCTACATGGGAAATACTAGACTAGTCAAGTCAGAAATGGTGACCGGTCCTCTTTATATTATCAGCAGTGCATCTGTCCACAGATTGTGTCTGGTATTGAAGGTCGGCTAAACTGTGAATGGGGCCGATCTGCAGCGTTGCCCACAACCTGAGACATCTCATTTTGTAATAAAGCAGCCATGTTTTTCGAATACTGGACACCCCCTTTAACATGTTGACTTGTTTTGAGTTACTTGCTTCAAAAATCACAACTACCAGATGTCTTGTCGCATGAAGCCAAACCACTGGCACATATGGAAATTATGCTCCTACTATGGAAGTGTCCCTGTTAAGGCTGGTCATCATAAGGAAGGTCCCCTGCCCCAGGACCCTCTTCTATGAACTAGTGGATAGCATCTGCAAAAAGAGGAGTACCATACCATGTATTACAGTCACCCGTTCACTGTGAATTAGTAGGGCTGTCTTCATGTTACTCGCTGGTCCTCTTGGGCTCTCTGAGTTCAGGGAGCCCATATTGGCATATCTGGTGATGTTTTAGTACATCTCCTTTCTGTGTGGTGACAGGTTGGGCCTCATACGTTGCTACGTACAATGCTTTTGGCAACCTCTTGGTTTTCAATTCATCTTTCATTCTGGACTTCATGGGGAAAAAGAGATAGCATTTGGAATCCATAAGGGGATGCTTCATTGAACCCGAACCTTGGACAACTCTAAGGACCTGGGGTGACGTCATGTGATCAGTGCAGGGGGCGTGGCTCAGCACTGGATTGGATAAGAGGTAATCCAGTGCTGAGCCACGCCCCCTGCACTGATCACATGACGGTGACGTCACCCCAGGTCCTTAGGGTTGTCCAAGGTTCGGGTTCAATGAAGCATCCCCTTATAGATTCCAAATGCCGTTATGGTCCGCGGTAGCGGAATCCATAACTGGATGCTACAATAACCCAAACTTTGGACGCCGAACTAAAAATAGAAGTTCGCTCATCTCTAGATAGAGACAGAGATTATCCATCCTCGTACGTCAGAAAGCTATGGTTATAATGTCTCTAATTAATGTATTGTGATTGTCCATATTGCCTCCTTTGCTGGCTAGATTTCTTTTCCCATCACATTATACACTGCTCGCTTCCAGGGGTTACGACCACCCTGCAATCCATCAGTGGTGGCCGTGCTTGTACACTATAGGAAAAAGTCTATGCACATTGGTGTATAATCTACAAACTAAACCAGTGATTCTCATCCCAAATGATCTGTGTTAATGAGGCTCCAATGAACATGTTGGGAAACACTGCACTGAACCCTGAAAATCTGAAGCCCCCCAAATGCTAATGGTTCATACACGACTTAAGCATTTGCGCCATTTAGGTATAACCTGTTAAAGTGCCTTGGTTATTTCACACTTCTTGCCAACTTTTATTAAAATAGTTTTGTGAAGATGTAAAGAACCTCAAGTTCACGTTTGATCTTTCTACAACTTATAAACCTTAAAAAAAAATGTACTTGGTTTTACGCTTTAGATTTCTACATGACTTCCAATTTCCAGTGCAGCTCATATTCACATGTCATTAATAAGTGTGCCGTGTCATCCCACCGTGATATCAGGGCACGGTCACTGTGATGGACACTCCTGGATCATGTCTGCGCCGCTTGTGCTGTAGGCTGGTTGTCTGTTGGGAACGCAGGTTATGTACATTGTGTGTCTTTTGCTGCCTGCAGCGATTTGCTTGTATTTCGCTGTGTTTGCATTAAAAATGCTGTTACCTAATGTGTTTGTATTTGGGTACTCTCTCATTTCAGATGCTTCCTTTGAACCATCTGTTGCCTTGGCCAGCCTGGTACAGCATATTCCATTACAGATGATTACTGTCCTCATCAGAAGTTTGACCACAGATCCTAATGTAAAGGATGCAAGCATGACTCAAGCTCTCTGCAGGTACAACACAGTCGTAATCGCCCTCTTATGATTGACTACAGTCCATTAAAGGGGTCGTCTGAGTGTTTAATGTTGATGACCTATCCTCAGTATCTTGTCAATGGGGGTCCAACTCCCACGCCACAGCCTCTTCCTAGGCCAGTACTATCAGATTCATGGGTCACATAGCCTTGGCACAGTTCAGTCCTTTTCAAGTGAATACGGCTGAGGGGCAGTACCAAGCACAGGCGCTGTACAATGTACGGTGCGGTGCTTGGTAAACTGCGAGGAGGTCACAGTGCTCACAGGAACTCTACGGCCTCTTCAAACAGCTGATCGGCACCGATCAGATACTGATGACCTATCCTGAGTATTAAACACTAGGAAACCCCTTTTAAATCGTTATGGCACAACTAGAATACATTTTGTATATTTTGTAAGTAGGTGAAATAAAGCCGGACATACCCAAGGTCATTTTTCCCCCAGTCCAACAAGGGTTCTGAGATATAGCCCTTTACTAAATCTTCAGATTTATGTTTAGTAACCAAAGTCTGAGCAGTGCCCGAGAGGTTTGAACGCTTAATTGTGGTCTGAGGTAATCAATGAGATATTTTCACATACATCAGACCTGAAATTGCATGCCAGACCCTGGAGTGGGTCTTAAAAACATGGAAGACATGCAGATCGTTCCCTTATAGCTGCTTTTGTGCGCAGGTTCCTGTCCTAGTTTTGGCTTACAATAATATTCTGAAGCAAAATGTCAACCAAACTAAGTACCATGTGAATAAGGCATTCACCGATCAGCGCACAAGCTCGGCTTTTCAAGGCATGTTATCCTAGCTAGATATCCTAGCTTTGTGTTTAGGTCAACTTCAATTCACCAGCTGCCCAACACACACAGGGAGTCATGCGTAAAATGTGTGAGTGGTGGGAAATGTCGTGATAAAGTCCTTCAAGAGAACCAGTCACATTGAAAATCCAGTCCAGTTTGGAGGCAACAACAAACCGATATTTAGTTTTATGGGAAAGGCTTCAGTATAACCTGTAAAGTGTTACCATTTTAAAGGGTTTCTGTCACTAGAATTTTCACTATTAAACTGGCTGACATTAGCGATGTGCTAATGTCAGCTGCACCTAACTAGGCTATTCTTGTGATTATTCATGTCCCCGTTACTGCAGAATTCTTACTTTTATATATGCAAATTAGCCTCTAGGGGGATGGGGGCATTGATCCTGCTCCTAGAGGCTCCGTTCTCCTACCTCATTACACGCCCTCCAAGTCTTGATTGACAGGGCCAGGCAGCGTTCGCATCCTCCTGCCAGCCCTGTGCGCTGGGGAAATCTCGCGCCGTTCAGTATTACTGAACCCCAAACCCACTTATTTATCGCAAAGTGCCAGCACGGCAATACTACAGTTGACCTGAATATAGTATATCCTCCCTTTAGATATAACAGCCTGCCTACATTTAGTGCGCCCTGTGCTGCTAAAGGACAGGAAAAGTCTAAGGCATATTGGTACACCATAGACTTTTTCCAGGATGCGGGTGCCCACTGGGAGGGCTCTGAGTCCTGCCTCTGGCCCCCATGCCATAGGTTCGCCACCACCGCTCTAGACTCAGGGCAGATAATGTACGTTTTGCCTACAGTGCTTCACTGTAACAAACCTTCACAGTCGGAGACATATATTTATGTAGTGTGTTCACCGCACATATAAATTTGAAAATTCTGTGTTAACTTATTTTATTTAGTTTCGATGTATCCGTAATCTCATTAGTATTGGTTCATTGCCACATTTTTCATCTAAACATTCAGTGACCACTTTTGTCCCTGGGTTCAAAGTCACTTGAGGCTTCTCTGCTTCAAAACTAATAGGTTCTTGGCTTGGCTCTCATTGTGCAGAACCATGTTTACTTCCCCAGCCCGCCCCATTAGTACATCTTTCATTAGACAAATCCTCTAATTAGAGTTATTGAGTCTCTTGTGGCGAGAAGTTCAGTATTGAGCACATGCTGTCCCCTCTCTTTCAGGATGATTGACTGGCTTTCCTGGCCTCTAGCACAGCATGTGGAGACATGGGTGATTGCTCTGCTGAAGGGACTGGCTGCAGTCCAGAAATTTACTATTCTCATCGATGTCACATTGCTCAAAATTGAATTGGTATGTAAACGAGTACATCTGTTTAATTTCAGCTTTTACATTTTAAGATTGAAATCTGCTTCCTAAAATACAGACAGCAGTGCTGAGAAAGACGTGTACACGGTGTTTTATACAGGAAGGCCTGCCATATGTGGGTATTGATAAATGCCATTTGCCGAAGTGAGGCAACTCAATGGGATTTATCATGTAGGGAACGTTAACCCTTCGGATACTGGAGTGTTTTATTTATTTATTTTTGTGTGTTCATTTTTCTTTCCTGTCTTCCTGGAGTCATACCTTTTTTTTTATTTTTCAGTTCACCTATCCATACGAGGGCTTGTTTTTTTGCATGACAAATTGTCCTTTCAAATGCCTCCATTTAATATGGCATACAACAGTGTTTCCCAACCAGTGTGCCTCCAGCTGTTGCAAAACTACAACTCCCAGCATGCCTGCAGCAAAGGCTGTCCAGGTATGCTGGAGTTGAGATCTGACATCTGTTGCAAACATGAGCGGAAAAAGTTTCCAAATGGGGTGGAATTGGAAAACAAACACAATTCCTCCACAGTTTTACGGGTTTTGTCCCTACGACGTTCCCTGTGTGTGCGTCTTTTTGATCGCATTTTATTAAATTTTTTACGGTAAGAGAAGCGATGAAAAAAATGACAAATCGGACGTTTTGATACATTTTTCCATTACACAAGTTGCCTCATTGGAAAAATATTTTTATATTTTAATAGTGTGGGAGTTTTCAGACATTGTGATGCCCATGATGTTTACATTTTTTATTATTTATGTATTTTTCTATTCTAAGGAAAGGCAGGTGATTTAAATTTTTATATTTTTAATTTTATTTTGTAGCCCCTCTATGTACAATGTGTTTTTTTTTTTTTAAGATTGTTAATATACTTCCTTAGGAGTATAGTAAAATCTCTAATTGCTGATCTCCTATGTTGGCAGGCTGGCCAAGATAGGAACTGCAGTTCGAATATGCTGGGTCTCTTCAGAAAGACTCGGTGTATTAGAATTAGGCCTCATGCACACGACCGTATGTGTTTTGCGGTCCGCAAACCGCGGATCAGCAAAACACGGAAGCTGGTCCGCGTTCCGATCCGCAATCAACGGAACGCAGTCCATTGTAGAAATGCCTATTATTGTCCGCATAACGGACAAGAATAGGACATGGTCTATTTTTTTTTAGCGGGGCCACGGAACGGAGCAACGGAGTGCTGTCCGCATTCTTTTGCGGCCCCATTGAAGTAAATGGGTCCGCACCTGAGCCGCAAAGTATGTGGCTCGGATGCGGACTCAAAACAACGGCCGTGTGCATGAGGCCTTAATGACCCTGATTGCCGCATGGCTATACCCCGGAAGCGAGCTCTTCCAGGATTTTCAGTATTTATGATGCCATGATCACACTTTAACATGGCATCTAAAGGCTGTAATGACCGTGATCGGCATTATTACATGTCGCGGACATTAGCCGCGGGCCTCTGCTTTTTGAAACGGCGCACGATGCTCACCTGTTTAAAAACCCTACCAGCGCAGTACAAGTACGACGCTGGTAGCGAAGGGGTTAATATAGGCCACTGACCAATGTATTTGTCCATATTGCCACCTTTGCTCGCCTGATTAATTTTTCCCTCACATTATACACTGCTCGTATTCATAGTTACGATCACCCTGCCATCCAGCATCGGTAGCCGTGCTTGCACACTGTAGAAAAAAGTGCTGGACTGTGAGCACTCCATGATCCCAGCCACTAGAGAGTCTGGCAAAAAAAAAATATAGAAAAATATTTTTCAAAATATATCATAAATATAAACATTATTTTTCCCCTTAATAAAAAAATATAAAGATTATACGTACTATGGTCAATTCAACATTTTTTCATTGCTTCACCTCCCCAAAAATTGTTATAAAAAGTGAGCAAAAAGGTATACACACTCTAGAATGTTATCAATAAAAACTATAGGTCGTCCCACAAATAATTATCCCACACACAGCTCGGTAGACATGAGTATTAAAGTTATGGGGATCAGAATATGGCGATACATACAAAACAATTATTTTTTCCAAAGTTTTTATCTTTTAACTATTAAAACACAAGAAAAACTATACAAATGTTATTGCTGTAATCATACTGACCCGAAGAATGAAGGGAACAGTTCAATTTTACCACATAAGAAATTCTGTAAAAACAAAATCCATAGCACTATAGGCAATTGCATTTATAGTCCAATTTCATCCATTTAGAATTTTTTTTTCTAGCTTTCCTCTACACCATATGCGTTAAATGGTGCCTTTAGAAAGTGCTACTTCCCCCGCAAAAAAGAAGCCCTCATACGGTTATGTGAATGGAAGAGCAAAAAGTTATAGTTCCTTGAAGGCAGCCAGTAAAAAATAAATGGGGATGCAAAAACTGACAATGGGGGGAGAGGGTTACCTATGCAGTAAAACTGACCTGTTCCATTTATTCACCAGATCAGTACAATTACAGCCGTACCACATTCATATGGTATTTATTGTGTTTTAATGCTGGAAAGAACATTGGAATTTTTTTTTCCTTTGCATTGCCGTATTCTGAGCATCCACAGATCCCCAATAACCTATTTATCAGTGCTATTCACATGTACGTGATGCTGTGACAGTGCCGATCTATAATTTTCAGTGATGCCATTTTGTATTGTGCATCACTTTTTAATAATTTTTGGGGAGATGAAGTGATGAAAAAATGGCTAACTATAATTTTTTTTTCTCCATTACTGGTCATTACATGCGCAGGATAAGCAGTGTATATACTTTAGCCCGTTCAGGACCGGGCCATTGTCGTCACCTTTCTGCCCAGGCCATTCTTAGCAAATCTAACATGTCACTTTATGTGGCAATAACTTCAAAATGCTTTACTTATCCAGGCCATTCTGAGATTGTTTTCTGTCTCACATATTGTACTTCATGACAGTGATAAAATTGAGTAAAAAACTTATACATATTAATTTATAAACAACATACCAAGCTTACCAAAAATTGGCGCCACAAATCCTAGCCAAATCTTCCTCCACTTCTCTCTCACTTTTATAATAGATAGTAATAACTACAAAATACTGAGTATATTACTTTACATTCCCCATATGTCTACTTCATGTTTGGATCATTTTGTGAATGCCATTTTATTTTTGGGGGACGTTAGAAGTTTATAAGCAAATCTTGAAATTTTTCAGACAATTTCCAAAACCTACTTTTTAAGGACCAGTTCAGGTCTGAAGCAACTTTTTGAGGCTTACATAATAGATATCACCCATGAATGGCCCCATTTTAGAAACTACACCCGTGAAGGTATTTAAAACTAATTTTACAAACGTTGTTAACCCTTTAGGTGTTCCACAAGAATGAATGGAAAATGGAGATGAAATTTCAGAATTTCACTTTTTTGGCAGATTTTCCATTTTAATCCATTTTTTCCAGTAACAAAGCAAGGGTAAACAGCCAAACAAAACTCAATATTTACTGTCCTGATTCTGTAGTTTACAGGAACGCCCCATATGTGGTCGTAAACTGTTGTATGGGCACACGGCAGGGCGCAGAAGGAAAGGAGCGCCATGTGGTTTTTGGAAGGCAGATTTTACTGGGATAATTTTAAGCTGCCATGTCACATTTGAAGACCCCCTGATGCACCCTTAGAGTAGAAACTCCAAAAAAATGACCCTATTTTGGAAACTAGGGGTTAAGGTGGCAGTTTTGTTTGTACTATATTAGGGTAGATATGATTTTTGGTTGCTCCATTTTATACTTTTTTGTGAGGCAAGGTATCAAACAAATAGCTGTTTTGGCACCTATTTTTCGTTATTTACAGCGTTCATCTGACAGGTTAGATCATGTGGTAGTTTTATAGAGCAGGTTGCTACGGATGCGACAATGCCAAATATGTTTACTATTTTGTTTTAAGTTTTACATAAAGCATTTTTGAAAAAAAAAATCATGTTAGTTCTGCATATTCTGAGAGACATATTTTATTATTTTTTTGGGGCGATTGTCTTATGACTTTTTGATTGCATATGACTTTTTGATTGCTTGGTATTACGCTTTTTGTGATGTAAAGTAACAAAAAATGCCTTTTTTGACAACCCTTTTTATTTTTATTTTTTTACGGTGTTCGCATGAGGGGTTACATCATGTGATATTTTTATACAGCAGGTTTTTACGGACGCGGCGATACATAATATGTATACCTTTTTATTATTTATGTAAGTTTTACACAATGGAATCATTTTTGAAACAAAAAAATCATGTTTTAGTGTCTGCATATTCTGAGAGCCATATTTATTTTTTATTTTTTGGGGGGGGCGATTGTCTTAGGTAGGGTCTCATTTTTTGAGGGCTGAGATGATGGTTTGATTGCCACTATTTTGGCGTGCATATGACTTTTTGATCGCTTGCTATTACACTTTAGACTGTAATCCGCTTACAGCCTGCTTGCCTGTGAGATCCTGGGGGCTGAATCTCACAGGCTGTTATGAAAGGCAGCCACAATGCTCAAGGAAGGCATCGGGCTGACCTCCCTGCCATCTGGTCCCCGTCACAGCAGCATGGGGACCCAATGGAAGCTCCGATCCCGTACGGACATCGCATGTACTGCAGTCAGCGCCATGCCTCACTCGATCAGTGTGCCATACATGTAAGGGGTTAATAGTATGGGAGTTTTGAGATGTGGAAGTGCAAATGATCTTTATTTATTAATTTTTTTAATTCATTATTTTTATTGGGGGGAAAGGGGGGTAATTAGAATTTTTACATTTTTAAAACTTTTTTTTCTTTTTTTTTTACACTTTTATATTAAGTCTTCTTAGTGAACTTGAACTTGCAATCGTTAGAGAATTTGTCCCGTAGACTGCAATGAATTATCATATGAGTAAAATCATTAAAAATGTTCATATGTGTCCGCATTGCTGAGAAAAATGATGTTTTATTATATGTAAATGAGCCTCTAGGAGCAACGAGGGCGTTACCTTTACACCTAGAGCCTCCCCTGTCTCTGCAACTGCTGCGCCGTCTACACTTTGACAGGGCCACGCAGTAAAAACATCAATAAAAGTGCAGACGGCACAGCAGTTGGAGAGAGAGAGGAGCCTCTAGGAGTAACAGCAACGCCCTCATTGCTCCTAGAGGCTAATTTGCATATATAAAAACATAATTTTTCTCAGCAATGCGAGCACATATGAACATGGGACCAACACAGATGTCTTCACCTGAGAGTGCACATGTAACAGGTAAGCCATAGGTGCAGATCTGCTGACAGATGCCCTTTAAGGAGAACTTCATAGGGTATATAGCAGGGCACTTTCTTGGCAGGTTCAGCTTTTGGTTGTACAGTTTCAGGACTATTGATTTATTACCAATTATTATAATTTTTTTTTTGTTAGGTGTTTAACAGACTCTGGTTCCCCTTGGTAAGGCCAGGAGCGCTGGCTGTTCTTTCTCACATGTTGCTCAGCTTTCAGCATTCTCCAGAGGCTTTTCACATGGTAAGTCCTTTTTGATAGTACAGTAGATTTTAATGGTTTTCCTTGAGTCTAATAAACATTCTGAAAAATGATTAAATCAAGTACTTTTGTCTTGTTTGGATGGGGAAAACTACAAATGGTCATCATGTTGATCTCAAGGGTGCAATTTATGCTTATATACTCATTGACCAAAAAATAAAACCCAAAAAGGAATTGTTAACATTGAATGAAACTGTATAGTGTGACTGTAATGATTATCTATGTACGGTAAGTGATTACAATATTAGAGTGCCTTTAGCCTGGATACAAGATGCTATACGGTTTGGCATAGAGACATAGAAGTTCTGTATGGTATCCTGTGGCGCATCTGCCCATGGGTGTTCTAGCTGGGCCTGTAGATCCTGCACACTCGTAGGTTACTGAAGCTGGTGTCCCAGCTGGTCTCATAAATGCTCAATTGGCCATAAATGGAGACTGAGCAGCCGAAGGAAGTGTGCAACCTTTACTGTATGTGGGCGAGCCTTATCCTGCTGAAAAATGCCAGTTGGAAGTCCTGCCATGACATTGATATTTCTATCTGGGTACGTTATTTTTTTTTTGGTCAATGAGTGTATGATAGCGGCTGGAGCAGAGCTGTATTACACAGATGTCTTCAGTCTGGCCAGTTTAACTCCTTAGATGATGAGTTGATAGATACTGCAGCATCTAAGGTGTTTACAGAAGGACGGGCTCCCTCTGTCACCCCATTGGCCCCTCTGCAATTCAGTCACAGGGTGCCTTTGGTCAGCTGTAGGCCAAATACTGACCACCAGGTCTGCCATCTTAGTTCTTCTATGATACTTTCATTGTATTTTTTAATCAGTTGAAAGATCTCATTATTATGTCCCCTAGTGGGACTCAAAAAGGTTTGAAAATTGTTGCAGAATATGGTTTCAAAGCCAATCACTTTAAATATCAAAAGTATTATAGACGTCACTTTTCTTCAAGTAATTTTTACTGTTGTAACTCTAATACTTGAATTGAACATGATAAGCTGTACCACATATGAGATAATCTGCCAGCATTTCATTTCTCCTGGACCTTGCTCATAGCAGATATCTGTGGTAGAAAAGCGGGGGATCATGGAGGGATGGCTACTGACTTTGTTGATGAATACAAGTTGTTTGGGTTATATCCATAAAAATTACTACTTTCACTGAAGAAAAACACTGGTCTACTTTTATGAATAGCTGAAGGTTGTGTTCCCCACAACTAGGCATGTCAACTGACACGGATGTTCCAACCATAATAAGACTTTCTAAATAGAAGACTATGGCTGTATGGCTGTTTTTTTTTTTTTTTTGTTAATCCCATTTTGGAAAAAGAAAAAAATTAATAAAAACTGATAAGTATGTATCCCAAAATGGTACTGATGGAAAAATGAACTCATCCTGCAAAATAGCAAGCCACACAGTTCCATCAATATTTCTCAGAACATGTAACACAAAAGCAAAAAGTAAAACAGGAAAAAGATATAAATTTGGTATCACTGTAATCATACTGTCCAGTAAAATAAGGCTGACCTCAACACTACATAGTGAACGCTCTAAAAACAAAAGCCCCAATTATTGCTTATATCACAGATTGGTGCCTATGTGCATGAGTAGCCAACAGCTACATCTTGGGATAGAGAAGAAAAGTAAGGCAGAAGTCTTTTACCGGTACTTTAAAAAAAAAAAAAAAAAATGCTTTGCATGGCCATATTCTGACACCCATAACCTTTTTATTTTTCTGCTGATGAAGAGGACTTTACCATGCTGGTTAAAAAAATTGTATAACTTCATATGTTGGGTTGTTATGGTCACAGCAGTAACTATGTTTATCTTTTTTATTTATATGTATGAAATTTGGGTTTCTTTATATATTTCTTTTATATTTTTAAAATCTAAAAATTTATTTAACTGTTCATATAATATTTTTTTTGTATCCCCTTTATTTGACTGGCTGTAATAGAGACCAGAACATGGCAAGCCTGGGGGCCTTCAGAAGGCACTTAGCTGCCACGACAACTACTTGGTACCCCACTATTATGTTCATGGGGTCCCAGTCTTAAGACAAAGTTGGCTTCCTCTCCATGGGAGATGCCAAGATGGTAGCTGCATGATCCAGCCTGATCATTAAATAATACACCCTGATCATACAGGTTGTTATTCATTTCCCTGTGTATTATGCCTCCCCGCTATGAGAGTAGGATATAGCTGCTTGTTCCAGATTAACCTGCTAGAGGAGGAGACCGCTGCTTCTACAGGATTAATCTGAGTCTCTCGCCGCATACACACAGAACCAGCAAAAGCTTTCACGGTGAGGTGAGAGTGGGAGAAAAATTGATGAGCACCCTTATTCTCCTACTCCAGATGTATTATACGCAGGAATCTATCTTGTATTGCTGCTGATATAATGAAATCAACCAAGAGGTAAGAGCAGATATCAGAAGAGCAGGTGCACGCTCAGTCTTCCCCCATACAGTGGATTCTTAGCTCAGAAGCAGTAAGTCTGATAGGTCTTTCAAAAATTTCTGAGATGTGTCTGCTCAGCTTAAAGGGAATTTGTCATCTCTGGTAAGTTCTCTAAGGTACATTAATACAAGAATAGTCATGATCTTGAACTTGTTTACAATCTAAACTTTAAAACAAGATCAGGATTAGATTACTATTTGCCATAAAACTGGACATACAACAGTTAAAAACAGGTTCCAGTGAGAACTGCATAAAGCTGTAGCTCTCACTTTTGACCCTTTTTTTTAAAGTCTGTATCTCCGATTTGATGGCAGCAAGCACCACAATGTTTAAAAGCTTAAATTGTCCGCTTTCAAACTAGATTGTCGCTCAATTAGATTCTGAGATGTTAACATTTAAAGCAGTCCTTCTCCAGCTTGGAGGAGGAGGAGGTGGGGGACATGCTGGGGTGAAAAGATGAAAGACACAGGTCCTAGCTACAAGCATAATTGTACATTACCCCAAGGGGAGGTCAACATGAACTACTATACAGATCAGTTCTACCTACTCCATCAATCAGAGAGCATACTAACCCCCCCCCCCCCAGAAGAAGCGCACTTGCCCATCTAATCACCTCTCTGTGCCGGTCTGGCAGTGGCTTATTCTGTAACCCTGATTTTCCTGTTGAAAAGATATGCATGCTCAGTTGTTGTGAGAAATAGAGATTTGGCTAAGTGGTGATATAAAAAGTTCCATACAGAATGTAATGAAGGAACTTTTGCTTTAAAGTAATTTATTGTATTTTTTTAAATTTTTTTCCAGATTGTCCCCCATGTTGTTAACTTGTTTCAGTCTTTTAAGAGTGATGGTCTCCCGTCTAGTACAGCTTTCCTCATCCAGTTTTCGGAATTGATGCACTGCATGATCTATCATTATTCTGGGTTTCCAGACCTTTATGAGCCTATTTTGGAAGCCCTCAAGGTAATTTTTCTTCTCTTTACAGTTACAGACTAAATAATAAATTCTGTGTTCTGTCCTTTAGTTCAGTGATCAGTTGAATTACTACTAGAACTGTCCTGAGTACATCTTGAAATTAATGAGTAAAACCATTTCTGGTGCCTCCCAGCGAGAGACAAAGCAGCCAAAGTTCTAGTGCTTTTCCCAAATCCGATTTCCACATGTTGGCTTTTTTTTTTTTTAAGTGAACCTGTCAACGTGAAAATGCAGGAATCATGACATAGGGCAGGAGGAGCTGATCAGATTTATATATAATTTTATGGGGGGAAATCACTTAAACTTGAAATGTATTAATTTAAATAGGAGTTTTGTGGGTTGCTACTTAGGCTCCATTCACACGACCGTATGTTGTCCGCAAAAAAACGGATCATTTTTTTTGCAGATCAGATGCTGTCCCATTCACTTCTGTGGGGCCCTTTTCTTCCAGTGCACAGCTCAGCAAAAAAACTGAAACACGTCCTATACTTGTCAGTAAAAATCAGGACATGACCCTATTGTAGTCTATGGATCAGCAAAAAAACGGAATGCAATCCGTTTTTTTGCGGACATGCTGAACTGCCCGCAAAAAAACGGATCCCTTTTTTTGTGGACAACATACGGTCGTGTGAATGGAGCCTTAGTGATTGACATCTGTATATGACTATGCGTACAATTCAAGCCGTCAGTGACTAATTAGGACCTGGACTCCAAAGCATAGAAAAACTTAAATGAGTATATTACAGGTTTTACAGAATTTCCCCCTTAAAACTGTATATGAATGGGCTCAGTACCTCTTGATCTATTATAACTAGGGATGAGCGAATTGACTTTGGGTGAAATATCCGAAGTCGATTCGCATAAATCTTCATTTGAATACTGTATGGAGCGAGCTCTCCGTACAGAATTAGGCTACATGTACACGAACGTATGTGTTTTGCGGTCCGCAAATTGTGGATCCGCAAAAAAACCCATTGTAATAAAGCCTATCCTTGTCCTTAACCCCTTAAGGACGAAGGGCGTACATGTACGCCCTTCGTCCGCACTTTAAAGATGGCGCCCGCTCCCGCACGGAGCGGGCGCATGAGCTGCGGGTAAACGCTTGATTCATCAAGCTGACACCCGCAGCTCATGTCTGCGACCGGCAGCGATGCCGATCGCGGACATTTAACCCCTCAGATGCCGTGGTCAATCCTGACCACGGCATCTGATCGCAGCAAAACCGAAAGTTTCACTTCGGTTTGTGCCCGGCTCCCTGATGGCCACAAGGGGAGCCGGAGCATGCATGTAATACCCTAGGTTTCTGTGAATGAAACCTAGGTTACTACATAGTATTCCTATGGAGCCTATGACTGTAATAGGCTCCATAGGAAATATGTGATTTTCATATATTCCAATGCTATTGCATTGGAATATATGAGAATAGTGATCTGATGATTGCATCTTATAGTTCCCTATGGGAACTATAAGAAAGTGGTAAAAAAAAAAAAAAAAAGTTTAAAAAATAAAAATAAAATAAAAAATATAAAAATTCAAATCACCCCCTTTCCCCAAAATGAAAATAAAATAAATAAAAATAAAAATTACACATAATGGTGTCGCAATGTGCTAAAACGCCCATACTATAATAATATTAAAAATATTCACCATACGGTAAACATAAAAACGGAAAGAAAGCGTCCAAATGGCTAATTCGCCATTTTTGGACGCTTCATTTCCTAAAAAAATGAATAAAAGTGATCAAAACATCATACGCACCCCATAATGGTATCAATTAAAAGTTCAGATTGCCCCGCAAAAAATGAGCCCCTACACTGCTCCGTACGCATAATTACAAAAAAGTTATAGGGGTCAAAACATGGCGACAAAAAAATTAAATAAAAAAATTCCCACTTAAAATTTTTTTTTTCACTATCAAAACGCAAGAAAAACTATACATATTAGGTATTGCCGGATTCGTACTGACCTGAAGAATAAAATTAACCAGTTAGTTTTATCGCAAATCGAACGTTGTAATTTAAAAACCCGTAAAACTGTGGTGAAATTGCTTTTTTTTGCAATTTCACCCCATTTGGAATTTTTTCCGTTTCCCACTACATCACATGCAAAAATAAATGGTAGCGTTAAAAAGTACAACTTGTCCCGCAAAAAACAAGCCGTCATATGGCTATGTGAGCGAAAATATAAAAATGTTATGGCTTTTGGAAGGCAGGGAGCGCAAAACAAAAACGCAAAAATCCCAAAACCCCCGGTCCTTAAGGGGTTAAAACTGACGAGAATAGGACTTGCTCTATTTCTTTTGCGGGGCTACGGAACGGACATGTGGATAGTACACGGTGTGCTGTCAGCATTTTTTGCCGACCCATTGAAGTGAATGGGTCCGCATCCTATCCGCAAAAAAAATGGAACGGACACAGAAAATAAATGAGTTCATGTGCATGTAGTCTTAGAATGTATTGGCTCAGATGAGCCGAAGTTATTACTTTGCGAAATCTCGCAAGACTTCGGGTAATGACTTCAAAAATTAATTTCTACTGTTAAAATCCTTTCCCCTGACTTGGGTTCGGCTCCAAGGTACCACTTGGAACCGAACCCGAGTTAGTGAATGCAAGGATTCTATGCTGGTGTGGAGGAGGAGGGGGCTGTAGCGGGAGGAATGAAGAGCTGCTGAGGGGCCGAGATACAGCAGATGACAATCTTCCTTCAGTCTCTGCTTGTAGTTTCCATCTACACAGGAAGGAGAAACTGGCTTCCTTGGGAAGACCCAAGTATAAGGTCAGAATGGTTAGTCCAGTCTGTCACATGGTGCAGTAACTGAAAAGGAAGATGTGAATTCCTGTATAAACTAAGCATTTAATAATGTAACTTTATTAGTGAAGAAGGTTTAATATATATTTGAAATGGGAGTGGTTCTTTAAATAAAACATAACATACAGCAGACTTGGATACAGTGCCTCAGCTGTACACTGTACACGGATATACTTCAAAAGTACTACTGTGTTTATACCATATTGCTAAATAATACAGACATAAAGTGACAGTATACGAAAGGTAAGTATTATCACTGTTCATATTTCTATCATTCTGTTACTGACCAAAACCTACTATATCAAGCGCAACCTAGAACTATATAAGGGTCAAGTAATACTACCAGACCATGACTATATATTACCATGAATTTCATCATACTGTTACTGAACAAAACGCTCCATACGGAGTCCTATATAAGCAGTTACATTCTATGCTTTACAGGTGATGTTTTCTGATTAGAGTTGTTCACGTTCAGTTTTCTTCTCCATCCGGCCAAGGCTGCCATGCTGACTTCTCCGGACCATGGCTCGTCTCTGTAAAAATTGCCACACAGATATCTCTGGATCCTCGCTTTTCCAGAACTTTCCCCACAAATTCCCTACACTCTTCATAAGCTCCCAATCCGTAGTGCCCCAGACAGTAATATTACCACTTTTGGTGTCTTCCTTTTGTGTCACCTGTAGGCTCCACTTTGTGTCATGTGAACAGTAATAGTTCTCCTTGTTCCAATTAGTGCTGAAAATATAATAGTATTTCCTTTGATACCCTCCCAGAAATAATGACTTCTTTACACCTCTCTTGGTAATAATGCCACCTTTTTATGTTCCACTCAGTAGTAGTTTCCCCTTAATGTCCTTCTCAATAATAATCCCCCCCCCCCCTTCACTGAGTAATAAGGCCCCTGGTTTTATGAACAGAATAGTGTAGCATCTGTTAGGTAAAAAAAAATTAAAAAGAAGCTGACATCACATTATTTGCTGTGAAAGTTAGGCCTATTTCACACTTGCGTTCAGAGGATCCGGCGGGCACTTCCGTCCCGCCGGATCCGTCAGAACGCAAGTCGCCTGAAAGCATTAGAAGACTGATCAGGATCCTGATCAGTCTTCGAAATGCTTTGAGGTTACCATGGCAGCCAGGATGCTATTAAAGTCCTGGTTGCCATAGTAGTAGTGGGGAGCCAGGGGAGCAGATACTTACCATCCGTGCGACTCCCGGGGCGCTCCAGAGTGACGTCAGAGCGCCCCATGCGCATGGATCACGTGATCCATGCGATCACATGATTCATGCGTGTGGGGCGCCCTGATGTCACTCTGGAGCGCCCCGGGAGCTGCACGGGCGGTAAGTATACTGCTCCCCCGCTCCCCACTACACTTTACCATGGCAACCAGGACTTTAGCGTCCTGGCTGCCATGGTAACCATTCAGAAAAAGCTAAATGTTGGATCCGGCGATGTGCCGAAACGACGTTTAGCTTAAGGCCGGATCCGGATTAATGCCTTTCAATGGGCATTAATTCCGGATCCGGCCTTGCGGCAAGTGTTCAGGATTTTTGGCCGGAGCAAAAAGCGAAGCATGCTGCGGTATTTTCTCCGGCCAAACAACGTTCCGGTCCTGAACTGAAGACATCCTGATGCATCCTGAACGGATTTCTCTCCATTCAAAATGCATGGGGATGATCCTGATCAGGATTTTTCCGGCATAGAGTCCCGACGACGGAACTCTGTCGGAAAACAAATACGCAAGTGTGAAAGAGCCCTTAAAGGGGTTGTCCAGAAGTAGAAAACCAGGGCTGCATTCTTCCATAAACAGGACCACACCTGTCCAGGAGTTTTGTCTAGTATTGTCGCTCAGTCTTATTCACTTCAATGGAGATGCACTGCAGTACAAGACGCAACCCATGGACAGGTGTGGAGCTGTTTTTGGAAGAAAGCAGCCATGTTTTTCTAATCCTGAACAACCCCTTTACCCTGGGTTCACACCTGAGAGTTTCTGAGACAAGCGTTTTACGTGCGTTTTTGTTGCGCGTATTAGTTTTTGCAAATGGGAAGCGCGTGTCATACGCGCGTTCGTGACTCTAGAGACCAATTGAAAAAGGCATATCTACACTTTAACGCGCGTTTTACGCGCGTTCCCATTGAAGTCTATGGGTGCAAACGCGCGACAAAACGCCCCAAAGAAGCTCAAGCAATTCTTTGAGCGTAGGGCGTTTTACAGCGCGTTCAAACGCGCTGTAAAACGCTCAGGTGAGAACCATGCCCATAGGAAAACATGAGTTTTCTCCTGTTAAGCGTTTTTACAGCGGGTTAACACATTTTCAACTCTGTGCAATCTACAAATATTTCGTGCTGTCGTCATTAGTAGATCTGCTCATCGAGAGCAACCTGTTGGTTGTATTTCAGTCTGCCTTTGCTTAAGGGCTAGCATAGTCAAAGTTTCAGTATTTTTTTCTGGTTGTTTTTATAATTTGTTGAATTGTGGCCTCCTAGATAGACAAATCTGGAGGGAAGGGTGACTTGTTCCACCTTCAAAGGTCTGTTTACGAGCTGTACGAGAAATTATTGATGGCAGTGATATTTTCCCCTTTTGTTTTCATGCAGGACTTGCCCAAACCATCTGAAGAAAAGGTTAAACTTATTTTAAACCAAAGTGCCTGGACATCTCAATCCAATGCTTTAGCATCCTGTTTACCCAGGCTGTCGGGGAAATCAGAAACTGGAAAAACTGGTCTAATTAACCTTGGAAATACTTGTTATATGAATAGTGTCTTGCAAGCACTTTTTATGGCCACAGAGTAAGTACCTAACGTACAGCAGTGGTGGTCACCTGTAACCCAAATAGTAGTCTCCACGGAAGCAGTGGAAGATGGCGCCTTATACGGGGCAGACTCCAAGCTCTGTACAAAAGCGTGGTATAGTTAATCTTCTAGTGTGATAATGGATGATCGTATTTCAGTTTATGAATCTGTCTCAATATAAAACCTCTAAGTGCACATGCTGCAAATATTCTATAGGTTGATACATTATCAGTGAGTGCTTTGACATTGTCCTTAAATATCCCGGCTGTTTTCACAGAGTACCTTACAATGATAGATCACTGTCTTGATATTTAGCATTCCCCCCACTGACTTGGAAGCTCTAGCTACTCCTAAAAGCACTGGTTCACACTAGGGTTGGGCAATATCAAAAATATTCCCACGATAACGATATTAAGAAATTTATCGCAATAAGGATATATATACATTATAATGTCTCCTTGATGCACCCATACAGTATACAGTAATATCTCCTTGTTGCCCCAACAAGAACAGGGTTTCTCTTCCCCCGGATATGATGGCGCGTCAGATCGGGCGTGTGTCCTGCTGCTCCATTCATTCTCTAAGGGAGTACTGGAGATAGCAGCAATAAGTTATATATGGCGCTCCCATGGAAAATGGGGCGTGCTAGCAGAAAACCTTGATAAATCGGTTGTTCAGAGTACGCCCATCGTAGGTGCACACTGTCAAAAAGGCCGCATTGGCATCGTAACTGTGCCTTTCAGTCAAATAAAACATTGGGGGTCATTTACTAAAGACCGGCACTTCACATGTTAATCTTAGTAAATGTCCGGCTGGTGGAAGATCCAATCGGTTTATTAAGAGGCTCATGCACACCTCTTCATAAATGTGTTGCATCCTCAGCTGTTTGTGCGCCAGAACTGAAATCTACTCTGTGCAACTTATTTCATCACTGGCAAAACGTTCTCACAATTAATTTACTGTTGTAAAAAAAAAATCATAATCTGTCACCACATCCGTAAAATATTTTCTTGTTTATTTAACAAAATAGTGGGGCACTCACTAGAGTATCGGGTTCCTCACAGACTTTATTAAGAATAGTTAAACATATTATAAAATCTATAATTCACTCCAATAGTGTTGGTGCTAACTCAAAATGAACTCCACACCATACAACAGTGTTCACACCTATAAAGTGCTTAAGTGCTGCAAACAAACTAAAGTCCACATATCATTGCATTAAAATCTTCAAATGTCTCTGACCACTGAGGAAGGGGCCTGCTTTTGTCCCCGAAACGCGTCTGGTAGAGGAGTACACCCCCAACAACTAGATCGGAACACCCGGAGAAAAGGAGAACAGCGGAGATACCCCACTCCCTGCACCGCGGAGAGGAAGACTCCGTGACTCGCGCGTACCAGAAGGCGCGTGCACACGCCTGGAGGCCGTCCGGTAACTAGCGGTGGAGAGGGGAGCCCTTGCAGACGGACTGGAAAACTGAAGAACACGGGATCCAGCAGAGGGCGAGTAATCCGCAGAAGGACTGCTCCGGTAAGGTTGTTCCGGTTATGTATAGAAACAAAGTGAGCTCACAGCAACGAGTCAGCGGGACGCCGCTCATAAGAAGGACCTATATAAAATCTGAGCGCTACAGAGCAAAAGTAAAGTGGACTGGGAACAGTATTTTATGTAACTCACGGATGAAATATTTAGAGACATTTGAAGATTTTAATGCAATGATATGTGGACTTTAGTTTGTTTGCAGCACTTAAGCACTGTTCATTTTGAGTTAGCACCAACACTATTGGAGTGAATTATAGATTTTATAATATTTTTAATTATTCTTAATAAAGTCTGTGAGGAACCCGATACTCCAGTGAGTGCCCCACTATTTTGTTAAATTTACTGGTAGATTTTATCGCAGAAAGGGTGAATCTGCGAGTGGGAGCACCGCTGGGTGAAGGACCAGATCTATTCTAGTGCTACTATCTCTCAGTTCTCTAGATTTTCTTGTTTATCACATGGTGAACGTCATTAAAAAAAATATAAGTTACTAAAATTGCTGTTTCTGGAAAAACTTGTATGTACCCCAAAATGGTACTAATATAAACTATAGCTCGGCTTGCTGTGTGAGCCTTCACACAGCTTCATCAATGGAAAAATAAAAACATTATGGGTCTCAGAATTTTACGCAAAGCAAGGTTTTTATTTTTATTTAATTTTGGAAAAATAGTAAAGCATAATTATAAAAAAAACTATACATTTGATTTTGTAGTAATTTATACCACAGAGTGAACACCCCCAATTTATTTATTTTCCACCTGACAAAAAGGAAAAAGTGCATGGGCTAATCCTTTTTTTTTTTTTTTAGTTTTAGGAGACATGTGCTATCACTTAATTTGAACGGGTGCAATTCGTTGATGAAGAAACTTCAGCACCTTTTTGCATTTTTGGCTCACACCCAGGTACTTCTGTAATTCTGTAAGAATTCTGGTGTTTTCATTCTGATTCCTTATGTTTTCAGTCAACCGGTGGCTGAGAGGGTGGGGAATTAGACTAAGGCTCCATTCACACGTCCGCAATTCTGTTCCGCATTTGCGGAACGGAATTGCGGACCCATTAATTTCAATGGGGACAGACGATGTCCCGGCCGGGTCCGCAATTGCGGATCCGCACTTCCGGGTCCGCAATGGCGTTCCCGAAAAAAATAGAACATGTCTTATTCTTGTCCGCAATTGCGGACAAGAAAAGGCATTTTCTATGAGAGTGCCGGCGATGTCCGTGTTTTGCGGATCCGTGGATCTGCAAAGCACACATGGACGTGTAAATGGACCCTAAGGGTCCATTCACACGTCCGTGTGTGTTTTGCGGATCCGCAAAACACGTACATCGGCGATGTGCGTTCCGCAATTTGCGGACCGCACATCACCGGCACTCTCATAGAAAATGCCTTTTCTTGTCCGCAATTGCGGACAAGAATAGGACATGTTCTATTTTTTTCGGGAACACGATTGCGGACCCGGAAGTGCGGATCCGCAATTGGGGACCCGGCCGGGACATCATCTGTCCCCATTGAAACTAATGGGTCCGCAATTCCATTCCGCAAATGCGGAACAGAATTGCGGACGTGTGAATGGGGCCTAAGTGTCCACAGCATTTGACCACTAGGTTCATTTTATTCAGCAGGAAAAGTTCCTGATCTGTATGTTTAATGAATTTTTTGGCCTGCATTCAACCAACATAGGCAAAAGAGTGTCCTTTTGGCTGCTGTCGAAGTGGTATGCATTGTTATACCTTTCATTCAGCTGCATATGGAAGCACAGCAGACTGCTTTCCTATATAGAGGGACACCACAAAAAAGTATAGATGTATAGCCCCTATTCCCTACATTGTAAGCTGTATCTTCCCAGCGAATGTTCTGTCCACCAAAAGAACATACAGAGTGGGCCATATAGATAGATTTAGGGCCTGTCCCAGGCAGTTTGTGTTTTGGTATAGGTGAAGCTTGGCGCTGATCACGTGGTGGGTCATCAGGTTTCAGGTACTATAGTAGAAAAATACTATTTAGTATATTGTGTGGATATTTTGTAGTTATGTAGTCTGTGGGAACCACATTATCTTTCTGCAGCTCCCACTTGGAATGGTGAGTAGTGTCCTACTTGTTTAGTTGGACACTATATTATTCCAGGTGGTGGTGTCTTGGGGTGGCTCATCCACTCATAGTTGTTTTGTCACTCAAGATATAAAATTGCTTATACTTTTTTTTTTATTTAACAGTGATGATTATTTTTTTTTCCCCACGCAGCGGGAAGCATATGCACCTCAGGTTTTCTTTGAGGCTTCTAGACCACCTTGGTTCACACCACGATCTCAGCAAGACTGCTCTGAGTATCTTCGATTTCTTTTAGACAGGTAAAGTAGAATTGCATAAAGCTAGGGTCATACCATGTGTTTATAGCTGTTGAAAGGTATTGTTCTGTATTTCTTTTACTTTTTGGAGGGGGAGGGGGGGTTGTGCCAAGATATAAGTGTATCCCCTGTCCACAGGATAAGGCATGAGTCATGACCAGTGGGGGGTTGAAGCAGTTGGACCCCCACCAATCTGTTGTGTTAAAGGGGTTTTCCTAAAATGTTGCTGGGAGCCCCATCTCTGCTACCCCTTCCAGTCCCAATAATTAGGGTCCAGTGGCCTTCGTACATACTTACTACATGACTCCGCCTAGTTTGAATACAACATACTGTCTTTCACTTCAAATCCTGTGGTACTAACAAATCTATCCGAGCACTGTATACTGATGAACTGCAACATAACTGCTATAAGAAAACTTTGAGAGGGGACCAAAAATATGTACTACAATGTGATTTTTACATCATAAGTCTGCCTGTGACTACATTCAGCCTGTCATTCTTATAGTCCAACTGTTGTGAAACTACAACTCCCAGCATGCATACTTGCTCTGCTCTTCTCAGAACTCTCATAGAAATAAATAGAGCATGCTGGGAATTGTAATTTCACAACAGCTAGCGTGCTGCAGATTGCCTGCCTCTGTAGTTGGCCAAACACAAAGTTATCTTTTTAATGTGTTTTTTATATAATTGTATAGGCCATTATACACCACTGCCAACAGACTTAAAGCAGCCTCAGGAATTTCTAGATCAACTGTTGTCACTTACCTCTGCTTAGCACTGATGCCTTGCAGCACTGGGGTCCTAAGTTCAAATCCAACCAAGGACAACATCTGCATGGAGTGTATTTTTTATTTTATTTTTCTCCTTTTGTGTGGGTTTAGTCCGGGTACTCCTTTTTTCTCCCACACTCCACGGCAGGGCTGGCGCCAGCACCCGGCAGAGCGGGGCAAGTGCCAGGGCCCACTCAGGTTTAGTCGCAGGTCGCTGAACAGTGGCGAATCCTGAAGAGTGGGGACTCTTCTTTGCTTAGAAGTTCCTGGTCTGACTCCATATATGGATATGTCCTTATATGGAATCAGTGCTATGACCATGAATGGGGTATCCCCAAGCATTGTCAGTATGCTTGGGGACACCCTGTGTACTTAAAAGGGTTCTGCAGTTTGTTTAAACTGATGATCTATCCTCTGGATAGATCATCAGCATCTGATCGGCGCAGTTTACTGCAGGCCCAGTGACCTCACGACTTGTATCAACTGGCCTGGGCGCGGCTAAGCTCCATTCAAGTGAACAGAGTTTAGCCACGCCCAGGCCAGTTGATACTAGTCGTGATGTCACTGGGCCTGTGGTAAACATTGAGAAGGCCGCGGCGCTTCAGGAGAGCCGCTGCCTTCTCAAACAGCTGATCGGCGGGGGTCCCGGATGTCGGACTCCTGCCGATCAGATGGTCTATCCAGAGGATAGATCATCAGTTTAAACAAACTGCAGAACCCCTTTAAGTCTAATTACCCTCTCTTTATGAAATGTTCCTGCTGGGATTTGAACTCACAACCTTCTACATTAACCCTGGGTTCACACCTGAGCATTTCTGAGACGCGCGTTTTTGTCGCGCGTATTACAGCACGTTTTTGCAAATAGAAAACGCGCGTCATACGCGCGTTCGTGACTCTGTAGACCAATTGAAAAAGGCATATCTACACTTAACGCGCGTTTTACGCGCGTTCCCATTGAAGTCTATGGGTGCAAACGCGCGACAAAACGCCCCAAAGAAGCTCAAGAACTTCTTTGAGCGTAGGGCGTTTTACAGCTCGTTCAAACGCGCTGTAAAACGCTCAGGTGAGAACCATGCCCATAGGGAAACATGAGTTTTCTCCTGTTGAGCGGTTTACAGCGCGTAGGAACACGCTGTAAAACGCGCAAGTATGAACTGAGGGTAAAGGCAAGAACCATAACCACTGAGATATAAAGCTCAATCCTAAGCTGTGACAGAAAAACCTCATAGTAGTTTCTTATGTATTAGGTACTCCTATACAGCAGAAGTATCATTTTATTTTAGTATTTGTAAAAAAAATGTATGGCACAAAATAAATATGTCATTACAAAAAAAAATATATATATAATATAAATATATATATATATATATATATATATATATAATCATACCTCTGATATATATGAATGCATAATACGTGGGAAACTACTACTGAGGGTTTTGGCCATGATATAGTTATAGCAGGTTGCCATGAAGCTCTATAGCTCAGCGGTAAATGTTCAAATCCCAGCAGAATCATTTAAAATAATAGAGGCTAAATAAAGGGAAAGGTGGTAACCCTAACAGAACCCCTGCTTTCCGGTAACCCCTATAACTTTTTTTTATAGTTGTGTCTACGGAGATGTGTGGGGGCTCATTTGAGGGAAATCTTTTTTGACAATACCATTTTGAAGTGTGTATGACTTGATCACTTTTTATTAAATTTTCTTGGGAGATAAAGTGATGAAAAAACAGCAATACAGTCTTTTTTTTTGTTACATCCTTCACCATATTTTTATTTTTTTTGTATTTTAATATTATAGGTGTTTTCACATGCGACGATAAAAAAAGAATAACATTATGGTCGTTTATTTTTATTTTGGGGAAAGTGATTTTACTTTAACTTTTTTTTATATTTTCAAAAAAAAAATCTTTTTTTTTTTTTTCAATCAGATTGCAACTTATACAGAATAATGGAAATTGCTCCATTATTCTGTATAGAAATCACTATATCACAGTTTAGTGTTGCCACCTAGTGGCCTAAACTGGGATATACTAATAATGAGCCTGGAAACCTAGTACAGGCTGCTGCTCCTTTTTAGAACGGGGTTCTTTCCCCGATCTCCGCTGGAGGAAGGCGCGTCTGAGCAGGAAGGCCACGCTTCCGTGTTTTTTTTAACACTCTCAGGGTCCTTTCACACTAGCGTTTTTAGGATCCGGCATAGAGTTCCGTCGTCGGGGCTCTATGCCGGAAAGAAATGCTTCAGTTACAGATAATACAACCGCATGCATCTGTTTGAACGGATCCGCTTGTATTAACTTTAACAATTTTTTTTAACATTGCCAAGACTGATCCGTCATGAACTCCATTGAAAGTCAATGGAGGACAGATCCGTTTTCTAATGTGGCAGATTGTGCCAGAGAAAATCCGTCCCCATTGACTTGCATTGGGGGTCATGACGGATGCGTTTTTCTCCTGATACCTGCGGTATTTTCTCCGGCCAAACAACGTTCCGGTCCTGAACTGAAGGCATACTGAACGGATTTCTCTCAATTCAGAATGCATTAGGATAAAACTGATCAGTATTCATCCGGCATAGAGCCCTGACGACGGAACTCTATGCCGGATCCTTAAAACGCTAGTGTGAAAGGACCCTCAGATGCCGTGGTGACATTTGACAAATGCCACAAGGGGGCCCACTGAGATTTATCGCCCAAGGGTCCACATGTACCTGAAGCCGGCCCTGCTCCACAGACATACTGTTAGGGAATATAGATTGTGAGCTCCGCTGGGGACAGAGAGTGATGTTGATGTATGTAAAGTGCTGCGGACTGTGTCATCTCTTTTTATGGTCAAGCAAAACCATTTACTTGACCATACTTGACAAAGTAGTCCCCTTATTTGTTCATGTGACTCTTCTTTTTTTGGGTTGTTCCTACCTACAAGGACTTTTGCTGAACGGCCAGTCGTCAAGTCTGGCGCATGTAAAAATACAGGCAGCAGAATCCCATGTAACTGCATGTGCCGGACGTGTCCACTTGCCTTCAGCAAGTTCTAGTAAGAATAGTCCAAGGAAGCAGTCACATTACAGCTTATGGATGTGGATGGCGCCTGGTAAGTATGGTGTACCCAGACTAGCCGGGGACCTTCATTATGAAAGATCTGGGATAGTACAAAGTTATGCAAGCTTGTATGGAGCATACACAATTGTTTATGGAATTTGTGAAATTGTCCAAGGTGCTTCATGATTTGATTTGATTTTTTCCAAAGGAAGGGAAGCTATCAAAATAATAAAAGTAAAATTATACTTGCTGTTCCAAACCCCCTCTGTTTCAGAGCCATCACTCATTCCACCCCGCAGGCCTTTGTTTTCCTGGCTGCAGCAGTGACGTGCATGTTCACCACATGTGACTGCTGCAGCCAATCAAAGGCTTCATTGGTCTTGTGCCATGTACCTCTGAGGCTGTTGATTGGCTGTAGTAGTCATATGCGGTATACGGGCGCATCACTGCTGCAGCCAAAACATTATGCCATGGCTGAAATGGCAGGAAGGAGTTGTGGCACAGAACAGGAGCTCAGGGTGGTAGGTGTAACATTATTTAAATTATAGCTTCTCTTTCTTTAGAAAAAATTGGACAACTCCTTCATGGACAAAATTGCCTACATTTTTAAGGGATTATGACATCCAAGAAAAAAAAAAAACTTGGAAGACATTTATCAAGACTGCTGTTCTGATACGTCAGTCTGGATCTCTCTGCACTGGAGTGAGATGCACCAAATTTATTAAGAGGTAGATGGCCTACATGCACCAGAAACTCACCAGTTCCTGGTGCAACTTATAATTAATCTGGTGGTGGTCTCCGCTAAGCCCTGCCGTTTTCCCTCCCCTTTACAAAAGTGGTGAGAAGCTCAAAAAGTAGCAAATTATGGTGCAGATATGGGGTACGCCTTAACAATACTATGGCGTATAAATGCCCCTAATTTTTACTTTAACTGTGCATTTCAGTTTTTGAATCATTGAAAATAGCCACATTCTTCAGACAGATAATGTTTGAGGTTGTTATGGTGTGTACAGTTTATCACCTTTTCCATTCAAATGTTTCCTCCCTTTGGTAATGAATTTTCTTTGGTCTTTTAGATTACATGAAGAGGAAAAGACTCTCAAAGCCCTGTCCTCAAGGAGTCTGGATTCTATGATCACAGATGGTAATATGCCACCGTCCTCTCCTTCAGGAGCAGAGGTCTTTCCCCATCCACAGAACACTGGCTGGAGATGTGACAATAAGACACTAATAGAAAGCATGTTTGGAGGAAAGCTCCAAACTAATATTTGCTGCCTAAACTGCAGGAGTACTTCACAGAAGATTGAAGCTTTTACAGACATTTCTTTAGCATTTTGTCCTTCTGCAGCTGACAGCCCTGCACAAAACATGATCTGCTCCCTCACAGAAAAAAACGATGATTGTATAGAGATTGATGTTGCTCCTGAAACTGAATCGCAAAGTGTCAGTCTTCCTTCAGCTGACAAAGTCTCCACCAAGCTGAAATCTGCTGGGAATGAAATTCAGGCTAATAGTTCCTGTGCCCTGGACACCCCTACATTAGAAAGTACAGTAGAGTGTGCTAGTGACTCGTGTAAAAACGGTGGACGAGATAAACCCCTGTCTGTAACAGACTTGTTGAACTATTTCTTAGCTCCTGAGATCCTTGATGGAGAAAATCGTTATCATTGTGAAAAGTGTTCTTCCCTCCAGAATGCTGAAAAGACTATGCAAATCCTAGAAGAGCCAGAATACCTCATATTAACTCTGTTGAGATTTTCATATGATCCAAAATGTCATGTGAGGCGTAAAATTCTGGATAATGTGTCCATTCCACTGGTACTTGAGTTGCCAGTAGAAAGAACTACCTCAGTGCCTTCTCCTGTAGATCAGAATCAAGATGTTGACATTCCCGACGTCGGAGAAAACTTGGCCAAAAAGCTGAAACCATCTGGCACTGAAGATATGAGCTGCACACAACTTATACCTTATGTTTTAAGTTCAATTGTGGTCCATTCGGGCACCTCTTCAGAAAGTGGCCATTATTACTCATATGCCAGGAATGTCACAAATTCAACAAGGTGCATCCCACCGGAGAAAACCGCCTCGATTTCTCATCAAAGCCAGATAGTAGGCAAGGAGAGCAACAGCTCTATAGTTGAGAATGATAAACCATGCAATGACATGTCAAAAGAATGGTTTCTGTTTAATGACAGTAGAGTGACTTTCACATCATTTCAGTCCGTTTTAAATATTACAAGTCGTTTTCCAAAGGACACTGCTTATGTGCTGATATATAAAAAGCACAACTCTGGTGATCTAGAGAATGTGCAGTCCAATTCTGCACATGGACTATGGGTGAATGGAGAGCCCCCACTTCAGAAGGAGCTCATGGATGCTATTACGAAGGATAATAAGCTCTATTTACAGGTATGGGCTAATAACTACCCTATGGATTTCAGTAACTGATAAATCTGATCTATACAAAAGATACCTATTATTACTTTTTAGTAGTAGTTTTTCTGGAAAGTTAAAGACAGTGCATCTTTAAAAAAAAAATGACCTACTGTACAAATCAAGTTTTATGTCCATCATATTTTCTAAGAATTTATGGCTTTTTTTTAAATTTGCCTGTTATGATCTGTATTAAAAAAAAAAAAAAAATCTTGCAGTTATCACAATGACCACTTATTGTTCTGTGGAGATCACTTTTCAGCAGTCCTCGCATTATCATAACAAGAAGGATTACTATGACAAATAACATCTCTGTATAGAGAACAGAGGATTGCAACATTCACAAGAGGTGATGCAACAGCTTGTCCAGTGCGCAGGTCACGGAACGTGCCTAGATAACGCTCTCATGGAAATCAATGGACATCTCATGTCCATTGTGTCTGTGGTTCATGTAGCTGCTGTAAATCTACAATTAGAAATAAAAAACGGAATCACTATCTGGTTTTACTTTACTCACTTTTGCAACTTTTTTTATACAGTCTATGCCAACAATCCCTTGATTAGTGATAGGCATGCAGTAACCTGTGTTTTGTAAATGGAACTGTGGCATTTTTGTTAAAAGGGCTCTCTGAGATTTTTTTTAACTGATGACCTATCCTCTGGTGGGGGTCTGAAACCTGGGACCTATGCCAATCAGCAATTTGGGAAGGCACTGGCGCTTGCGATAGCACAGCACTGCAGCCTTCTTGCAGCATTCCCTGAGCTGAGCCTAAGCCATATGAGTCACATGGCCTAGGCTCAGCTCAGCCCCACCCATTGAAGGGAATAGGGCTGAGCTGCGATGCCAAGTACAGCTGCTTAGGGTTGTTGCAATACCAAAATTTTGTTTTGATTTCGACACTATAAAAAGGTATTGCGATACTCGATACCATTCGATACCATGCGGAAAAAAAAACACCAAAAAAGCCACGTGCATTCTGCATTTTATGGAACGTCCGGCCCATAATCAAACAGTCCGATCCTATTTTTTGGTGGGACAAGATGACTAATAAATGGCGAAAATCGCGTTGGTTTTTCTTTTTTTTTTTTGCTACGGCGTTTTATATATATATATATATATATTTTAATAGTTCACACTTTTTTGGGCGTGGCGATATGTTATGTTTATTTATTGTTTATCTGTTTTATATGTAAAATTGGGAAAGGGGGTGATTTAAACGTAATATTTTGGTGTGTTTTTTTATTTAAAAAAAAAATTTTTTTTTTTTTAGCAGTTTATTTAATAACTATTAGCCCCCTTAGGGGCTAGAACCTGGGATCTTTTCATCCCTTGTCCTTCTCTATTAGGGTGAAAAGGACTTAACTGCATAGTACACACAGCAGTAGGGAGATTACCATGGCAGCCAGGGATTCAGTAACGTCCTGGCTGCCATGGTAACTGATTAGAGCCTCAGGATTACACCTAGCATTGATAAATGTCAAATCCCAGTATTGAATCGATACCGGTACAAAAGTATCTATTGGTTATCGATAATTCGATACCCGCTACAACTCTACAGCTGCTATGAAATGGACGTCGCTGTTCTTGGTGAGCTGAGAGAAGCCGTGGAACTACTGCAAGCGCTGGTGCCTTCTCAAACAGCTGATCAGTGGGGGTTCCTCATGTTGGTGGGTGATTTCACTATGAACCCTCCTATGGCGTTGTATCTTAGGAGGGTTCATAGTGACATCACCCACCAACCTAATCAAAGATGGTCACCACCCCGTACATGCATACCTGCATAATCCCCTGGTTTGCCGGCGAAACATGTCAGGAAGCAGGGTGTTCGTGTGTATGTGTGTTTTTTAAAGCAGTAGTAAGCAGTTAGCCTATATGAAGAAATAGTTAGAAACTGGAAAAGTTGAATAAAAACATGATGTAGGCGGCCAGAGCGCGCACTGGATGCCTATTGCTACCAATCATCACGGTAAAAGAGGAGAGAATATTTAAAAGAAGAAAAACTGCTACAAGAGGACATAGTTTTAAATTAGAGGGGCAAAGGTTTAAAAGTAATATCAGGAAGAATTACTTTACTGAGAGAGTAGTGGACACATGGAATAGCCTTCCTGCAGAAGTGGTAGCTGCAAATACAGTGAAGGAGTTTAAGCATGCATGGGATAGGCATAAGGCCATCCTTCATATAAGATAGGGCCTGGGGCTATCCATAGTATTCAGCATATTGGGCAGACTAGATGGGCCAAATGGTTCTTATCTGCCGACACATTCTATGTTTCTATGTAAGTTGCAGAGTGTTGGTGTGAAACATAACAGCAACACTATATATACACCTCTGATGAAAAAAACTATTAAGGCTGACTGCTTTATTCCTACTGATTGTTTTAAATAGCCTCACTGTTATGTTCTAAATGTGGATTGGGAAAGGATCAATTCATTTAATAAGAATAAAATAAAAGTGAAGTTTAAAATTAGCAGCGCGTGAAAAAAGACACCTTAGGGTCTCAAGACTAGATAAAAATTGCTATAATACAAGACAGGATGTCGGCGCACCGAAGGATCAGATCTATGAAGAAGTGAGGGGAGGAGGAGTGAGCTGCAGTGAGAGGGACAGACACGAGCAAGTGTTACATATTCATACTATTCAGTGTCTCTAGAATGTCCTATATGGACTATGTGTATTGTATGGGAAGACATGATACCAGCTAGCCTCCACGCCCCAGCTCAAGAACAAGGAAGAAATAGAGATGAAGCCTGCAGAGGGCAAAAATGCAAAAAAAAGTGCCACATACTATTCAAATAACGGTCAGATATAATGCTATCTTATATGGCAGCTTATTCTGCAAATTTATCTGAAAGTGTAGATATGCTTTAAATCTGTACTAGGTGTAAAAAGTGAGACATTTCTCCTTGGCAAAGAGCACCAATCGACAGTATAGCATCACTTCTCACTTAAGGGCAAACGAATGGCCACATAAATGATTGTTCACTACTTAAGTTCCCTCGTGTGGCCTTTTCGTTGTCAGCGGCACATCCCCTGCGTACATGGGGAGATGTGCTACCAAAAAATAATGTTTACAGCCACATGAAAGATATGGTCAGCCAATGAAAGAGGGATAAGCTGTATAGCCAGAGAGCGTTTCATGGATAAGCTGTATAATCAGACTTTGACTCATAGGGGGCCACTTCCAGAAGGTGGTGCTAGCGAGATGGTGTTATTCCCCTGGAAGATGCCTCTTTTTTCTTCTCCCCACCCCCCCCCCCCCCACCATGGAGCATTGCTAAAATGTCTCCATACACAGCTAGTCTCTTTAAGGAAAGCCAGCACCTTGCCTAAGCTGTGTTCAAGACATTGCACTCAGCCAGCCAGAATCTGACTCTGCATAGATGAGGTGCAAACACCCCGAAACAGCTGTCTACAGACTGATATCTGACAGCTATTTTCCCTTGCCATGTCCCAAGGCTTGTTAAAAAGTTGGACTTTGACTCATATGGAGCCACGTCCACAAGGTGGCACTAGCGAGATGGTTCTCTTTCCCTGGAAGATACCACTTCGCATATTGAAGAGCTGTTGAATCCTAACATATTACAATGCTGCAAAGATTCATCTGCACCAACTGGGCATAGATTTTATATATAAAGATTTTGTATAGAAAAATGTATATATGTTTTCCTTTTTAAGTAATGAGAATACCGCATTTATGTAAAAAAAATGTTATTTTGCCTTCTTTAGGAGCAAGAACTCAGTGCACGCACACGGGCTCTACAAGCAGCATCTGCTTCCTGCTCTTTTCGACCTAATGGTTTTGATGACAATGACCCACCTGGGAGCTGTGGTCCTACTGGAGGTGGTGGAGAAGGAGGGTTCAGCACCATCGGCAGACTTGTCTTCTGAATAAGACAGAATATCTATACATTGTCCCATATGCACTAATGACAGAACCACACTGGCCAATGACTGTGTAGCCCAGTCTCTGACTGTGACTTATCACATTTTACTACACATAAACCAGTTGAATTGACGGGCAGCTTCAAGAATTATGTACACTTGAATGGATATACATCAGTGTGTTCCTCTTTAAGAAAAAAAAATGCTGCCTATATATACAGTTCTTCTTTAAATACCAATGTAAAAGTGTGGCGATCTGTTTTTTCACTACTCATTGTTTTATGTTACATTTTCCTGAAATAGTGAAAAGCTTTATGGTGCATCCAAGGCCGAAAGCAATAATGGTTTGCATTTTGTTCCAGTTCAGGGTATTTTCCACTAAAATATCATAAAGCATCAGAGAAAATATGTA
Source organism: Bufotes viridis (assembly GCA_033119425.1). Classification (NCBI taxonomy): domain Eukaryota; kingdom Metazoa; phylum Chordata; class Amphibia; order Anura; family Bufonidae; genus Bufotes; species Bufotes viridis. The sequence continues at coordinate 469,572,332 of CM065589.1, forward strand.
TATAAATCTGTGAAATCACTTTTTATGAAAATGCATGATCTTCTACAAACAGTTTTTTTTTAATCTAGACCATAAATGCTAACTTTATAGTATTTTCTAAATTGTTTTCAGAATTTTTAAAAATTCTACTTCAGGGAGTTCATCTGCTGTGTAAGTGAGGGAAAGTTCTGTATGTGCCTTGCAGTACTGTAAATCAAAGATACCTTTGGATTGTCTTGTGTGATAAGTATTCTATATTGTTGTTATAATTTGCGGCTTAAAGTTACTTTATTGCTGGAGTAAAACAGTGGTTCCACAAATGTTCTTATGGTCTTGCTGATTTCTAAAAAAAAGTTTATTTTTTATTTTTTGTAACAAATGCTCCCATTAAAATGAATACAGACAAGTAGGATTTGCTATGTAGATTGCACACTGCAAATATGCAGCGTATTACTGTAAATGTGGATGGGATTTCGAAATCGGCATTTAGATATAGAGCTAAAATGAGCATGGATTTGAAAATCCCCAGCATGCTTATTATGATGCTGGAAGGCTTCAAAGTATAGAGTAAAATCCACATGTCGTACAGTTACGTTGTTGTTAAGGTTGAAAGCAGACACTGGTCAATCAAGTCCAAGTCAGAAATCCTGTGTTGATCCATTAAGTGTAAAAATAGGTTTTAGGCAGCTGCTGAATAGTAAGCAAGGAGCAACTTCCAGTAGTTCATAGCCTGAACCTTATGCTTTAGGCTGGGGCTACACACAGATGGAGATGTATCAAAACTGATGTAAAATGCTGGCTTAGGTGCCCATAGCAAACAATCAGATTCCACCATTTTTCAGAGCTACTTTGGAAAATGAAAGGTGGAATCTGATTGTTTGCTACGGGCAACTAAGTCAGTTTTTCTTTAAACCAGTTTTGATAAATCTCAACCACAGACTTTAAGTGCAACAGCTCTAATTTCAACAATTTTGTAGGTGACTTGCATGCATTTTTTTTTCTTTTTGTGTGTGTGTGTGCGTATAGTATTGTGCAAAAATGTTAGGCTGTTGTGGGAAAAATGCTGCAAAGTAAGGCTACTTTCGCACTTGCGCTTTCCCTTTCTGCTATTGAGATCCGTCATAGGATCTTGGTAGCAGGGGTGGTAGGACGCTTCCGTTTTGTCTGCATTCATTGTCAATGGGGACAAAACTGAACGAAACAGAATGCACCAGAATGCATTCCTTTCCGTTTGGTTGCGTCCCCATGGCGGACAGAATAACCTTGCAAACAGTGTTTTTCTGTCTGCAATGTGGTGTGGGGCAAGACGGATCAGTCCTGAAACACAATGGGGATGGATCAGTTTTCTCTGACACAATATTTTACCTATTTAGGCTATACAACCGGATGCGTTCATAACGGATGCAGGCGGTTGTATTTTCAGAATGGAAGCGTTTTTGCTGATCCATGACGGATCCAGCAAAAACGCTGGTGGGTAGATAGTGTAGATAGAGAGTGGGTTATAGAAGGGAACAGTGGGGATTTAGTGGGGGCTGGGGTTAGCGAGGAAAGTAGGGAGAAGACTGGACAGAGCTATACACTTATGAAAAATAAAACTGCTGGTAACAAGAACTTGTTACATACAAACATCAACCAAGGTAACCCAAAAATCCTGGATAATTTAAAAGTTTAGCTAGCAAAATGGGGGAGCTGGACACTATGGTACTAGAAGAACACATAGATGTAGTTGGTGTGGCTGAGACATGGTTGGACTCTTCGCATGACTGGGCTGTAAATATTAAGGGTTTTACACTATTTAGGAAAGACGGGGTCAATAGAAAAGGAGGTGGCGTGTGCCTGTATGTGAGGAGTGATCTGAAGACAAGTGTGAAAGAGGCAATTGTGGGGGAGGATGTGGAAACCTTATGGGTGGAAGTTCAAAGGGATATAAACACTGAAAAAATAATACTGGGTGTAATCTATAGACCCCCTAACATCACAGACAAGATAGAAACGCAACTGTATAACCAAATAGAGCGGGCTTCACAGGCTGGTACAGTGGTCATAATGGGAGATTTTAACTTCCCAGACATTGACTGGGGTCATGATTTGTGCCTCAACCGCAAAGGGGAGAAAATTCCTGAACTTGCTGCAGACCACTTTATGGGCCAGTTTGTAGAAGCTCCCACTAGGGGCAATGCTCTGTTGGATCTGGTAATTTCTAATGATGCAGAGCTTATAGAGAAAGATTTGGGTGCCCTTGTGGATGGTAGATTAAATTACAGTATACAATGTCAATCAGCTGCTTCTAAGGCCCCTAGGATATTGTCATGCATTAAACGAGGCATGGACTCGCGGGGCAGGGATGTGATATTACCACTTTACAAGTACTCTGGAATATGCAGTTCAGTTTTGGCCACCAGTCCATAAAAAGGAAGCACTGCAGCTGGAAAAAGTACAGAGGAGAGCGACTAAACTGATAAGTGGCATGGAGGGTCTTAGTTATGAAGAAAGATTAAAAGAATTGAATTTATTTAGTGTTGAGAAGAGACTTCTAAGGGGGGACAGGAATAACCTATACAAATATATAAATGGGCCATACAAAAAAACGGTGAAAAACTGTTCCATGTAAAATGCGCTCAAAAGACAAGGGGGCACTGCCTCAGATTGGGGAGTAAAAAGTTCAGTCTCTGAAAGCGTCAAAGCTTCTTTACTGTAAGAACTGTGAAGCTGTGGAATAGACTTTCTCAGGACGTGGTCAAAGCAGGAACAGTAGACAGTTTTAAAAAGGGTTTACATGAATTCCTAAAAGTAAACAACATTAATGCTTATGAAAACGTGTAGAAATCTGAGTCTCGATTCCTTCTGGGATTCGCTTCCCCACCTATCCCTTGGTTGAACTTGATGGATTTGTCTTTTTCAACCGTATTAACTATGTAACTATAAAAGTAGCCTAAGAATGCTTTAAAAAAATAGTGTTAATTTATTTTTTGTAAGTTAAATGCAAAGTGAAATGAACAAAAGAGAAATCTAAATTAAACCAATATTTGGTCACTCCTTGGCTTCAAAACAGCATCAATTCTTTGAGGTGCACATCATTTTTGAAGGAATTTGACGGGGGGTTGTTCTAAACATCTTGGAGAACTAAACTTGGATCTGCTGTGGATGTAGGCCCACTCAGATCCCTTCTGTCTCTTGATGTAATCCCAGACAGACTTGGGGTACTTTCACACTAGCGTTATTCTTTTCCGGTTTTGAAATCTGGTAAAGGGTCTTAATACCGGAAAAAAACGCATCAGTTTTGTCCCAATGCATTTTGAATGGAAAGCTATCCGTTCAGTATGCATCAGGATGTCTTCCTTTCCGTCCCTTGTACGGTATTTGACCAGACAAAATCGCGGAACACTACCGCGCTTGCCTGATCCGGCATTAATGTTCATTGCAATGTATTAATGCCGGATCCGGTACCAAGTGTTTTCCGTTCTGTGAATGCGCAGTTCTTTCTAGCTTTAAAAATTTAAATATTGGATCCATTTTTCCAGATAATACTGAAAAGACTGAATCGGTATTTCAATGCAAAAGTCTAACGGATCTGGAAGAAAGATATCCGTTTGCATACAGATTTCCGGATTCTTCTAACGCTAGTGGGAAAGTACCCTTAATGATGTTGACATCAGGTCTCTGTGGAGGCCATATCATCAGTTCCAAGACTCCTTTCATTCACTGAAGATAGTTCTTAATGACATTGGCTGTATGTTTGGGGTCATTTCCTGCTGCAGAATAAGTTTGGAGCCAGTTCTGAGCTGATTGCCCTGCTGAACATCTTCCGATTTCGAAGGAAAGTAAGCATGATGTGTCTTTCATCTACTGCAATAACTTTTCACAAATGGAGTTGAGGATTTGGTCAGGATTAATGATTTCCCCAGTGCTGAGAAATACAGGCAGAGGCTTATCTATCATGCAATACCATTAGGGAGTGACTCCAAATTTATTTTGCAGCAGGGCAATGACCTCAAACATACAGCCAATGTCATTAAGAATTATCTTCATTGTAAAGAACACGGAGTCCTAGAAGCAATGATATGGCCCCCAAAGAGCCCTAATCTCAACATCAGGATTTCATGAAGAGACAGAAGGATTTCAGCAAGCCTTGCGTCCAGAAAAAATCTGTGGTTACCTTTCCAAAATGTTTGGAACAACCTCCCTGCTGAGTTTCTTCTAAAATTGTGTGCAAGTGTACCTAGAATTGTTGCTGTTATGAAAGCAAAGGCTAGTCACACCAAATACTGATGTGATTTAGATTTCTCTTTTGTTCATTAACCTTGCATTTTGTTTATTAGTGTATTTTTACCAAGACTTCAAATTTTTGAAAGATTTCTTAATGGTATTTTTTCACATCTGCCTAAAACTTACACTGTGCGTGTATGTATATGTGTGTGCTGTTTGTGATATTTCTTCCCTTCTAGATATTCCATGATCAGAGACCCTGTAAAGTTACAGAGCATAGTTGGCATAGCGAGTACTGTAGTGCCTAAGTCGCTAACACTTTCCTGGCTCAATATATTCTGAGTTCGAAACCTCCTATGGCATTAACATTAGTACAAAAACTGAGCCGGAAGCTTCATAGCAGGGATTTCCATGGCCAAGAAGCTGCATGCAAGCCTTACATCACCAAACCACTCCACCAAGTGTTGGACAGAGTGGTGTAAAGCGCACTTCCTCTGTGGGATGTTTTTCAGGGCTTAACCTAATCCCCTTAGTTCCAGTGAAAAGAAATCCTAATGTTTCAGCATACCAAAACATCTTGTACAATTGTACACTTTTAACATTGGAGGAACAGTTTGGGGAAGGCCAATTTATGATCAAGCATGACTATGCCCTATTGAACAAACTACAGATGAGTGAAATTTAGAAAAATTAGAAAGGTTCATATTTATTTTGTTATGAATTAATTTGTTTTGAATCGCTATAAATCAAGTATACCCAGGCAACTCTGCCGTAGGGTGCGGCCACACGGAGTGGCCATGCTGCGGTGAAGAACTGCGCAGCCACTTAGCCCGCAGCTGCCTTTCATTTAATAATGAAGACCGCCCTGTAAAGTCGGTCTTCATTGTTAATGGCCACGTGGCACCTTTAAACAGGGGCTGTACCCACTTCTCAAACTCCAGCGTTCTTGTGCCATACAAGTGGGATCTCTTCTTCTGCCATCTGCTTTTCCTCCTTTTCCACATCGTCTAATATCGATGAGAATATGTCATCAGGAACATCTAGCCCTTCCTCTCTCTGCACCTTACTGACTTTTCTAGGACATGGATACTTTGAAGGATGATTTGGAAGAAGTAAAGCCAGTAAAAGGTATTAAATTACATATTTTAGTTTACGGCTGAACACGGTTCCGGTGTTCCTTGTGGCCTCATACCGTCTCCCTCGTTCGCACTGGCTGTACTAGCTGTGCGCCCACTTACCGAGTCTACCGCATTCTGTCCTCCTGCTGGGTGCAGATTGCGTTCTCCATTCTAGGCGAGGGTCATGCTGTAGACTTACCTTCTCGGTTACCTGACCCTCAGGCTTGGATCTAGGTCCCTACAGTTGGTACCTGTAGTGCCTTTAATACCAGCTGTTTTTGCTTCTGCAACTGCTACCTTCCTGTTGCCCTGGGCAAGCTGCCTTGCGTTCTACTGCAAGGTTTTTCTTAATCCCTTCCTGATGTTGTCCTTGCCTGGGGACTACCCTTCGCTCAGGATTGTCCTCGGTTCCCCCACACCGGGACGGTAGAACCCCTTCCTCTGGTGGCAACATCGACATGGACTTTAGCCTGTCTTGTCTTGGCATCTGTCTGATGCTAGGTGGACCCCTTCGGTTCCTTCCGCCTGCCCTTCTGCTCCCCCACTCTGGTTGGCTACGGGATGAAGTTGCTCGTGGGCCGACGGGTCCAGTTTTGCTAGACTCCTCTGTCCGTGTTACTGGCCTGCACCTGATCACGGGGGTTTTTCCCACTTGCCAGGCGATTCCAGCGGGCACGTTTGTGTTCGCTGCCGTCCGTGCTTCGTCCAGGATCTATTATCGGACTTAGAGTTCTTACCTGGGGTTCTGTGGGAAGCTGGGTGTTCCCCCACTCTGCCTTTCTCTCCCCATGGTTCTGTCCTTTCTCCAGTCCGGCCTGGACCTGGGACTCTGTTCCTTGATGGGTCATGTGTCGGCGCTGTCCATCCTCTCCAGCGTTCCCTGACCCTCTTGGGCCTGTTAAGTCCTTCTAGTGGCTCATTGGTTCCTCTGTACCGTCCCCTGGTACCACCCTGGGAACTACATACTGCATCTCGGGGCTCCAAGGACAGGGCTGTTCTCCGTCCCTTCCTTCCTTCTGGAGGGGTTATCTGCCCTTCTTCTCCACGAGGCCATCGTCCTCTCCGTCTCTGGGAACGGACACTTTGAATGGACGTTGTTCGGGCTTTGCAGTTTTGCTTGGAGATCCCTGGCTTTTTCGGCGCTCTGACCCCTGGGAGGTCCGCGCAAGGGTATAACGGCCTCCAGGATGGCTTTCTCCCGCTTCCTCACAATGGCTATTGCTGCGTTTTCCGCACAAGGGGCAGGGTTCTGTCTTCCATGTCACCGTTCACTCCATTGGAGCGGTTGGTGCCTCCTGGGCCAGAGACATTGGGCTTCGGCCGCGCAATTGTGCAAGGCAGCTGCCGGTCTTCCTTACACGCCTTCCCTGTTTCTACAGGGCGCATACTCGGGCTTTGGCAGATGCTGCCTTGAGCTTGTGCAGGCGGCAGTTCCTTGATGCTTTGGGGTGCTTCGCCTTGGGCTGTGGTCCCTCCCTTCTTGGACTGGGTAAAAATTCTAACAGACACACTTAAAAGTCTTGTAGAAAGCTGTCATAGAAGAGTGGAAGCTGTTTTAGTTTCAAAGGAGAGACCAACTTCATATTAATGCCTATAGATTTAGAATAGATAACATAAAAGGCTCCTGTAGATGTAATGTGCATGTGTCCCAGGACTTTTGTCCATATAGTGTGTATGTGTTCTGGACTTCACACGCATTTGCTTTTCCAGGGTACTCTTGATTACTACACATTTTCAGATACCCCCAAGAAAATGGCAAACAGGAAATTAAGATGGTGAGGGCATATAGATAGAGAGCAGATGATGATGGTGAACAGAAATAAATGACATGGACAGAAACTGACCATAATCTGAACACTTGGCCAGTAAAAAAATAATAAAACAAGATCTAGAACCATGTGTCAATTTAAAAATAAACTTCGCAAATTGACAATAAATAGAATCAACAAAAAAAACTTCAATGCTGGCAGTAAAAAGTGCTGAATACCTACAGATCCCAAACTACACTGACACAACACAAATGTACTAGAACAGGATACTAGCAATTCAAGGATTCTAGAAACAAATGCACCAAGCTCACATGATACCCAGCAACAAAAGAACAGAAGGTCCCCATACACATTTGTGTGTTGTGAGCCTGCAGACAGTGTTGTCTGTATATGGTTCTCCTGGCTCTCCCTTAACAGATTACTTTTTTTTTTTTGTTCTCTCAGGAGATGGCAGAAGTGTCTATCAGCAGCTCTCTCCATATTGACCACAGATACACATTTGGCCGAACCGAACTTGTATGGGAAGTCAGAAGAGATAGCAATTATCCTTTGGAAATCAAGGCCCAGTCTATAAAAAAAACACTGTTAATATTGTGTGCAGAAAGAATCGATGCCTCTGTGGACCAGATTTGCAAGGCTGCCACATAGCCTAATAGCCATACCTTCTATAAACATTATTGACTGAGCATTCTTTTTAACCAGGACTCAGCTTTTGAACTTGCAGTCCTTCAGGCTGTAGAGCCTACCTCACTAAGCCTACTTAATTGGTACTGCTCTTGTGGTTCTGTCATGGGGGGAATTCTGGAAAGTAGGAATTAGTCATATTGGTAGTTGGTTTTAAAGTAGCCCTTCATGACAGCACCCTTATTTTCCTTCCTATGGCTGGTACTATGTAAAATTTTGCATTTGCAGGGTTAAAGATTTGATAAGTTTGTTGCATCCATCCTGGTATAGTAAAAATTGGAAAATATGGGTGCGCCTTTTAATCTCTATGTTCCTGTCCCTACAGAGGTCAAAAAAGCAACCTCCAGTGATGCTGTCATGATGGACTCCTCGAAAACCAATTACCAGCAGCACGAATTCCTAGTTTTTCAAGGCCCCTGATTGGAACAGAGCAAATGATTTTTAGATGATTTTTTTTCAAACTGCAATGATTACTAGAACAGTCCTAATTTATTAATCTATATATGAAAAATGTCTTTATATGAAAACTGCTGCAAAGGCATAGTTTCTCATGAGATTTCTAACTTTTTTTTATTATGTCTGATGCCAATGCTGTCTCTTGTAGGTTTCTGAGTAATAAATAATGTGCCTTGACAAGTTACCTAAATACCTAATTAGCATATGTAATAAAGTACATATTTCTCTACTTTGGGGCCAATACTAGACTTGAGGAAAAAAAATATGGAAAAATGAATTTTTTAGATCTGTTCATATTGTGCAGTGCTACATTATGGTTGTTGCTGTGCCTGTGGGCTGGTGGGGGCCAGTGATGTGGGGCTTATCCTTAAATCGAGAGGGGTGGGGGTGTTGGGATGCTTAGTCTCACCGCCTGCAGGTGCTGTGTTGAGGTGGCGGTGGTCATGTGGCACTGTGCCAAATTAGAGTAGGGACCCACTCAGTGGGCCTATGCATTTTGATCAAAATATATATTCAGTGCCTCAGTTGATGAGGGAGTGCAAGCCATGGGGGACATTTATCAAATCTGCTACCCCTGTTTTGTAGAGCATGTTGCAAGTGATGTCTTGAAGGGAAAAAAAACGCAGCCAGTCGCCACTTTCTTTCACTGAAATAGGTGCAACAACATTAGACGTGTGCTGAAATTAAAAAAAACTAAAAACCACGCACCATGTTCATAAATGTGGCACAGGTTAGCACAATAACTCCAATTAGAGATGAGCGAATTTCTAAAAAATTCGATTCGGCCGGTTCGCCGAATTTTCCAAAAAGATTCGATTTGATCCGAATTTATTTGTGGCGAATCACGTTAAAAACTGCTATTTCCTGTCTGTAGAGAGTCTGTATAATGATGTAGAACACTGTGCCTTGCAGTAACACGCATAGAGAGTCTGCTGTGGTAGTGAAACAATACTGTGAGTCAGTATGACATGCACATGACAGGCGTCGCTCTTCGAATCACTGCACACTTCACTTATTTTGGCAGTTACAGGGCCAAAACTGACCAAATAACTCAAGTGTGATCTCAGCCTTACAGGTCGATGTTAGTGCCAGGTATAAAGAAGCGTGCAGAGGACCAAGATCCTACTGTAGCGTGAAAGAGCGCACTCCTTTTACACCATAGTCACCCGATTCCACATAGATGTCTACAGAACCTGTTCTATTAAACGCTTATACAAGTAAGTAGAGTGGAGAGGGTGTCAGCAGTAAGTTTGTGCTGACATCACTGATTATTTTTCCCTTCCTCTGATCCATCAGAACAATAAAATCCCAAAAAACGAATCCTGTCTGTGGAGCATCCGCCTTCACTTGGTCAGCATTTGGTCAATATCCATCAGTATTGTTAAAGCCAAAAAAAAACAGGAGTGGATCCAAAACAGAGATGACACATGAATGGAATATTTGTATGTCTTCTGTGTTTTGTACCCACTCCTGCTTTTGGCTATCAAATTATAAGCCAATTCTGATGCAAAATAGGGAACATGTCATGCAGACCATTAGAAAATGTGATGTGGTGTTTGACAAGCAGGATATGCTCAACCCATATGCAGTTGTGCATGTATATAGGGGAGCACATCCTGCACTTGTAGTCTGTTGCTAGGAGCAATCAACAGCAAAAAATGCATACAATGGAAGATGCCAGCAACGGACTACAAGTACCACAATAACCATCTTACATACGATAATGTGGATGTGGAGAACAATCAAAAACATAACCATAGCAAAGGCAGGTGCACTCTGTTGCAATACTAAACCCTCACACTGATGTTAAAATTGAGAGGTTAGTTTAAAACATCCTACTAGGAGGACATGTCTTAAGCGCGGACACCACGGCAAGGTCTTTCAAATAGCCCGAGACCCTACCACTCAACCTACCTGTGCCGTATGGGCGATACCAGGAGCCGTTGGGCATTACGGGAGCGTAAGGCCTGACTCACAAACAGCTCATAGTCCGTTGCTGGCATCTTCCATTGTATGCATTTTTTGCTGTTGATTGCTCCTAGCAACGGACTACAAGTGCAGGATGTGCTCCCCTATATACATGCACAACTGCATATGGGTTGAGCATATCCTGCTTGTTAAACACCACACCATGTTTTCTAATGGTTTGTATAATATGTTTGGAGGTGTATAAACTCCAATTTAAATGTGCCTGCTTTTTATCTACAGGCTACATTCAGGTGCACCTGGGAGGCTCTGAGCCATATCAGCCGGTCTCGGGTGGGGCTCACAGGCACCTCCCACCTCCCATTGCAAGCATGGTTACATGCTGGAGGTCACTGGTGAGCTGTTTGTGAGTCAGGCCTTACGATCCCGTAATGCTCAACGGCCCCTGGTATCGCCCATACAGCACAGGTAGGTTGAGTGGTAGGGTCTCGGCTATTTGAGAGACCTTGGCGTGGTGTCCAAGCTTAAGACATGTCCTCCTAGTAGGATGTGTCGAACTAACCTCTCAATTTTAACATCAGTGTGAGGGTTTAGTATTGCCGCAGAGTGCACCTGCCTTTGCTCTGAACATGTCATGCAGGCCTTACACCTGTTACATAGACAGGATCTGTTGTGGGTCTCATTTTTCCTTTCCCTTCTGACAGAACAGAAGAAGGGTCAAATAAATGATGATGTCAGCCAGGTTGATAGACAAAATAGTGAACGAGTCATAAAGTGGGGAGGGTGGGAACAGCATGAGAAGTCCACAGAGTGGCCCTATGACATAGTGGTGAGGTGAAAGCAGCATGAGGTGACCACAGAGTGGCCCAATGACGGAGTCTGGAGGTGGCAGCACCATCAGGAGGATGCCACAGGGTGGCAGAATGACAGTGTGGAGGTGGCAGCAGCATCAAAAGGCCATAGAGTGGCACAATGACAGAGCGTGGAGGGTGTCAGCAGTAAGTTTTTGTTGACGTCACTAATTATTTTGCCCTTCCTTTGATCAGTCAGAACAATAACCCCCCAAAAAACAGATCATGTCTGTTGAGCATCCGCCTTCACTTGGTTAGCATTTGGTTAGTAATCCATCAGTATTGCTAAAGCCAGTGCAGGTCGCAGCGCAGACCCATATGTAACGACTGGTGTACTGGGTGACACGCAAGTATTACGGTCATGTAACCAAGCTATCTACACACAGGCTGCAATTTGTATCTAGACCAAGTATCTAAGGTGATATATTTCATTTGGTTGGCTGTGTGAGGGGGTTGCCCCTGCTTCATCTGTGATGAGGTACACTATTTAGGATGTACTATACACTGATAATCTTGTATGTATCCCTATATTTGCTCCTATTGATATCGGCTGTGTGTATCTGAGAATTTGTAACTGTGTATGTCATCGGAGAGTCAGCTTATTGAGCTATATGGTGCTTTTATATTTGGGACATTGAGCCCTTGATACTATTGTGCCTGTAGTCCCCTGATGATCTGCTGCCCGGCTGGGTGAGCAGTGAAACGCGTCGGGACGGGAGACTATTTTTGTGTTTTGGAACTACGGTTTCCATTACAGAGGACCTTTCATTACCCTAAAAAATCTGAACTAAGTATACAGACATGGAGAGCGGCGCCCAGGGATCTCCCTGCACTTACTATTATCCCTGGGCGCCGCTCCGTTCTCCCGGTATGTCCTCCGGTAACTTCGGCTCAACAGGGAGGAGCCTGCCCTTCCTCTCCTGGGCGTCTCCTTCTTCCAGGCTGTAGCGCTGACCAACCGCAGCGCTCAGCTCATAGCCTGGGAGGTTTTCTTCTCCCAGGCTATGAGCTGAGCACTGCGGTTGACCAGCGCTACAGCCTGGGAGAAGGAGACGCCCAGGAGAACAAGGGCAGGCTCCTCCCTGTTGAGCCGAAGAGCTGAAGTTACCGGAGGACATACCGGGAGAACGGAGCGGCGCCCAGGGATAATAGTAAGTGCAGGGAGATCCCTGGGCGCCGCTCTCCATGTCTGTATACTTAGTTTAGATTTGTTAGGGTAATGAAAGGTCCTCTTTAAGATATACCAATACTATTATGCACCTATTTTTTGTACATAACTTAGGCCTCTTTCACACTTGCGTTGTGAAGATCCGGCGTGCACTTCCGTCGCCGGAATGCACGCCGGATCCGGCACAACGCAAGTGAACTGAAAGCATTTGAAGACTGATCAGTCTTCCAAATGCTTTCAGTGTTACTATGGCAGCCAGGACGCTACCAGCATCCTGGTTGCCATAGCAGCAGTGGGGAGCGGCATACTTACATTCCGTGCGGCTCCCGGGGCGCTCCTGAATGACGTCAGAGCGCCCCGCGCGCATGGATCACGTGATCCATGCGATCACGCGATCTATGCACTGGGGCGCCCTGACGTCATCCTGGAGTGTCCCGGGAGCTGCACGGAATGTAAGTATGCCGCTCCCCCGCTCCCCCTGCTCTTTACTATGGCAACCAGGACTTTAGCGTCCTGGCTGCCATAGTAACCATTGACAAAAAGCTAAACGTCGGATCCGGCGATGCGCGGAAACGACGTTTAGCTAAAGGCCGGATCCGGACTAATGCCCTTCAATGGGCATTAATTCCGGATCCGGCGTTACGGCATGTCTTCCGGATTTTTGGACGGAGACAAATCCGCAGCATGCTGCGCTTTTGTCAACGTCCAAAAAACGTTGACATACTGAACGGAAGACATCCTGATGCATCCTGAACGGATTTCTCTCCATTCAGGATGCATGGGGATAATCCTGATCAGTAGCTTTCCATCCTAGAGACCCGAGGACAGATCTCTAGGACGGAAAGCTAAAACGCTAGTGTGAAAGAGGCCTTACAGAGTTACCGTCTCAACTCAAATAGACATTGACGGACTTTACTGACATTCCGAATTACTCTTTACCTACACTGGTGTTGGGTTCTTTCCTTTTCCAGGGACCCAGTAGGGTATACTAGGAGGTTCCTGACACGGGATCGCCCCTATCGGGCGGCTATTCTGTTTTTAGGCAGGGCAATATAGTTGCTGAGGGCCAGAGTAGGGTTAGACTCTTTCCCCTCTCCCCCACCCGCCTATACGGAACGGAGGTGTTATTTGATCAAGATTTTACAATTTATAAATTTTATAAAAGTTACTTTTTAGTGATATTTTCACGGTGATTCACTTCCTTCTGAGTGATCAGAAGAAGGGTCAAATAAATAATGATGTCAAAAAGGCAAAATAGTGGCCCGGTCATGGAGTGGGAAGGGTGGGAGACCAGCTTGAGAAGTCTAAAGAGTGGCCCAATGACATAGTGTTGAGGTAGCAGCAGCATGAGGAGACCACAGAGTGGCAAGGTGACATAGTGGGGGAGGTGACAGCAGCAGCAGTATGAAGAGAGCACAGAGTGGCCCATTTACATAGTGTTGAGGTGGCAGCAGCATGAGGAAGCCACAGAGTAGACCAATGACATAGTGTTGAGTTTGGGAGAGGCAGCATGGATGATCTAATCTGATGCATCAGGCATTGGTGGGTGGAAATCCTGGCTGATCCACGCCTGATTCATCTTGACAAAGGTCTGTCCGTCCACATTTTGGGTGAACAGGTGCGTTCTCCTTGGGGTAACTATGGCCCCCCGCCGCACTAAACACCTGCTCTGATGCCACATTACTAGCCGGACAGGACAGCTTTTCCAGGGCAAATTCGGCCAGTTGCGGCCACAAATCTAGTTTGTCTGCCCAGTAGTCCAGCGGATCTTCAATGTGGGGTGGCAGGGTGCTGTTCAAGTATGCCACCACCTGCTGGTTCAGGTTCTGTTCCAGGTCTAGCTGCTGCTGGTGAGTAGTTTTTTTCACTAGGTGGGTTAAGAAAGCTGCTCATCATCGATTCTAGACATAAGCTGCTGATGATGGAGCTGGTAATGCTCCTACCTCACCACAGCAGCCATGGCAGTGGAACAAGAGCACAAGAGTCACTGATGTCCTCCTCAACAGTCTCTGAGCCAGGAGCCTGACCATTTGCAACACCAGCCCCCACGCTACTCTCCTCATCACTACTTGCCTGCCTACCAGAGGAAGCAGCGGATGTCTCCTCCAGATCTTGGCTCGGCAGTAGCTGCTGACTGTCCTCTAGTAGCTCGTCCTCACTGTATAGTGGAGCTGAGCCCACAGCATATAATACTTCTCTGGCTAAGGGAACAGAAAAGGACAGAGGCAGGCTAAGGACAGGTGAGGACACAGGGCCTGCTCCCGGGCCATGCCAAGTAAGTTTTGTATCTGACGAACCCACCAACACTTGGCTGGGGTGTCTGATGTCACTTGGGACGAAGTGTATGACTGAGTCAACCATTCAAGAACCGCTGGGTTGCTGGTCAAGACACGACCACCATCTGACACTGGGAGCTCAGGCCTCTGGAAATAACCCCTGCTGCCATGACCCCTTTGCAGTGGCCAGGTTTGGGGTGGCCCCAACGCTACGCTGGGTCCCCCGGACACCATCGAGGTGTCACCACGTGTTGCTGCTCTCTAGAAGGGATGGTAAGGCGTGGTGCACCCTAATGGGAAATAAGTCCAGAGAGTCAGGGTCTGCAGTAAACCAAGGTGCTTCTTTACTGGAGGAATATAGGTACAAAACAATACAGATGAGGCAGTGGGCTGGCTTCTCCAGTCTCCTCCCTGGCAGAAGAAGCGTTTGATGCTGAGGAAAGGCCTGAGCTAGCTGTCCCTCTTTCTCTTCAGAAGGCGGGTACCCTGCTCCAAGGCTGGTGATCCAGGGTCTGTGGTAGCGTATCCTCATCTCAGCGTCTTCTTCTGGTCACTCAGTAGTCTGGCAGAGTCTCCTCTTCCATGCACTGTTCCCTAACTGCAGCACACTAGGGGCTCTGACTGCTCTCCTTATATACAGTTTTTGCTAGACTAGAACCTTCTAGTGGGAAGGGTGGAGTGGAGAAACTCAGGACAAACAGATACATTGTTTCAGCTCCCGTCTGGTATAGACTTACATTAGATCTTAAATGATACTCAATGGCAATGACACAGCAGGTTTTCCAGACAAAAACAAGTTTCCAGACATAACAACATAGCTAAAACCAGATATTTAAATGGTCAGACTGTCTGCTTTTTGGTGGTAAACAAGCCTGGGTTTTTCCCTCCAAAACTTGGTGGTAAACAAGTCTGGGGTTTTCCCTCCAAAACATAGTGGTAAATAAGTCCGGGTTTTTCCCTCCAAAACATGGTCTTCTTTAAACCCTATGGCAGCTGTGGAAAATTACCAGCTTCTCAATCAAAGCCCTAACAGTCTCTCATGATTCATTACCCCTTTTCACAGAGCCATGTAAATACAGTGATAATGAACAGGCTATATATCATAACATATATAAAATACAGTTACACAGTATTAAACAGTGCAAAGTAACCCTTTTAGGTAAAATAAAGAAAGAAGTTTTAACTTTGCATAGGGGAAATAGGCAAATGTCCAAATGTCAAAGTACTCCCTGCTCCAGGGCATGGCACCTTACTCTGCTGCAAACCGTGCCTGTGCCAGAAACATTTAGGCCTCTGCCTCTCCACTGTGCAGGGCCTGTCACTTCTCTGTCTGACATACTCTTAGATCAAATAAGTAAATAAAAAGGAAATTAATACACCCCAAAAAAGGCTGTAGTTTTATCACTTTACCACACAATGGCAAATAATACTTTGTTTGCCACTAATACACAACAAAAAAGGCTTTAGAACATATAACTGCACTACTGAACGGCAAAAATTTTTTTTGGGGGGGAACTAATACATGCCAAAAAGTGCTGTAATTTGCTTACTTCACTACACAACAGCTTAATAAGCCCTTTTTTCCCACTAATACACGCCCAAAAAAGCTTTGGAAAATATAACTGCACCGCTGAATGGCAAATAATCCTTTTTTTGCCACTAATACATGCCCAAAAATCTTCAAAATATATAACTGCAATACTGAATGGCAAATAATACTTTTTTTCCCACTAATACATGCCAAAAAAGGCTTTAGAACATATAACTGCACCCCTGAACGGCCAAAAAGGCTTTAGAACAAATAACTGCACCACTGAACAGGAAATAATACTTTTTTTGCCACTAATACACAACAAAATTGCTTTAGTACATATAACTGCACTGCTGAATGGTAAATAAGACATTTTCCCAGTTATACATGCCAAAAAAGGCTTTAGAACATACTGTATAACGGCACTGCACAACGGTTAATAAGACATAGAAATATTTCCTAGTAATACACCCTGTTAATAGCTGCATCACACAGCACTTGCACCCCAATAAAAAGAACAGTTTGCTGGAATTACAGAGGTATCATCTATTACAAACCTGAAAGCAGCAGTATAATGGCAATTTGGATCCCCAGTTGGTGCAGCAAGTTGTAATAGGATTGTTCCTATTACCCTGGCTGTAAACTCCCCTATTGGACCCTGTTCTGTTTTTAAGTCTTTTTACTCAGGAAAATTCCTATGGAAAGCTTGCTAAACCACTGCAAAGGTGTGCTGTCTCTGTTGTTTGCCCATGTACCAACTTTTTGAACGTTTACTGGATTCTGACCATCTGCTGCCTGACCTGTGCCTGACCTCCGTATTGACTCTTTGCTGCCTGACCTGACCTCGGCCTGTCCCTTTCTACAGTTTTGCATGACCTTCTGCATGCTTGTCTTTGATCCCCGTGTGTCAGCTGTCAATCATACAGAGACTCACATGATTGCCAGGAGCAAATCCTGCAGTATCTTAATACCATTTCAACCCAACTGGATGCCTTGACCTCTACCCCAACTGTACCATCACCTAAAGCCGTAGTGTTTGCACCATCACCTCCGTCAGTCACAGTCTCCAATGCTTCCAGTCTACTCCTTCCATTCCCCCCACAATATGAGGGAGCTACTAAGTCTTTCTGAGGGTTCCTGAACTAGTGCACCATCCACTTTGAGCTATTTGTTGACCAGTTTCCCACCAACCGGTTCAAGATAGCATTCTTGGTTTCCCACCTGCCTGGTGAAGCAGTTGCCTGGGATACTCCTTTCTGGGAATGCAGAGACTCACTGACCAACAATCTCCAAAAATTATGGGATACCTTTACAGTCTCATTTCTTCTACGCCTCCACCAGGACAACCACATGGTCTGGGAACATGCTATACAATTCCGTTCCCTTGCCTCAGAATTGTCATGGAACAACAAGGCCTTGATGGCAGCTTGTTGGGAGGGACTGTCAGGGTGCATAAAACATGAACTGACAGGTTGTGACATCCCATTTGCTCTAGATGATCTTATTAATCTGGCTACCCAGATTGATCTCCAATTTAAAGAGTGTCTCAAGGAACCTGCACATGAGAGGAGAGTTCCCAGGTCGGCACCTACGGTTCAGAAGCCCATGCTTCCATCCCCTGCATCCTTGCTGTGGAGCCTATGCAACTGGACAAGGTTCAATTCTCTGAGGAGGAGATTCAATATATGCATCAAAATATGCATGTATTGCGGAGACAAAGGACCCCATATGTGAACCTGTCCCCTTGAGGCTTGAGCATCTAGGTTTGATGGGAGAGATGACCCTGGGCAAAGTCAAATTCTCTACAAAACTGATATTTCCTGTCTCCCTGTCATGCAGTGAGATTCAGTTTGCTGTGCAGGCCTTCCTGGACTCTGGCTTGGCAGGAAACTTCCTGTATCTGGACTTTGTAACCTAATATTCAATTCAAAATTCCTTCAAGTGGGAATTTTTCCTATTGGGACTGCCCTGGCTTCACATGCACAGTCTTAGATTTGAACTTGGAGCAGATTTTCCATTGGGTTTTGTTTGTCAATCCCACTGTCTGGCATCTGTACAGCTTGCCTGAATTCCACAAGTTTTTCAGAATCTATCTCCTGCAAGCTAAAAAGTTGTATTTAACAAAAAGGAGACTTAGACTTTGCCACCACATCTTTCCAATGATTGTCCCATTAACCTGATGCCAGGAACATCATCCACCACATGGCCCTGTTTACCCATTGTCTCTGCCTGAAACACAAGCCATGTCAGACTATATCATGGAAAACCGTGAAAGGGGCTTTATCCGAAAGTCCTCTTCACCTGTAGGTCCCAGTTTCTTCTTCATGAAAAAGAATGGCGGATCCCTTTAGCCATATATTGTTTACCATGGTTTGAATAAAAGCACCTTAAAAACAAGTACCTTTTGTCACTAATCTCTGAGCTCTTTAATAGGCTCCATGGAGCCTGGATCTTCACGAAGTTGGATCTCCAAGTAGCCTACAGTCTGATCTGGATATCTGGCAGAACACTTGTAACATCGGAGATAGTCACAATGAATATCTTGTCATGCCCTTTGGTTTCAGTAACACTCCTGCTGTTTTTTAGGAATTTGTTAATGATATCTTTCATGATCTCCTCTATGTCTGTGTAGAGGTCTATTTGAACGATATTCTGATCTTTTCGCCCAACCAGACTTTACATCAGAGACTGGTATGCATTGTCCTCCAGTGCTTGAGAGAGAACAGACTGTATGCGAAATTTGAAAAGTGTATCTTTCAAAAAAATCTCCTGGGTTACAATATCTCTGATCGTGGTATTGAAATGGATTCAGAGAAGTTGTCTGCTGTCTTGGACTAGCCTTGTCCTACTGGCCTACAAGCTATACAGAGGTTCCCGAACTTTCCCAATTATTACTGACAGTTTTACACTCTGACCGTTCCAATTTCTACTTTTAGCCGAAAAAGAGCTTCACAAGTCCAAGAACAGCCTTTTTAAATAATGAAATTGTCCCAGTTGAAATACATTTTTGTTAAATTGCACAGAAGTCTTCATATCAAGGTTTCCAATTCTCTTTACACTGAGAAAATGATGGTAATATTGTGCTGTAATACTGTATGAAAAAGGGACAAGTACAGCAGGGATTGATGGATAAAGTAGGCTGTTTTCATCTTACTTTGTATTACTACAATCAGGGGCGTAGCTAACGGCTCATGGGCCCTGGTGCAAGAGTTCAGCTTGGGCCCCCCTTCCCTCAGTGCTTTGTGTGTCTTCTTATGCGGCACAAGGGTCTTTGGGCCCCCTCAGGCTCCTGGGCCTGGTAGCGACTGCTACCTCTGCATCCCCTATAGCTACGCCCATGACTACAATCATGAAAATGTAATACTGGTTGAAAAATGCAGGACAAGTTATCATTTGATCCGAGGAGTAGAATGGTGCAGCACATCAAAGCCTGCATGCACAATAGATTCGAAAAATGTAGATTAGGGTTGTACTGTTATTATGCATCACTTTGGGTGTTTTATAATTACATACACGTTCTTACATTTGTATCAGAGTATAATAATAATCCACTCGCATCAAGACAATTTACGTTTGGCTTGCTAGTAGAAAGCATTATGAGTATGGACAGTTTTACACTCTGACCGTTCCAATTTCTACTCTTAGCCGAAAAGGAGAAAAAGGAAGGGAATGGACGCCTGAGGCGGAATCTGTATTTGATACTCTCAAGTGGGCTTTCTCTTTAGCTTCGACTTTGGGTCACCCTGATGTCTCATTTCTTCCTTGAGGTGGATGTGTCATCCATGGGAGTCAGAGCTGTCCTTACTCAGAAAAATTCCTATGGAAAGATGGTCGCCTGTGGCTCCATCATAGACAGGGAACTGCTAGCCATAAAGTTCACGTACAGCAACAGGTTTTCCTCATCATCCTATGGAAGAGTGGAATATTTTGTCCCCTACATTCCACACAAGGGACAAGCTTACCATGAAAAACAACAATAAAATTAGTATACAGATCCTATAAATTCCCCCTCAGTACCAAGAGATACATGTTTTATTTTGTCCTTAATGGCACCTATATAGATTGCACCTGCGTTGTACTCCATGGATTTCTTTTGCCATGAGTAGTATCACGGGCATATCTGTATCTATGATGCATCTGTTCAGTATCTATCATGTGTAGTGTTTTTATTAGGGGATGTCCCTGATTGTATGACTTCAGTGATGTTGATAACTTAAACCCCTCTTCGATGAGGGGGGTTTCTGGTGCAGAAGACCCTCTATCGATGCGCTATGGAAGACTTTAGCAGAGAAGAGTGGGAACACACAGGGGTTCTGCATTGCAGATCACTGCTCCTGCCTGTGCCCACTCCGCTAAAGCCTGGAATAGCCTACTGCAGCTCCACAGAGGAATCCATACACCACTAACATTTCAGTGGTGTATGAGTGGACAGATTCCAAAGCACTATAGCAACTTGCAATTCAGGTGCCTGTTTTGTAAGTAAAATGTTAAAAATTAATAAAGTATATTACAAAAATTTGGTGGCATTTACAATAGTTTTTAATAAAGTTCTTCAAAAGTTTAGGTACATTTTTTCTGTTTACCTATTGATTTTAATCCACATGAAGGTTGAATGAATTTCTGATTACTTATGTTGAATTGTTCCTGAATTACAGCCTGTTTTAGTTTATATTTCCCTTCACAATTCTGCAGGTTTTAGAGCTGAAATCTCCCACTTTGCTGGCATAGTTTAAAGGGCACATTTCTGATGGCACTATTCTTCTTAGAGGGCATTGTGGCTGTATTTATGGGGGTTGTGACATGCCATTTAGTATTATATTTGTTTGTTTGTTTGTATTACCGATTGTTAGATTATTGTATTAGTTAGCAAAAAAATATATTTACAATATTTTTAGCTAAGCTCAAGGGGGCCTTTTAGGAAATCCAGATAGTTTAGTTAGTACTTACGCTTCTGTTGCACTGACGATGCTGCTGTCTCCCTGCACTCAAACAGGCTGCAGGCTCCTCCAATCAGGTCCAGATGTGTACTTTTAATTTAACATTATATAATAATATAACATAATGACATAGTTCATAATGTTGAAAAAAGACATAAGTCCATCAAGTTAAACCAAGGGATAGGTGGGGATGTAAATTTGGAAAAGGGGAGTGAGACCCAAACTTCTACACATTTTCATAAGTATTTTACCTGCTAATTAAATTCAGATAGTAGCACATCTTTTTTTTAATGTTTTATTATGTGATTGTATATTTTTTTTATTTCCTGAACATTATTATGGGGGCTGTCATCTTGCTTGAGCTGTTCTTAACAGAATTTACAAAGCATAAAAGTATGCTTTATGACAGCCCCATGGGCCATAGACACAATGGACTGGAGGGGACGTTATTGACTTCTCAGGGAGAGTTCTGTGCCCTGTGCAGAGGTCATTGTCCAAGGATAGAATAGATAATCACTTACAATCACCCATTGTGAATGGTGGATCCTGTCTTATCTACACACAGAGGTGATATCATTACAGGCAGAATTAGAATGAGTTAACTGCAGTACATTAATCGGTACAAACCAAGAAGTGGTGCTAACTATTGGACATACTCACCAGTTCAAAAACTGCAGGATTTGGTTTTCGTTTAAATATAAAAAGTGACATGAAAAATTAAAGATAACATTATCAAAAATATATTTAAAAATATGTTAAACATGCAGCAACCAGCAGGTCATTTTCTGATGAGAATTCATCTAAGCCTTTTTTACAACTGTCCACTGTTCCTGCTGGGACCACGTCCTGAGGTAGACTGTTCCACAGATTTACAGTTCTTACAGTAAAGAAGCCTTGACGCCTCTAGAGACTGTCATTTTTCTTCTCTAAATGGAAGTAGTTCCCCCTTGTCTTTTGAGGAGATTTTACATGACACACAGTTTTTACATATTTGTACAGGTCATGTCTCCCCTTAGACGTCTCTTCTTAAGACTAAACTGTAATTCTTTTAATCTTTCCTCATAACTAAGACCCTCCAAGCCCCTTATCAGTTTAGACGCTCTTCTTTGTACTTTTTCCAACTCCAGGGCATACTTTCTATGGACTGAAGCCCAGAACTGAACTGCATATTCCAGATAAGGCCACACCAAAGCTTTGTAAAGTGGTAATATTACATCCCTGCCCCCCAAGTCAATGCCTTGTTTAATATATGACAATATCCTGCTAGCCCTAAAAGGAGCTGACTGACATTGTATGCTGTTATTTAGTCTGTGATCTACAAGAACACCCAAATCCTTCTCCTAGTTTTACTCCTCTAGGATTTGCAAAAAACAAGAAACATTAGATCCACAGCCACCCCTCTGTCCAAGCTTCTTTTCACATCCTCCCTCTTCTACTCAACTTCTGTACTTGGTAATCCATGCTTGTTATCACTTATGATATAACACTCACATACTCCTGTATAGAGCCCTTGGAGAGTCCTTCAAACATTTTTCCTACAACAGAAGTTAAGCTTACAGGTCTATAATATTACATAATAGTAAATGCATGCAGCAGTATTTGTCTGGCCAAAATCTGGCAGATCCCGCTGGATCGCCATTGGATCCCATTATAGTAAATGGGGATCTGGTAGTGTGCACTATACTGGATAAGGTAACTCCGGCAATTTGTTCCTCTGTCGGAACAGACTTGTGGATTACTTTTAGTGCAGATATGAATGTAGCCTAAGCAATATTTTAATTCTGACATTAATTTCAACCGTAGGTTGGGTGGCCCAGGTGTCATCTTGTTCTGGCTAATAAGCTATCACTGAAAAAGTTGGACTGCTTTTTCTCCAAAACATACAAAAATATGATGCCAGACAAGCAAATGTAGAGAAAGTAAATTAGGCTACTTTCACATCTGTGCTGTCCTGTTTTGATATATGGCACAAGCTCTCAAAACCGCAGCACAATGCTTCAGTCTTGTCTCCATTCATTGTCAATGGGGAAAAAACGGAACAAACCGGAACGGAGTGCACCAGAATGCATTCTGTTCCAGTTCTTTGTGTTCCCATTTTGGACACAAAAAGGATGCTCAACCTGCCGCCCTCCAGCTGTTGTAAAACTACAACACCCACTATGCCCTGCTGTAGGCTGATAGCTGTAGGCAGTCCGGGCATGCTGGGAGTTGTAGTTTTACCACAGCTGGAGGGCCCCAGGTTGGGCATCCCTGGTTTACATGGTTTTAGTGCCAGATCCGGTTTCCTAATTTTCAATATAATACAAGCGGATCCGTTCAGAATGGATGCAGCCGGTTGTATTATAACAGAAGCGTTTTGCTGTGGTTTTGAGATCCCATGCCGGATCTTAAAACGGGACAGCAAAAGAGCAGATGTTAAAGTAGCCTTACATACAGCAGAGCTTCACAAGTCCAAGAATAGCCTTTTTAAATAATGAAATTGTCCGAGTTAAAATACATTTTTGTTAAATTGCACAGAAGTCTTCATATCAAGGTTTCCAATTCTCTTTACACTGAGAAAATGATGGTAATATTGTGCTGTAATACTGTATAAAAAAGGGACAAGTACAGCAAGGATTGATGGATAAAGTAGGCTGCTTATATGTTCACGAATAGGAAATTATAAAATGCCATTCAAGTAGTTTTTTTTTTTGTAATAACTGATTGGTGGTAAAATCTGGAACTTTTCCAACATATTTTTGCATACCCTTAAATATTCCACCTTTCATTTTTCACAGCTCCTTTGGAAAATGAAAGATGGAATCTGATTGGTTGCTATGGGTAACTAAGCCAGTTCTACTTTACACCAGTTTTGATAAATCTCCCCCTAGATGTCAGACTTTAACCAAAAAAGAAAATCCTGTTTATAACTAAGGTGCCAATTAAAGACTGTAGTTGCCAATATGCCTGTTTTTTGAGCTTGATAAATGTGCCCCATTATGTTGTTGAGCCAGGCTGGAAATCTGCACCAAAATAAGAAATTAAATGTGGTGTGGATTTAGGCACATAACTCATAACATTGCCATAGATGAAATCCGTGGAAGAATTCTGCAACAGATAGATTTAAAAATCCCC
Organism: Bufotes viridis; assembly: GCA_033119425.1. Classification (NCBI taxonomy): domain Eukaryota; kingdom Metazoa; phylum Chordata; class Amphibia; order Anura; family Bufonidae; genus Bufotes; species Bufotes viridis. The sequence continues at coordinate 469,596,347 of CM065589.1, forward strand.
ATGTGAGTGATCTGGATATGTGAAAACCATAATGAGGCGCATTTACTAAAGTGTCTGTTCCTGTTTTTAGTACAAAAAAATGCTGCTCTAGACTGTCTTATTTTTTAGTTGCATATTCCACTGAAATTGTGCCTATTTTTGAGGCTTTTGCACCTCCTTCAACAATTTTTAGACTAATTCAGAAGTTTTCTGACTTTTGCGACTTTTTTCCAATTTATTTATGAAAGTGGGGTTTTTTTGCACCTGAATTTTAGCTCAAAACAGTCTAATTTCTAATCCACTCCAGGTAAGTAGTAAAGTGCGACTTTATTTGCATTAAAAGGCGTAGTTTCTGGGAGACGTGTGACTTTTTTCCGCAAAGATGTGACTTTTTCATGCACAAATAAATTAGACCAGTCTAAGGCCCCTTTCACACGAGCGAGTTTTCCGCGCGGGTGCAATGCGTGAGGAGGACGTATTGCACCCGCACTGAATCCGGACCCATTCATTTCTATGGGGCTGTGCACATGAGCGGTGATTTTCACGCATCACTTCTGCGTTGAGTGAAAATCGCAGCATGCTCTATATTGTGTGTTTTTCACGCAACGCAGGCCCCATAGAAGTGAATGGGGCTGCGGGAAAATCGCAAGCATCCGCAAGCAAGTGCGGATGCAGTGCGATTTTCCTGCATGGTTGCTTAGCAACGGGACAAGATCTTTATTATTTTCCCTTATAACATGGTTATAGGGGAAAATAATAGCATTCTTAATAAAGAATGCATAGTAAAATGAAGTGGAAGGGGTTAACTTACCTTAGCCACTTGATCGCGTAGTTGCGATCTCTTCTGTCTTTCCCTGCATCAGTTAAGATCTAAAGGACCTGTGATGAGGTCACATCACATGGTCCAATCACATGGTCCATCTTACCATGGTGATGGACCATGTGATTGAACCATGTGATGTGACGTCATCACAGAGTCCTTTAGATCTTAGCTGATGCTGGGAAGAGAGGACAGATCGCAACTACGCGATCAAGTGGCTAAGGTAAGTTAACTTTTATTATTTTTAACCCCCTCCACTTCATTTTACTATGCATTCTTTATTAAGAATGCTATTATTTCCCCTTATAACCATGTTATAAGGAAAAATAATCAATTCTCCAGAAGACCCGAAAATCGGACTTCAGTGATGAAGTCCGGCTTCGGGTCTGGGTACCAAACATGGCGATTTTTCTCACGCGCGTGCAAAGCGCATTACAAACGTTTGCACCCGCGCGGAAAAATCGCGCATATTCCCGCAATGCACCCGCCTCTTATTCGGGCGTCAAACATGACGCCCGTGTGAAAGAGGCCTAAGTGATTATAAACCTGTCTGAAAAACAACCACCAGCGGTCAAACTGCAGAGAGACAGAAGACGGCAAGTGCTCACTGCCGCTCATCACTAGTGGTCAGCACTAAAATCCACAAAATCACAGAACATGTCCTATTTTTGTCCGCATTACGTTCTATTAGGGGCTGGACGTTCCTCAAAATGCAGAATGCAGACGGACGGTATCCGTGTTTTGAAGAGCTGCAATTTGTGGACCGCTAAACAACCAACGGTTGTGTGCATGAGCACTAAGGCTGGGTTCAGACTTGAGCGTATTTGATACGCGTGTTTTACGCGCGTTTCTGTCGCGTGTATTACAGCGCGTTTTTGGCAATAGGAAACACGCGTCGTACGCGCGTTCGTGTAATTGACCACTGTGGCGTCAATCACAATACGCGCGACAATATGCCCCAAAGAAGCTCCTGTACTTCTTTGGGCGTAGGGCGTTTTACAGCGCGTTCGTATGCTCTGTAAAACGCTCAGGTGAGAACCATGCACATACGCTGGGTTCACACCTGAGCGTTTCTGAGATGCGCGTTTTCCATGCATTTTTGTCGCATGTTTTATGTGCGTTTTTGTGCGCGTTTTTGGCAATAGTAAACGCGCGTTTGTGTGATTGACTGCAGTGTTGGCTTCTTTCCAAACTGTGCCTAGCACCTGGAGTTTGGCCTTTCCAGCATGTTGCAAATTCATAAACGTGCGTTAGAAAGCGCGTTTTCAGTGTCAAAAACGCGCAAAATACAAGCGTTGCGCATTCCCATTGAAGTCTATGGGCCAAAACGCCCCAAAACGTGACAAACGCCCCAAAAAAAGCTCAAGTACTTGTTTATGCGTCGGGCGTTTTTCAGCGCGTTCGAACGCGCTGTAAAACGCGAAAATGTGAACCAGTCCCATAGGGAAGCATTGGTTTGTATCGGTTATGCGTTTTACAGTGCGTTTGAACGCGCTGTAAAACGCGCAAGTGTGAACTGAGGAATAGGGAAACATGAGTTTTCGCCTGTTGAGCGTTTTACAGCGTGTAGGAATGCGCTGTAAAACGCTCAAGTGTGAACCCAGCCTAAGGGTAACTGCGCACAGTGCAGGTTACATGAGGGCTTTCTATGCGGATTTTCACATGACAAAACTGCGGTGTAATAATTTATTGTGCCATTCCACACCATATGAAGAATGTTTTTCCACATAGATTTCAAATCAGCACCAATATCCACACCAAAAAACAAACAAAAATGTAATAAATAATGCTGATTTATGTGTGTGGTTTTTGTGCAGTTTTGGTGCAGATTTCTTGGAGATCTGCTACAAACAAATATGTTTATATATTTTCTGACAGATTATGGGTGTTTCCACATTTTTCTTTCTTTTTTTGGCTTGTAAAACACCATGAAATGTATGCATTCTTTAAAAGTATTTTTTGGGTGGCATTTTTCAATCACACAACACTTTACTTGCATTTTATTTCACACGTTTCTATAAAACACCTGAAAAAGCCACACAGTATGCTGCAATATGAGAAAAGAAATGACAATAAAAAAACAGAGCAAAATAAAAACCCCACAGTCTTAAAACTGCTTTACAAAAAAAAAAAACTACTTGAATGGCATTTTATAATTTCCTATTCGTGAACATATAACATTCGTCTGCTGTGTCCATTTTTTATGTGTTACATGTTTGGGAAAAAAAACTTGCTGTGGGAGCCAGCAGAGTTTCATCTATGATCAGTTTATCATGTGGGGCCCCTCTAAGGCTTCTTGCACACGACCATATGCCACAGCACCTATTGTCCCGCACTCATATGAGTGCGGGACAATAGCCCCGCGGCGGCACAACGTGCACAGCATTATTGTAATCTATGATGCTGTGTGCTCCCATGCGCACAATCAATGGCGCTCCAGGACATATGGCCCGCTCACGGACCGTTTGTCTCGGAGGGCATGCAGTCATGTGCAAGAGGCCTAACAAAAAGGAATTGTCCAATTCAAACAACCATTCTAAACAGCCTGTTGACTATACATGTTCGGGCGCTCGGCACATATCACTGCATGGAAATTTCTAAATGTCGTAGCTGAGATCACAGCTGCATGCTAATCATGCAGCTGCGGCAGTGGGAAGCCATAAAGAAGGTGGGGACACTTTTATACCATCCTTGCCTTCCCCATTTCTCTATAGACAGTGCTCAACGAGGGCTGTGTATAGAGATCAGGAAGCAGAAATGCTGCTTCTTGCTCCAGTCCCCACGGGCATCTGATCCCCAGGGGCTGGGAGGCTGCACAAGCTACTGGGACAGCAGATCCAGGTCAGCTCTTCAGTGAGAAGAACAGAGAAAAAAGGATTTGTTATTTTGAGCATCAGTTATGAATCTGATCAGTTTGCATCAGACCTCTGACGGAAGTGACACAAATTGATGCTCAAAATAACAAATCCGTTTTTTTTCTGTTCTTCTGACAGATCAAAAGAATGAAACGCTAAATGGTGATGTCAACTCAGCCTAAATTCTATAACTGTGTTTATATAACCGAATGGGAAAAAAAGTTATGGCTTTCAAAAAATGGAAAATGCACCTGGTCAGAAAGGGGAGGCCTCTTTCAGACAAGAGTGTCCAGTGAGGAAAACATGCTCCGTGTGGGAACGTGATTTCCTGTTATGGACACTGTTCGTTTCACAGGATTGCAACTAACAGAAAAATGAAAAATATACAAGATTAAAGGGGTTTTCCGAGTCTTACATATTGATGACTTATCCTCTGGTGCCTTCTCAAATAGGTGATCGGCGGGAGTCCCGGATGTCGGATCCCCACTGATCTGATACTGAAGACCTATTCAGAGCATAGGTCATCAGTAAAAAGTCTCGGAAAACCCTTTTAAGGCCTCATGCACACAAGCGTATTTTCTTTCCGTGTCCGTTCCGTTTTTTTTGCAGACTGTATATGGAACCATTCATTTCAATGGGTCTGCAAAAAAAATGAATTTACTGCGTGTGCATTCCATTTCCGTATGTCCGTATTTCCGTTCTGAAAAAAAATAGAACATGTCCTATTATTGTCTGCATTACAGACAAGAATAGGACTGTTCTATTAGGGGCCAGCTATTCCGTTCCGCAAAAAACAGAATGCACACTGACTGTCATCCGTATTTTTTGAGGATCCCTTTTTTGCGGACCGCAAAATAAATATGGTCGTGTGCATGAGGTCTAAGGCCCGTGCTGCGGACCGCAAATTGCAGTCCGCAATGCATGAGCACCGACCGTGGGGCAGCCGCATGCGGAACGCAGACCCATTCACTTGAATGGGGTCCGCAATCCGTCCATTTTGCAAAAAGATAGAACAAGTTCTATTTGTTTGCGGAACGGAAGCACTGAACGGAACCCTATTCCGTGCTTCCGTTCCGTATCTCTGGATTTGCGGGACCATTCAAGTGAATGGGTGCGCATCCGTGATGCGGAATGCACACGGCCGGTGCCCCGTGTATTGCGGATCTGTAGTATGCAGGCCGCAATACGGCCACGGCAGGGCAACGGCCGTGTGCAAGAGGCCTAAGGATGATAAAGTTGAACAGTGTGAAAGTGCAAAGAATACCATGATCTACTCGCATCAGCCAAAGGGTTACTGAAATGTAACACTGATATTATCTATCAAAAGGAAAACTGTCAAAAACCGTATTTTGACCGCTTTTTCCACCGCTTGCTTGGAAAGATTAGGACCCAAATCATCAGACAGATAAGGGATTAACTTTTATTTGCAGGGTAGTCAACGTGTTTCGATAGCTGGATTGCCCTCTTCATCAGGACTGTATACACTTATAATACCTTGATGTCTCCTGTCCCTTTTCGAGCTCCTATATGTTTGCATTCCCTGAAGGATGTCCAGTATACGTCAGTGTTTCAGTGTCTCTCGTGTGTATTACAAGGTGTGGGATGCCTCAAGGCACTGCATTCCACACAATCCAATCTCAGTATGACGTGCTGTGATGATGGCACGATGTAAAAACAATTGCTTCCCTCCTTAGGTGTGTCCCCTTTTGTCATGCTGAGAAGTGACCACTCTTCAGTCACTCCTAGTTTTTATTTTGTCTTTAATTAGCGAAGAAAAAGTTTTCCAAAGAATCACAGAGTGGAATAACTTCTCCTCTAGGCTGTTATTAGTTCTAGAAATGTCAGCCGAAACCCTGACAATCCAATGTGTAGGACAGGACCCCAACTGACTGCCCAGAGCATGTCCCATCCTCTGTTTTCCAGGACACTTTGACAGCAGCTTATCTCAGTCTCTGCAATTGAATAAGGCTTCGTTCACATTTCTGTGTCAGTTTGACATATGTGAAAAATTCAGTCCGTGTTTTATCTGTGAAGATGTCCATAAAGGATCCGTGTTTGGTCTGTGTTTTGCCCTGCAAATGTCATCTACGCAGGGCTAAAGCATCTCTTATCAGTGGCCAGTGAAAAATGGGTGCAACACAGATACCATCCGTATTGCATCCATGATATTTACAGACTCGTAGACTTCAATGGGCATATTTGGTCTGCATCATTCACATAAGTAGTGCATGTCTCTGTGATATTTTTCACTGACCCACAGTAAAAAAAATACTGATGTGTGAACGGGACACAGTAGATCCACTGACAGCATAGGGCCTTAGTCTCCCTAATAAGAATGAGCACCCCCAAGAGTGCTCTCTGTGTCTCTCTCTGACTCTCACTACAGGTTATTATCTATATGGATAATTTGCATTTTTAACAACTTTTTAATTTACATATTTAATATCTGTTTAAATATGTATGTGAAATAGTTGTTAAAAACACAACACATAGGGCTCTTTCACACAATTGGCTCCGGATGCATTCAGGGTGCGTGCAGTGAAACTCGCACCATATTGCAAGAAAGTTCAGTCAGTTTTGTCTGTGATTGCGGCCAGTTGTTCAGTTTCTTTCTGTGCGGGTGCAATGCGTTTTGATGCGTTTTTCACGCGTGTGATAAAAAAACTGAAGGTTTACAAACAACATCTCCTAACAACCATTAGCAAATGCAGAATATAGAACATGCTGTGATTTTCACGCAACACATAAGTCATAACAAATGACAAAACAGGTGCACACTGCGGTCTTACTAAGCCCTCAAACTGATGTTAAAGAGGACCTTTCACCGATTTAAAAACTAAAAACTACCTATACCTGCGGGCAGAGCGGCGCCCAGGGGTCCCCCTGCACTTACTTGTATGTCTGGGCGCCGCTCCGTTCGCCCGGTATAGGCTCCGGTGTCCAAGCTCCCTCTGTTGTATGGGGCGGGGACTTTGTATCAGGCGTGTCCCTTGCTGCAGAGCTGGCCAATCACAGCGCACAGCTCATAGCCAGGCTATGAGCTGTGCGCTGTGATTGGCAGCTCAGCAGCAGGGCACGCCTCATACAGTGCCCGCCCCACAGCCAAGGAGCTTGGACACCGAGGCCTATACGGGCGAGCGAGCGGCGCCCAGGCATACTAGTAAGTGCAGGGGGACCCCTGGGCGCCGCTCTGCCCGCAGGTATAGGTAGATTTTAGTGTTAAAAGAGGTGAAAGGTCCTCTTTAAAATTGAGAGATTAGTCAACATGTCCTGCAGTGGAGGACATGTCTTAAGCCCGAGCACTACGCCAAGGTTTCTCAAGTAGCTCGGGACCTAACACTCACCAACCTGTGCTGTATGGGCAATACCAGGGGCCAGTGGGCTAAATTACAGGAATGTATTAGGCCAACTTGCAGCAGACTCCTCAGTTACCTCCAGCATGTAACCATGCCTGCAATGGGAGGAGGGAGAAGGCTGTGAGCCCCACCCAAAAGACCGCAGTGTGCACCTGTTTTGTCATTTGTTATTACTATATTGTTATATTACTTATTACATCCACACAATTGCCATCTTGTGTAGGATGTCTATTGTGGTACTTCTGGTCCGCTGCTGGCATCCTCCACCGTATGCATTTTTGCTGGGGATCGCCATTAGCAACAGGCCACAAGTGCAGGATCTGCTCCCCTGTATATATATGCACAACTGCATTTTTGGGTTGAGCACAACCTGCTTCATGCCACCTTTCAGTTGGTTCGTGTATAAACACATAAGTCATGCGTGAAAAACAACGCTCATGTACACAGACTCATTGAAATGAATGGGTCAGGATTCACTGCTATGTGTTCACGTCATGCACTGCACCCGCGCGGAAAACTCGCTCGTGTGAAAGGGGCCATAGAATTTTATTGAAGAAAAGTGTCATACATTTCTATCCCAACCTTTAACCACATCAGCCCCCTAGCTTAAACACCCTTAATGACCAGGCCACTTTTTACAATTCCGCACTACACTACTTTTACCGTTTATTGCTCCATCATGCAACTTACCACCCAAATGAATTTTACCTCCTTTTCTTCTCACTAATAGAGCTTTCATTTGGTGGTATTTCATTGTTGCTCACATTTTTACTTTTTTTGATATTAATAAAAATTTAGCGAAATTTTTGCAAAAAATTGACATTTTTCACTTTCTGTTGTAAATAAAAAATAAAAAAAAATTACATTTCTATATAAATTTTTCTCTAAATTTATTGTTCTACATGTCTTTGATAAAAAAAAATGCAATAAGTGTATATTTATTGGTTTGGGTAAAAGTTATAGCGTTTACAAACTATGGTGCAAAAAAGTGAATTTCCGCATTTTGAAGCAGCTCTGACTTTCTGAGCGCCTGTCATGTTTCTTCAGGTGCTAGAATGTCAGGATAGTATGAATACCCCCCAAATCACACCATTTTAGAAAGAAGACACCCCAAAGTATTCGCGGGGGCATGGTGAGTTCATGTATCATTTCATTTTTTTCCACAAGTTAGCGGAAAATGACACTTTCTGAGAAAAAAATAATAATAAAGTTTTCATTTCTGCTAACTTCTGGCAAAAAAAAATAATAATGTTCTGGCATTTTGGGCGGGGCTAAATTGTGAGCTGCCCTGTAAAGCCTAAAGGTACTCGTTGGACTTTACGCCCATTTACACACCTAGGCTGCAAAAAAGTGTCACACATGTGGTATCGCCGTACTCAGGAGAAGTAGGGCAATGTGTTTTGGGGTGTATTTTTACATATACCCTTGCTGGGTGAGAGAAATATCTCTGTAAATTGACAACTTTGTATAAAAAAAATTAAAAAGTTGTCGTTTACAGCGATATTTCTCACACAAAGTATGGGTATATATAAAAACACACCCCAAAACACATTGCCCTACTTCTCCTGAGTACGGAGATACCACATGTGCGCCACTTTTTTGCAGCCAAGATGCGCAAAGGGGCCCAAATTCCAATGAGTACCTTTAGGATTTAACAGGGCATTTTTACGCATTTGGATTCTCACACTTTAGGGCCCCTAAAATACCAGGGCAGTATAAATACCCCACATGTGACCCCATTTTGGAAAGAAGACACCCCAAGGTATTCCGTTAGGGGCATGGCGAGTTCACAGAAACATTTTTTTTTTTTGGCACAAAGTCTCATATTCCACTAACTTGTGACAAAAAATAAATTTTTACATGAACTCACCATACCCCTCACGGAATACCTTGGGGTGTTTTTTTTCCAAAATGGGGTCACATGTGAGGTGTTTGTACTGCCCTGGCATTTGAGGGTCTCCGCCATCATTACACGTATGGCCAGCATTAGGAGTTTCTGCTATTCTCCTTATATTGAGCATATGGGTAATGAGATTTTTTTTTTCCGTTCAGCCTCCGGGCTGAAAAAAAATGAACGGCACAGATTTCTTCATTCGCATCGATCAATGTGGATGAAAAAATCTCTGCCAAAATCAGTGACTGCGGTGCGGTGGGCTGGCGGCGCTAACTACCTAACAAGTAGCTAACTAACTGGCGGTGATAAGGGACCCTTAGGCCCCATTCAAACGTCCGCAATTCTGTTTGCGGAACGGAATTGCGGACCCATTCATTTCTATGGTGACAGACTTTGTCCCGCTCGGATCCGGAATTGCGGATCCGCACTTCCGGGTCTGCACTTCCGTTCCGCAAAAATATAGAACATGTCCTATTCTTGTCCGCAATTGCGGACAAGAAAAGGCATTTTCTATATAGTTCTGGCAATGTGCGGATCTGCAAAATGCGGAAAGCACATTGCCGGTGTCCGTGTTTTGCGTGGATCCGCAAAACACATATGGACGTCTGAATGGAGCCTTACAGGGGGGTGATCAATGACAGGGGGGTGATCAGGGAGTCTATATGGGTGATCAGGGGTTAATAAGGAGTTAATAAGTGACGGGGGGGGGGTGTAGTGTGGTGCTTGGTGCTACTTTACAGAGCTACCTGATCCTCTGCTGGTCAATCCCAGTAAATGGGACCACCAGAGGACCAGGTAGCAGGTATATCAGACACTGTTAACAAAACAGCGTCTGATATACCTGTTTGATTTAATTTATTTTACTTATACAGCCTGCAAGCGATTGATCATCATGCGCGCCGCTGTAAACGTGCGTGCGCGTTCACAGCAAATCTCGCGTCTGGCCAGAACAACAGGACCGCCCGCCGGACGCATCCGTGCATTAGGCGGTCCTGTAGAGGTTAATATACATATAGTTAGTTTTGACTGCAACAACCCAAATGATTTATTGTCTTGGTCAACATTATATAACAAAAATGTTTTGTTTTTTTAATGTACATTCTGTTCTGGGAAATAAAAAATATCTAACTGTCCAGTCATGTACAAGTTAGGGCTCTTTCACACTTGCGTATTTGTTTTCCGGCATAGAGTTCCGTCCTCGGGGCTCTATGCCGGAAAAATCCTGATCAGGATTATCCCAATGCATTCTGAATGGAGAGAAATCCGTGGATGTCTTCAGTTCAGGCCCGAAACGTTGTTTGGCCAGAGAAAATACCGCAGCATGCTGCGCTTTTTGCTCCGGCCAAAAATCCTGAACACTTGCCGCAAGGCCGGATCCGGAATTAATGCCCATTGAAAGGCATTTATCTGGATCCGGCCTTAAGCTAAACGTCGTTTCGGCGCATCGTCGAATCCGACATTTAGCTTTTTCTGAATGGTTACCATGGCAGCCAGGACGCTAAAGTCCTGGTTGCCATGGTAAAGTGTAGTAGGGAGCGGGGGAGCGGTATACTTACCATCCGTGCGGCTCCCGGGCGCTCCAGAGTGACGTCAGGGCGCCCCGCGCGCATAGATCATGTGATCGCATGGATCACATGATCCATGCTCATGGGGCGCTCTGACGTCATTCTGGAGCGCCCCGGGAGCCGCACGGACTGATCAGGATCCTGATCAGTCTTCTAATGCTTTCAGGCAACTTGCGTTCTGACGGATCCGGCAGCCCAGTAAGTATGCTTCCAGCATTATGTACAGTAGGTGCACTTAGTAAGGATTATGAATAATGAAGGGGGTGTGAAAAAGTTAATCCAGACAATTGGGAGAATGAGGCGAGGACAATATTCCTGTACTTTGAAATTACCCTGTGGTATAAATCTATATTATAGCATTACTTTTTGCATTAGTTCTGTGCTGAGATTGCATTGTGTGCTTGACACTATACATAATTAGGTATTCATCAATATCTCTGCATTATGACATAACTATGTCTATATTTTCACTACTGTGACATCACTGTATAATTCCTGAGCTGTAACTCTACTGAATGGATTATGTCTATCCTGTGACATCACTGCAGGCATTATCTCTTTGCTTTGCCATTAGGAAAAGGCACATGGCACCAACCAAAATAATCATAGGCTTTTTATTCACTAAATATTGTAGTGTTTAAGAAAATATCATGATGTTGTACTCTGGTTATTGTATCATGTATAGCTTCCATCATTACTTTTTGGAATTCATGTTTAACCCTTTCTACCCCGGGCCAGTTTTTACCTTCCTACCCAGGCCATTTTTTGCAAATATGAGATATGTCACTTTATGTGGTAATAACTTTGGAACACTTTTACTTCTGCCATTCTCAGATTGTTTTTTCATGACACTTTATGTACTGTACTTCATGAGAGTGCTAAATTTGAGTCAATATATTTTTCCTTTATTTATTAAGAAAATCCCAAATTTACGAAAAATTTAGAAAAATTCACAATTTTCTAAATTTTCATTTCTCTACTTTTAAGGGTACTTTCACACTTGCGTTGTTGGATTCCAGCAATCTGTATGCAAGCGGATACAATTTGTAGACGGATCCGGATGCGGATCCATCTCATAAATGCATTGCAATACCGGAGCCGTCTCTCCGGTTGTCATCCGGAAAAACGGATCCGGTGTTTATCTTTTTCACATTTTTAGAGGTCTGCGCATGCGCAGACTGCAAAACCGGATCCGGTGTTCCGGAACACTTGGCATTAATGCATTTCAATTGAAAATAATGCCGGATCCGGCATTCCGGCAAGTGTTCTCGAATTTTGGACAGAGAAAAAGCTGCAGCATGCTGCGGTACTTTCTCTGTCCAAAAACCATACAGTGACTGAACTGAAGACATCCTGATGCATCCTGAACGGATTGCTCTCCATTCACAATGCATGAGGATAAAACTGATCAGTTTTTTCCGGTATTGAGCCCCCAGGACAGAACTCAATACCGGAAAAGTTTAACGCAAGTGTGAAAGTACCCTAAGACAGATAGTAATGCCTCATAAAATAGTTAGCAGTCATCATCCCCCATATGTCTATTTTATGTTGGCATCATTTTGTACATGTCATTTCATTTTCTTAGGACGTTAGAAGTCTTAGGGTACTTTCACACTTGCGTTGCTGGATTCCGGCAGGCAGTTCCATTGCCGGATCCGGCAATCTGTATGCAAACGGATACCATTTGTAGCAGCAATGCATTGCAATACCGGATCCATCTCTCCTGTTGTCATCCGGAAAAACGGATCTGGTATTTATGTTTTTCACATTTTTAAAGGTCTGCGCATGCGGATCCATCAATGCGGCAATTTTAATGCTGGATCTGGCACTAATACATGTCAATAGAAATTAATGCCAGATCTGGCATTCCGGCAAGTGTTCCAGAATTTTGGACGGAGAAAAGCATGCGGAGGGACTGAACTGATGCATCCTGATGCATCCTGAACAGAATGCTCTCCATTCAGAATGCATTAGGATTAAACTGATCAGTTTTTTTCCGGTATTGAGCCCCTAGGATGGAACTCAATACCGGAAAAGAATAACACTAGTGTGAAAGTACCCTTAGAAGTTTAGAAGCCATTTTTCAAATTTTCAACAAAATTTCCCAAACCATTTTTTTAAGCACCAGTTCAGATATAAAGTGATTTTAAGGGGCTTACATAATGGAAACCACCCATAAATGACCCAATTTTAGAAACTACTCCCCTCAAATTATTCAAAACTGATGTTACAAACTTTGATAACCCTTTAGGTGTTCCACAAGAATTAAAGGAAAATGGAGGTAAAATTTAAAAATTTCATTTTTTGTGCATATTTTTCATGTTAGTCAATTTTTTCTTGCAACACGGCAAGGGTTAATACAGCAAATTAAACCTTAATATGTGTTACTCTGATTCTGCAGTTTACAGAAATACCCCATATGGGGTGCTAAACTGCTCTATGGGCGCGTGGTAGTGGTCAGAAGGAAAGGCGCGCCATATGGATTTTGGAGGCAGATTTTGCTAGAATGGTTTTTAGGCACTATTTTGTATTTGAAGAGACCCTGACGTACCCCTACAGTGGAAACCCTCAAAGAGTGACCCCATTTTGGAAACTAAACCCTTCAAAGAATATATTAAGGGGGGTACTGAGCACTTTCACCCCCTAACGTTTTACGGAATTTGGAAACACTTGGCTGTGAAAATGAAAAGTTTCATTTCTTCCAATAAAATATTAATTTAGCCCCAAATTTTTTATTTTCACAAGGTATAACATGAGAAAAAGCCCCCCATAATGTGTTACCCATTTTCTCCTGAATAAGTCAACTCTGCATATATGGGGGTAAACTGCTGTGGTGGCACATGGCAGGATTCAGAATGGAAGGAGTGACATATGGCTTTTGCAGCTCAGATTTTGATGGATTGGTTTACAGGGGCCATTGGTTTTTATATTTTGAGTGATTGTCCTATGTAAGGGCTCATTTATTGCGGGATTAGGTGACGTTTTCATTGGTACCATTTTAGGGCACATAGGATTTTTTGATCACTTGGTATTATACTTTTTGTGAGGCAAGGTGAAAAAAATGCCTTTTTTTTTTAGAGTATTCACTAGAGATGAGCGAATTTCATATTTTGAAATTCGTTCAAGCTTTGTTTACTGGTAAAAGGTGAATTGCGTTATGGATTCCGTTACAAGAGACTATAATGCAATTCTATGACAATTCTATAACTCATAACCGGAAATTCGCTCATCTCTAGTATTCTCCTCAGGGGGCATATCATGTGATATTTTTATAGAGCAGATTGGTACGGACGCGGTGATGCCCAATGTGTCATTTTTTTTATTTTTGCTAAGTTTTACACAGTAAATGCATTTTTGAACAGAATAAAATCTTGTTTTTGTGTTGGCATTTTCTGAGAGCCATATATGTTTTTTATTTTTCTAGCGATTGTCATAGGTAGGGGCTCAATTTTTGTGGGATGAGATGATGGTTTGATTGGTACCATTTAGGGGTACAAACGCCTTTTTGATAGTTTGCTATTACACTTTTTGTGAGGGAAGTTGACCAAAAAATGGCTGTTTTGGCACTGTTTTTTTTTGTTTTTTTGTTTTTTACTGCAATCACCTGACAGGCTGGATCATGTGATATTTTTATAGAGCCGGTCAATATGGATATGTATAATTTTCTTTTTTTTTCCTATTTTTTACAATTTTTTTATTACTTAATTATGGGGGGAAAACGCTGTTTTTTTACTTGAAACTTTTATTTTTTTTTATTATGCAAAACTTAATTTTAATATTTTTTTCACTTTTATTTCTTTTTCCACAACTTTTCGGGGTCTGATCCCCTGTACAATGCATTACAATACATCTGTATTGTAATGCATTGAATGTAAGTGTATTATACAGTGTAATACACTTACAGCCTTCCTACCTGTGAGAGCCAGGGGGGTGGATATTACAGGCTAACAGGGAAGGCAGCACGATGCCTAAGGAAGGCATCAGGCTGCTGTCCCAGCCATTGCGTCCCCGTCACCGCAGCACGGGGACACCATGGGTACTCCCTCCCTCTCCACACATCGCACGTGCCGCGGTCAGCTCTTACCATGCATAGTCAGGGTTAATGCCGGCGGTATTTTCACTGATGCGCATACACCACGGATTCAGCTAACTGGAACAGCCGGTCCCCTGCAGCTGATCGGGTGGGCGCAGCTCCTGCACCCGCCTGATCATCTTGCCGTCGTACTAAGGTGCTGGTCAGGATGTCACTTCCCGCAGCGCCATACTATTACGACGCTGGTCGGGAAGGGGTTAAAGATTCTAACCAGACACACATTTCATTTTAATATTCTGAAGATACGATGTTACATTTATAGCAAGCAGACTGCCTTCTTTCCTGCTCTGGTGGTGCTACAACCAACAGGGCCCAAAATAGTTAACAGAAACATGGGAGAACACAGAAACTGCAGGCAGATGGTTCAATCCCAGTACATATAAACAAATTATTATGAAATTTAGTAATATTGACTAGTTACAGATGGTTTATTTCTCATGAGGTTTGGGAAACAAATAAATTTGATGCAATGAAGAAAAATATTTTCCATAACATTGAGCAAATATTTCAAGAATGACAGCTTAAACACAATGTTGATTTTGTTGTAAGATATGGAAGCTTTTCATTTTTCACTTTTCAATGTAATGATGCGTTGAAAATGAAAGGGAACCTATCATCAGTTTCAGCTTTCACATGTTCTTTACAAATAACTATTTTTCACGCTGACATCTTGTGGCATTTTAGAGAAAACAGTTAAAAAAAAAACAGGAATGTGCATACTGGTGCATGACTAGAACTACTATGGCTGACACACAGACTTGACACCTTTCCATTACCACTGAAAACAGTCCCAACTGTAACCTAGGGATATAGGTAATGCTATCAACTGTTTGTTCTCACCACTGGCCATAGCTTGTTTATAGGAAATAGGGAAGAGGGAGGAATGCAATTTAGCATAACAAATATAGATTTATATGATGGCTATAGTGTCAGGATTATTGTATTCATTCTCTGTCCCCACTTTTCAATAAACAAGATATGTTCAGTGGTCAACAAATCCACTATTGAGTTGTTATCACCTAAAACCCTATTCAAAGGATACTTCCATCAGAAAGGTTTTTTAAGCTCAATATTAATAGAAAACAAATTTTATTACAAGTTTTGGCTATTTTAGTTTTCATTTTGACAGTATTGTGCCAAGAAAATTACACACAAAATACTGTCCTTTGCTAGCAGTCAACACAAATGATAAGACTTCTTGTATAGACAGGCAACTCACCTTCAGTTTAATACTGCTGTTGGGGGGAGATATTATCTGAGGGGCAATCCTCATGATAATAATAGGTGTACAATTTGGATAACAATATGACAACTCTGATGATCAACGTAACATGTGATGCTCCTAATGAGTTACTACATAGGGCAGGACCGAGACAGGAAACAAAAGACATAGGCCTCTTTCACACGAGCGTGTCCGGATTAGGTCCGGATGCGTTGCGGATGCGTTCAGGGAAAAACGTGCGATTTTGCTTGCGAGTGCATCAGTTTTGTATGCGATTGCGTCGCGTTGTTGCGTTTTTCACGCGCGTGTGACATGCAGGTTGCATGCGTTTTTCACGCGCGTGAAAAAAAACTGATCCATCCACTACATTCACCTGTGACTGCAAACACATATAAATACCCCCAGCATACCTAGTTTTTTGGGACAGCTCCATTTATTTTTGGTGGAGTGGTTGTCGTGTGGTTGTTGTGTGTGTGTGTGTTTGGTAGTGGTTTTTCCTTTGCAGGATGTCCACTTTCAGGCTGTCCACAACTGACCATGTATTCTTGCACTGGCTGGTCTTCCGCTGTTTTGGAGAGCGGACAGAAATGATTGAGGAGGAACCGCGGAGGAAGCGTATGTGGGTGCATCCTATAATTTCGCAGCGGGCCAGCAAAAGTCTCTTTGTTGGCTTGTACTCCGAGCTCCGTGCGCACCCTCCGAAGTTTTTCAATTTTTGCCGTATGTCGGTGCCTACCTTTGATCAGCTGTTGGCAGAGTTGAGGCCATCCTTGACTTTCCAGGACACCAACATGCGGCGGAGTGTGTCACCTGAAGAACGTCTCCTTATTACGTTAAGGTAAAAAACTATTATATTCTCTGACTCCTACATGAATGACCCACTGTTTAACAAAACCTATTTTTTTCTCTGCCCTGTCTCTTCCAAACTTTACCTGTTCTATGTCTACATACTTAATAGTAGTCCCCAAGTATCGTATTTCCTTTTTTGGGAGGGATCACAAACTTATTTTTTTGGCCAGCCACTTTGGATAAAGTCACTTGGTGTACTAACAAGTAGTTGGTTAGTCACACCAGATTCCACTTCGGCGGGGGTTAATTATTCTAAATTGGGATGTAATGATGAGGAGACATCACCTGTGTTTTTTGTTAGCTTGTTTTCTCAATGCCCTTTCTTTCTTTAACGTATGTATGAATCTAAAGTATGGAGTTTACAATCTTGTACTTTTGCCTTTCTAAAATTAAACTTGCCAGACACATTGGCATCAACTGTACATTAATGTCCTAGATATTTTAAATTGTGCTAAGTAGTGTATCATTTTTTTTTTCTTTTTCAGATATCTTGCGACAGGAACTTCTTTTTCCGCCTTACATTTTTATTTTAGAATGGGTACCTCCACAATTGCTGGCCTGGTACGGGCTACATGTGCGGCCATTTGGTTGACACTGAAGGCTTCAGTGCTGCCACCTCCAACCAGGCAGCAGTGGCTTGATATAGCCCAGGGCTTCCTGGAGAGGGCTCAATTCCCAAATTGTATTGGTGCCCTTGACGGGAAGCACATACGGGTTAAGAAGCCGCCGAACTCTGGGTCCCAATACTATAATTATAAGCAGTTTTTCTCTGTAGTTTTGTTGGCCTTGGCTGACACAAACTACAGGTTTATAATTGTAGATATTGGGTCCTATGGAAGTACTGCAGATGCTCGCATCATCAGGGCTTCCAGAATGGGTCGCTGGCTTCAGTCCAACCAACTGGACGTACCACAGCCAGCAATCCTTCCTGGCTCTACTGGGCCCCCAGAGCCTTATGTGGTTGTAGGTGACGAGGGTTTTGCCCTTTCCAACAACCTCATGCGGCCCTTTTCCCGACGCGGTTTGGATGCCAAGAGGTGCACGTTTAATTATCGCTTAAGTAGAGCCAGAAGGTTTGTGGAGTGCGCCTTTGGAATTTTTAGTCATAAATGGCGGGTTTTCCTGTCGCCCATCCAGCTGGCCCCCCAAAATGTCAATGTGGTGATCAAAGCGTGTGTAGTGCTGCATAACTACATACGCACCTATGAGTCAACACCTGATGAGGAAGCCCAAGTATACACTCCGCCATCCGCCAGAGACACTGTACCACTCGGAGGAACTGGATCTGCTGGACTGCGAGTTCGTGAATTGTTTTCAGATTATTTTATGTCCCCTAGCGGGTCTTTTCCTTTGCAGCAGTAGACCTTGACTCATGGACGTTTATTTTTGGCCCTTTGTTTTTTAACCTGGATGGATATCTTTTTAGTTAGCTTTTGATTTTGGAAGTTAGGGACTCGCAAGATAATGAGGACCCTTGACGTGGGTTACGAGCTTACATATTTTGCGGACATAGCTATGGCTTACAACACAGTATGTGAAATATGTACTAATACCTCATTCCTACACCTTTTCAAAAATGTGCCTACACATGTCTGGACTTAGTATAGTATTGTACTTTTGTAATAAACTATAGAACACTAGACAGTACACTATTATTCATGTCGTGTCTGTGTTGGTGAGATATAAATATAATATGTATATAATAAAGACAAGAAACTATTTTACAGTTCTAAATAAAACTTGTTTTATGTAAAATAAAGCTTTTTAGTCAGACTGACTATTTCAGAATTTTTTTTTTTAGAATAAAAAATAAACCAAAAAAAAGGAAAAATTTACAAAGTTGTATAACGCCCAGGGGGAGAGGGGGGGCCAGAAAACTGTGGCCCAGGGTAGGCTGGTTGGGAAGGGGGGCCAGAGTAATGCGATGGGGCTGGCTGAGGCGGAATGGGTGCAGACTGCCCATATGGAGCTTCCACATTATAATGTGGGCCATATGGCAGAGGAGGTGGGCCATAATTTCCCCTTGGAGGCTGGTATTGTGGAGGAGGCGGTGGTGGAGGCTGTGATGGCTGGGAATATGCCATTTGCTGGGGGCCAGACAAGTTCCCATGTAGGCGCCAATTTTCGAGGGCGCAAAATATTTCTGTAGGGTCGTTGGGTGGAGTGGCTGCATCCAGAACGATGCTGAGAGCAGATTGAATTCTTAGGGCCTGTTCTGAAGGCAGCCTGCGCAAATACGCGGCCAGACTATGGGCATAGAGGTCGAATTCATCCTCCTGCCAGGCTCTGGATAAATACTCCAGAACTTGGGAATTAATATTCGTCTCGGCAGGAGGCATTGCCCGTCGTCTGGGCCTGCTGGGTAGAGCCAACGGGTTGGGGGGGGATCTGCTCCCGAAGCTGGTGGTGGCCTTGATGGTGCAGTGCTAGGTCCTGCTTCTGTGTCCAAGTGTGCTGGACCTGAGGGAGTGTCCTCCTCACACGCACTGGACAGCTGTGGTGCAGACTCGTCCCCTTCTTCTGGTAGGTTGTCCTCCATTCTTTTAACAAAAAACAATAATAAAAAATTAGGAGATGAACAGTCTTTTCGTGTCTTAATAATCACGGCACATATTACTCTGATCCTCCAATTATTGATAGCACATAGTACTACATGAACTACCCAACTGATTACATTTCTGAAATTCGAGGTGTCCTATCTGGCCATAATAATCAATCCTAAGCCACTTGTCATGTGGTTCACCCAATTGTACTCATGGAAATGACTGATTTCTATGGTTGCTACGGTTTGGAAAATATGCCTTGGGAAACTGAAAATATTTTAACAATAGAAGATTCAAAAGGGGTTTTCACATCTCAGACAATGGGGCCATATCCGAGCAATATGCCACCATTATGTAAGATGGGAATACCCCTTTAACTACATAAGTGTACAAACAGTGTATATGGATCAACATGTAGTGGTCATTGTGTCAAATGTACTTACGGACGCAGCTCAATGACCTGACGGAGGAACATCAGTTGGTCCCGAAACATATATGGCCTTTTCTTGGAGGCCCCGAAACCACTCTTCGCCTGGTGGATTTTTTCCTTCCGGAACTGGTCCCGGCAGCTCCGCCAACGGTTCTTAACCTCATCCACTTGTAAGAAAAAGACCAGAGAGGAAAATGAACCCCAATATACAATCTGACTAATGCTAACGTATCACATGGACTATGCTAGGAAGGATAACGTATCACATGGACTATGCTAGGAAGGATAACGTATCACATGGACTATGCTAGGAAGGATAACGTATCACATGGACTATGCTAGGAAGGATAACGTATCACATGGACTATGCTAGGAAGGATAACGTATCACATGGACTATGCTAGGAAGGATAACGTATCACATGGACTACGCTAGGGAGGACAGCAAGGATCACAGTATACATTGGCTACTTACCCAAATTCTGTCGACTTTTCCCATGTGTCTTCTCCCAGATGCTCGCAAAAAGCTCCTTAGCTATTTCCACCCAGGCCTCATCTTTTTTGTAACGATCGGGGTAGTCCACACAACGTAAATCCCAGATGCAGGGCCTCTCTTGGACGAGGACTATGAGCCTCTCGACATCCATAGGCCGTGGTGTCCTAGGCATTGCTTGTGGGATTACGCACAAAGGTCCGCAAGGGCTGAAAAAGTTTGCAGCAAAGTCCTGCCTCATGTGCTGTCTGGAGCCAGACACTGTGAGAAATTCTATTTCCTGTCTTAAATCCAGTCTGTGTTGCTAAGTAACTTGCGTTAAAAACGCAACGCAACGCATGCAATCCGGATACAATGCGATTTTCACGCATCCCCATTCATTTCTATGGGGGCTGCGTTGCGTGAAAAACGCAGAAACTGGAGCATGCTGCGATTTTCACGCAACGCACAAGTGATGCGTGAAATACAACGCTCATGTACACAGTCCCATAGAAATGAATGGGTCCGGATTCAGTGCGGGTGCAATGCGTTAACGTCACGCATTGCACCCGCGCGGAAAACTCGCTCGTGTGAAAGAGGCCATAGAGTTACTTTAAAAAATGATATCCAGAAAACCATCCACCCATTTTTTTGCCCAAGGGTCATAACCCCACTAATCTGATACTCATGGCTTAAACTGGGCATATGCCATCAATGTCTTTGGCCCCATTCACACGTCCACAATTCCGTTCCGCATTTTGCGGAACGGAATTGCGGACCCATTAGTTTCAATGGGGACAGACGATGTCCCGGCCGGGTCCGCAATCGCGTTCCCGAAAAAAATAGAACATGTCCTATTCTTGTCCGCAATTGCGGACAAGAAAAGGCATTTTCTATGAGAGTGCCGGCGATGTGCGGTCCGCAAATTGCGGACCGCACATCGACGATGTCCGTGTTTTGCAGATCCGCGGATCCGTGGATCCGCAAAACACACACGGACGTGTGAATAAGGCCTTTATCTCAGAAAATCCCTTTAGGCTACCTACACAAGAGTGCAGGTTTACAGATTTTCAAGAGGATTTCTTTGCGTTTCCACATCAAATCCCCACCAAAATCCGCATGTGTTACTTGCAGATCTATTTATGGATTTGAATGTGGAATTGCCCTGATTTCACATTCACACTTTCACAGTCACAATTGACATGTTGTGGATTTAAAAAAAGGTCAGTGTCTACACGGAAAAGATACGCAGAGTGTACATAAGATTTGTCATTATGCTGCACATAATCCACAACCTGCAGGTAATCTTAACGTTTGTGTATCATCCTTGACTATAGTTCTAGCATTCTAGTCATGGACCAGGAAAATCAGGATAGACAATTTAATACTTTCTACCAGATAGGAACATTGTTTATGAGGGACAATTCAGCACCTCTACCCTACTGGGAATAAAGAGAGAGCTTTACTCAAGTAGATTAGTGAATTATTAATGATTAACCTGCATATTAAATAGGGTTTCCATAAGAAAGCTATGCCTGGTCATTGGTGGTTTGACCCCAGGTCATCCAAAGATCATCAGGAAAAATGGGCCCACTACTTCTTCACTGCAGTGGGCAACATATCCTTGCACCTGTGTTTGGTACTGCAGCTCAGCTCCATTCCATTAATAAGTCTAAGATAAGGCTTAGGACGAGTTCACACTTCAAGTATTTAGTCACTTATATCCATCAGTTATTGTGATCCAAAACTAGTAGTGACGCCTACTCAGAGATAAGATATCATTTTAATCCAAAACTAGTAGTGAAGCCTACTCAGAGATAAGATATCATTTTAAGATTTCCTTCTGTTCTGTGTTTTTGACCTGCACCTGGTTTTGGCTCACACTAAATGATGTCCAAATAAATAACTGACCAAACAACTGAAGTGTGAACTCGGCCTTAGCTGCACAGTCAGAGACGGCCATATGATGGGGAGTGGTGCTGTGAAGGAACTGGAGTGCCATTGCCTGTCTTTTGATGATTTAGGGGTACTCTTTCACACTTGCGTTTTTGTTTTCCGGCATTGAGTTCGTTGTCGGGGCTCTATGCCGGAAAACCACTGATCAGGATTATCCTAATGCATTCTGAATGGAGAGAAATCCATTCAGGATGCATCAGGATGTCATCCGCTCAGTACCCAAACGTTTTTTGGCCGGAGAAAAATCCGCAGCATAACGGCGGATCCGGAATTAATGCCCATTGAAGTGCATTAATACGGATCTGGAATTAAGCTAAACGTCGTTTCGGTGCATCTCCGGATCCAACGTTTAGCTCTGCGCATGCGCAGCAGCGGATCTGATCGGGGCCCCAGTGTAAGCTGGGGCTCCGATCGGTTACCATGGCAGCCAGGATGCTACTGAAGTCCTGGCTGCCATGGTAAGTACATCGCAGCAGTGTACTTACCTGCCCTGCGGCCCCGGGGCGCTCCTTCATGACGTCACAGGTCCGGGCGACGCATTGATCTATGCACCGCGGGGACCTGTGACATCGTGAAGGAGCATCCACCGGCCGCAGCGCAGGTAAGTACACTGCTGCGGAGTACCATGGCAGCCAGGTCTTCAGTAGCGTCCTGGCTGCCATGGTAACCTGAAAGCATTTCAAAGACTGATCAGGATCCTGATCAGTCTTCAAATGCTTTCAGCTGACTTGTGTTCTGAAAGCACCCTGAAGTAGAGAGCAAACTCACACTGATCACAAACTGAGAGCATTGAAGGGTCATCAATGTTAAATCTAGGAAACCCCTTATCACCAACTGTACACGATTTAACGTCATTGCTTTAAAACACTTTATACCCAGCGATTGGTGGACTTTACCACCAAGCAAACCAAGCACTAAATGCCAGTGGCCCCCTGCTAGCCAGAAGTGGTTGACTGAAAAAAAAATGACTAAAGGGGTGAACATATCACCTGTGCAGCCAGTCCAGCTGCCCAGGGGCCCTTTCCATCTTTCCAAAGAACAGTAGCAGAAGTGCCAGGCCGCAATGCTAACACGAGAGTGGGGCTTAGCAGGCCAACAGGGGGGAGCTTAGCAAGCTGACAGGGTGGAGTCTAGCAGTGCAGTGGGCGGAGCTTAGTGGTGCGATGGGGAGGTGCCAGGCATAACTTTGCTGGGGGGCACCAGAAATGCCAAATCCACCTCCATATACAGACAACAGAGTGACCATGTATGCAATAGGCACTGAAGTGGCAATAAAACCTGAATATAGCTGATTTATGTTACATGTGTTGCAGGTTTTGTTCAGATATGTTGTAAGAGCAGCTGCTGCTACTGCAAGAGGTTAACGGAATATGGGCATGCAGATCTGGTGCTATTGCCTCTTCTGAAAAGCTTCTCAGTAAATCTTGGCTGCGATCAGTAACATTCAGCAATTCTCTATAGTGGCATTGTGCAGAATAATGTTGTGGTTGTGAACAGAAGCATGGAGGATTTGTTTGTGAATAATTTAACAGCCAGCTAAAATAAGGAGCTGATTATATTACTGCTCTGGAACTTTTTCTTCTTATCGATAAGCATTTAGATCTTCCAAATTAAACTATACAGATTCTCTCATCCACATCAGATGTCATTATTATTCCTATTACATGGGATGTAATTCTCACATAGCTTGACTGCGACCCTATAGCAATCTAATCGTTCTACAGTTTGAGAGCAATATAGGCTAAAATTAACCACAGACAGTCTTCTTGAGTAGATGATGGTAAACCTGGGAAGACAAGAAAGGAGGAGGGTGAAGTTGCACTGTGGGACTGAGAAGATGCATTTTTCGTGTCTGTTTACCGTACATAAGAATAACAATATAGTCTTTATATGGCGCCAACATAATCCACAGCGCTGTACAATTAGAGGGCTCAAGTACAAACAAAATCATACATTACATAGTCAAAAAGTGAGGGCCCTGCTCACAAGAGCTTACAGTCTATGAATCTACTGTATGAATCTACAAACTACTATATGCACTGGAAAAGTTCCCCCTCATCCATTAGAATAAAAAAATAATGTTCTGCATATCATAGGAGTTAGAGTTTTGCACAGGGGATTTGTAAAAATAATGTAATGCAAAAAGTATAAGGGACAAAAGATCATAGTGATGATTCTTCATCCTTATGCACTTTCCATTGGCCATTATAAAGGTGTTTATCATTGATCAACGCTCATCGTGGCCCAGAATCAGGCCATGTAAAGGGACCCTTTTCCTTCAATTTAAAGGCTATGTTTACTTGTACAACACCATTTTTATGAATCTAATGTATCTTAACCCCTTAAGGACCGGAGGTTTTTTACTTTTTGAGTTTTCGTTTTGCGCTCCCTGCCTTCCCAGAGCCATAACTTTTTTATTTTTCGGTTCACATAGCCATATGAGGGCTTGTTTTTTGCGGGACAAGTTGTACTTTCCAATGCCACCATTTAATATTGCATATGATGTAGTGGGAAGCGGGGAAAAAATTCCAAATAGGGTGAAATTGCAAAAAAAAAGCAATTCCACCACAGTTTTGCGGCTTTTTAAATTCCGACGTTCGATGTGCGATAAAACTGACTGGTTAATTTTACTCTACAGGTCAGTACGAATCTGGCGATACCCTATATGTATAGGTTTTCTTGCGTTTTGATAGTGAAAAAAATTCAAAAGTGGGAAAAAATCTGTTTTACTTTTTGTCACCATGTTTTGACCCCTATAACTTTTTTGTAATTATATGTACAGAGCTGTATGGGGACTCATTTTATGCGTCATAATCTTATCTTTTTATTGATACCATTTTGGGGTGTGTATGACTTTTTGATCACCTTTTATGTAATTTTTTGTGGAAAATGAAGCGACCAAAAATGGCGAATCCGCCATTTGGATGCTTTTTTCCGTTTTGCTGTTTGACGTATGGGGAATATTTTTTTATATTTTTATACTATGGGCGTTTTTGCACATTGCGACACGCATGATGTGTATTTTTTTAAATTTTTTAGTTTTTTAATTTTTATTTTAGCAAAAGGGGGGTGATTTGAACTTTTATGTTTTTTATTTTTTAACTTTTCATTTTTTTTTTACACTTTTATATAGTTCCCATAGGGAACTATAACTTACAATCATCTGATTGTGATTTTCATACATTCCGATGCAATAGCATTGGAATATATGAAAAAATCGCATATTTCCTATGAAGCCTATTACAGGCTATGGCTCCATGGGAAATACTATACAGCAGCCTGGGTTTCATTCATCGAGACCCAGGCTACTACAGGCGTGCTCCGTCTCCTCCGATCGCCACACGGGGGAGCCGGAGAGCAAACCGAAAGTAAAACTTTTGGTTTGTGCGCACTCAGATGCCGTGGTCAGGATTGACCACGGCATCTGAGGGGTTAAATGTCCGCGATCGGCCTCGCTGCCAGTCGCGGACATTAGCCGCGGGTGTCTGCTACAGGAACCATGCGGACACCCGCGGCTAAGGCGCCCGCATGGAGCAGGAGCGGGCGCCATCTTTAAAGACCGGACACAGGACGTACATGTACGTCCTGTGTCCTTAAGGGGTTAAAAACGAAGAAACTGTGTGTAATTAATCTTGATTACATATCTACTACCATTACAGCTCCAGCTCCTATTCAGATCAAGTGAAACTTGGAATTATTTCTTCTGATTCTCAGAAACTCTCCTGCTGGGACTCCTGACTAAACATTTATTTTATGACTCATGAATCACAGGAGTGCCAGGTTTATTTCACCCATCATTCAGGATTCTATTGTACACATCAAAGAACCTACCTGGAATGGATTATCCTTTCCAGGGGATGGGGCTAAGCAGCAATACCAGACATGGTTATAGATGACAAACCTGGTACAGTCTCATCCTGCTGATCTTGTTATTTCCTTCCCTCTGCTTCATGCTAACATACAAGTGCTAGGTTAGCATGAAATAGGGCACAGATGGAAGGGATGATAACAGCAGTAACATGAAACTACACAGATATGCACTTGATTTGTGAATTTTGAAAAAAAAAAACTTCTAAAACCTGGTCATGCTCAGCTCTTAATTGCACAATCGAAAAACAATAAGGGTCCTGTACTCCATACTTACTGTAATAGATTTCCATACATTGTCCCATGATGAAAAAGGTGGGGTGCTACATAGGGTGAAACCCTCAGGTAAGATAATGTTCCCACTATGCAGAGAGGGAGGCTTACCGGATACCATGGTGCATATGCCGGAACAACTCTGCTGAAAGCATGTGGTAAACAACCATGAGGGCAACAGGATGCAGCTCTATTCCACGGTTTCTAGATCAAATAAGGGTGTGCAAGAAGAAAAAATGGAGAACTTGAAGCGCTACTATTGTTGCCAAGTTTACTAAAAAATATTGAAAAAACAATAAAAAATTCACATTTAAATTTTTTTTTTGTAAACTAATCAACAGTAGTTGATCGCTTCGAGACCTCCATTTTTTCTTCTCGCCCACCCATACATTGTTCCATGGCACTGTGAAGTGAGTTGTTAGATTTCTTTTTCTATCAGCACTTTGCCTTAAAAAAATAGAGATAACATTGTCATGCTATACAAACATATTCCTGCTCATGTTGACATGAGTATCCCAAAATATGAACAGTCTAGGTTGTGAAACTTAAATGGAATCTGTCACAATGATTTTGGACTATTATTAACAGTAATACATGTGTAGTACTGCAGATAAGGAGTCCAGGTCCTATTTTTTGTTTCCCTAGATGCACAGTCGGACTGCTATGCTGTTCTAACATAATGGAGAGGACTCGTGTGCATGCACGGGAGTCCTGACAATGTATTTCAATGCAACTCTGACTGCTAACAGCGGGGGAATGGGGGGCAGTAGGAAAATAAAACATTGTGATCTACACTCAATATCTGCAGAACTACTCATGCACTACTGTAGATAATGGTCCAGAATCGGAGTGATTCACTTTAATGATGGGACACTTGAGTCTAGAACTGTGCTAGGTTGCCCTGTTTTTTTTCTTTACTAAAATTAATTTTCACAACTTTTATTGCAAGGGTACTGACATCCACCATCAAACTGGTACTGGTTTGTTCACAAAAGACGTCATACAAATTACACTGTAAAGATGCCTGGATTTCTACAGCCACTTTTACCATCGGTAACACTTTTCAGACATGAAGACTTTTCTAGGTTGGCATTCTGTGACAGCTGATATTACCAAGCTCCACCACCAGTAAAACACAATTTTATCTGTGAGCAAATAGTAGTTTGAAAGTGAGAGCCACAGGTATTTGTTCATTCCATGTGTCTTAACACAACATCTGTAATGCGTGCGACCCGCAAACTGTTCCAACATAATTCGTTTCCTAGATACAAATGTGTTATTGATCTTTCTTCATGCTCTGTTGTCAAAGCGAAACTTGGAATAATTTCTTCTGATTTTCAGGAATTCTCCTGTTGGAACTCCTGACTAAACATTTAGCTTATGAATCGTGAATAACAGGATTGCCAGAATTATTTCACCCATCATCCAGGATTCTGTAGTACAAACCAAAGAACCCACCTGGAGTGGTTCAAAAGGTTTGTCTATTCCAGAGGATGGTGCTGAGCTGCAAGACCAAAGCCCATGGACAAAGGTGGCAATTAGAGATGAGCAAATTTCTCAAAAATTCGATTCAGTCGGTTCAACTAATTTTCCGGAAAGATTCGATTTAATCCAAATTTATTTGTGGCGAATTGTGTTAAAAAATAGCTATTTTCTGGCTGGTATAGAACACTGTGCCTTGCAGTAACACGCATGGGAAGTCTGCTGTGGTAGTTAAACAATACTGTGAGTCAGTATGACACGCAGATGACAGGCATCGCTCTTAGAATCACTGAACACTGGGGGGACAAAACTGACAAAATAACTTAAGTGTGAACTTAGCCTTACAGGTTGATGTTAGTGTCAAGAAGAAGCGCACTCCTTTTACACCGTCATCAGCTGATTCCACATAGATGTTTACAGAACCTGTTCTATTAAACGCTTATACAAGTAGAGCCCCCTGACAGAGTGGAGAGGGTGTCAGCAGTAAAGTTGTGTTGACGTCACTGATTATTTTGCCCTTCCTCTCATCCGTTAGAACAATAACCCCCAAAAAACAGATCCTGTCTGTTGGACATCAGCCTTCACTCGGTCAGCATTTGGTCAGTAATCCATCAGTATTGCTGAAGCAAAAAAAAGAAACAGGAGTGGATCCAAAACAGAGATGACACGTGAATGGAATATCTGCATGTCTTCTGTGTTTTGTACCCACTCCTGCTTTTGGCTACCCCTCTCTACCAAATCATAAGCCAAGTCTATTGGGACCCTGTCATACAGGCCTTACAGCTGCTACATAGACATGATCCGCTGTGCGTCTCATTTTTCATTCCTTCTAACAGATCAGAAGAAGGGTCAAAAAAATGAGGATGTCAACCAGGCCAAAAAGGCAAAATAGTGGCCCAGTCAAGGAGTGGGGAGGGTGGGAACAGCATAAGAAGTCCACAGAGTGGCCCAATGACAGAGTGTTGAGGTGGCAGCAGCATGAGGAGATCACAGAGTGGCCCAATGACAGAGTGGGGAGGTGGCAGCAGCATGAAGAGACCACAGAGTGGCCCGTTGACAAAGTGGTGAGGTGGCAGCATTAGGAGACCACAGAGTGGCCCAGTGACATAGTGGGAAGGTGGAAGCAGAATGGGGAGACCACAGAGTGGCTCATTGACAGAGTGTTGATGTGGCAGCAGCATGAGGAGACCACAGAATGGACCAGTGACAGAGTGTTGAGGTGGCAGCAGCATGAAGATACCACAAAATAGCCCAGTGACAGAGTGGTGATGTGGCTGCAGTATGAGGAGACCACAGAGTGGCCCAGTGACATAGTGTTGAGGTAGCAGCAGCATGAGGAGACCACAGAGTGGTGATGTGGCTGCAGCATGAAGAGACCACAGAGTGGTGATGTGGCAGCAGCATGAGGAGGCAACATAGTGGCCCAGTGACATAGTGGGGAGGTAGCAGCAGCATGAGGAGACCACAGAGTGGCCCAGTGACAGAGTGGGGTGGTGGGGGGCAATACCAATACCAGCTGAAGATGGTGGCTGGCAGTAGGAGCACCTGGCAGCAGGTGTGGCATCAGGAAGGTGGCAGCATCAGAATAGTAGCTGGAGCAGGTAGCCAGAAAAAACAGGTCTCTTTTGTCAAAGTGTTGGTGTGGCACCATGAATGATCTAGTCTAATGCATCAGGCATTGGTGGGTGGAAATCCTGGCTCATCCATGCCTGATTCATCTTGACAAAGGTCAGTCTCTTCACATTTTGCGTGCACAGGCAAGTTATTCTTGGGGTAACTATGGCCCCCGCCGCACTAAACACCTGCTCTGATGCCACACTGCTGGCTGGTCAGGAAAGCTTGTCCATGGCAAACTTGGCCAGTTGCAGCCACAAATCGAGTTCGGCTGCCCAGTAGTCCAGGGGATTTTCAATGTGGGTTGGCAGGGTGCAATCTAAGTATGCCACAACCTGCTGGTTCAGGTTCTGCTCTACTGTATGTCTTGCTGCTGCTGCTGGCGAGTAGTTTCTTGAGTAGGCAGGTGTAGAAAACTGCTCATCAGCGACTCTAGACTTAAGTTGCTGCTGATGGAGCTGGTACTGCTCCCCCCCCCCCCCCTCAGCAGCCATGGCAGTGGAACGTGAGCACAGAGGGCCCCCCGGGTAAGACCTGCGTGAGGATTGGCAATGGCGCACAAAGGCAGGGGCCAACAGACTACATAGGATGTCTCAATAGTAGTTCAGTTTGTCCTCTCTCTCAGTGGGATGCTGATAATTCGGCTGTCACTACGCAAGAAACTGAGCATGCATTGGCCATTTGTGCAAGTCACTCTGAGGGATTCCCTGCCTCCATCTCCACTGCATACTGCCACGGTGTGTCTGGGTCCTCTGCCTCGTCTTTCTCATCGCCCTGTAGCTCCTCTGGCTGTTCCTGCTCTTCCTCTCCTGTCACCTGTGTAGAAAAACCACCCATTTTTCTACGCATTGCTTGTGCTCGAATGTCCTCCTCCTCCTCTAGTTTAGCCCCCACAGGGCTCAAGTGGCTGTGAAAAGTAATCGCCACGTCTTGTCCCCTGGCCAGCCAGATTTAGCAGCATGTGCTCCAGGACATGAATTAGCGGAATGACGTTGTTCATCCCGTAGTCCTGGCAACTGACAAATAAAGTGGCCTCCTCAAAGGGTCCGAGAAAAACGGCAGGTGTCACGCATTAGCTGCCACTGGCTAACATCGAAGTTACACAAGGGAGTACCTCTGTCCGCCTGTATCATCAAGAAATCGTTTATGGCCTTTCTCTGTTCATATAATTGGTCCCACATATGGAGGGTCGAATTCCATCGGTTTTAAACGTCGCATATCAGCCTATGTTAGGGGAAAACTGTTCTGCAGCTCAAGGAGGGTGTGCTTTGTGGTGTACGAGTGGCTGAAGTGCATGCAAAGTTTCCTGACCATTTTCAGGATGTCTTGCAGATAGGGTGAAGATTAAGAAACCGCTTTACAACCAGATTGAACACGTGCACCATGCAGGGCGCATGGCTTAGCCCTCCTTCAGTGCCGACATCATGTTCTTCCCATTGTCAGTCACCATGGTTCCTATTTTGAGTTGTCGAGGAGAAAGCCAGGATTCGATTTTTTGATGAAGGATGCGGAGCACTTCCTCCCCTGTGTGCCCAGGCAAACTAGGTGCAGAACAGTGTGACACCGCTGTGCCCTGCACATGTGGTATGCTGCAGGGGCACTGTGAATTGCTCCTGCAGTAGAGGCTAAGGACACGGTGGAGGATGAGTAGGCAGAGGCGGACATTATCGCAGGACCAACTGCGTGAGAATTTGGAGGCGGAAGCGGCATCACCTGGCCAAGTTGCTAGTGTAGCTGGGCAGGAAACACCTTTACCCATTGGGCCATAAAGGACATATATCGTCCTTGGCAGAAACCAACAGGCTCAAGGACTGCCCACCTTATGCTCTATATATGTGTACAGGGCTGGTACTGCCTTTTTCACAAAGAAATGGCAGCTTGGTACTCTCCACCTCGGCTCTGCACAAGCCATCAGTTCTCTGAAAGGTGCAGAGTCCACCTCTTGGAAAGGGAGGGACTGCTGCACCAGCAACTTGGCCAGGAGCACGTTCAGCTTCTGCGCCGTTGGATAAGTGCATGCATACTGTTGTCTCTTGGCAATCGCTTCAGTGATTGATTGCTGATGGAATAACTGATGAGGAGTAGGAGAAGTAGGAGCACCAGGACCAGCAGATAATGGGAAGGACAGACAGCTGCATTGGGCTGAGGTGGTGGAGCCTTGACTGCATGAAATTTGGTGATTGCCACTGGGTGATGCAGCGGTTGCTGAGGCAGGCTGGATCACCACATCGGAGCCACAGTTCTCCCAGGCCACTTTATGGTGATGCTGCATGTGTTGATGCAGGGCCGTGGTGCCAACATTGGCACCCTGGCCACGCTTCACCTTCTGTCCACAAATTGCACTGCTATTTTGCGAGCCGGTAGGCTCCTGCAAAGCGGGTGTTCTACCCCTGGCACGTTTGGCTCCCAACCTCCCACTGCTGCCACCTGGCTGACTCACATTCACGCTACTACCCTGCTAGCTCAGCCGCTGCCTCATGCGCAAGCTTCCACCCTCTTCTCCTGATGATGATGATAAAGTCCCTTCCCAAGTGCGATCAGCTACATCATCATCATCCGCTACTGTCTGCACGTCACTGATGTCCCCCTCAACAGTCTCAGGGCCAGGAGCCTGACCGCTCTAAACACCTGCTCCCACATGACTCTCATCATCACTACTTGCACGCCTACAGGAGGAAGCAGCGGATGTCTCCTCCAGATTATGGCTGGGCAGTAGCTGCTGACTGTCCTCTAGTAGCTCGTCCTCGCTGAAAAGTGGAGCCGAGCCTACGGCATATAATACTTCTCGCTCTGAGAGAACAGAAAATGACAGAGGAAGGTTCAGGTCAGGTGGGGGCACAGGGCCTGCTCCCAGGTCATGCCAACTAAGGGTCCTTTCACACTTGCGTTCTGAGGATCCGGCAAGGCACTTCCGTCCCGCCGGATCTGTCAGAACGCAAGTCGCCTGAAAGCATTAGAAGACTGATCAGGATCCTGATCAGTCTTCGAAATGCATTCAGGTTACTATGACAGCCAGGACGCTATTAAAGTCCTGGTTGCCATAGTAGTAGTGGGGAGCGGGAGAGTGGTATACTTACAGTCCGTGCGGCTCCCGGGGCGCTCCAGAATGATGTCAGAGCGCCCCATGCGCATGGATCATGTGATCCATGCGATCACGTGATTCATGCGTGTAGGGCGCCCTGACGTCACTCTGGAGCGCCACGGGAGCCACACGGATGGTAAGTATACTGCTCCCCGCTCCCCACTACACTTTACCATGGCAACCAGGACTTTAGCATCCTGGCTGCCATGGTGACCATTGAGAAAAAGCTAAACGCCGAAACGACGTTTAGCTTAAGGCCGGATCCGGATTAATGCCTTTCAATGGGCATTAATTCCGGATCCAGCCTTGCGGCAAGTGTTCCGGATTTTTGGACGGAACAAAAAGCGCAGCATGCTGCGGTATTTGCTGCGGCCAAAAAACGTTCCGGTCCTGAACTAAAGACATCCTGATGCATCCTGAACGGATTTCTCTCCATTCAGAATGCATGGGGATGATCCTGATCAGAATTTTTCCGGCATAGAGCGCCGAGGACGGAACTCTATGCCAGAAAACAAAAATGCCAGTGTGAAAGGACCCTTAGCGTCGTGTCAAAGGAACCCACCGACTCTTAGCTGGAGGTGTCTGATGTCACTTGCGACGAAGTCCAAGACTGAGTCAACAATTTAAGCACCGCTGGGTCTGTCTGACATAAAGAATTTAATTAAAATAATACCCCCAAAAAAGGCTGTAGTACAATGTTACTTCACTGCTGAACGGCAATTAAGACATATATATATTTTTTAAATGAATGAACCCCCCCCTCCAAAAAAAAAATAACAATCAAAATTCACAGCAAAAGCTCAATTAAGACGTATTCTTTTTTCTTTTACTACACCCAAAAAAATTAAATATCTAACAATCACAATTCAGCGCAGAACGGCTAATGGGACGTACGTATATCTCCTTTTTATACACCACGTAAATGGCTGTAGTACAATGTTACTTCCCCGCTGAACGGCAATTAAGACATTTTTTTTTTCTGCTTAATGAACTCCCCCCCCCCCAAAAAAAATAACAATCACAATTCACCGCAGAAGTTTAATTAAGATATATTCTTTTTCCACCGCAGAATGGCTAATGGGACGTACGTATATTTCCTTTTTATACACCACGTAAATGGATGTAGTACAATGTAACTTCACTGCGGCAATTATGACATATATATTTTTTTATAATTAATTAATTCCACCCCCCAAAAAAAAAATAACAATCACAATTCACCGCATAACAGATAATAGGAAGTAGGTTTATTTCCCTTCAATACACCCCGTAAATGGCTATAGTACAAAGTAACTTCACCGCTAAACGGCACTTATGACACATATCTTTTTCTTTTTTCTATTAATACAGCCCCCCAAAAAAGTAAAACAATGTAAAATCATGCACAATCATGCTAATAGGACGTACGTATCTATCCTATTAATACACCCCGTAAATGGCTGTAGTACAATGTAACTTCACTGCTGAATGGCAATTATGACATATATTTTTCCCTTTTTTTTACTATTAATACACCCCACCCCAAAAAAAAGTAAAACAATGTAAAATCAACGCAAGCTAATAAGACGTATGTATCTATCCTATTAGTATACCCTGTTCACAACTGAACGGTAATTGTGACATACCGTATATTTTTCCCTTTTTTCCCCCCTATTAATACACCATAAAAATAACAAAAATCATTGTAAAATCAATGCAGAGCAACTAATGGGTCGTACGTATCTTTCCTATTAATACACCCTGTAAATGGCTGTATCACACAGAACTCTCACCCCAATCACAAGCAAGGTTTGCAGGAATTAGCTATGTATCATATATTGCAAACAACCTGAAAGCAGGAGTATAACTGCAATTTGGATCTCCAATAATAAGTGCAGCAAGGTGTAATAGAATCACTCTTGTTACCCAGGCTGTACACTCTCCTATTGCACCCTGTCACAGGAGCTGGCTGCTGATTGTCTGCATGCATGGCATGTGGGTGATCCCTCGCTCCCAGAGTTCCTTGCTCCATGTCCTAACACGTGAAGCAGCCATTTTAGGGAAAAATATGATTCGTTACCACGAAGCGTGAGGAAATTCTGATTTGGTGCAAATCGAATTTTTCCTGAAATTTGGATCGAATTCCACTTTGTCAACTTCGATTTGCTCATCTCTAGTGGCAATGTGTCTGAAAAAATAGTAGACCCTTTTTTTAACCCCAGACTACAACTGTGTTAAATAGCTAAGGGTTATTTTAGCTTATGAAAAGTACAGAAAATATACATATGTGCATAAAGATATTTTTCATTTCCATATTTCCATTATGTTTCCCAGATCTGTGTAGTACTATTGTTTTCATGTTGCTAGAGCTTACTGTTGGTGGGATTACCATGTGAAGGACTACAGTTTCCATATTTCCCCAATCTTCTTACAGACATTGCAACAGATATACTAAGACTGGCATTACCAACACCAGTCTTAGTATAAAGTCCGTCAGCTTAGAATGCACCAAATTATTAAGAATCACAGGCATCTTATCAAATTTCCAGGCATTTTCAGGCAGCCTATTAGCTGGCATAAATTTGAACTATCATGCCAGTTTCTAAAGTGGGGTAAGCCCCAACCATTTTTTTGCTGCTTTTGAAAAGTGGCAATAGAAGTGAAAAGTCTCAAATTTGGTGCCAATTTGTAGTGCTCCATAATCTATTACTTTTTTACGCCACAATAGTGGTATAAAAAGTTTAATAAGTGCCCCTGAAGGTCTCCATTTATTACTGCCTGCATGTCGCTCTGTTACAAGCTCTATTTACTCTCTGTCTTAGTGGATTACTAAAGGTCCCTTTACACGGGACGACAATCAGCTTGGTTGCCGACAGCACATCGTGTTTACACACCACGATCTGCTGCCAGTAAAGGATAATTTTTCTGTGAGCACAAACAATTGAATTACTCGATGAACGAGCGTTTCGCTCATTCATTGGGTAATCAGCGGTACATTTACACTGCCGGATAATTGCTATCGAGAATGGTGGGTTTGGCACCATGACATGTAACTGTGTCTGTAATGCAGTCCACAAACCATAAATCCACTTATACAGATACCTTTCATGTGCATTCTACATTTTTCTCACTCCCATCACTAGAAATGACTATTCCTGTCAACAATATGGACAAGAATAGGACAAGTACGAAACGGACGTACGAATGTAAGCAGCACACAATTTTTTTTGTTGTTGTTTGTGGACCAGTAGAAATGAGCAATCCGCAAAGATTGTGGATCGAACACGGATACAAAATGTGGTTGTGTGCACAAGCCTTAATGTGTATGGGGAGCTCCCAACTCTCCCACAGATTTTGTTGCAGGTGAGGAGAGAGGTATAAATAAAACTGAATATTTTAGCCTGTTTCTATTGTTCACCCAGGAGATAAGTGGCTTTCTCCTTCCTCCCCATTGACAATCCATACATGTTTGGCTTATTTGAAAGTTTATGTGTATGGCAGAGTCGGGAAGGATTCTGATGAGATAGCTGTTCAACTGGCAGCTATTGAATATGTATGTCCAGCTTAAGAGCCATGTGATCGATGACATTCCATGTGATCGATGAGAGGAGATAACCAGAGTACATGACATCATACAACCAGGATACACGCCAGAAGCATATTTATAGGACTACTAATGGCACATAATATTAATATTAGTCTAATTCTATAGAGGTTCAGTTGAGTTTGCATGTAGTTTTCAGAGGAATTGGGAGATCAGAGTCTGCCTGAAACTGCTATTGCTGCTTATTTCTAGCGAGATAATAGAATCATTCAGGTTGATTGTCAGTGGATCCCATTATACTTGGCAACAAAGTTAAAAAAATGTCTTAAACCAGTTTAAGCTTATACTCTACATAAAAAAATATACACGTTAAACTAATATTAACCACAAGAAAATACAAATATCCAGGAAAGTTTCCACTAATTACAATAGGGAAAGCTTATGTACATCCTGACAATTCAAAGTACTCTACAATGCATTATGTGTCAACAAGGGTCAAAAAGACATGTAGGGAAATGTACAGCCATTTATAGCAAAAAATATATACTACACAAAGACACCAATATGATTACCATTCTAGGCATTGGTATACAACAGTTCTTACTTACAATTCCTTATCTGTTGGACAATGCTGATTCCTACATCCTGCATGATATATTATATATGAAGAGCACAATCTAATATCTACTTTTCCAATGCAAACCCCAGTCTGATGATTTGAAATATGAAACAATACAAAGCATAGGAATGTTTGGATTACTATATAGTGGGACCACTCAGACAGTCTCTTTTAAGGGTTTATTAGGCACACAGTACAGTACAGGCTTGCTTTCTCCAAATAACAGAACAGTCCAAATGAAATAACAAAACACGGTGATACAGGCTTCTCACCAGCTGCAGTTTTTCTCCCAGCAAATCCTCACTGCCAAGAGGTTTGGTTCAGTAGTCTTCCTCTCAGACCACCATCGACACACACTGCTCTCTGGCAGAGTGTCTTTTTAAAATCACCCTCGCACCTGTGTGTGTGGCGGTAACACCCGAGATGGAGTATGGGAGTGACCCTTCCACCCAAGCTCTTCAGTCACTCCTAAATCCCGGACCCAAATTCCAGCTACCACCAACTCAGTGACCTACCACCACTGGTCACTACCTACCTCCGGGATTTACATCACTGAGCGTAGCAGCCTCAGTGACACATACCTACCATCTATGATGTCACCCACTGCATGCTTACAATAGGTATAATCACATTAGGTAGATTTGCTGCAGAAATTTCTGTGAATTATAATCAATTTCATACATCTTGTTGGGGCAAAGTCTCTGAAGCATGTGCATGGATTTACATGCAGCGATCACCTCCACAGTATGAGAATGAGCGATGGCTACTCCTCATAGAGATGCATTGTTTCTGAGCTGCAGTGCTAAATCTGCTGCCAGGAAACAATGACTAGATGGTCCGCACCTCAGATCATTTCACCTGATTGTTTTGCTCATGTATCGGATGATCTGCTGTGATCTGCTGTACCTCTTTGGATAGACAGATTTTTGGGAACGAGCATTTGTAGGAAAATCCATTCCCGATAATCGGCTTAAACATCAGGCTTTGTAAATCTAGCTTAAAACTTTGCTTCTACTCATCAACTGAAAACCGTAAGTTTGACTGTTGCTTTTAGAGGGAATTGATAGAGGCTCATTTACAGTATGTTCTGTTTGGTAACTTGTTTTGAATTTTTAAATAGCCCTCCATTTGTACCATAAGCTGATAAATTATGAGGTCTGGTATTTCTGATGAAAAAGCCTGGCAGGAGTAACTACGACTAGAAGCTAATATTCTTGATTTCAAGAAGAGAATATTGATACCTACATTATTTTATAAGGAGGGCAGAATAGCACCCACTACCACCTAGCTCTCTACCACATTCCATGCACTGCCAGCAGCCAGACGTAAAAGTTTCAGCAATGTCACGTCATACAGCCATATCATCATCAGCTAGCGTGTGACATGTAATGAAGAAGCAGGAGGTCCCATTAGATTTATGTTGCCGCTGATTTTAGCAGGATCAGACAACCATCTAATAAATATTGGGGCCTCCTGACTCTCCCCTGTTGGTAGAAGTCTGGGGAGAGAAAAGTTCAAGCATTTTGAATTTCAATATGCCCAGTCTTTTTGTTCTCAGAATCAGTTCACAGACATGTTTGGCAGCAGCTATGCCTACTCATCTGAGCATACATGTGTACGGGGGATTGTGAGAGATGGTTGAAAGCTTGTTTGGCCAAATGTTATCTCAAGTGATTGGCCTGCCACAGTACTTTGTAAAAGTTTTATAGTTTTACCCTAAGTTCACACCTGAGCGTTTTACAGCGCGTTCAAACGCGCTGTAAAACGCTCAACACATGAAAACCAATGCTTTCCTATGGCCCTGGTTCTCACTTGAGCGTTTTACAGGGCGTTTGAACGCGCTGTAAAACGCCCAACGCATAAACAAGTACTTGAGCTTTTTTTGGGGCGTTTGTCGCGCGTTTTGTGATTGACACCACAGTAGTCAATCACAAGAACGCGCGTACTGATCGCAGCGTTTCCTATTTGCAAAAACGCGCTGAAATACGCGAGACAAAAACGCGCGTAAAACGCACGTTTTTAGAACGCTCAGGTCTGAACCCAGGGTAAAGAATCCTTTCAAAAATAGAAGTGTTAAAAGTTTAAATTTAAATTTATTCTGCAGCAGAACAGTGTTTACATTCTGTCAAAAAAATAGAGCATGTCCTATTTTTTTCACGTTTGCGGACAAGGATAGGCATTATTACAATGGATCTGCCATAAAAATGGATCCGCCCCAAAAAACGGTCCGTCACCTATTTCTTTTGGCGGACGCAAAATTTGCAGCCGGAAAGGACGCGGAAACAAACAACGGTCATGTGCATGAGGCCTAAAGAAGAACAATGAGTCCTGGAAGTGAAGATATGGTCCCCATAGAGTCATCATCTCAACATCGTCAAGTCTGTCTCGGATTATATGAAGGGACAGAAGGATTTGAGGAAGCATACATCTACAGAAGTTTTGTGGTAAGTTCTACAAGATGTTTGGAATAACCTCCCGGCAGAATTCTTTCAAAAACTGTGTGCAAGCGTGCCTAGATGAACTGATGATGTTTTGAAGGCAAAGGGTGGTCACACAAAATATTGATTTGATTTACAGTTCTCTTTTATTCACTCACTTCATTTTCTTAATTGATAAAAATAAACTGTTATGCTTCAATTTTTGAAAGCAATCTTATTTTGCAGCATTTTCCCACACCTGCCTAAAACTTTAGCACAGTACTATAAATCTCTTCTGGAAGTAGAAGTCTTCAGTCACGTAGAAGGGAGGGTTTGTGAAGTGGCTGCTACTGAATGGTACAGATAAAGTGGTAGAAAGGCTTCCAATACAATCTCTACCTAGGGTCCTTCAGCAATCTTATTCTAGCTCAGAAAAAACAAGGGTGTGTTCAAGAAGCCCACTAAAGGATCTTGAGGTTGACTTATGAAATCCATGCTGGATGGTCTGCAATTTTCAATATAATAAGTTTGTCTGTAAAGGGCTTACAGTGAGATCTGATGTGTCAATACTAAATAATAGGTGTACTGATTTTTAAAGACAGCTTGTGAACAGCATTGTATCAAAATCTATAGACAATATAAAAATAGCCAGATCATTTTCACTTATTTAACAGCATAGCATAAATTTAGTAAATTGATACGATGGCTCCTATCCAACTTAAAATGTAATATATTTTCTAACTTGATGATCTTTCTGTGAGCCAAAATACCTTTTAACAATATTGTGCACCCTAGTAGAATCAGAAGCTTAATGGTTTGTATGAGTGCCCTTAGATCTCTACTGATGTTTCCCTGCTAAGTATATTTAGCAAACAAATCAAATTTAGAGCACACCAACACCTCTTAAACTTGTAAATTGTAACAACCTTCTACAAGATCTACTTCTATACCACTGACCAAGAAAAAACATTAAATATTTCACGAGAATTGAGTTCAGTGGAATAGAATGTCATTTATGCTAGTCACACAAATTAAATCTATATTGGTGGAACTCACAGAGTTCGGCAGGTACTACTGTGTATGGGAACTCTTGACTCTCCCCTGACAGGTATTATTGGGGGATGTACGGATCAGTCACGTTGGATTTCAATGTTGAAGGGAGATTAGGCTAGGTTCACATATGCATTGTGAACTCGGGTAGTCTGTTCTGACTTTTTTGTCCAGCCGAAAGCCGGCAAGCTGAAAACCAGTCAGGTCTCATTAGTCAAACAGGTGCAGACATACAGAGCAGGGAGATAAACCCTTGCAAAACCAAACTGAGGCAATATACAAGCACAATGGTCCAATTCACACTCAACAGTAATCCTAGGCCAGGGCCCACGGAAAATTGACAACATGAGCCACCTTTGAACACAATGGCAGCAATGTAAACCCATAAGAAGCCGTTACCCGAACACACAGTACAATGACGACAAGTGAAACACCATAGTAACACTGGGTCAGTTGTTTTGGATATCCATCTACAAGCTTCTCACACTAAGATGCTTGAATTTTGTCTTTGTCCCGTTCCTCCTAAGAGAGGTTTGTAGGCCTCCCTGCTCATACATGTTTTTTCAATTCTGGCCATAAATTTTCTATGCGACTGAAGTCAGGGCTTTGTGATGGCCACTCCATTAGCTTTACTTTTCTGTCCTTAAGGCATTTTGCCTCAACTTTGGAAGTAAACTTGGGGTCATTGTCCATTTGGAAGACCCATTGCTCCCAAGATTTAACTTCCTGGCTGACGTCCTGAGATCTTGCTTCAATATTTTCACATAATTCTCCTTCCTCGTAATAGCATTTATTTTAAGTACACGAGTCCCTTCTTTGGCATTGCACCCCCAAAACAAGATACTGAACCCCCCATGCTTCACAGCTTTCCCTGTTTTTCTCCATAAATAGCTATGATCATTATGGCCAAACAATTCCAGTTTTCTTTCATCAGACTACAGAACATTTCTCCAAAAATTGCAGTCTTTCTCCCCAAGTGCAGTTGCACCTGTAACCTGGCTTTTTTGGAACAGTGGCATTTTCCTTGCGGAGTGGCTTCTCAGTTGGTTTATCTATTTTGCTCACTTATATAGCGCTGACATATTCAGTAGTGCTTTACAGACATTGTCATTACTTGCTGTCTCTAACGGAGCTAACAATTTAGGTTCCCTATCATTATATCTTATGTCAATAAAAACTACAGCTTGTTCCACAGCTCATTCAACAAAAAATAAAAAACGTTATCGCTCTTAAAAACCATGACTGAAAACTCCATGTTAGAAAATCCAGATGCCGCTCCTTCCCTTCTGAGTAAGACCACAATTGGTGTCTTACAGTATTGTATTCAGGAGAAAATGGGTAGCAAATTGTGGGTGGATATTCTCCTGTTATCTTTTGTGAAAAAGAAAGTTTGGGCCTAAAGCACCTGTCACGACCCTTGGTGAGGTCGTGACTCGGTTGCTTCGCATACTTTTGTCAGCGGCAAGGTTTCGTGGTTTCCGCATGTGTGGACTGTAACATGGTAGCCTCGCGTACGGTTGCTGCTGGCAACATGGTGGTTTTGCATGCGAGTCGCTTACCCTTTAATTTAGTGGTTTCCCCATTTTGGTTTGCACAGGGTTAATGGTGTGTGCTAGGTGAGCTGGGTGTGGCCTCAGGCCTCTTTATATTCTGGTGTGGTTGAGCCTGAGGTCAGTTTGTATGTTTTTTGGCTAGGTGTAGAAGCTCTGCCCC
Source organism: Bufotes viridis (assembly GCA_033119425.1). Lineage (NCBI taxonomy): Eukaryota > Metazoa > Chordata > Amphibia > Anura > Bufonidae > Bufotes > Bufotes viridis. Next base: position 469,638,020 of record CM065589.1, read on the forward strand.
TTGGCTGTGTGTTCCCCTGTCTGTGTGAGCCACCCTTGGTTGGCATCGAGGTCCTTAGGAAAGTCCCGCGTGGTGTCTTGGTGTGTTCCTCCTTACTCCCTTTCCCCATCTTGTGCGTTGGTTCTGGTGTGGGTTTGTGTGAAGGTATGTATGGTGGTTGTTCCGTGTAGGTGTGCTCTTGCCTGCATGGAACATTTACGTTCACACGTGTGGTTGTCTCCTCCGGAAGGGAGTTGCTTTCCCGGTTTAAGCAAAACTAGACAGTGTGTTTCCTGCCCGGAGCCTCCGTGCATCTGTTGTCCGCATGGGGGTCCGGGTAGATTGTGGCGTCTCCACTCCATCTCGGCAGCGGTAGGTAAGTGTTGGTAACTTCTGGTGTTTGTTGCTGTGTTATACTTACCTGCCGTTCAGGTGTATACTATGTCTATTAATTGGTTAGCTGCTGGGCCTCTGGAGACACCTTTCATCCGTGGTGTAGGATGAATAGGTGGTCTCTGACCTGTCACCATCCTTTAGGGAAAAACAGGGATGCCAGGGCTTCAGGTTCGTGGGTATGGGCCTCCTTACCATAGAATGCGGCTCATACAGTCAGGAGTCTAGGGGCAGCTATAGGGACGCTATAGGAGGTGACCAGCTCCCTGTTCCCTGCATTTTGGTCCAGTAGCCTTGGACATTGTACGGTGGGGAGTTTTCCCCCACTCCCCACCGTGACAGCACCATTTTCTTTTAAAAAAAATAATATTTTTTCATTTTCACACTAAAGTATTAAAAATTCTATGAAACACCTGTTGAGTGAAGTGCTCACTTCACCCCTTAAAAGTTCCTTGGGTAGTGTAGTTTACAAAATGTGGTCACTTTTGGGGGGTTTTCACATGGTGCCCAAAAACCATTCCAGCTAAATCTGCCCTCCAAAAACCATATGGCGCTCCTTGCCTTCTGTGACCTGCCGTGTGCCCATACAGCGGTATACAACAACATATGGGGTGTTTCTGTAAACTGCAGAATCAGGGTAATGAATATTGAGGTTTGTTTTGTTAACCCTTGATGTGTTCCAGGAAAAAATTCTTATGGAATACTTAAAGGGTTCAACAACATTTCAAAAACCAGTTTTGAATAGTTTGAGGGGTGTGGTTTCTAAAACAGGGTCATTAATGGGTTGGTTCTATTATGTAAGCCCCCAAAGTGATTTCAGAACTGAACCGGTCCTTAACCACTTAAGCCCCCCTAGCTTAAACACCCTTAATGACCAGGCCACTTTTTACAATTCCGCACTACACTACTTTCACCGTTTATTGCTCCGTCATGCAACTTACCACCCAAATGAATTTTATCTCCTTTTCTTCTCACTAATAGAGCTTTCATTTGGTGGTATTTCATTGCTGCTGACATTTTTACTTTTTTTGCTATTAATCAAAAATGACCGAAATTTTTACAAAAAAATGACATTTTTCACTTTCTGTTGTAAATTTTTTTTTAAAAAACTACATTTCTATATAAATTTTTCTCTAAATTTATTGTTCCACATGTCTTTGATAAAAAAAAGTCCAATAAGTGTATATTTATTGGTTTGGGTAAAAGTTATAGCGTTTACAAACTATGGTGCAAAAAAGTGAATTTCTGCATTTTGAAGCAGCTCTGACTTTCTGAGCACCTGTCATGTTTCTTCAGGTGCTAGAATGTCAGGAAAGTATAAATACCCCCAAATCACACCATTTTAGAAAGAAGACACCCCAAAGTATTCGCGGAGGGGCATGGTGAGTTCATGTATCATTTCATTTTTTTCACAAGTTAGCGGAAAATGACACTTTCTGAGAAAAAAAAAAAAAAAGTTTCAATTTCTGCTAACTTCTGGCAAAAAGAAGAAGTCTCAGACGGACTCACTATGCCCCTCAGTGAATACCTCGGGGTGTCTACTTTCGAAAAGGGTCATTTGTGGGGTGTGTTTACTGTTCTGGCATTTTGGGCGGGCTAAATTGTGAGCCGCCATGTAAAACCTAAAGGTACTCGTTGAATTTGGGCCCCTTTGCGCACCCAGGCTGCAAAAAGTGTCACTTATGTGGTATCGCCGTACTCAGGAGAAGTAGGGCAATGTGTTTTGGGGTGTATTTTTACATATACCCATGTTGGGTGAGAGAAATATCTCTGTAAACTGACAACTTTGTATAAAAATTTTTAAAAGTTGTCGTTTACAGAGATATTTTTCACACACAGTATAAGTATATGTAAAAATACACCCCAAAACACATTGCCCTACTTCTCCTGAGTACGGCGATACCACATGTGTGACACTTTTTGCAGCCTGGAGCGCAAAGGGCCCTAAAACCAATGAGTACCTTTAGGATTTCACAGGGCATTTTTACGCATTTGGATTCCAGACTTCTTCTCACGCTTTAGGGGCCCCTAAAATGCCAGGACAGTATAAATACCCCACATGTGACCCCATTTTGGAAAGAAGACACCCCAAGGTATTCCGTGAGGGGTATGGTGAGTTCATGTAAAATTTTATTTTTTGTCACAAGTTAGTGGAATATGAGACTTTGTAAAAAACAAAATTAAAAATAAAAATATATATCAATTTCCGCTAACTTGTGCCAAAAAATACAAATTCTGTGAACTCGCCATGCCCCTCACGGAATACCTTGGGGTGTCTTCTTTCCAAAATGGGGTCACATGTGGGGTATTTATACTGACCTGGCATTTTAGGGGCCCCTAAAGCGTGAGAATCCAAATGCGTAAAAATGGCCTGTGAAATCCTAAAGGTACTCATTGGTTTTAGGGCCCCTTTGCGCACCTTGGCTGCAAAAAAGTGCCACTCATGTGGTATCGCCGAACAGGAGAAGTAGGGCAATGTGTTTTGGGGTGTATTTTTACATATACCCATGCTGCGTGTGAGAAATATTGCTGTAAACGACAACTTTTTACATTTTTTATTCAAAGTTGTCAATTTACAGAGATATTTCTCTCACCCAGCATGGGTATATGTAAAAATACACCCCAAAACACATTGCCCTACTTCTCCTGAGTACGGCGATACCACATGAGTGACACTTTTTGCAGCCAAGATGCGCAAAGGGCCCTAAAACCAATGAGTACCTTTAGGAGGGCATTTTTACGCATTTTTCTTCTCACGCTTTAGGGCCCCTAAAATGCCAGGGCAGTATAAATACCCACATGTGACCCCATTTTGGAAAGAAGACACCCCAAGGTATTCTGTGAGGGGCATGGCGAGTTCATAGAAGATTTTTTTTTGGCACAAGTTAGCGGAAATTGATTTTTATTGTTTTTTCTCATAAAGTCTACCTTTCTGCTAACTTTTGACAAAAAGTTACATTTTTCATGGACTCACTATGCCCCTCAGCGAATACCTTGGGGTGTCTTCTTTCCAAAATGGGGTCATTTGTGGGGTGTTTGTACTGTTCTGGCATTTTGGGTGGGGCTAAATTGTGAGCAGCCATATAAAACCTAAAGGTACTCATTGGAATTTGGGCCCCTTTAGCACTGGGCTGCAAAAGTGTCACTCATGTGGTATCACCGTACTCAGGAGAAGTAGGGCAATGTGTTTGGGGTGTATTTTTACATATACCCATACTTTGTGTGAGAAATATCTCTGTAAATTGACAACTTTGAATAAAAAAATTTAAAAAGTTGTCGTTTACAGTGATATTTCTCACACACAGTATGGGTATATGTAAAAATACACCCCAAAACACATTGCCCTACTTCTCCTGAGTTCGGCGATACCACATGAGTGACACTTTTTGCAGCCAAGATGCGCAAAGGGGCCCTAAAACCAATGAGTACCTTTAGGATTTCACAGGGCATTTTTACGCATTTGGATTCTCACACTTTAGGACCCCTAAAATGCCAGGGCAGTATAAATACCCCACAAGTGACCCCATTGTGGAAAGAAGACACCCCAAGGTAATCCGTGAGGGGTATGGCGAGTTCACAGAAAAAAAAAATTTGGCACAAGTTAGCGGAAATTGATTTTTTTTTTTTTTTACAGTCTCATATTCCACTAACTTGTGACAAAAATAATATTTTACATGAACTCACCATACCCCTCACGGAATACCTTGGGGTGTCTTCTTTCTAAAATGGGGTCACATGTGAGGTTTTTGTACTGCCCTGGCATTTGAGGGTCTCCGCAATCATTACACGTATGGCCAGCATTAGGAGTTTCTGCTATTCTCCTTATATTGAGCATACGGGTAATGAGATTTTTTTTCCGTTCAGTCTCTGGGCTGAAAAAGAAAAAATGAACGGCACAGATTTCTTCATTCGCATCAATCAATGTGGATGAAAAATCTCTGCCCAAAAATGTGCAAAAACAAAACGGCACAGATTTCCTCATTCGCATCGATCAATGTGGATGAATAAATCTCTGCCAAAAATGTGCAAAAAAAAGTAGTAAGGCCCCATTCACACGTCCGTCAAAAATGTCAGCATCTATTCCGCAATTCTGCGGAATAGATGCGACCCATTCAGTGTGAATGGGGCTGGCGGTGATGCGGAGAGCACACTATGCGCCGCCGCATCAGCATTTGCGGAGCTGCGGCCGCAAACTTCCGGGTTTCGGCCCCCAAACATCCGGCCGCAGCTCCGCAAAAAGATAGAGCATGTCCTATTCTTGTCCGCAATTGCGGACAAGAAAAGGCATTTTCTATATAGTTCTGGCAATGTGCGGATCCGCAAAATGCGGAAAGCACATTGCTGGTGTCCGTGTTTTGCGGATCCGTGGATCCATGGATCCGCAAAACACATACGGACGTCTGAATGAGCCTTACAGGGGGTAATTAGTGTCAGGGGGTGACAGGGGGTGACATGGGGTGATCGGGGGTTAATCAGGGGTTAATCAGGGGTTAATCAGTGACGGGGTGGGGGTGGGGTGGATGGGTGGGGGGTCTGTGTGGTGATTTGGTGCACTTATAAAGTTTCTTTGGTGGTCCCAAGCAAAGGGACCACCAAAGGAACGATCAGCAAGCATATCAGACGCTGTTAACAAAACAGCGTCTGATATGCCATTTTTTAACTTCTACAGCCTGCCATCGCACAATCAGCGCTGGCAGGCTGTAGTTTACCTTGTCCCCGACGTGATCCTGTGAATGCGCGCACGCGCGCGCGTTCACAGGAAATCTCGCCTCTCGCGAGATGACGCGCGGGCGCGTCAAGAAGGAACAGACCGACCGCCCGCAGGACGCAATCCTGCGTGAGGCGGTCGGCAAGAAGTTAAAAAAGCTGACTTCGGAAATTTTCTTAAAAATGTCAAAAATTGCTTCTAAAATTCTAAACCTTCTAATGTCCTAAAAAAACTATATTACCAAATTTATGCCAACATAAAGTAGATGTATGGGTAATGTTAATTAATTAATATTTTATGAGGCATCACTATCTGTCTTAAAAGAAGTGAATTTTTTAAAATTTTCGTTAACTTTTGGATTTTTTTTATAAATAAAGGTAAAACATATTGACTCAAATTTACCATTAACATGAAGTACAATGTGTAACGAGAAAACATTCTCTGAATGGCTTGGATAACTAAAAGTGTTCCAAAGTTATTACCACATAAAGTGACACGTCAGATTTGCAAAATTAGGCCTGGTTAGGAAGGGGGTAAATGGCTCGGTCTGGTTTTCGGTTAGCCGGTTAGCGGTTTTCCTCAAAATTAAATCTAAAAAAAGAAAAAAAATCTCTAAAAAAACATTCTAATAAAAAGTCAAGTAAAAAAAATTTGCTAAAATTATTTTGGTAGTCAAACAAATAAAAAAGTTAGTGTCACTAAACCACCACATGCACAAAATCAAAAAAGTTGCCTAGACATTCATTTTTTTTTTTTTAGGCCCGGTCATGAAAGGGTTAAACTTGCATATTATCATTTGATCAGATGAACCAGGTACCTTCATGACTGAAAAATCCATGTTAGAAAATCCAGATGCCGCTCCTTCCCTTCTGAGTAAGACCACAATTGGTGTCTTACTGTATTCAGGAGAAAATGGGTAGCAAATTGTGGGTGGATATTCTCCTGTTATCTTTTGTGAAAAATAAAGTTTGGGCCTAAAGCACCAATTTATAACCTTTTTTGGGGGTTATAAATTGCTCCTAAGGATGCTGCTTGTGGCCACATCATTGCTGAAGTCATTGGCTTGAGCGTTGCATGTGACCATGGCCCTCCAGATGTAAACAGTGCGGGGACCAGAAGATGAAGACAGCAGAGGACCAAAACGTCATGGGTTAGGTAAGTATGAATCATCTTTTTCAGGAGGCAGGCTGTGGGTATCACATAAAATATAATTATTACTAGAAAACCCATTTAACCCAACATCTGCCAGTGGTGGGAGAGTCAGAACACATACACATTTGATAGCTTTTGGTACATCCATTTATCCCAGATACAAACATGTGGGAAATTTTGGAAAAGCATAAAGGAGAGCTAATTATAGTCAATCAGAAGCTGTAATGGAACAATCATTTAACAGCAGCTATTCTCCCGTGACTCTCCAGATCAGATGAACCGACTGCAAGCTATATGAAGAAATGCCACTGTTATGCAACTTTTCACTGCTCATTTCAATAAACAATAGATTTAATGGGTAAAATTACAATCTGCGTCTATTTCCATATCTGTTTCCCCAGATATCAGGAGAAAATCTAATATGTAAAGCCAGTTTTACATTAGAATTTTTACTGCAACTGTCAAAACAGATCATTACTGTGTTCTTTGTTTCTTCCTTTATAGTAGATCAAACAGAAGTTAGACACCAGACAATCATTACATCATTAGGACGTACCTGATATACTATTTCTTTTACATGAATATTCAGTCCAAGATTTTGGACAAATATTTAAAATATTGAATTATGATGACTTAAAAAAAAAAAAAATTTACCTATCCTCACTAAATACATATTGCCAAAGCAAGTGGAAAGGAAGGGAATAAGGGACAGGGTAGGGGGCTATATAGAAGTCCCTGGCATATTAAGTTCCTCTCATATAAGGCATGCAATATAAAGCACAGCTTCTATACAATATACAGAGCTGGGCTTGGTATACTGTGAAGAGCACTGTGGCCTTTGGGTTGTCAGACACCCATCAATAAGATATTGTACTCTTGGAAAACCTCTTTAATTTGTTTGAATTCTGTTGACCAGTGAACATCTAGAACGGAGTCTCCTTGAAGTGCATAATATGGTATCCATCCAACCCCGCACTTTACCAGTATGGTGATCCTTTTCTAAATGTAACTGCAAATTCATACTTATTAGCGATATGATCGTGGCATAGAATTTATTACCCTAAAACAGTGCATTGCCCCCCCCCAATGATATGCTAATTTACTTTTTAACCACAGTAGGCAAACATTTGTCTAGGTAAAAGTGATTTTCAATTTAACACCTGTTCTTAAAGAGGTGATCCAACTATCATAATCAGGCCTCATTGTACCCAAGTGTAAAAATGATAATTAATGTTGACAGGTGCTAAATCCTCCTATGGCTCTCATTTCAGGATGGGCACATGCACAGTCTATGTGGCTAGTCATATGGGATGCTAAGCAAACCTGATAGGTGTATATAGGGGCAGACTGGCTATAGGTTCTACAGGGAAATTTCCCAGGGAGCCGATGCCCAGGGGGCTGCTTGAGCCCACCTCATGGCTGAGAAGGGGGGGCTTTGAGGCGGTCGGGGGGGTTTGAGCTGATTGACAGGTTCAAGCAGTGTAAACATTATCATACCTGGCTGTGAAGTCAATCAAAGTGCAAACGGCACAGCAGTTGCAGAGAGAGCAGAGCCTCTAGGAGTTCCCAGTCCACCCCTGGATGTATCATTTGGAACCATCAAGTTGCATGGCTGAACTGGGGGGCAAATGGAAATGTAAAAATACATTTCTGAGGGCTGGTACAACAATGTTTCAGCTGCCTGATCCTTTTGTTCAGGAGATAAGTCACTGCTAGCTTTCTCTGCCCTCGCTGTTTAAGATACAGGCATGCTCAGCTGATCTGACCATCCATGTATATGGACAGGTTAGGAGAGACAGCCGTTGGCCGAGCGATCACTTGGCCAAGAGCTATCTAATGTATATGGCTCACTTTAGAGTCATCTTGCTGGAGAGTTTATTACCTGCCACCCCCTTCAAAACCACAAGTTCCGAAGCAGGGGCGAAACGCGTCAAGGTTTTTTTTCTCACCTATGCTCTATGTACCCCAATCACGTCCTATGGTATGTGTTGAACATCTGATGTTATTTATACATGTTGATATGTTCTTGGGCATATTAGAAGTGACCTGCTCTTGATTGTGCCGTGGGTAGTGAGTGTTCTTGGGGAATCTTCCCCTTTCTCTCTCTCTTTTTTCTTTTCTTTTCTTTCTTTTCCTTTCTCATCTTTCTCTGCCATGGCGCTCATTGGTACTCTCATGATGTGAATGTTATTTTACATTCTTCAGGGACATAATTAATTTAGGTTTATGTCCTTATAGACTGGAATAATTGATGTAGACATTCATGATTTAACAGACATTGGACATGTATTACATCTGTTTGGGGGGAGTAGAAACATAGGTCAGGTGATTCTGGCACCTGTATGCATCTGTCGTTTTCCTAAATTGTGATTATTACACTGCTATTTTTTTTTGTATGGGAACTATCTAATTTAATAAAGTGTATTTATATTTTTAATAATATTGGGCATGTTTGTGTTGTTTTTTGTAGAAGCAACATTGTAGGTGTATGTTTTGGTTGATGCATATGCCTTTACTTGCTTTTGTATTGAGGCCTGTTTAGGTTTTGTCCCCTTGGAAAAATCTCATGCTGTCAAACTAAAGTTAAAATCATATTAGTTATTTTTTAACAAAAAGAATAGGGGTTCTGCCATACAACTTACCAAGTAATATATTCAATATCAGAGATAACACAGAAGGGTTTTTTGTTATTGTTGACTGTTAATGAATCATTTTGCTTGTGGTGAAAAATTCTGTGAGGGCTCATTTATTGCAATTAAAACATGATCTGTGTTGTACACATACTACTCAGTATCTCCAAAATGTTCTAATTAGAGAGAAACACAAGGTTTGGGAACCTGGCTTGTGTAAACCAAATATCAGGATGTGGTATTTAAAAGCAGCTTTTGTGGCAGCCCAACAGAATAAAAGAAGAATATGATTTTATTTGTCAAATCCCCAAAGGTGACACAATTCAGCCACTGGTAATTTAGACACTTTTACATGTTCCCACTAATTTTGTAATGCAACTATGATACAACTCTGGGATTAACTGGCTCAGGGAGCAGAATTTGAGGACCATAAATGTGTATACACGTGACTATTTTTCCAGTTTACTTTACCTCTGAGGATTTTCAGTCAAATAGGAGAGAGTATCCCATCATCTGAAAGTACTTAAAGTGGTTGTCTGGGTTCTAGATATAGGTGACCTGTCCTCAGGTCAAGTGATTGGGAGATGACCTGCAATAACACAGTAACAGAGCTTTCTGCTTCCAGCTCTATCAAGCGTACGTTTCTCCAACATCAGTGGCAGCTGAAAACAGCTGAGGTTTGGGACCCCATGGATCTGATATTGATGACCTGTCCTGAGGATGGATCATTAATATCTTTCCCATGTAAACGTGTGCTAAGGTTATAGTTTTCTCTTGAATGCTCTGTATATCTGACAATCAGGGGCATCCATGAACAAAGTCATGTATGAGATTTGGTGACTCAGCTCACAGGACGGGAATCTCTAGATTGCACTCAAGAGACATTGAAGGCACCAAAAATAGAACAAGCTAGTGGAGATTCCTCCAAGTAATATCTGTTCTCTGGGTCTTTAAAGGGGTATTTTACAGGATAAGTGTTAGATCAGTTGGGTTCCTACCAGGGGGACCTTATCCGATCACGAGAACGATGGCCCTGTACAGAGCTCAGCCACCTCTCAAACTCCTATAGAAATTAATGATGGGGTCACGCATGCTTGACTAGCTACTCCGTTTATTTCAGCCAGATCACTGGGGTACAGTGCCTCTCTTCTCATGATCGGTGTTTGCACAGTGCTTTTGGATTGTGCTGATTTTTTTTCTTTGCAGTTTGCATTGGAGATCTGGCAGACTCCATCGGCCGTGCACTCCTAACTAACCTGTCTGTCCCACAGGCTGTCCCATTAGTGCTAGTGTAAAGCTGTAGCCTGTATTCATTAGAGGCCATTTGGTATCAGGAGAGGTAAAATACAGAAAGGGCTCAGCATACATGTGGAGCCTGCATTCCCTGAATTTAATGGTGGCCTTCGTGGCACCAAAAGATGTATAATATAGTGTGGGCTCAGCATGCATGTGGAACTTACATTCCCTGAATTTAATGGAGGCCAGACTGGCACCAAACGAGGTAGTATTTAACGTAGGTTCCTGTCCTAAAGAGATTGCCTTGAAGTGGTGGAAAGGCACAAATGATTTTTACTAAATGTATTTGCCAAGAATGAATTGATATAATGAGCATAGCATTAGCACTAGTATATTTTCTACAGTGAGTATGGCACTATATTATATATTTTGCTATTTGTTTTTGCAGAGTGCTGTTAGATTGTGTTTGTTTTTGCTCTTGTTTTCAGCCATGCACCTGAGCATTCGGATGTGCTGACTAAACCCCGTTTTTTACTTTGCAGATTACCGGTACATATATTTACAACCATGCATAGTAAAAAGTAGCCACAGGCAGTATTGTGAGAAGAAATAATAATAAACAAAAACAATATAATAATGCCCAATAAGCCAATAATCACCTGAACTTTAGGATACAATCAACAACTGGCCCAAAAATGTCTGACCTTTATTTTCAGTCTATGCCACCTTCACCACCTGTGCTTGTGTCCTTTTGATGAATAGCTGCTTACTATATGGTGGAGAGATACTGGTGTTCTACTGGCATAATATGCCATATTATTACAATGCTCTTCCACTCCCTTCAATGCTGGTTAAGTGATCTCATACAGAAGCAGGTGAAATGGTCCAAACACCATTGATTAATTCCTGCCTACTTCTAAAGTCATAGGTATGTAAAGCTATATCTCGCTATAGACAGCGGAGAAGGAAATTGTGGAGCATTAGATAACATACAATGCAACGAGAGTCTTCAGACCCTTTCACTTTTTTCACATTTTGTTATGTTGTGGCCTTGTATTAAACAAAAAAAACAACAAGTTTTCTCCCATCGATCTGTACTCAAAACCGAATAATGACAAAGTGAAAACTGAATTTTAGAAATTTTTGCAAATTTATAGAAAAAGAAAAAATAAGATATTACATTGATATAAGTATTAAGACTCTTTACTCAGTACTTACCATATATTTTGGACTATAAGACCGAAAATGGCAGTGCATTTTATAGTCTGAATGCTAATGACCGCTTCAATTATTATGGAGCGAGTGAAGTGTATTTATTTATTTTTTGATGGGGTCTGATGGGGGTTTGATCTGAGTCTGATGGGGGTCTGATATGATTCTCATGGGGGTCTAATTTAAGGCTAATGTTGCTTGGGGCTTCTAATCTGAGGCTGATGGAGCTTGGGGGTCTGATCTGAGGCTGATGGAGCTTGGGGGTCTGATTTTGGGGTCTGATCTGAGGTCTGATGAAGAATGGAGGTTGGATTTGGGAGTCTGATGAGGATTGAGGGTCCAATCTGAGTTCTGATGAAAAATATTGTTTTCTCATTTTCCTCCTCCAAATCCTAGGTGCATCTTAAAATACCGTAGTTGTAACACCTTAGTAGTTGTGGCAGCGATTACAGCAATTCTTCTCTGCAGACAGGGCCGGCGCGTCCTATACACGGAATAGGCCGCCGTGTAGAGCGCCCCTTGGGAAGGGGTGCTGCTAGAAGTGCCGACCCCGCCTCATGCTGCAGCCGTCCGAGCGCTCTGAATTGAGCCTCTGGGGGTTGCAGCACTGCCCGGGCTGGTGCGTCTATGAGGGCGTACCGCTCGGGCGCACCAAGAGGAGAGGAGCTGACAGGGGGGAAGCGCTCAGCGCTCCCTCCTGTCACTCCATTGTAGCGTGGCCGAGCTCTTTATGGCTGCGGGTACAGGAGCATCTGTCTCCTGTACCCAGCCGGACTGACATGAAGTGCGCACACAGTGTGCACTTCCTGTCAGTCCCCTCGAGTACAGGAAACAAAAGCTCCTGTACCCGTGGACCATAAAGAGCTCGGCCGCGCTACACTAGAGGTAGGGGGGAGAAAGAGAATGACAAGGGGGGGATTGTGAAGAATGACAAGGGGGTGAAGAATGACAAGAGGGGGAGAGAATGACAAGAGGGGGGAGAGAATGACAAGAGGGGGAGAGAATGACAAGAGGGGGAGAGAATGACAAGAGGGGTAGAGAATGACAAGGGGGGAAGAATGACAAGGGGGGAGTGAAGAATGACAAGGGGGGAAGAATGACAAGGGGGAGTGTGAAGAATGACAAGGGGGGTGAAGAATGACAAGGGGGTGAAGAATGACAAGAGGGGGGAGAGAATGACAAGGGGGGAAGGAAGAATGACAAGGGGGAGTGAAGAATGACAAGGGGGGGTGAAGAATGACAAGAGGAGGGAAAGAATGACAAGGGGGAGTGAAGAATGACAAGAGGGGGAGAGAATGACAAGGGGGAGAATGACAAGGGGGGAGTGTGAAGAATGACAAGGGGGGGTGAAGAATGACAAGAGGGAGGAGAGAATGACAAGGGGGGAGTGAAGAATGACAAGAGGAGGGAGAGAATGACAAGGGGGGAAGAAAGAATGGCAAGGGGGGGGAGTGAAGAATGACAAGGTGGGGGGGGGTAAAGAATGACAAGAGGAGGGAAAGAATGACAAAGGGGGGGGGGAGAACTGGCGTTAGCGCTCCCTCCTGTCACTCTATTGTAGCGTGGCCGAGCTCTTTATGGCCGCGGGTACAGGAGCATCTGTCTCCTGTACCCGGCCGGACTCACATGAAGTGCCCACACAGTGTCAGTGCCCACACTTCCGGTCAGTCCCCTCGAGTACAGGAAACAAAAGCTCCTGTACCCGTGGACCATAAAGAGCTCGGCCGCGTTACACTAGAGGTAGGGGGAGAAAAAGAATGACAAGGGGAGGGGGGCAGGGAGTGAAGAATGACAAGGGGGGAGTGAAGAATGACAAGAGGGGGAGAGAATGACAAGAGGGGGGAGAGAATGACAAGGGGGGGGAGAATGACAAGAGGGGAAGAGGGGGAGAGAATTACAAGAGGGGGAGAGAATGACAAGGGGGGGGGAGGAAGAATGACAAGGGGGGGGAGGAAGAATGACAAGGGGGGAGTGAAGAATTACAAGAGGGGGGAGAGAATGACAAGGGGGGGAGGAAGATTGACAAGGGTGGGAGTGTGAAGAATGACAAGGGGGGGTGAAGAATGACAAGAGGGGGGAGAGAATGACAAGGGGGGAGAGGAAGAATGGCAAGGGGGGGAGTGAAGAATGACAAGGGGGGTGAAGAATGACAAGAGGAGGGAAAGAATGACAAGGGAGAGAGAACTGGCGTTAGTTAAAGGGGTTCTGCAGTTTATTTAAACTGATGATCTATCCTCTGGATAGATCATCAGCATCTGATCGGCAGGGGTCCGACATCGGGGACCCCCGCCGATCAGCTGTTTGAGAAGGCAGCGGCGCTGTCAGTAGCGCCTCGGCCTTCTTGCTGTTTACCGCAGGTGCAGTGACGTCACGACTAGTATCACTGGCCTTGGCGGGGTTAAGCTCTGTTCACTTGAATGAAGCTTAGCCCCACCCAGGCCAATAATACTAGTCGTGATGTCACTGCGAGAAGGCTGAGGCGCTACTGCCAGCGCTGCTGCCTTCTCAAACAGCTGATTGGCAGGGGTCCCGGGTGTCGGACCCCTGCCGATCAGTTTAAATAAACTGCAGAACCCCTTTAATATGGCAGATCATATGGGTGGGGCATTGTGATGTCCCATGGGGGGGGGCGGCAAACTTTTCTTTTGCCTAGGGCGGCAAAAATCATTGCACCGGCCCTGTCTGCAGATCCTCTCAAGTGCTGTCAGGCTGGATGGGAACAGTCAGTGGACAGCCTTTTTCACATCTCACCAGAGTGGGCCATGCAGAGCCCTTACTTGAATTGGGTTCAAGTCAGGGCTCTGGGTAGCCCACGCATGGACATTCACAGAAATGTCCCTAAGCCATTCCTGTGTTGTCTCAGCTGTGTGCTTAGGGTCAGTGTCTTGTTGGAAGGTCAGTCTTCGGCCCAGAGCACTCTGGACCAGGTTTTTATTTAATAATATCCCTGTACTTTGCTCCTTTCAACAGGTCTCCCTGTCTGTCATGGCTTTGTCACGGTCGTGTTGTTGTTCACCGTGACACGTTTGCCATGCATGCTTGTTGTCGGGGGAAACGTGTTTGCAGCATGTGTGTACACTTCCCCTTTAAGGTTTGTTTTCCTTCCCTGTCTGGTGTGTGTGGGGTTAACAACCTGGCTGGGTGTCGTCAATAGGTGCCTATATTGCCTATTGCTGGTAGTCAGGAGGTTAGTTGTACTCCAGCCTTGGTGTGTGCTGGAGTTATGCTCCTGTCCTGGAAGTTTCATCTGTCCAGTGTGAGGGCCACCTAGTTTGACATCAATGTCTCTCCTATTTCTTCCCCTTGTTTCTATGTCCCTTACCCATCCTCAACTGTTTTATTTGGTGTGGTTTATGTTAAGGGTGTGTTATGTCTAGTTTGGTGTTCCATGTCTGGTCTGTTTGGTGTTTGTAGTCCAGCATTGTTTCTAGACATTTTTGTGTCTGTCTGTTCAGTGAGAGGGTTCCTGGGTTCCCCAGAGGGGGAACTACAAGTCAGTGAGCAGCTCTGCCTGGTGCCGTCATGCATCCTGTCCGCATGGGGGTTCAGGTAGTTATTGGTGCTTGTGTTCCACCATGTTGCTGCGGCAAGTAAGTGCTTGTTGTTCCGGTGTGTTGTATCACTGGGTTCTTACCTGCCGATCCAGTTGCTGTTCACTGTCTTCCTCTATCCTTGCTGCTAGGCCTGTGGAGACTCCTGTTCATCCATGTTATGGAGGAACAGGTCATCTCTAGTTCCTGACCTTAATTTCAGGGATAATCAGGGCGACTCAGCATCTGAGTTTCCTGTGTATGAGCCCTCCTACCATCTGGGTTCGCTCATATGGATAGGAGTCCGGGCTAGGATCAGTAATAGGAGGTGACCTGCTCCCTTATCCCGGCATCCAGGCCTAGTTTCTGTTCCGCTTCCCATCGGTGTCCGGTGGGGAGTTTCCCCCCACTCCCCACTGCGACAGTATGTCTAACTAGGTGGCCCTCACACTGGACAGATGGAACCTCCAGGACAGGAGCATAACTCCAGCACACAGCAAGGCTGGAGTACAACTAACCTACTGACTACCAGCCACAGGCAATATAGGCACCTAGTGACCACACCCAGCCAGGTAGTTAACCCCACACACACAAGACAGCAAACCTTAAAGGGGAAGTGTACACACATGCTTTAAACAACACGTTACCCCTGGCAACAAGGATGCACGGCAAACAACAAGACAGTGACACAGCAGTGACACTGTCCCAGTTGCTGAAAAACACCCCCACAGCATGATGCTGCCACCACAATGCTTCACTGTAGGGATGATATTGGCAGATGATAAGCAGTGCCTGGTTTACTCCAAACATAATGCTTAGAATTGAGGCTAAAAATTCAATGTTGGTTTCATCATATCAGAGAATCTTGTTCCTCACAATCTAAGAGTCCTTTAGGTGCCTTCTTTTGAAAATTCCAGGTGGGCTTTCATGTTCTGATACAGAGAAGAGGTTTTTTTCTAGCCACTGTGCCATAAAGCTCAGATTGGTGGAGTGTAAAAGTGATGGTTGACCTTCTGGAATTTCTCCTATCTGCAGACAGGATCTCTGCAGCTCAAATTGGTTCTTGTAGTTGTTACTCACTCTGATGCACCCCTGGGCCATGCAGATATGGGAAGGATGCACCTTTTTTCCCTTTGGGGCACACTCTGGTCTTGAGGTTTTCATGCCTAATTGTGGTTCAGGTACCCTTAATGGTGATGAATTGTGAGGTGCAAGGCAGGTTGACCTGCAGCAGTGGAGGAGGCAATGATGAGGCAGTTTCAACAGTAAAACAATTGTTTACTTGCAGTTCAAATTTCAGCACATCAGTTGCAGTTCTCAGCGTGCATGGACTGGCAGTTCGTACACAATATGCAATGTCCACAGATTTCACAGGTTACATGATTGAGGAAGTAGTTAATAAGCCAAGATGTCTCTTCAAAGCAATTTCCCTCAGACTTCACTTTTCTAGCTGACTTAGGTACAAGCAAGGGGAAATAGGGGTGCAACACTTCTCTTTCACAATGCAACTATGGGTGACATCCAATGTCAGACTAAGTTGTGTACCTTTTTCACAGGTTGCTGTACTCACAGTTATAGTTCCCACAATCTCCTCAGATGACCAGGCTGTTTTCTAATGTATGTCCAAGAACTTTAAGATTTAAATGCCTGAAGAAGTTTGCTATAGAGCCTATAAAGTTATTTTAGACAGCTTATCTCTACAGAGCCTCTATACTCACTTATTTTCAATACTGGAATGCTACTTAAAGGCTATCTACACCCATGGCGTAATTTTTGTTCATCATTGCATTGTACTCATTTTGAGCTAAAAATAATTTTTTTCAATTGGTCTTTATTAAAAATTTTGAACCACTGTTTTTGTGTAGCCTTGTGTTTTTCTAGCAGCAGGATCTAAATTTTTACTCTGTTCTGTCAGGCATCTAAGCTGAGGGCTCCTTATTTCTAACTTTATAAACACTCATTATAGGTCAATTCTTATCTTACTGATAATAATGTGGCTTACGTAAGTGTTTATGACCTTTTAGTAATTTAAAAAAAAGTTTATTAGATGACTGGCACAAAATGAAAGTAATAAGTACCATTCACATAGCTAGAAAAACAGTTAACCCTTTGTGACAGAACGCCTCAATTAACCAATTGAAAAAAAGATTTTTAGCTGAAAATGAGTAAAATGCAATTCTAAAAAAATTGCCCCGAAGGTGTACCTAGCCTTTAAATATCTTTTACTCTTTTTGCCACTTTAGTTTGTTTTAATCTTTCTTGCTGCCTCAGCACACTACACTGTACAGATATCTACTGTCTGACTGCGTTACACTCAGTTCTAACCACTTCCTAGGAGGGTGACAACAGGGTGGCCTAGTGATGGTAGCGAAGGCCCATTCACTCCGTATGCACCCACAAATACATGAAATGAATACATCACATAAAATCACATTTTCAACCCTTTTGCAGATTATCACTACTGTAATAATGGGATGCTGCATTGTCAAGACCCTTCTTGATGAGCTGCCCAGCATTAGGAAGATGTTATTTCAAACTTCTTACATTTAAGAACTATCGAGGCCACTGTGTTCTTGGGAGCATTCAGTGCAGCAGAAATTTGTGTACCCTTCTCCACATCTGTGCATCCGCACAATCCTGTCTCTGAGGTCTACAAGAAGTTCTTTCCTTATGGCTTTTGCTAAGATAGATATCTGTGAGACCTTATATAGACAGGGGTGTGTGTCTTTCCAATCAACTAAATTTACTACAGGTGGACTCTAATCAAGGTGAAGAAACATCTAATAGATGATCAGGATAAATGGGAGGCCCCCAGGGCTAAATTTCAAGTTTTATAGCAAGGGTCTAAATAGCTATATCCATGAAAAATTTTAGTTTTTCTTTAGTTTTCATAAATTAGCAAAAAATTTGAAAACTCTCTTTTTCTCATTATAGGATATTTAATGTAGACTGATGCGGGAACATTTTTTTTGATTGTAGCACAACATAACAAAATGCATTGTATGTATTTCTAGGACCATATACAGGGTGGCCCATGAAAAAGTAGCCTTCCTCCAGCGATAGTATGATAAGAACGTGCAAGTGGATTGTTTTTTTTAATTACCCACAAGTCACAAAAGATGCTGAAAGTGGTCCCCGTTCACGTCTATGCATCTTGGGGCACGTTGGATTATGCTGGCTGATACTGCTTGTAGCTTTTCCACAGTGATGCTGCAGATAGTGAGATTATCCGGGGTATACATTAAATAAAAATACACCCCCAAGGGGGCGTGGTCTGGCTGCCTAGGTGGATGGACGCATAGAGCCTGAACTCCCGTGCTGGCACCGAATAAAGCGACGAAGTTAAGCATAGCGATACTCTGCTACACCTGAATAGTGAGGGGACCCTCACCAGCGATGACAGGACGCAGAAAGAAAACGGCCAAGCAGCCCAAACTCACCAAATTTTACTTCTCCAGAGACGCCGGAGAAATCCAAGATGGCGCAGGAAGTGAAACGGCTTCTCCTGGTAAGCGCGCGACCACTGCAGCCCTGCCTTTGACCTCCCCCTCCGCAAGCCTGCGACGGTCACTGTCGGACTCAGCGCTCCATTCCCAGCTGGATCTGGGGGATGGCGGCACGATCGCTAGCAGTGAACCGGAGAACTCTCCGGACTTGGCTGACACACTGGGCCAGGGGGGACACAATCCCTTGTCCTGCGGCGCATTGAAGGAGCTCCCCTCCTCTTCCCTCGCCTTTAACCGGGACATTCTACTGCCACAGACCCACTTGGGGGCTGCTAATACACCCCAGAGGGAGATCGCTAAGCCTCTTTCTGAAACCCCAGTGGAGGATGGGGAGACTGTGCTACAAGAGTTAACGGTGTCCAACACCGCTCTCACTGATACAGCGATGAGAGACATGCTTGTTCTACAGAGGCGGTCTATGTTGTTGGACATAAAATCCATTATAGCCCCCCTGCGATAATAAGTTTGGGGACTTTGCAGCTTCGCATAACGCACTCATCGACGCTCACACAGAGCTAGAGGCGGAGGTTGAAAACATCAAGGCCAAGATGGCCGACCTGGAAGATAGGAGTCGGCGCAATAACATAAAGTTGAGAGGAATCCCGGAATCAGTGACCCCCAGAGACATCCCTGACTATGTGCGGTCTCTTTTGAAAGCGGTCTTACCGGAATGCACAGACAGAGATCTGGAGATAGACAGAGCGCACCATGTACCACGGCCGCGACACCTGGACGAATCGGTGCCTCGAGATGTACTAGCGAGGGTGCATTTTTTTAAGGTCAAAGAGCAACTGCTGGCATCTGCAAGGAAACATGGGGGCCTCCCCGTACCTTTCCACAAAGTTCTTTTGTTCACCGACCTGTCTGCTGCCACGTTGCGACTGAGAAGAGCCTTCTTACCTATCACATCGGCCCTTAGGAGCGCGGAGATCCCGTATCGTTGGGGCTTTCCTGTACGCTTGCTGGTTCATCATGACGGGATCCTCCACGCCATCAAATCCATGGAGGAGGGACTGGCGCTCCTGCAAAGTTGGGACATTCCGGTTTCCAACATGGAAAAATCACCTCATCGGGTCCCAGCCAAAGTCCGGAAAGACTGGTCCAGAGTTCGCTGAATAATGCCTTTGATCAGGGCGAGTATATTTCGCCTTCAGGTTTGGCAGGATTCTGTCGCCCTAACCTATTTTTTGCTTTCCTAGGTTACAGACGGACTTTTGCCCTTTTTCTCTCTGTATTGAGCCTTTATCTGGTTCAACATGTTGTATGTTGGTTTAATCCTGTTGCCTTGCCTCCTACAGTTTTGGGGGCTACAACCCTTAGTAGATCATATAATGCCTGTACTCACCCGTGCTGCCTGTGTTCAGTGGACGCGGACGTCCTTGCTGGGAGACGTTCTGTGTCTGGTGTTTCTTATATTACCTATTAGAGAGAAAATGCTGTTTATCCTGCTATATAATGGTAATAACCTTTGCTAGTTTGAATGCCAATGGTTTAAATAGTCCTATGCGTAGAGCTCATATGTGGAAAGAATCAAAGGTGTTGAAATGTGATATCTTGAGTATCCAGGAAACGCATTTGCTTGAACTGGACGCTTTTAGGTTGAGACATCCGCAGTTTCCTCACATATTTCAATCACACTTTCATTCTAAATCCAGGGGGTAATGATAGCTGTGAAAAACACGGTTGCATTTACCCTTATAGCTGACCATATAGATCCTTTGGGGCGATATGTCATATTGGTTTGTACTTTAAACAATGTCCTATTTACGATAGTGTCTCTATATGCGCCTAACCAGGGCCAATTGCACTTCCTCCACAAGGTACTAAAACTGGTCAAAAAGAAACAACAGGGGAAACTAGTAGTTTGCGGGATTTTAACCTGACCTCTGACCCATCAGTTGACACCTCTTCATCCCCATCTAGGCCCTCCCCTTCCCTCGCTGACACTCTCTGGAGGGAGGAGCTATATGACGTTTGGCGTATCCACCATGCATCGGCTAGGGACTATACATTTCACTCTGGAGTTCATAATGTGTATTCCAGAATAGACATGTTCCTTGTGGATAGAGCACTTCTCCCCCACGCCCGAGCCTCCTCCCTAGAAACTATCAAATGGTCTGATCATGCTGCTATCACCTTATCCATCTCAGAAACGGCCAGCTCTCCCCAAACATACGTGTGGAGAAGCAGTCCTTTCTTAATGTCCGATCCCCAATATAGCACAAAAATTGAAGCAGATGTACTGGATTTTTTCAGCATAATAACTCTTCACACACAGATCCGGTGACCTTGTGGAATGCCCACAAAGCCTGTATTAGAGGGTCCTTCATACAACAGGGGCGATAAGAAAAAACGGTTGGAAGCTAGGATGTCGGACATTTTATCCCAACTACAACGGGTAGAAGCGTACAACAAGGCGGGCCCTACTCCGCTTTAGCTGAGGAGATAAGACGCCTCAGACAGGAGCTGAGAGGGTATATGCTTTCCTCTTATGAGAAAATGCATCGCAAATCAAAAGCGACCTATTATTCACAAGACAATAAGGCGGGTAAGCTACTAGCGTCGCGATTTAAATCCCGACATACCAAAAGCAGGATCCCACACATACTCCACCCGCACTCTCAAGAGAGGGTCTACTCCCCCACAGATATAGCTAATGGTTTCATGGCATATTATGCAGACCTGTATAATTTACGCAAAACCCTTCCTGCACCAAGTGAGCTTAACGAACGGATTAGCCTTTATCTTCAATCCCTACAACTACCCTCGCTGAACAGTTCCCAACTTTTAGATCTCAATTCCCCAATTGAAATAAAGGAGGTGGAAGCAGTGATTGCATCTCTTCCAAAGGATAAAGCACCTGGCCCTGATGGCTTTGCCAGCCATTATTATAAGAAATTCAGAACGGTCATCAGCCCTTACCTAACGGAATTCTGCCAATCCGCTATGTCCCGGGTTCTCTGCCAGTTGAAAATTTACAGGCCCTGATAATCACGCTCCCCAAACCAGGCAAGGAACCAGATAGGCCCCAAAACTTCAGGCCTATCTCCCTGTTAAACCAGGATGTAAAGATATATGCAAAACTTTTGGCCACTCGCCTAGCAAAAATTCTCCCTTCTATTATACATGTAGACCAGGCTGGTTTTGTTCCGTCTCGGCAAACGTATTATAATACAAGACGCCTCTTGGGTATACTACACCATGTTCAGAAGAATAGAATCCCCACGCTGGCCCTGGCATTAGATGCGGAAAAGGCCTTTGATAGGCTTCGTTGGACTTTTGCCTTTTCGGTGCTTGAGAAGATGGGATTTATAGGGAATATACTTACCGCCATTAGGGCACTCTATAGTAACCCCACAGCCAGAACATTTGTAAACGGAGCTTTGTCGGAGGTGTTTGAGCTTACGAATGGAACCCGACAGGGTTGTCCTCTTTCCCCCTTATCTTCGTAATTGCCATGGAACCATTGGCCCAGGCGATCAGACAGGACTCTCGTATAGTGGGGGTTGATATTGGGGGTAGCTCTCATGTCATATCCCTATATGCAGACGATGTATGCTTGATCCTGACCAACCCCATAGATTCCTTAAAGGAGGTTATGGCCCAGATTTCCATTTATGGTGACCTCTCATATTACCATCTAAACTCCTCAAAGACGCAAGCTTTGCCCATTCATATGACAGAGCACCAAGTGGGAAATCTCCGAACTGCATGGAACTTTGACTGGCGACCTGACAGCATCAAATACCTAGGTGTCAATATGTCATCTTCTCAGAGCCTACTTTACACTCATAACTATGAAGCCTTACTCCGTTCTGTAGAAAGGGAACTCTCAGATTTTGCCAAATTTGACACCTCGTGGATGGGGAAGATTGCTTCATTTAAAATGTTCATACTTCCTAGGTTTCTCTACCTATATCGCACCCTGCCTATAACCCTCCCAGAAAGGTTTTTCTCCCGAGCACACTCACTCTTCTCTAAATACATATGGGACAGGAAACACCCCAGGATTGCCCGAGATATCATGACCAGGGACCGCCGCATGGGGGCCTAGCATTGCCAGATTTAAAACTGTACTACATATCCACATTAGTTTCCATGCTGAGGGGATGGACTCAGACTTCCAAGGATTTGCCCTGGGTTCAGCTTGAAGCCTCTCAAGCCGCCCCTTATTCTTTGGAGGGGTTGTTGAGCCTGCCTTTTGGAAGACCCCGGCTCCCAAGAATTTAGGCCCAGCAGTGTTGGCGTCGCTAAAGGCGTGGTCTACTTATCATGTTTTGGCAGATGCAGATACTCCCCCACGACTGCTTCCTTACCCTTTTCTCTGCTACGGACGCTACTTCCCCAAACTGAACTGTCAAACTGGGCATCGGCTGGCATACACAGGGTGGGGGACGTGCTAACGAATAGTGAACTGCAGTCATTCCAATGGATAAGTAAGAATTTCTCTATCCCAAGCAGGGAGTTTTTCAAATATCTCCAGATCCGTCACCTGTTACAGGACCTGCAGCCATCCGGAGTAAAGATGGACAGATTGGCAAAACTGTATCTTACAAGCAATGTGAAAGGTTTGAAGCCTCTTTATAATTCCATTCTTCACTCAGGGTCCTTTAAACGCTCACATATGATGGTGGCGTGGGAGAAGGACTTGAACCTGTCTATCTCTGAAACAGAATGGATGCAGGCCCTCAAGATGTTACATAAATATCTGAAGTGCGTATCCCATGCAGAATCGGCAATTAAAACCATACTGAGATGGTACTACACGCCAGATAAACTGGCACTTATGTACGACTCAGTATCTGACCGGTGTTGGAGAGGGTGCGGTGGTAGAGGATCCCTGTTCCATATTTTATGGCAATGCCCTTTGATCCAAGAGTACTGGTCTCACTGTAAGGAACTACTGGCCAGAATTGTGCCTTGTGGGGTGATGTGGACACCGCAAATGGTCCTGTTATTGATAGGAGTAAACAATCTCCCTGTCCATGTGAGGGCCATATTCTGTATCTTTTGTGTGACAGCAAAATTATTATTGTTACGGAGGTGGAAGACCCCAGACATTCCGGATATCTCTGAACTGACCGCCGCACTTAATATTACCTATTCATATGAGGATTATAGCTCTGGGGGAGGTGGATATGATAGATTCCTCAAAAATTTGTAAGTTATGGGCGTGTTCTCCCCTTTGTATCCGGATTTAAGTATCTCAGTTTAGCGACAATTTAGAGTCTCCGTTGCCATATTGAAGTTTGACCTTACACCAACTCGCATATGGGAGAAGAAGAGTCCAATTCTGTGGACATTATGCCATTGGCTTGATGTTACAACATAGGCAGCCACATGTCTCAACTTAATGATTTATACGGTTAACAGGCATTTCTAATACTTGTACTGCACATTGTTTTCTTCATATAGAAGATTGTTCTTTTATTGTATACTATTTACCCATCGGGTTCGCCCGACTTTATGTATGTTCTATTTCATACTTTGCTAAACCCAATAAAAAAACTATTGAAACGAAAAATACACCCCCAAAAATGTTCCTTGCCCTAAATGCTGTTGTAATACTAGCCAATACTCATAATTGGCTATGTAAGGTACTAAAAATGTTTGGCTAATAGAAGTGATGACCATAAATTCTTTGTATTATTTCATTGCTCCTATTAGCTAAATCGCTAACTCTTTTTTGTGCCATTTTGGCCAGTAGGGAGCATTTACCTCTAACTTACATAAACCATCATATTCAGTTGGCAGATCAGCTATAAAAGGTCATTTTCTGATGATACATTTTCTTTAAAGGTCCAATGAGTTTTCATAAAACTTTTGACATGTCATAGAGACATATCAAACATTCTGGTCAGTGGGGGTCTGAGTCTTGAGACCCCCACCAATCGCTAGAACAAGGAGAGAGAAGCGCTTCCCTTACGTCCTACCAGCAGCACAGATGGGGTTAACCACCCCCCGTGGACTGGCAGGACCGGCGGAATGTTTAATGAGCCCAAGACTAATAACTCAATTTAACAATTAAGTATCTCCTTAAAAGGAGGAAGTCAACCCCCAGCCCACTGTGTTTTTTTCTGTCCTCCCGGACAGGTGGACTAGGCGGTTTGTTCCCCCCTTTCTTATGAAAGTGCGGGGAGCCTTCTTTTTCGTTTGGGTAACGGCGTTGCCTTTTTCCTAGGTACCTTGTCAGTTTGGCCGGCAGCTTATCTGCTGCCGGCCCCGCGCAGCTGCGCCTGGCTGGGAGTATTTTTGGCGGCGTCCTCGGTCCAGGATTCTCGGTCCCTGTGCGCCGCCATCTTCCGGTGGTGACGCGGGGCTCTCCTTTGCGTCACCTCCGGGTAATCCGGCCGTGTTTTTTCACGGGCACGATTTTTTCCGCTTTTATGCTTCTTCCTGTGGAGGATTTACTGGGGAAGGGTGGATTGGCTATCCTCCCCTTCCCCTATTTTGGGAGGCTGTGTGCTAGCTCCCAAAGTCCTAAAATTGGTGTTGTTCCACTTGTGGTTTACAAATGTTTATTTGTCCCTTTTTTTCCCGCAGTGATGTCTTCTCCGCGGGATTCGGAAGAGCAGGAAAGTGGATTCCAAGAGGAAGCATCTATCCTGCTACCTTGCAGCAGTCAACGGTTATTGTAAGCTGATCATACCTGCACTTGTAAGATCGCAGAAGCTAAACAGCTTAAGGCTGGGCTAATACCAGCATGGGAGACCGGTTTGGAATCCCTGGGTCTGTTGACTTAACTTACAGATGTTACAGCTGCCGTTAGAGGGTTCTGACCTCTAGTCAACCTACGTTGCAGGATATGTATCAATGCCTTTATTAGAGGAGTCATAGGCCTGCTGGATGGAAAGGCTTCCTATGGAGACCTCTCTCCCGGTAGAGAGACCTCCTTAGTTTCTTTCTCCTCGGAGGAGGAGAAGCTGACGTTGTGTTTTTCTCCCTGGAAAGACACAAAAGTTGCTCAAGTCCATCAGGTCGTGGGACCATGATGTTGACCGCGAGGAGCCTCCCGTTCCGCTACTCGGGCACAGCGTGTCTTTAGAGCGGATGAGACCCTCCTCTCTATCATGATATAGAGTGGAAAAAACCTGGAAAAGGTCCGGTTTTAACAAAGAAGTTAAATCCATGTTCCCGATGGCTTAACCCTTGGTGGATTCGTGGGGATCCATTCCCAAGGTGGACATGGCTATTGCCAAGTTGTCCAAGCGCACTCTGGTTCCTGCAGACGATGGGTCTAGCTGCAGGACCCCTTGCAGAGTGCACACTAAGATGGGGTGTTACGGCAGCTGTGGCTTCCGCTTCCACAGCCATAGCGGCTTTTGAAGTCTCTACGTTCCTCCGGTCTCGCCTGGATCAAGTTCAAGTTGATGTGAACCAGAGGTTTTTCCAGGACAACATACTGTCTGCTTTCAAGACCTTCAAGTGCGATACCGCACAGCTCCAGTTGAAGCTAGCGATGGAGCTTACCTGCTAGCAGAACAAGTCCTGGGAACGAGGCCAAACACAGATCCTTGCTCTTGAAGCTAAGCAGCAGGTCTGCGTCTCATGGGAGACCAAGTGAAGATCAGGGAGGGCTTTTCAGAGAGCCTTCCCCAGCAGTCCTTTCGAGGGCAGGGCAGACAAGACCGCGGTGGCAGGTCTGGCCAGCAAACAAGCTCTTGTAGTGACTGGAGAGCACAGCGAAAGGGTTTGAGGTGCTCTCGTGGAGGAGCCAAAGATGGAAAATCCACCTCCTGACTACGGGCCTCTTTGAGGCTCTTGGTTAATTCCCGTTACTCCTGCCGTCCTGCCAATAAGCTTCCCCATTCCTAAGTTTGTCAGGAGTCGTCTCTCCCACTTCTGAGAAGAATGGATCCAAGGGATCCCTGGGTCCTGAATATCATTTCCAACGGTTATTTAGTCAACCTCTGGACAGGTTTGTCAAGATCAAGCTGCCAAGGAGGCGATCCTAGAGGCCTACATTCAGGACTACATTTGCAAAGGGGCTCTGGAGGAGGTTCCGGCAGGAGAACGGGGTCTAGGGGATCTATTCACCAGTTTTTTCTGGTTCTCAAGGCTTCAGGAGATCTCCGGATGATTATCGATCTGAGATATTTCAATCGATTTATAAGGAAGGTGAAGTTTCGTGTAGAAACCATCAGGTCAGTTGTGCACGTCGTCAATCCTGGAGACGTGATGGCAACCCTGGACCTCAAGAATGCATACCTGCACATCCCGATCCATCCTGGTTCCAGGAAGTATATCAGGATCACGGTCCAGGTGTCCGGTGTCGTCAGGCATCTTCTG
Source organism: Bufotes viridis (assembly GCA_033119425.1). NCBI lineage: Eukaryota > Metazoa > Chordata > Amphibia > Anura > Bufonidae > Bufotes > Bufotes viridis. The sequence goes on from CM065589.1 coordinate 469,664,655, forward strand.
TTTGTTGCCCTTCCCTTTGGCTTTTCTTCTGCCCCTCACACTTTTACCAAGGTGGTGGTTCTGTGGTGGCGGCTTTGAGGCTTCAAGCACTGACCATCATTCCTTATCTGGACGACTGGCTTTGAAAGCCTCTGCTCTAGCGGTCCTAACCCAACTTCTTCAGGTAACAATCTCCTTTCTGTTCCACCTACGTTGGATCATCAGCTGGTAGAAGTCGAGCGTGAGCCCGTCGACTTCAGTAAGATAATCGACTCCACTGGAAGGTCGCTCCAGTTGACTCCAGAAAGAAGATTCCGGGTTCAGAACACGGCAAGTTCCTTTCCCGGCGAGTTCCAATCCGGACTCTCATGAAGAGGTTGGGGCTCATGTCAGCGTCTGCGGAAGCAGTCCCTTGGGCTCTATGGCATCTCCGCCCTCTACAGTCGGAGGTCCTTTCCTAATGGAGTGGCAGCCCTGCTGGGCTAAACTCCCTGTGCTCCCTGACTTGGCAAACTCTGTATTCCCTCAGATGGTGGTGCCATCTTTTAGACAGGAAGTCTATGACCCAGCCAATCTGGGTCATATTGACTACGGATGCGTCCTAAGTAGGCTGGGACGCTCACCTAGACGACTCTCCAGTTCATGGGACCTGGTTTCCTCAGGAGTGGCTTCTTCATCCAATCTCTGCGAGATTCAAGCTATCCGGCTAGCCCTCCTTCACTTCGCCCCTCAGATCTGGGGCAAAGAGGTGAAAGTCCAGTCAGACAGTGTGACTGCGCTACTTTACATCAACCAGCAGGGAGGCACGAGATCACTTCCCCTCCTGTCAGAGATCGGGGTGATTCTGGATTAGGCAGAGTTGTACCTTCCCACTTATCTGCGATCCACATCCAAGGCTCCCTCAATATGATAGCGGCTGAGCCGCGGTCTTCCGTCGGTGGAGTGGTCTTTACATCCGGAGAATCAAGCAGATAGTCCTTAAGTGGGTATGCCAGAGGTGGCTCATGGCAACAAGGTTCAATGCCAAGGTGGAGAGGTTCTGCTCCCTTTACAGGGAGGACAACCCCTGGCGTTAGACGCTCTGTCAATATCCTGGAGGTTCAGGCTGGCTTACATCTTCCCTCCCTTTTCCATGATACCGAGGGTATTGATGAAAATCCGTCAGGATCAGGCCTCGGTGATAGCCATCATACTGTTTTGGCCGAAAAGATCCTGGTTTACCTAGCTCACCCAGTTGAGTCGAGGACAATATTGGAGGCTCCCCCACAGCAGACCCTGGTGTCGTGGGACACTCACCTCTGCTCAGATCTGCACAGATTCAACCTGACAGCCTGGAGGTTGATCAGTCCCTTCCCAGTATAGAAGGGCTTTCAGAGTCGGTCCTGAGAACGCTGTCTCATTCTAGAGCGGACTCTACCAAGAGAGCCTACTCTTGTATTATGAGGATATTCATCCGGTTGTACCTCAACTGAGGTGGCGTATGCAGATCCGCCCCTCTCCGCTATCCTTCAGTTCCTGCAAGACGGCCCTGATAGAGGCCTTGCCCTTCTACTCTGAAGGTTCAAGTTTCAGCCATCTCAGCTTGCCTTAAACAGGTTTTTGTCTCAGGACCGCTGATCTAACGGTTCCTTAAAGGAGCTGAAAGTTTAAAGCCTACAGTACTGAGACCCCTCAATGGGTTTTTCAGTAGTTCTCAGGGGTTAGCATCTCCCCCTTTGAACCATTGGAGGAGGTGGACATCAAGTTCGTCACTTGGAAGTTTGTGTTTCTCCTTGCAGTGACTTTGGCCAGAGGGTCTCTGAGCTTCAAGCTCTCTCAGCACATGAGCCCTATACCATTTTCTTACATGACCGGGACCTTCTTAGATTCCTCCCGTATTGTAGGCCTAAAGTTCCTTCCTTCCAGAACATCAACCAGGTGATATTCCTCCCGGTTCTGTCTACATCTACCACCTCCTCCTAGGAACCTGCTAGACATCCTCTGGACGTCTCGAGATGTCTCCGGATCTATGTGGATAGATCAAGGAGTTCAGGAAAATGAGAATCTACTATTCCTGTTGCCGGTAAGTTTAAAGGCTGTAAGGCATCCAAACCTTCCATCAGTCGGTGGATTGAGGAGGCTATTAAGAAGGCCCACTCTACTAGAGTTGTGGCTACTTCTTTGCCGAGAGGAGTCTTCTGCCTCTCAACATGATTTGCAAAGCTGCCTCCTGGAGCTCTGAATCGACATTCATCTCCCATTATAGACTAGATGCCAGTCTAGCTGAGTTTTCGGCCTTTGGGCAGACTTTTCTTAGTTCTGCCAGGCAGGAAGGCCCTCCCTAGGGGTTTTTTCTTGCTATCTCCCCATCTGTGCTGCTGGTAGGACGTAAGGGAATCGTTAATTTCTAACGATAATTTGTTTTCCCTTAGTCCTAACAGCAGCACACAAATTTCCCACCCTAGTAAGTCTAGTTTTTTTTCTTGCTATAAACACAGTGGGCTGGGGGTTGACTTCCTCCTTTTAAGGAGATACTTAATTGTTAAATTGAGTTATTAGTCTTGGGCTCATTAAACATTCCGCCGGTCCTGCCAGTCCACGGGGGGTGGTTAACCCCATCTGTGCTGCTGTTAGGACTAAGGGAAAACAAATTATCGTTAGAAATTAACGATTGCATATCGTGCTCCCTCTCCTTGCTGCAGGCAACAAAATCGGGACAGGCCCATAGACTTTCTATTGAGTTCATCTTGCTTCCTCTCCAGCAGTGAGGAGAGAAAATGTCATATGCGAGTGCTTCTTTCTCCTTGTACAAGTGATTGGTGGGGTCTCCACACTCAGACCCCCACCGATCAAAACATTTGACCTGTTTCAATGACATCTCAAAACCTTTATGGAAACTCAGTGACCCTTTAAGTAACTTGTGGCAGCAATTGAATTTTGCATGGGTAGGTCACCATCATTTTTTTTCCCCACATGTGGAAAATTCCCTTTATTTCCAATCTTCTTTGGAAAAACGTAGGGTATGACCACATAGCACGACGGGTGTGGTGCAGCTAGAACCGCGCGACCTTACAAGCTGCACCAGTATTCAAGTAACCCATTAAAAACTAATGGCTTTTCAATGTGCCTTCTTAATGGCTGAATGATAACATACAAAACCGCGGCACTAATAAGAATGAACTGTGAAATAAACAATACGTTTTTAATGAGTAAGTCTACATTCACACAATAGTGAAAAACGGATGTAAATATGTAAAGATATAAAAATTCAAATCACCCCCTTTTCCCAAAATCAAAATAAATAAACAATGAAAAAATAATTATGGGCCTCGCTGTGTGTGAAAATGCCCGTACTCTTAAAATATAAAAATATTTATCCCATACAGCAAATGGCAAAATGGACTGATTTGCCTTTTTTTTGGTCCCTTCACCTCCAACAAAATTTTTTATAAAAAGTGATAAAAAAGTCATATACACCCCAAAATGTTATAAATAAGAAGTAGAGATAGCCCCGCAAAAAATGGTGCCCTCAGAAAGCTCAGTTCACATAACTACAAAAAAGTTATAGGTGTCAGAATGGCAATGAAAAGAAAAAACTAATTTTTTCAAGGTTTTTATTTTTTTCAGTATTGAAATGTAAGAAAAACAAAACAAATGTGGTATCACTGTAATCGTACTGACCCGGAGAATGAAAGTCAGTTTAACCGCATAGGGAACACAGTAAAACAAAACCCATAAAATTATGGCGGATCGAAAAAAAATTCTAATTCCACCCCATAATTTTTTTCAGCTCCCCACTACATCGCATGCAATATTAAATGGTGCCATTAGAAAGTATAACTTTTTCCGCAAAAAAACAAGCCCTCATAGGGCTACGTAAATGATAAAATAAAAAAAGTTATAGCGCTGGAAAGGCAGGAAAAAACAAAAATTAAAAAAATTAAAAACCCTCCAGGGAGAAAGGGTTAAAACATTCTAAGTTCTTGTAGTTCTCACAAGGGACCATTTGGAATTTTTTTTACTTTCGATAGAAGCCTGTTTTACCTGTTGAAACCGTCATACGCACCTTCTGCCCGCCACTCCATTCCAGCTTTCTGAGTCCCTGGCTCCCTTCAATGGTAAACCAAGTACTGTAAAATTCTGGAAGGATTGGGTCACATGCGTCGCTGCAGCCAAAGACTGGTGTTAGCGGTGACGTATTTCCGAGCGACAAGTGATGTGCCGCTTGGGGACACTGCTGAGGCATTGGCTGAAGCGGTGCACTTGACCTGTCTACAGGACGGGGATCAGAAGACTGCTGAGGAAGTCACGGAGCCAGAACAGATAGAGTATGATTTGTCACCAGGTACAAAAGGCTTCTAGCAAAAGTTTAAAAAAACAGTCTAGAAAGCTGGACAACTCCTTTAATGAGAGCCTATCTGACAGCGCTGTAAAATGGTGACATTGACTCTGATAAAAATACTAGGTCACTTGTAGTGATCCCATAGTTTTCTTAAAATCAGTATTGGGCAGCTCCACAGCAGGCCTAGCGTTGGAGTCTGCTGAAGACGGTGCGCTCAGGACTCTTCATACTTACAGTATGTGCTTCCAGATCTCATCATCTCCAGCCAAACCAGGAACTCCGGTGGCAGCTTTTTTCCTTTACACAGTGACCCAGTCTCTATCACATGTTTACACTGCCTTAAATAGGGAAGTATAAACTGGTGACAGATTTCCTTTAATACGCTGGCACCTCCAGTTCTGTGTAGTCATCTTGTTGACATCACAGGCTGAATTGTTAGGAAAGATAAGACCTTTATATAGATAATACAAGATCCAATAGGTAATGGTCACAGCGTGTATATTCCCCCTCCCTGCACAATGACCTCTGCACAGGTCAGCACACGCCCCGAACACTCTCTATAGAGTCCAGTCCTCTGGCCCATGTGGCTGCTGAAATGCATATCTCTAAACGGTGTTAACACCTGCTCATGCAAAATGGCTACCCCCATAATCAGAACACACAAAAAATCTACAATCAGAAAACAAATATTTTTCACTATCTGGTTTTAATATGCTAATAAAAATAAGTCATACAGTCGCTTAAAGTGAGACAACACCTTTCAAAATGTGCCTGCTACATGAGCTGATTGTCCTGGGTCCAGGTCCCGCAAATAGATGAATTTTCTGGGGGAAGCCACAGTCAGCCAGGCACTGTAGTAGAAATACCAGAACTGACATGGCGGCCATTAAGACGACTAGCTGTCTATGTTATATAAGGATGGCTTGAGCCTGCCAGAACACTAAAACAGGAGAACTAGTTCTACTTGTAAAAACATTGACCCAGATTTACTGATGCTGAAGATGTGTGGACTTGCAGCAGATTTATCACAGGGCCTCGGGCTGGACACTTGTCTCTGAATCTATACCAAATAACTTTGATACAGATTAAGACAGAATTTGCCACAATTTTAATGCAAAATGGCACCTTAGGTCCTCCCCTTCCATCAAAGCTCTGCCTATGTGAAGAATGTTGGAAAAAAGTTAAGAAACCCTAGCTGCGCCATTTTTAGGTGCAAACACAATAGTAGATTTTGGGTCAATGTCTACCTGTGCATTTGTAACAACTAGATTAGGCAGGGGTGTTCGTAGTCCACAATCCGCTCCAGTGACATCAAAAGTATAACAAATATAAGATTATCCACTCTGCACTATGACATTCAGTCAGGCCTCGTGCACACGACCATATCCATTTTGCAGTCCGTAAACCGTGGATCCGCAAAATACAGGTAGCAGGAGTGGACATGCCTCAATTTTCTCACTGCATTGACTAGAACTTCCTATTCTTGCCCACAGACAAGCAGAGGACAAGTTCGATAATTTGCTGAACGGCCACTCCGATGCACAGAGCCCACGGATGACATTTTGTGGACCCATACACCAGGTGTTTGAACGGTGGGCAGCATGTTATAGAGCAGGAGGAGCTGAGCAGATTGATATATGTAATTTAAAAAAACGCGTGGAACTAGTGCTGATTTTAAAGGCAGATTATCAAAATCATCCATGTGAACGGACCCTTATACTGCCAGGGTTTATGGGACGCTACGCTGAGCATTATGGGAACAGCTTAACAGTAAGTCTGGCATCAGCTTATTGACATAGTCCATGTGCGCTGTAAAGTGAATATTTTTTATATTCTTCTGATGACTAAGACTAACCATTTTTCATTTAAAAACCTTATTGAGATCAACTGTGAAAGGTCCTCTTTAACATATTTTCACGTAGAAATGTGACCAAACCGGGGTATGGTAGCTGAGGGGTCTGATGGCAACTACCTCACAGGAGGAATGGCGCAGGCAATAAGATATAAGCATGGCACAGTTCTTGCAATTCGGACTGCAGGTCAACAGAGATAGTGGCTACAAGTCTTTCTTAGAGGGCACACTATGCATGTTCCATAATGGGCACAGTTCTTAGTTACCATCTCTTGCAAGCAACTATTTTCAGTGGTTGCTCTTATGGCTTCCCTCTTAGGTGCTCTCAGTCTCTGCCAGTGGAACGTCAGTGTGATGCACGCAGATGGCCCTAAGGGGTATGATGACTCTTACTCTACACAGCAAGTCTTGTTGTTCACTTGCTTGCAGATTCCAATCCCTTCCGCTGCTCTCTTAGAAGCCTACCCCCAAATGTAGGTCTCAGACACTCTCTACTTGACACTTTTGGACTTACTCCTCATGACAACCACTCCTGGTCATGGCATGGAGCCTTCATCAGTCTGTCCCTTGGGTCACACAGCTCTCCTAACACTACCATGGCCTCAGACCAAGTTCACATCACAATGTCTCTGGACTGCTCCCCTGGCAATACTTTACAGTAGTTGTTGCTTCCCTGTGCTCAGGGCAGGGCTCACCAGCCGACCACCACAAGCCTTTTTATAGTGCTGCGGCACAGGTGACCTGATTGCTACACAGTCTCCATTCTCCACCACAGCTGACACCATGGCCCCTTGCTTTTGTGACCTCCAGCTGGTCTGCTTCCCGAATGTGCGAGTGAGGTGTCCTCATGCCTCAGTGCTCCATACAGCTAAGGGAATACATTGCCAACTCCGTAAAAGCCTTCAGGGCCATCAAGGGAGAACCTCCACAGCCTGTCTATACATAACTGAATGTTACGTATCCCTCTGACGCAAGGAACATGTGACCACAGGTCCTAAAGTATAAAACACAATGCAATAAAGATCGAGAGAGAAACCGGCAGTCCATGTAAAATAGTTTCCTGCAAGAAACTAAAAAGCTAGCTCTGTTTTGGTAAGATTTTCACCACAAACGTGAATTTTTATGAATTTTAACAAAAAACGAGTGCATCAAGGAAAAAAATGAATGACAGTGCCCCTGCCTATAAAGTGGTAGAGCCTCGACGTGGGATGTTAGGTTAATGTGAGAGGTTATGTGTCCCTCAGTGAAGAGTAACGTTTTGGAAGGTGTTCTCTGAGGTCTCTTGTGTTTGTCAGGGTTGTTTTGGACGGTATGGGTCCTCTTTTGGGGGCAGGGCAGGATTCTCCTAGAAGCAGTGATGGCTAACCACCAGCACTCCAGCTGTGATGAAACTACGACTCCCAGCATGCAACATTCATTTCAGTGGAGTTCGGAGAACAGCCAAGCAAGGGACCTCTTGGGAGTCGTAGTTTTACCACAGCTGGAGTGTCCGAGGTTAGCCATCACAGCAAGAGCCTTCGGCACTCCAGCTGTTGTGAAACTACAACTCCCAGCATGCAAACATGTTCTGTTGTTCTTCGAACTCCCAAAGAAGTGAATGAAGCATTCTGGGAGTAGTAGTAGCCTCCGAACAGCGTGTGTACCGGAGGTTGCTGATCCCTGTCCTAAAGGCATGGTGACTGGAAAGGTCCCGAAGATGTGAACTTCCACTCTCACCTTCCTAATAAAAGGACCCATCAATTCCACCAATTTGAAATCCCTCTTTTCCCATTCTTTCACTTGAACCCCTGTGTCTTTCTCCTTTACACATAGCTGAACCATTCCTTTTAGGAAAATGGCGGGAATGCTAGGTGATGAGAGGCAATGTAGCATCCCTAGACCCGCAGACCCCAGCAGGTAAGGCTGAGGAGATTCACACATAGAAGCTGCTGCGGCTCCTGAGGGAAGGAGGCGGGCCAGGACACTGGGAGGGATAGAGGGACGACGCTGACAGCGAGGGGCGGAGGAGGAGCAGGAGGAGGGGGAAAGAAAAGGGAAAGAGGGAGAAGAAGGAGGAGGGAGAAAGAAACAGAGATTCACAGTTGGGGAAGAAAAAAAAAATGTGTATCTCCCATAATCTATCCCGTGTGAGGTCTGAAGAAGAGGGGACATAGCGCGGCTCCCCCCGTCCAGGATAATTGCACGGCTCTTCTTCCATAGACCAGCCAAGGGGAGAGACCCGTCTACTGTTATTCAGACGGGGGGAAACTTGTGGCCCAAGGAAGAAGACAAGGCGGAAGAGACCGACCGACCGCCCAGCGACTCCTGTCGGGGAAAGGGGCGCTGGAGGGGAGCGAGCGACTCCCGGTCCCTGGAAGAATAAGAGCGGGGCTAAAAGTTTTCCTGAAGTTTCCCCGTGTACCGCGGTGAGCGGGACGGGAGGCTGCCGGAGCCCGGGTCCATCAGGAGGGGACACCCTGAGGAGAGCCAGGATGATGAGCTCCGGAGGTGGCGGAGGAGCGGGCGGCGGCGGGGAGGTGGTGTGCTCCGGCTGGCTCCGGAAATCACCTCCCGAGAAAAAGTTAAAGCGCTTCGTAAGTATGAAGCACGGGGCGGCTGGAGGAGGGAGTGGGCCTCACCGGAGGCTACCTCTGTGTACAAGGCTGGGCTCCGCAACCTGTGGCCGGCTGCAATGGAACTACAACTCCCAGCATGCCCGGAGGTTCACAGCAGATGGGAGCTGTAGCTCTGGGTGAGGGTGGTGGTGTTATACAGACTCCTGGCTCACAGTCCAAACCTTCCCAAAAAGTGTCAGTCCAGTCAGTCTGATCATCCCAGTGGATAACCGGCCATGTAGCATTGTGCCTGGCTGCGGTATATGTTGACGCCATGTAGAGATGATGATTTCCCCTGGTAATTGGAGGCGATCCTCAGATCAGGTCTCCTCCATGGCCAGAGTTGGCTTCCTGCGTTGATTACATGTTGTGTTTGTTTCCAGCTGTATATTGAAGGGGTTAACCTATGGGGTCCTCCCCTGTCCACAGTCCTGCCTCTGGCCTCTTCCCAGTCACTTTACATCCATGCAGGACCAGGAGGCGGCTTCATCCTGTGACCGCTGAGGCCAGTAACCGGCTTCAGTGGTGACAGCAGCTTGAATTGTACATCACTGCTGTGACAGCGTTCAAGCCACTGAGGCCTGTGATTGACTGCTAGGGCTGCACTAAACCATTATTTTACCAATTTTGTATTCTACTGATTATTTTCACGATTAATGGAGTACTCTAATAAGAAAAAAAGAATTAATAGACTGTTTTACTTTATAAAAACTTATCAGACCCCAACACCCTTTGTCCCCCCCCCCCCGTGTGATCTGCCCAAGCGCATCAGTTTCCCCCCAGTGCCATCACCTCCACTCCCCCAGTGCCTCCATGCCATCCATTGCCATGTGATGTCCCCCACTGCTGTCAGATCAGCCCCTCCATGAAATGTCCCCCAGTGCCATCAGATTAACCCCTCTGTGCCATCTGCCCCTCCATGCCATCCATTGCCATCTGTCCCTCTCCCCCAGTGCCTTCATGCCATCCATTGCCATCTGTCCCCCTCCCCCAGTGCCTTCATGCCATCCATTGCCATCTGTCCCCCTCCCCCAGTGCCTCCATGCCATTCATGTCCCCCACTGCCATCAGTTCAGCCTCTCTATGCCATGTCCCCCAGCGCCATCAGCCCTTCTGCGCCATCAGCCCCTTCAAATCCCAGGTCCCAGGCAGATTTGGGCCCCTGCTAACTTATACTTGCCTTTCCTGGCAGTGCGCTGACATGGAGACCGCTAGAGACAGACCCCATCTTCTTCCCACTTCCCGGCATGCACTGGTCGGGACCTGATGTCACACACCGCGTCAGCCAGCGTGCTGACTATGTGTGCACGTAAGGCCCTGGCAGCGCGGTGCGGACGGGAGGCCACGGAGTGGTGAGTGAGAGGCTTCTTTTCACTCGTGCTCCGTGGTCACGTGATCTAAACGAGTCCTTGATGCAGGGAAACTGCATCGAGGATTTGTTTTGCATCAATGAATCGTTTCAGCCTTACACGGGTCCAAGCTGCTTCCTGGTCCTGGGGACATTGGGGGCACCGCTAGCACCACAGACAGAAGTGTGTTTTTTTTATGTTCAGAGGGACTGGGGAGGATGCCATGGCCGGTTTCTAGCAGAATAGTGTAGCAAGCCGTCTACTCCTTCCAGGAAAAAAGTTAAACCCGATGAACCCATAACAAGTAAGAAGGGGGCTGATCATGAGGCATCGCTCCGTCATCCATCATGCATGACGCCAGTGTGAACTGAGCCTTACTTCCTTGTGCGTGCGTGAGTGTTTATTAGGGTTGGTATGTTATTCCGATGGTATCATTATCATTCCATGACTATAGTACTGTGTATATGTGGCCCAGTTCCCACTTTGCATTTCGATGTCGTATTTATATTGTGCGCTGGACTCCCACCCAGTGTAGCGCAGTAATGGGTGTGGGGGGGGTGTTGCCTGCCTAAAACCCGGCGCTTCTAAAAGTAGAACCGCATCAGGAACTAAATTGATTGGGTCGGGGAGTAGTGGTGTTGGAGCGTCAATTTGTTGTGGAAAACGAGTATAAATAGGGGAATAAATCTGCCCGATCCTCGCCACGGGTGGGTTGTGCCACAGAGTATGATGCGATACCTCCCCTCCCCCGTCTGTGTGAGCCTACGTGGCCAGACCCGCAGTGGGAATCGCACGTACCTGATCCCTGCTGCTGGGTTCCGGCTCCATCGCGTCCCCTCGCTTGTTGTTGGTCTTTGGTCTCCCTGCATAAACATCCATTTTGATACTGGCTGCAGTGTCACATAGGGATCACACATCACCACTGTGGCCAGTCATCGGCTGCAGCGGCCACGTGACCCGCATCAAACTGGGTGTTGAAGCGGGGAGATCTGAGACCTGCTGTGTCCGAGGGGGAGTGATGGAGCCGGAACCCAGCAGCGGGGATCAGGTAAGTACGATTCCCAACGGAGGCCCGGCAATATCGGTGAAGGGGTCTGCAGAAGAGGTCACCAGGGGTGAACAACCCCTTTAAGGAAAATGTCACATGTCTATATTGCAGCCACCCTGTGGTTTTCTTTTGATTCCCTCTCAGAACGTCCAGTATGTCCAGTGCTGGTGAGAGGCTCCTAGCACATAGACAAGGGGGTCTGAGCATGTGTGACCACTGACATATTGAAAGGATGTTCTGAGAGGAAGTAAAAGAACACCAGGGGGCGCTGTGACAGAAGCATGGAACAGCAATATCTGGACACAGGAGCATATTTTTACATGAAGAAAAGGGATGTTTTGTGTGATCAGAGTAAAGTAATAGGGGATGTGACATCAGAACACGACCTATTGTATAAGCGTACAATCCTTCGGCAGACAGCTATTGCGTGTGTATCGGTGACTTAATAATCGGCACCACAGATTACTTGTCATCCTTCTCATCATAGGCATAGGCGCACTAAATTCGGATGACACGGGATCCCCTATTCACAATAGGTGATATCACAGCTTATCTACTCCCTCTGCATAGACCATGCCTAGAGAACTCTCCCATAGAAGTCTGTGAGTTCCCCTCCAGACCACTGTGTCTATGGCCCATGGTGGCTGCTGTAAAGCCAAAGCTCAGCCAAGATGGCAGCGCCCATAATCATGTTCAGGAAATAGAATAAAAAATCTGCAGTCAGAAAATAAAAACATTGTCACCATCCGGCAGACAAAATGGTAGGCTGCACGTTCCCTTTAGTTGTGGTCCGGGCTCTGCAATGTGCATTGCACACATGGTTTTCTGTCGATTGCACCGAGTGCCCCAAATAGAACAGCCAGCCATGTATTGCACATTCCTTTCTAAACTCCAGGCGGGATACATGCCACCTCTGCAGGGGGTGGGGCGCTGTCTGTGCCAGTTGTTGTTCCTGCAGGGCGGGCGGGCGCCTGTGTGTGTAGTGTGCAGTTTCACAACAGTCTGCTCCTGTGAGTAGTCGTCTGAGAGGGAATGCTGGCAGCGAGGTCCGGAGCGTCACGTAAGGCCGGCTGCTGAGAGGGCAGATTCTGGCACACCGGAGAGGCTTACAGTGTACTCCAGACATGAATACGTACCTGTACCAGGCTCCATAATGGGCTCTGATCTTTACATCCCAGAGGAGCATTGCCCGGCCTATAAGACTCCTCGCGCTGATTAGGAGATACTCTATCCCCCGAATGTCGCCATCAGATCAGGGTTGTCTGAGAATTTGGGAAAGTCCTTCACAGATCCAGCATGGGCGCTCCCCCTCCATTTTTAGTTAACAGGCTGCCAGTGATCATTGGCTTTTAAAGGGATTGGCTGATCAGCTAAAAAGAGAGCAATATATTCTACATTATACAGGAAATTTGCCAGGTACACTGTATTTTCAGTTTTGACAGGGACGGTCATGTGATCTGAGCACTTTGGTCTTTGATGGCTGCAAGACGTCTTTCCATCATGTGATCACTCCTCCAGCTTTCTCTTCCCCCTTAGAGTTCATTCACACGTCCGCAAATTGCTGATCTGCAAAACACAGACGCCGGCCTTGTGCGTTTTGCGGACCGCACATGGCCGGCACGATAATAGAAATGCCTTTTCTTGTCCCCGTGTCTGCGGACAAAAATAGGACATGTTCTATTTTTTTGCGGGGCCACAGAACGGAAATGCGGATGCGGACAGCACGATGTGTGCTGTCTACATCTTTTGCGGCCCCATTGAAAATAAATGCGTCAGCACCTGTTCCGCAAAATTTGCAGACCCATTTTGAAGACATGTGAATAGACCCTTAGACGGAGTGCACCTGTCTTCTGGACAGACTGCTTACTTGTTTCTAGAGCACAGGTACACTGTTAGGCCCCTTTCACACGAGCGAGTATTCCGCGCGGGTGCAATGCGTGATGTGAACGCATTGCGCCCGCAAGGAATCCGGACCTATTCATTTCAATGGATCTGTGTACATGAGCGGTGGTCTTCACGCAATGCTGGCCCCATAGAAGTGAATGGGGCTGTGTTAAAATCGCATGGCATCTGCAAGCAAGTGCGGATGGTATGCGTTTTTCACGGATGGTTGCTAAGAGATGTTGTTTGTAAACATTCAGTCTTTTATCAAGCGTGTGCAAAACGCATTACATCCGTGCTATAAAAACTGAACGCGATTGTAGACAAAACTTAATGTACTTGCTTGCAAAAACTGAACGCATCCGTACCTAACCCGCACGCGCTCGTCTGCAAGGGGCCTTAAGCAGGCAGTTTGTCAAAATGACCTGCATTCTCAGTCTAAGGGTCCATTCACACGCATGTTGCGGAACGGAATTGCAGACCCATTAATTTCAATGGCGACAGACTATGTCCCGGCCGGGTCCGCAATTGCGGATCCGCACTTGCGGTTCCACAATCGCGTTCCCGAAAAAAATAGAACATGTCCTATTCTTGTCCGCAATTGCGGACAAGAAAAGACATTTTCTATGAGAGTGCCGGCGATATGCGGTCCGCAAATTGCGGAACGCACATAGCTAATGTCCGTGTTTTGTGGATCCGCAAAACACACACGGATGTGTGAATGGACCCTTAGTAGGTGGGGCAAGCTGGACAAGAGGTCACATGATCTACAGATAAGCTTAAAAGGGTTTCCCAAGGTCTTTATACTGATGACCGATCCTTTAGATAGGTCATCCGTATCTGATCGGTGGAGGTCCGACACCCATTGCCCTCATCGATCAGCGGTTTGAAAAGGCAACGGCTTTTGCAGTAGTGCCAGGGCCTTCTCTCAGCTTACCAACACACTGTATAGCAGCTCGGCCACATTCACCTTAATAGATCTAAGCTGGACCGAGCCGATGAGTCTGATGAACGTGTCGTAACATGGCCTAGGGAAAACTGAGAGCACCGCTGCCTCGTCAAACTGCTGATCAGACCACCACTAATCAAATACTGATGACCTATCCAGAGGAAACTAAAAAAATCTCTCGGGAAAACCGCTTTAACCACCAAATTTAAAATTGTGTCCAGAATCCTTAGGCTACAATAATGGTAAAAGAAAGAGGGTGCCTGAACTCTGCCTTTGTACTTCATGAAGGCAAAGTTCAGGCGCCCGTTTTTTATACCATAATTGTAATCTAGGGATTCTGGACACAATTTTAAATGTATTTCTTAGTTAATGAGATTTAGAGATTTGGCTGGAATCCATTCCTCTGCGTTCCCCAGTTTTAGGGCTCATGTACATGACCGTTGACCGTTTTATGGTCTGCAAGTTGTGGTTCCTCAAAACGCGAATATCGGTCTTGTGTGTTTAGCATTTTGAGGAACGGATCGTCCTTTCCTCTATAGAACTATCCTATCCTTGTCTGTAAGACGGGCAGGAATAGGACATGTTCTATTTTTTTGCGGGCCTGTGGAACGGACATACGGGTGCAGACAGTACACGGGTCTGCTTTCCACTTCTTTTGCAGCCCCATTGAAGTGAATGGGTCCACATCTGACCAGCAAAAATTGCAGATTGGATGCAGACCAAAAGTATGTTCCTGCGCATGACAATATCCTAGTAGAATTGGGCCGACATCTCGGCTGCCCAAATTTTTGATTTATATGTGGATTTTGATTATTTCCGAATATGCTCTGTTCACGTGTACTGAATTAAAATACCATAGTAATTGTAACTAAAGATAATTGGAGTACATACTGGGTGTGCTCCTATCTTGGACCTGTCACCTCTCCTGACGTGCCTGTTTTAATAGTTCCATGCATTCCCCGTGTAATAACAGTTCTGGAGCCTCTATTCTTATGTCTGTATGTTGTCATTCCTTTATTATTCCTACTAGAAGTTATGAATGAATTGCTAGCAGTCTTGAGTAAGGGTACAGAGGGGTGGAAACAAGTTTGGGGGGGGGGGGTGTACTTGCACAGACTCGCTCTATCCAATCAGTGCTGCTATTGTCAGACTGTGCAGGTACACCCCCCCCAACTGGTTACCACCCCTCTGTACCCTTACTGCAGACTGCTAGCAATTCATTCATAACTTCTAGCAGGAATAATAAAGGAATAGCACAACTTAGAGCCATAAGAATGGATGTTCCAGAATTGTTATTACATGGGGAATGCATGATGCTAATAAAACAGGCATGTCAGGAGTGGTGACAGGTCCTCTTTAAGCACCATTTCTGTGTCTGCAGAAATTATTGTAGCCGCATTGTATGGTCCCAGGTGGAGAGAGCCTATAGTGCCCCCGACAGGAAACCTTATGGAGACCAGACAGTCTGTTTCCTGGAAGTATGGAGCTGGGCAGCGCCATCTGATGATATTAGATGGTGATGTGGTCACAACCACATACTCTACATAGGCCAAAAAGAAAAAAAAATATCCCAGATATTCAGTTTTTCTTCCCTATGGTTAAAAGTTAAAAATTGTCTTTCGTCTTTGCACGTACCATTCCTTGACTGCAGAATTGTTAGGTTTCAAAGTATTACTGCAAAATACATACAATTAACATATTAGATTTTTTATTATTATAATGTACATTGGAATTTCCCTTTTGGCAGAAATCCCGTTCCACCCTCTACATTCAGTGATGGAGCAGACATGCCTGGTAGATTTCCTACTCTTTTCCTTCTCTCAGTGCTGGCATAGTAATCTAGTGAAGCAGCCCAGATACCATTCAGTCATTCGTCCCTACTTCTAAATAGAAATACATAGCTGCATCTCTCTAGACAGTGGAGAAGAAAATGGTGGCACATTACATACCATAGAGGTATTTTTTAGTGGAATCTGCGGGTCTTTGTGTAAGGGACTATTTTCTGTGCAGGGGAAGAAGGGGTTAACAAGGGTCGATGGTCCCGTAGAACAAGCTGCTCTCCATCCACCTAAGTAAAATTAGAAGAAATGGTGAAAATAACACTGACTGGTTGCTGTCCTGACACTGCCCTGGTCCTGCTGCTCTCCACTTCCTGGTCACACAGGAAATGCTGCACAGCCAGTGCCACACGGTTAACTGCTCAGCCGTGGATACACAATCTATACTGTGTAGCTGCTCCACGGATAAGGAAAGGTACGTCAGCAGAATTTTAAATACACATATATTGGAAAAGTGTTTACTAATAAAATTTAAAAACTGGAATACCACTTACAGTATATTTCTTTGAGGCGGATTCTGAGCCTCCTGCTTTCTTCAGATGTGCTCAAGAAGAAATTAGTAGTAGAAAGTGTTTTTCAGTCACTTTACGCGTACAATATATATGAGCCGCTTAGCCGTGTTTTAAGGATGTTCACGTTAATGGACCACAGGACCTCATAATTTCTGCCAGTAACGTGATTACTGAGGTTGGAAAGCATTTACACACACTTCCATGTTTTCAGAGATGGCCGTAGATGGACACGTGACGGATGCATTCCGTGTTTTCAGATGTCAGCATAACTTTTAACTCTGTCCTGACCACAGACCAATGTGTAGCTGCACAAATACTGGTAGACCCTGCCCGTGCTCACGCGTTTTCAACCAGAGCAGGAATGGAAACTGAACGTAAGAAAAGTACAAACGACCGGCATATCTGGCAATTTATGAAACTGTCTAAAAGGAAACACTGCCTATGCCAACCAATCACATAGCAACTTTCATTTCTCATAGCACTCTTGAGAAAGAGCTATGCTGTAATTTGTTGCTATGGGCAAATCATCCAAAAAATGTAGGTCATGGGCCATGGCAAATCTGGCTGAAGTGTGCCAAAATAGTGATTGGTTATGTTGAATTTTTCAGTCTGTCTTCAGCTGAAACAGTGGAGATTTCACAAAATGGGGTTATCCAACTATTTGTAAATGATGACCTATCGCCATCTACATCTGATCGGTGGGGCAGCCAACATTGGGGACCATCGTGGATCAGCTGTTTGAGAAGGTCCAATGCTCCTCAGTCTTCTTCTTGCTGCTTACCCTAGGCCAGTGATGTCACAACCGTTGGTTATGTAGCTCAGCCCCATTCACTTCTCAAACAGCTGATCGACAGGGGTCCTGGGTGTGGACCATTGTTTAAGTATCTTGTCACTCTGGTGGTCCCCACCAATCCTGCAGTGATGATGTCACATACATCATTCACGAGGCTGTTGTAGCCAATCACTATAAGGCCTTATTCACACGTCTGCAATTCTGTTCCGCATTTTGCGGAACGGAATTGCGGACCCATTAGTTTCGATGGGGACAGACGATGTCCCGGCCGGGTCCGCAATTGCGGATCCACACTTCCGGGTCCGCAATTGCGTTCCCGAAAAAAATAGAACATGTCCTATTCTTGTCTGCAATTGCGGACAAGAAAAGGCATTTTCTATGAGAGTGCCGGCGATGTGCGGTCCGCAAATTGCGGAATGCACATCGCCGATGTCCGTGTTTTGTGGATCCGCAAAACACGACGGACGTGTGAATAAGGCCTTAGTGATACTTGCATTTATGACACTTATGTGGACCACCAGAATGGTGGGGAATTTATTGGGTAAGCAATGTTTTTTTTTTTTTTTTGTTTTTTTTTGTTTTTTTTATATATATACCAATAACTTATTGCTTAAAAGTTTTTATGGCAAACATATTTTTTTTGGTGGTTATTTTCCTTGTCACTAATCTTAAAATCCTGCAGTTTTTGCATTGGTCACTAAGCCTAGTAATATGAACCATCTCCTGGCCTGTACAGAATACAGATCCCTATCTGCTTATCACAGACAAAATTACAATGACGGATATCACATATGTTTTTTGCACTGGCCACTAAGCCTAATAGTAGGTGCCACTTCTTTTACAAATCATTTTACTGCAGTTATCTGCTTATCAAAGGCAGGATTAGAATGACAGATTTCAACTATATATAACACAGGATCCACCATTCACAGTAGGCGTTGTCACAGCTTATCTACTCCCTCCTGACCTCTGCAGAGAGCATGTCTAGAAAACTCTCCCGTAGAAGTAAACGAGGACCCCTCCTGTTCATTGTGTCTATGGCCTATGTCACCGCCGTAACGCATCCCTCTAAATCCTGTTAGCAAGAGCTCAGAGAAGATGGCCACCCACGTAATCATGTTCAGGAAATGGAATAAAAAATCTATAATCAGAAAATAAAAAATAATTGAAAAAAAATCTTGTTTTATCTGGCAGAAATAATTATAGGTGACACATCCCCTTTATAATCTCAGCCAACCCCTTCAAATATAGATGCAAAATACTGTTTAAATATGCAAGTGTGAATAAGGCCTTGGATTTATGAAGGACCCAGTTGTTGGTTTGTTCATATATTTCCAGGAGGCATAACAGAGGAACTGTACACTGTAATAAAGATTCTCCAGTTGGTGCTTTATAGAAAATACAAGCAGTTACTATCCAGACATCTCGGGGGAGCTAGAGAGATGAGGTAGGGGCTACCATGGTATTTTTTGGGGTGTGGACTTTCACAGAAACCTCATTTCTTTTAGGGTACATTCCCACATAGCGGGACTGCTCGGGATCTTCTGCCGCTGCAAAAACCAGCCCTTTCAGTGGCATCACAGTCGTTTCACTACTTGTATAAAAAAAAGTTGAAAGCCGCTGGTAAAACCCACAAATTGGGAACCGCAGCAGAAGTCGGTTTACACTGTGAGATATCTCCGTGGCCTGTGGATAATAATTCATAACGTCTTCCACTTTGCTTGTATGACTTGCATTGCTTTTCATCACAAATTTCCCCTGTGGAGAATTGCAGCAGTTGAACAACCAATGATCTGGTTAACGTTCCTTTCGCGGACACGTCCGTACACATTTTAGTCCATGTTGCAATTGTTTAAACTGCCCATAAACGTTCAATGAAAGCGAGCGATGGACGAAAGATCTTCCATCCATGAGCAATTTTCCTTTGAAAGAAATGTCTTTCTGCTGATTATTTCAGACCAGCAAACATTCCTTTTGGTATAATAGGCCTAGTTCACACGTCTGCACCTGTTCCGCAAATCTGCGGAACGGGTGCGGACCCATTCATTTTGAATGGGGACGTGATGGATGTGGAGAGCACACACTGTGCTCTCCGCATCCGCATTTGCGGACAAGTATAGGCATCTCTATAGGGCTGGTGGCAAGGTGTGTTGTGGATCCGCAAAACACTATGGACGTGTGAATAAGGCCTTAAGGTGGCCATACACATTAGATAGAAGTTGGTTGATGGTTGAGCATCTGGTAAACATTCATTACAGACAGTCATACATATTTTAGTCCATATCGGCCATTGCAGTGGTTCATACTGGCCATACATGATCAACGAAACCGGGCGATGGATGAAAGATCTTTCTGGGAATGTTTTTTTTTTCAAAGAAAGATCTTTCGCCCAATTATCGGATGAGAATATTGAAGCAGCCAACTTCTTTTCAGACGATAATGGCCTGTCATCAGTCGGCTAAAACGATTATTTGTTGCTAAATTTCACCTGACAATCATTCATTTTGATTGAAATCATGCATTTTGATGAACTTTAGAGTAAAATGTATGGCCACCTTTAAAAGCCAAGTATAAATGGAAAAAAATATCTGCCAATAACATTTGGGTATTCGTGAGAAGATGTATAGTTAGGCCTTTCACCTGCAGAAGGTGGTGTTTCGTTTTTAAGCCTGTGTATAACTTTTTAAACTGTAATATAAAATTGTTTTATAGGAGACAAAGGTCATATTTATGCATAAGCGGGCTAAAGGTAAAATTCTAGAAAGTTGTATGGTAAACTTACACATTTCCTATAAAATACCATTACTTATATTGTAAACTAGCACTAGTTCATTTAATGCAGGGCTGGCCAACCTGCGGCTCTCCAGCTGTTGCAAAATTACAACTCCCAGCATGCCCAGTCTGCCTACAGCTATCAGCCTACTGCAGGGCATGGTGGGAGTTGTAGTTTTACAACATCTAGAGAGCAGGTTGGCCAGCCTTGATTTAATGTATGTGTGTGTCGTTAAAAGATATCCACAGTGTCCCCCATGACATTTAGCTAGAGAATTGATGGCGACACACTGAGCATGCTCGACCTAACAAAGGCTGAGAACTACAGGTCGATGCCATGGTAACTTATGAGGAAACACAGAGGGTAGTAGAGGAAGAAAACTACTTTTATAACTACTGAACGGTAAATATGTGACATTTACATTATATTAGGCAATTATTGATGATTAATTAGTCTAAAACAGAAGTTATATTTATGGATACCCCTTTAACAGAGACCTCCACATCACCCGCCCCTTTAACAGTGAATTCCACAGTACCCCACTCCCTTAAGGCCTCAAGCACACGACCGTTGTTTGATTCCGTGTCCGTTGTGCCGTTTTTCGGGATTTTCTGCGGACCCATTGGTTTTCAATGGGTCCGTGGAAAACTCGGCAAATGCACCGTTTGTCCTCCGCGTCCTTGGTCCATGATTCCAGTCCGTCAAAAAAATATAACCTGTCCTACATGGGACTGTGGAAAAATGTGGATGGCCATACGTGTGTCATCCGCGTTCTGCGTCTGTTTTTTTTGCGGATCCCTTGGCAGGCACTTGGCAAAAATTGTCAGCCTGTCTTTTGGTAAAATCTTTTGGGTCATGTCCGCTAAAAAAAACGGAACATGAAATAGAACATGTCCTATTCTTGTCTGCAACTGCGGATGGCGATGTGCCGTCCACGACATGTGGTTGGATTGGACTGTTAAAGGGAATGTCTCCTGCTTTGAAAAAAAAAAAAGCACTTCAGCATTTATTTTTCGATATATTGTTAATTAACCAGCAGTATTCTAACAGTGTCATTTCTTTCACCCCAGCTCAGTGGCATTAACACATTATAAAGTATTTCATTATAGGCAGCTGTCTCATGAGATTATAATCCAGTTCTTACTCTCATGTGACAGGAGATCAATCTTCCTTATGTAGCTGATTTCCCAAGAACTGCTGGATTACATCAGCATCTGCAGATAACATTTTTGTCCTGTGTAAGAGACCAGGCATGCAGAAGTATAGTAGGTGAGCCTGAATAGTAATTAGCTGTAAGGTTATAAAAGTCCCTGAGTCGCACGATCTAGATTATGTGTATATGCTGTGTGCAGAGAGCCCAGTGTATTTGATTGAGATGTATCTTCACACTGCTCTCCCCTGCCTCCTGCTTTCAGTAAGAGCTGAGAGTTATAAATCTATCAATCACAAGCAGGAGGCAGGGTAGAGCAGTGTGAAGCTGTATCTCATAGAAGTATATTAGGCGGCAGAATTGTTCTACCACTGATCTGTCCCTCACTAGAGGAGATTTATCAAGACTGGTGCAAAGGCAAACAGGCCTAGTTGCCCATAGCAACCAATCAGATTCCATTTTCCAGATTTTCACAAGAAGCTGTGAAAAATGAAATCTGGTTGCTATGGGCAACTAAGACAATTTTCCTTTACACCAGTTTTGATAAATCTCCCCAGTAAGTGATAGATCAGTGGTAGAACAAGTGCAGTGTGAGACTTCATCCCCTCTATTTCTGAAAAAACTAGAGGTATAATGGGAATTGTAGGCTGCATTAGGGGAAACCTATCAGACAAGTATTACAGGTAAATTAGATTAATTATAACTAATGCAGGATGTAATTTCTTTGTGGTGTGGTCACTTGATATATTATTTATGTCTAAGGCCAAATCAGACTTTATAAATATGGTTGATATAGAAAAAACACATAACTCACAGAAAAAAGATGCACCACATGGATAAGCAACTGACAACACTGGCTAATCCCTCACTCTGGTGTTAAAAGCTGAGAGATTCGCCAATATTTCCAATCAGGAACATATCGGAGCCCCTTTAGGCACCACTACACGGTATCTCAGCATGACATGGGGTCCTACCACTAGACTACCTATGGTGTGTGAACAAGGTCTGAACAGGTATTAAGTAGCCTACAGCCCCATCCCACTCACCTGCACTGCAGGACCAACAATGCAATGGGGAACAAATGAGGCCGCAAGCTACACCTACAACAGACCATGTGACACCGGCTTCCAGGTGCAACAGAATGTTTACCAGCCATATGCAATGGCACATTCAATACATATAAAACAAGAATCACAGAAATAAACGTGGCCTAAATGGGTGGGACTGCTCCAAACACTGTGGCGTGTTTCTAACTGGGGGGGCAGTTCCTCCGCATGTGGTTCGCAGCGGACGGCTATCCCCAGCAAAAATTGCATACAATGGAGGATACCGGCGCGAACCACAAGCACCACACAAACATCCTACACAAAATAAAACATGTGCGGATGAAAATATACAAACACATAACTCACAGTGTTTTGTTTACCTTCGATACGTGGCATTTCCAGCCATGCCTAGCGGTGTATTCTCGGCCAGCGCTAGCACTCGCTTATCCAGGCCAGATCACCTTACAGAGCCCTGTCCGCACACCCTATACTCCTCTAGGTCTACAGTCTTGGTGGATGCCAACAGAGTATTTGCAATAAACATGGCACGTTGGAGGGGGTGCTGCACTGGTGCTGAGGGCTACGGCCATGGCCAAGTTTAGGAATAATCTGTGGAATCTAGTAGAAATGCTACTTTACCCCCCAAATAAATGTTTTTGTTTGTCTCCACCCCCATTTTTACCAATTTCAGTTCTGAGCGCTCATTCCCCGATCACTCTGAGAAGTCTCAGACAAATGTTTCAACTTGCTGCAGCTTTGCCCTAAGACCTGCATGCATGCTATGTAATTGGAACTTGATTTTCTGGTTTGGCTTGCTTTGTGGTAGACCGTCTTGGGCAGGTGATCTGTCATATTCTTCTTTCAAATGAAAACCTCTTGAGTGCTTTTTCTTGTGGCTAAATAAAAACGTAACTTCGACTTCTGAACAGTGAGAACAGAAAACTCAGTTTATGGGTCTCTGTTAATAACTTGTGTCGATGCTAAAGCTTACTGCAGCATAGATGGCAATTTAACTGGTTGAGGTTTCGGGAGTGGAGACCTCCATGGGTAAAGATCCCTTTAAGAGCTGATCAGCCAAACAAACTTACGTACGTAATTATTTCCAGTGTAAACGTGTGCAACATCCACATGACAAGCGATAAATTGCTCGATCTTTTATGTGGGCACATATCGTGTAAAGGGGATATGCTTCTGACAAAGAATGGAATTCTGAACTCTTGTACCTGTTGAATGTAGCGGCAGTGACACTCCATTCAAATGGGGAATGCTTGGTTCTCGTTCTCTTCGACCTCTGTGACCTCCACTGATCAGACACTTTAAAGGGGTTCTCCGGGAATTTAGAAAATGAAAATACTTAAATATTGCCAAATACCTTTCATTAGATATAATGCCTGCCATTAGGAGAAATAAAATTGCCGCCGTCCTATTAGTACACGCAAAACCTGTCCTCATCACAGAGGAGGACAAGTTACTTCACAACCAGGGTCGGTGCAAGGATTTTTGCCGCCCCCCCATGTGACATCACAATGACCCACCCATATGATCTGCCATATTAAAGGGGTTCTGCAGTTTATTTAAACTGATCGGCACCCGGGACCCCCGCCAATCAGCTGTTTGAGAAGGCAGCGGCGCTGGCAGTAGCGCCTCAGCCTTCTCGCAGTGACGTCACGACTAGTATCATTGGCCTGGGTGGGGCTAAGCTTCATTCAAGTGAACAGAGCTTAACCCCGCCCAGGCCAGTGATACTAGTCGTGACGTCACTGCGCCTGCGATAAATAGCGAGAAGGCCGAGGCGCTACTGCCAGCGCCACTGCCTTCTCAAATAGCTGATCGGCGAGGGTCCCGGGTGTCGGACCCCTGCTGATCAGATGCTGATGATCTATCCAGGGGACTGACTTCATGTCAGTCCGGCCGGGTACAGGAGACAGATGCTCCCTGTACCCTCGGACCATACAGGGCTCGGCCACGCTACAATGGAGTGGCAGGAGGGAGCGCTGAGCGCTTCCCTCCTGTCAGCTCCTTTCCTCTTGCTGCGCCTGGGCGGTGCGCCCTCATGGACGCGCCAGCCCGGGCAGTGCTGCAGCCGCCAGAGGCTCAATATGGAGCGCTCGGGCGGCTGAGCATGAAGGGGGCCAGCGCTCCTAGCAGCGCCCCTTCCCAAGGGGCGCTCTATGCGGCGGCCTAGTCCGCTTATAGGACGCGCCGGCCCTGTTCACAACACTGAGGTAAAGAGCTGCCTCATCCTCCTCTCTATTCTACTTGTCAGGGATTATGATCCTGAATACAGCTGATATGATCCGCAGACAAATCTGTAGGAATGAAGTTCATTAGGAGACTTATCAGGTCATTTATCAAACTGGTGTAAATTTGAACTGGCTTAGTTGCCCAAAGCAACCAATCAGATTCCACCTTTCATTTTCCAAAGGAGCTGTCACAAACGAAAAGAGGAATCTGATTGGTTGCTTTGGGCAACTAAGCCAGTTCTATTTTACACCAGTTTGATAAATGACTCTATTAATTCCCAGATAATAGCAGAAATTTTTTATTTTAAAACACGCAATTTACAATTTTTTTTAAAATATATAAAAAAAAAATCTATGCAGTAAATGCCTTACTGCATAGGAGATTTATTTTTTTTAAATATTTTAATCATTCAGACTTCTTCGGAAGCGGCTGGATGTAATAAATGTATTTTTTATTGTTTATATTTTTATATGTAAAATTAGGAAAGGGGGTAATTTAAAAACTTTGGGGGGGGGGGGGTTAAACTTTATTTTTTTTATTTACTAACTATTAGCCCCCTTAGGGGCTAGAACCCTTGTCCTATTCACCCTATATTCACCCTAATAAAGCTCTATTAAGGTGAATAGGACTTTACACTCTGCCTGCTGCCCTCGGCTTTGTGCACACAGCAGCAGGGAGCCTACCATGGCAGCCAGGGCTTCAGCAGCGTCCTGGCTTCCATGGTAACCGATTGGAGCCCCAGCTGCCACTGCACCACCAATAGATGAGGAGGAGGGGGGGGGCCTTGGGGCCACTGCCACTAATGACTATAATACTGGGGGTGGGGGGCGAACTGCACCACCAATGACTATAATACTGTGGATGGGGGGGCACTGCAATTAATATAATAAATACTGAGAAGAGTGGGAGTAGGAGGGGTGGGACTCTGGCCACTGCGCCAGCAATGAGAGGATAATTGTGGCGGATCGCAGCGCGCAGTCATAGAGGCTGGGTATGGGATATGGCCGGCACCATAAGCCTACGTTTGTACTCAGGCATAAACTATATTCATTGGTGGCGCAGTGGCCACTGTCTCTCCCCTCCTACTCCTCTCTGTTCTCATTGGTGGCCACGACAGCCACGCACAGACTCCCGCCTTCTCCATGGTGCGTGCCGAGAGCAGCGTGTGCCATGTTCTCTTAGTGATACTAGGCAAATTGATCCGGGTACAAAAGTATTGATTGGGTATCGATAATTCGATACCCGGTGAAACCCTAGTCCCTCTACTGGTCCAGTGTGAACATAACTTTATTCTGTTTTCGCTTGCTGCCTTTTCCTTTCTGGATGCATTGTGAAAATCCGTGCACCGAGTAGTGTTCTTAACCCCCAGAACCACTTAGTAGTATGGAAGCACTTTTCAGGGAAATGACCTTTTGTATCTTACATTTTTCACTGCAAAGCAACAGTTTTCTCTCAGGAAATATTCAAAGGAAGTGTTTTTTTTTTGTTTTGTTTTTTAAATATAGCAGTTGCAGCTCCAGCTAAATTTAGCTATAAGCACTTGATAACAATCGGCCCCCAAGTACTCGGTCCTCTCAACAAAAAGAAAAAAAAGAAAAGTGCGTGCTCTATCTTCAAAGAGTTGTTGAAAGTGGACATTATTACTCCTCTTGCACGCGACCATATTTTCGGATATTTTTGCTGATTGCACGCAGACTCATTCATTACTATGGAGCCTCACAAAATGCGGACAGTGCTCAGATGTCATCTGTATGCTCTCTGGATCCATGCGCCATGCTACAAATTATAGAACGTGTCCTATTCTTGTCCGTTTGCAGGCGTTTCTCCCACTGGGGCCGAGAAAAGTGCGGGATGCACATGGACCACCTCCATATTTTGCAGATTCGAGGTTTGGAGACTGCAAAGAGTATATGGTCGTGTGCAGGAGGCCTTAGTTGTCACTGGCAAGTTTCCCAAACAGACCTATGTCTTAAAAGCTGTGTTTTCTCTAGGCACCCTGCTGTGTCCATGTGTATGAGACCTATTCTCTTTAGGCCCTGTTCACAATTGCATTTGGAATCCAGTAGCCTGATCCGTGTACTGCTGGATCACCGTTGACTATAACTGGATCCGGCAGAGATTAGGCCAGACAAAACTGCCGCACGCAATGATTTTTGTCTCGCCGACTCCCCGCATAAATGCCAGAGAGAGACCAGATCCCTATATAGTCAATGGGGATCCAACGGTACCCAGTTGTATCTGGCAATGCCAGACGTGGTGAGCTCCGGTAGCATGATTCTCAGCCAGATCAGGCTACCGGATTCCAAACCCAACTGCGGATGGGGCCTTAGAGGTCTGCAATGTGCAGGTGCTTTTAAAAATAATAGGCCATGGTGATTATTTTAGTTAACTCTGAGACATCTCCTTTCGAAATGCAGCTCAAGAAGGCACTTCCCTGCAGGAATGGGTGCCACTCATGACATCTCCTCTATGATGTCCTTATGCCTGAATCACAGATGGACAGCAGTCTGAGGCCAGCGATTGGCTGCAGTAGTCCTGTGTTCCTATATAGACAATTTCACTAGAGAACCTCTGTAAGAATTCTGAGACCATAACTTGAGGTATGCAGTCTCTGAATACTTTCCATAGTTTGTGTTAAACCAGTTCACCTGCACAGGACAACACAGGGCCTTTCAAATATATACAGTCTAGTAATTGTGGAGATGTCAATAGCTATATGGCAAGCATGACATGTTCTGTATGTACAGAACAGACAGTAAATTGTCAAGAATGCATATAAAAGAATGGGGTTCATGTTAGGCTATTTTCACACTGGCATTTTTGGGTCCGTTTCAGGGCTCTCACAAACGGTCCGAAACGGTTCAGTTCAGCCCCAATGCATTTTGAATGAATAAGGATCTGCTCAGAATGCATCAGTTTGGCTCCGTTCGGCCTCCATTCCGCTCTGGAGGCGGACACCAAAAGTGTCCGTCTGACGAAACTGAGCCAAACGGATCCGTCCTGACACACAATGTAAGTCAATGGGGACTGATCTGTTTTCAATGACACAATATGTCACAATAGAAAACGGATCCGTCCCCCATTGACTTTCAATGGTGTTCAAGACAGATCCGTTTTGCCTATGTTTATGATAATACAAACGGATCCGTTCTGAACGGATACAAGCGGTTGTATTATCAGTGCGGATCCGTCTGTGCAGCTACGTGACGGATCCGCAGCAGACGCCAGTGTGAAAGTAGCCTTAAGCGCTGTTCACATTTATGTTTTTAACAGAACCACCACAGTTTAAGTGTTAAATCTTATCCCTGATTTGAAGTTTGACTCTTAAAGGGCGTCATTGCGAAGACTTCTCTTATCCACAGAATAGCAAATACTTGTCTGATCAGCGAGATGTGAATAGGGGCTGATCAGACATTATCGCTAATCACAGACATCTTGGTGTCTGCTGTGGCGCCCACTCCGCTTTGGACATTACGCCATCTTTTAAGACCGGGTGGTGACGCGTACAGCTGGGGTCTAGAAGAGGTTGAAGGGAGTCCGTCATCAGGAAATGCAGACGAATGTAATGATGCCTATCACTTTGTGATCTATTGCTTTAGGCTACATTCACACAAACGTATTTTTTTTCCGTGTCCGTTGCGCAAAAAAACGGTTTGGATGCGGACCCATTCATTTCAACGGGTCTGCAGAAAATGCGGACAGCACACCGTGTGCTGTCTGCATCCGTATGTCCATTCCGTAGCCCTGCAAAAAATATAGAGTGTGTCCTATTCTCCGTTTTGTGGACAAGGATAGGCATTGTTACAATGGATCCGCAAAAAAAATGATGCCATACGGACGTCATCCTTTTTTTTTCTTTTCTTTTTTTTTTGTGAATGTAGCCTTATTCTGGAGAAAACTACTTTTAATCCACATGGGAGCTGTAAAAAAACATTTCCCGAACTCTGGTTCAGTTCCAAGTTCGCTCGCTCGCTCCATACAGTATTCAAAAGCAGTATTATGCGAATCAACTTCTACTGTTTCATCGGAAGTCGCTCATCCCTAGTTGGTGGCTATAGTCAACTGAGCTAAGCTTCCTTTATACCCGTAACCCCAGTTCTCATTGGGTTACTGATGTATAATGGACGTAAGGATCCTTTTTGTTCCGCACTTGAAGATCCTTGTAAGCATCTTATTTAGATTTAGGGTTATAACGGGCCTAGCTGCCAGCCTCTGCTAAGTGACCTAAAGCCAGGCCGCAGATGGATTTTTCAGGGATTGTGTATAATATTGGCCATAACATTAGATGGCTTATTCAATGTTATTTGTAATGCTGCGAGTTCTGCATCTAATGGGCGTCACCAGTAGAGATGAGCGAACTTTAAAAAAAAGTCCGGTGTTCGGGTTGTGGTAATTCGCGCATCCCGTTATGGATTCCACTATAGCAGCATATGGAATCCATAAGGGGCGGCTGCCACCAACCCGAACTGTTGAACAGCCAAAGGACCTGGGTGATGTCACCGTCATGTGATCAGTGCAGGGGGCGTGGCTCAGCACGGGATCAGCTCCTGCCAATCAGCTGTTTGAAGAGAAGGCAGCGCTCGTGCAAGCGCTGCTTCCGCTTCAAAATTTCCTGTGTGCCGTAGTCTTTGCAGCGGTGGCACAGTGTAAGTACAGTTTGTTCACTTGAATGGTACGAACAATTAATTCAGTAAAATGACATGGAAACAGGAATTTCTTGTAAACTCACACGGATATTCCAGATTGTTGGAAAATGTGTGTGACAAACATGCTTAGGATTGATGGATATGAGACGGAGAATGGCAGATTTGGTGCTGACCCCCCTGGATATTTCAGGTCAAATGTTCTAAAATAGCAATCGATTATTCCAACCTCTCTCTCTTAGGGCTCTTTCACTCTGGCGTTTTTGCTTTCCGTCCTAGAGTTCCGTCCTTGGGGCTCTAGGACGGAAAGATACTGATCAGGATTATCCCCATGCATTCTGAATGGAGAGAAATCCGTTCAGGATGCATCAGGATGTCTTCAGTTCAGTATATGAACATTTTTTGGACGTTGACAAAACCGTAGGTAGCATGCTGCAGATTTGTCTCCGTCCAAAAATCCGTAAGACTTGCCGTAACGCCGGATCCAGAATTAATGCCCATTGAAGTGCATTAATCTGGATCCGGAATTAAGCTAAACGTCGTTTCGGCGCAACGCCGGATCCGCAGCAGCAGTTCCGATCGGGGCCCCAGTGTAAGATGGGGCTCCGATCGGTTACCATGGCAGCCAGGACGCTACCGAAGTCCTGGCTGCCATGGTAAGTACTCCGCAGCAGTGTACTTACCTGCGCTACGGCCTCCGGGTACTCCTTCATGACGTCACAGGTCCGGGCGGTGCATTGATCTATGCGCTGCAGGGACCTGTGACGTCATAACGGAACTGCCGCAGCGCAGGTAAGTACACTGCTGCGGAGTACCATGGCAGCCAGGACTTCAGTAGCGTCCTGGCTGCCATGGTAACCTGAAAGCATTTTGAAGACTGATCAGGATCCTGATCAGTCTTCAAATGCTTTCAGGCGACTTGCGTTCTGACGGATCTGCCGGGACAAAAGTGCCCACCGGATTCTCAGAATGCAAGTGTGAAAGAGGCCTTGGTAAATTAGATTATAATTTGAAAGGGTTATCCCATCTTAAATGTAAAAAAAAAATATGAAAATTATATATATTATATAATATCTAGTACATGACAATCTCTTTCTAAAATTTAAATCCAGCTGGCAGTTCAGGGGCATGGCCTTTCTGCTGCAGTTCAGGAGACATGTCTCTTCTGCTCCAGCTCTTTCCCTGTCACAGCGAAGGAGGCAGTGGAAGGATGGAACTGAGCATGAGTGTCCACCTCAGTAAGGTGGACAGAGAAATAAGAAAAATAACATACGGCAGGTGGAGCCCAGATACATTTTAGTGAGCAACTCTGGCTGTACCAAATTTTGAATTACATGCAATTATAAAAGTTTTCAGATCCAGGTGCTGGTTTGAAAACTAGGGAATAGTTTTCATGTGAAGACCCTTTTAATAATTCAGGCTACTTTCACACTAGCGGTTACAATTCCGCCATTGAGATCCGTCATAGGATCTCAATAGCGGATGAAAACGCTTCAGTTTTGTCCCCATTCATTGTCAATGGGGACAAAACTGAACGAATCGGATTGCACCACAATGCATTGCATTCCATTCCGTTTGGTTGCTCTCCCATCGCGGACAGAATAATGCTCCAAGCTGCGTTTTTCTGTCCGCAATGTGGTGCGGAGCAAGACAGATCTGTCCTGACACACAATGTAAGTCATTGGGGACGGATCCGTTTTTCTCTGACACAATAGAAAACGGATCCATCTCCCATTGACTTTGAATGGAGTTCCTGACGGATCCGTCATGGCTATATAAGACATAATACAGCCGGATCTGTTCATGACGGATGCATGCGGTTGTATTATTGTAACCATGACGGATCTGTAAAAAACGCTTGTGTCAAAGTAGCCTGACTGTTGTGCCGTTCTTCAGTTATCCTGCTTAGAAATGTTGAAATCTATGAATAAATTGCGTTGTGTCCTTACACAGACTGACACTGTTCATCAGCTGTCAAAGGGGCGTGACACTTTACAAGTTGCCAATTTATTCTTAATCTTTAGGCTACGTTCACACGACGACAATTGTCGCGCGACAATTTGGGAACCACTACACTGCAACATTTGTAGCGCGACATTGATGTCACATTAATGTCGCGCGACAATTTTTATAATGGGAGTCTATGGTGGTGTCGCACGTGCAACATGCAACATGTTGCGACTGCGACACAACAGTCGCAAAAAATCCATCCCGGATGGATTTCCTCCGACTTTCGTGTCGCAGTCGCAGCATGTCGCACTGCGACACCATAGACTCCCATTATAAAAATTGTCGCGCGACAATAGTGCGACTTTTTGTCGCGCGACAATTGTCGTCGTGTGAACGTACCCTTAGGCTACATGGTACATACGTCCGTTTTAAAATCAATGGTAGCCTATGGGGCTATTCACACTGCAGTTTTTTTGACAGCAAGTTAATAACAGACATAAAAAAAATAGAACACGTTCTATCTTGTCCGTTTTTTAACTGACTGCCCCCATACAATTAAATGTCAGTTTTTAACGTCTGTTCTCAGAAAGGAATCAGTGGGAAAAAAAAGTCTGTTAAAAATGGACAGTTTATCCATTTTTACCGGACCTTTTTATTTCACTATTGTGTGCAGGAAGCCTTAGGCCCCTTTCACACGGGCGTGATTTCCGCGCGGGTGCAATGCGGGAGGTGAACGCATTGCACCCGCACTGGATCCGGACCCATTCATTTCAATGGGGCTGTGTACATGAGCGGTGATTTTTCCCGCATCACTTTTGCGTTGCGTGAAAATCACAGCATGCTCTATATTGTGCGTTTTTCACGCAATGCAGGCCCCATAGAAGTGAATGTGGCTGCGGGAAAATCGCAAGCATCCGCAAGCAACTGCGGATGCGGTGCGATTTTCCCGCATGGTTGCTAGGAGACGATCGGGATGGGGACCCGATCTTTATTATTTTCCCTGATAACATGGTTATAAGGGAAAATAATAGCAGTCTAATTACAGAATGTTATGTAAAAAGGGGAAGAGAGGGTTAAAAAAAAAAAAAAAACTTTAACTCCCCTCCTCCTCTTCATCGCGTAGGTGCCGGGATCATTCTTCTTTCTTCATTCTGCCGGGTAAAGGACCTTCCGTGACGTCACTGGGTCACATGGTTCAATCAACAGCTTCCATGATTGGACCATGTGACCCAGTGACGTCACCGAAGGTCCTTCAACCAACAGATATGAAGATAGAAGATGTTCCTTGCACCTACGCGATCAATGGGAGGAGGTGAGTTGAATTTTTTCTTATTTTTAACCCTCTATTGCCCTGTTAACATAGCATTCTGTATTTAGAATGCTATTATTTTCCCATATAACCATGTTAGAATATTCAACCCTCAACCCGACCAGTTCGGGTCTGGGTACCAAACATGCCGATTTTTCGCACGCTCGTGCAAAACGCATTAAAACGCTTCGCACTCGCACGGAAAAATCACGCATTTTCCTGCAACGCTCCCACCTCTTATCCGGGCGTCAAATATGACGCCCATGTGAACCCAGCCTTAGGCCTCATGCACACGACCGTATTTTTTTTTTTCCGTTCCATTTTTTGTGTACCGTATATCGAACCATTCATTTCAGTGGATCCGCAAATAAAAAAGTAGTCTGTACGCCTTCCGTTTCCGTATTTCCGTTTTTTCCTTTCCGTTCAAAGATAGAACGTGTCGTATTATTGTCCGCATAAAGGACAAGGATAGTACTGTTCTATCAGGGGCCAGCTGTTCCGTTCTGCAAAAAAACTGAATGCACACGGATGTTACCCGTATGTTTTGCGGATCCGTTTTTTGCGGACTGCAAAATACTGAAAAAGCCATATGGTCGTGTGCATGAGGCCTTAGACTGAATAGTAGAGGAATGGCAAAACAGAGTTATAAGAAAAAATGCTCCAGTTTTATCATCTCATGGGGAAAGTAGTTACAGAAACCGGCGATTCAGACGAGGTGACGGGTCCTCTTTAAGTTGGCACTTTAGATGCTGCGAACCTCTTTCCACTCATTGTTCTTGTTGGATAATGCGAGCTGGCGGTCTGTTTTTTTTTTTTTTTTTTTTTTTTTTTATGTAATATTTTTTTTCTTTTTTCAATAAATAAAAGAAACCATGTTAAATGCATAGTGAGAGATTCAAGTAACCTTGGCCATTATCCTCCGGCTGTTACATGCGAGTAGAGAAAATAGTGAGGCTGCATTATCTTTCTGCGAGGGAGAAGTCTCCTACTCCACCAATCCTCTTACGCCCTCGGAGCCCCATGTGTATTGCTGCATTTGTTTTATTAATATACAGTAGTTGAAGCCACTAACTTTGACCAAGGTCAGTCATCCATTGTAGAGCGCAGCTTCTGCAGCCCGATGCTGGATCGTAGAGGCTCCGCGGCAAGCAGGTTTGTCCTCGTCTTTTATTTTCCGTATACAGCATATTCTGCTCTTCTATTCTGGGGTGAAACTGGTTCATATGCTTCTTTACACAAGCCTCCACTCTGAGATACGACTCTTGCTGGGGTCCATTTTTTTAAAAGTTGTAGACATACAAATAAGTGGCAATAGACACAGAGGTTTTTTGGTTTAAAAACCCAAAACTTCTGCTCCTTTTGACAAGGGTTGGTCCTGTCTGTTCAGCCCAGATGTGGAATAACAGATCCCTTATGGGGTCTTGTGGGCTTTTATACAATCTGTAGTGACCAGGGAAGAGTGGGGTGGTCGGGGCATTTGTGTCCTGTAGGTATTCCTTGTACTTTTCACACTGGGGTCTGTTTGTTCCTGGAAACCCTCAGTCGTGTTCAGTGTTGGAAGCTGAAATGGAACGGTTGTTAGCAGGCAGTGTTACCTTTTGTGAGGCGTTGTATAGCGTCTGTGCACAAGTCGTTGGATAGAAGGCAGCATACATTGTGTTTTCGCTTGTGGTTGATATTCAATGCACTTTATCTTCTCGGCTGATGAGAATCTTTCAACCTTATGCAATTTTAATGAACGTTAAAACCTTTCAAGCATCTGTAATGGCATTAGAGTGCGTGGTGTCAATCATAAAGACGGCGGGCACAGTGGATATATTTGGCAGGAGTAAAAAAGCACTCTGTACTTTATTTTTCCCCCAGATTTTCTATGTAGACTTGGGCTAGGTCTACACTACTACATGTGTCGCGCGACACATAGGGCACAACTACACTGCAACATTTGTCGCGTGACATTTTGAAGCATTAATGGTGAGCAACAATTTTTATAATGGTAGTCTATGGTGTCGCTGCGACATGCTGCGACAGTTTCAGAAGAATCCATTTCGAATGGATTTTTCGCGACTGTCGTGCCGCAGCATGTCACAATGCGATACCATAGACTACCATTATAAAAATTGTCGCGCGACATTAATGCAACAAAATGTCGCCGTGTGGACCTAGCCTGAAGCTGCCCATACACATAAGATTGTGATAGGCCAGAACATATCTGATCAGTGGTTGGTTGGATGGGTACATACGATCAACATGCTAGACTAAACCATGTTTTATTCGTTTACTATCTATCTACACACCCCTGTGAAAAGGGCAGGCTTTTGTCATGTGAAAAATAACTTTTTCCACCTATAATCTGTACAAATCAATAAAAAAACTAGTCTTTTAGGGTGGAAAGATAGAAATAAAGATCTAAAATAATGTGGTTGCATGAATATGCATGAACACTTTCTTGAAGTACTCTTTTGAATCTTTTCAGGTCTATAAGATGGCACATCTTGACTCGGCAATCGTTGGCCCCTCTTCCTTATAAAAGCTCTCCAAAACCGTCAGATTGTGAGGGCATCTGCTGAGTACAGCGCTCCTCGGGTCAGCCCAAAGACTTTAGAATGGATTTAGATGTGGGATCTGGCTGGGCCATTCCAAAAGTTTAATCTTCTGGAAAAGCCATGCTTTAGTTGATGTGGAGATATGCTTTGGGTCGTTCCGTTTGGTTGCGTCCCCATCGCGGACAGAATAACGTTGCAAGCAGCGTTTTTCTGTCCGCCATATGGTGCGGAGCAAGACTCACAATCGAAGTCAATGGAACGGATCCGTTTTCTCGGACACAATAGAAAACAGATCCGTCCCCCATTGACTTTCAGTGGTGCTCATGACGGATCCGTCCACCGTTGACTTTCAGTGGTGTTCATGATGGATCTGTCATGGCTATTTTAAAGATAATACAACCGGATACGTTCATAACGGATGCAGATGGTTGTGTTCTCATGACGGAAGTGTTTTTGCTGATCCATGACTGATCCAGCAAAAAGGCTGGTGTGAAAGTAGCCATATTTTTCTTTGTAAGAAAAGGTTTTGGTCCTGCCACCCTACCCCAGACCCCAAACATATAAAGCATAGGAGAAGGCGATTGTTGTCGCACGCAGCACACAACCCACAGTTGCCGGAAATTCCTGCAGCCCCTTTAGGTCTCTTGGAAGCCTCCCGGACCAATTTTTTTTTTGTCTTTTCATCAGTTTTTGAGGGACTTGGTAATGTCACTGTTGTGCCAAATTTTATCCACTTCTTGATGACCGTCTTCAATGTGTTTCATGGTATAGCTGATGCCTTGGAAAAATGTTCATACCCGTCTCCTAACTGATCAGGATCTCTCTGCAGTGAGATCCCTTTGATGTGCTGTAAGCTGTTTATGGACTGTGGCTTTAGGCTACTTTCACACTGGCGTTAGGTGCTGATCCGTCTGGTATTTGCACAGACGGATCCGCAGCTATAATGCAAACGTTTGTATCCGCTCAGATCGGAACCGTTTGCATTAGCTTTAAAAAAAATTGTCAAAGTCAAAACGGATCCGTTTTGAATTACATTGAAAGTCAATGGGGAACGGACCCATTTTCAAATGCACCATATTGTGTCATTGAAAACGGATCCGTCCCCATTGACTTACATTGTAAGTCAAAACGGATCCGTTCGGCTCTGCATCGTCAGACGGACAACAAAACACTGCAAGCTGTGTTTTGGTGTCCTCCTCCAAAACGGAATGGAGACTGAATGGAGCTGAACTGATGCATTCTGAATGGGTCCTTATCCATTGAGAAAGCATTGGGGCTGAACTGATCCGAAACGGATCTCACAAACTGAATCCAAAATGCCAGTGTGAAAGTAGCCTTAGATGTAAAACGCAGCTAAGAAAATGTCAGGAAACTCCTAGAACAGCCAGAATCACGATGGCAGCTGCATACTAATTCAGAACTCAACCACATCCCCAATTATAAGAGGGTGTTTATACTTATGCAACCACATAATTCTAGGTTTGTTATTTTATTTCCCCTCCAAATGATTTCAGTTTGTTTTCTATAGAATGGTACAGGTTATGGGTCACATTGAAGGTAGAAATGACATCTGTCTGTCAGCTTTTCTGATGGATCTCGCTGTGAAAGAGACAGAGCAGCCGGCATTATATGTAAAAAGGTGCAGATTCTAGAGGACAATACCTCAGAAACTGTAATAGACTAAAAATCAGTAATAAAATAATACAGCAGGGCATGGTGGGAGTTGTAGTTTTCCAACAGCTGGAGAGCCGCAGTTTGCCCATCCCTGGTCTAGTACTACATACAAAGTACTTTGGGTAATAGAGAAATACTGCTAAATGTTCTGAACACCTTTTTTGTAGCCACTAAACAACCTTTTGCATTTCGCTGGATCATTTGTATAATCCCTTGGGAGTGGGTAGTTCAAATCTTCTTAATCATCTTAAAATGTACAAAAATAAATAAAAACCCACTTGTCACTGCTGGGTAGACGGTGAAAGCTTATATGTAGAGATGAGCGAACTTGTATTTTAAGTTCGGCGTCCAAAGTTCGGGTTAGGGTTATCGAAGCATCCCGTTATAGATTCCGCTACTGCGGACCATAACGGCATTTGGAATCCATAAGGGGATTCTTCAATGAACCCGAACCTTGGACAACACTAAGGACCTGGGGTGACGTCACCGTCATGTGATCAGTGCAGGGGGCGTGGCTCAGCACTGGATTGGATAAGAGGTGATCCAGTACTGAGCCACGCCCCCTGCACTGATCACATGACGGTGACGTAACCCCAGGTCCTTAGGGTTGTCCACTGTTCGGGTTTAATGAAGCATCCCCTTATGGATTCCAAATGCCGTTATGGTCTGCGGTAGCGGAATCCATAACAGGATGCTACGATAACCCGAACTTTGGACGCCGAACTAAAAATAGAAGTTCGCTCATCTCTACTTATATGACCACTGAAGAAGCCTGGTTCTAAACATTGAATGGTTTTACAAAGGTCAGTAGGTTGCACTGAAGAGCGGCGTCTGCAGCAGCTGCTTTATTACATATTACTGACATGCAGACGAGGCACGTGATGAAAATAACGTATTGATGAGCGGTTGCGCTTGCCTTGTATTAAAGCAAAACCGACCACTTGCTTTTGAAAAGAATTTTTGGCAGTTTTGATGCCCTATAGTTTTTTTATTCCAGCCAAACCAGAAACGGAAGCGCAAACTGCGGCTAAGCTTCATACACTTTTTCTTCAGAGAATTCTGCTTTGACGTTTCATTTTATGACCTGCCCTGTCATATCCAACTGAGTCGAGAGATTGGCTTCCAAGCCTTTCTCCAACTTACCTGCAAATTGCAGAACCTCCAGTCTCTGCTGTCCGTGTCCGTGGGCCAGCATAGTGAGAACCAGTGATTACACTTTGATCAATGGTTTGAAAAATTGCCACAAATATTAGATATTTTTATTATCATATACGCTGCCATTCTTAACCCCAAATTCAGTCGTGTACCGTAAACGGGTACTCGCACTTACTAATGTATTCTGATTATCCACATTGCTTCCTTTGCTGTCTGGATTCATTTTTACATCACATTATACACTGCTGGTTTCCATGGTCATGACCACCCTGCTATCCATCCGTGGTGGTCGTGCTTGCACACTATAGGAAAAAGCACCCGCCTATGGCAGATCCCTCAGTCCGGGCCACCGAATAGGTCGCTGAATTTTCCTATAGTGTGCAAGCACGACCACCACGGATGGATAGCAGGGTGGCTGTAACCATGGATATGAGCAGTGTATAATGTGATGGAAAAATGAATCCAGCCAGCAAAGGAAGCAACATGGACAATAACAATACATTAGTAAGTGCCTTGTATTAACTTCCTCTATATATTAAATGCCCCTTGCTGAAGTGAGACAACCCTTTAAAGGGGTTGTCTGATTGTTTAAGGCCCCATGCATATTGTGGATAGCGTCTGTGTTGCATCTGTATCTTTTGCAGGCCCATTGTCTTCAGTGGGCCTGTGGTCCGCATTTTGCAGCCAAGTATAGAACATGTTCATTCCTTTTGTGAAACAGACATACAGATGCGAAAAGCACACGATTTGTCCGTGTGCTTTCCGCATCCGTTTCCTCTGCAAAAAGAATATGTCTGCAAAATGCAGACCACGAACACCTGTACTTTGCGGGTCCGCAATCTAATATTGGTGATCTCTCCACAGGACAGGTCATCAATATCCGAATCTCTGAAAACCCCTTTAACTATGAGTCACCCTCTGCTCCAAAGCCGAAATGGAGTGACCGTATGTACTATGAATCTTATTATTGGAGCACATCGTATTGAGGTGGTTTCCATAGAAGTTCATGATTTCTATACGGCGCCTCTGAGGATACATTTTGGCATGCTTCTTCTGACTTGCATTCTCTATGCAATCACTTTTTTGGAGCATCTCTTCCAATAACTGTTTTGCCATTGCCCTGTTCCTGCTAGACGTGTATGAATAAATCTACAACTGGGTGTTAACAATTTGGGGGGTGTCTGGATAATCTCATACTGTTCGGAGACATGCCCCCAATTGGGAGCACCCAGTTGTACGTTTATTTGAAAACTTCTAACAGAATCATAAGAATAAATGCCCCAGAACTCTCATTGTGGGATATAATTAGTAAAACAGACAGAAGAGGTCACAGGTCCTCTTCACAGTTTCATTTCCGGGGGGAATTTAAAAAGAATTGTCCTTAAACTGTTGGGGAAAATAATAATAACCCTCTGCCCCTCTTCCTGATTTAGCTTGAAATGGCAGAAAGACCCATTCAGCCAATCATTGCTCTCCGCTTTAAGGCTCTTTCACACTGAGCCATTCACTTCAATGGGGCCGTAAAAAATGCGGACACACTCGTAAAAATATATAACATGTCCTATTCTTGTCCGTTTTGCGGACAAGAATAGGCATCTCTATAATGGGCCACCTGTTCCGTTCTGCAAATTGCAGAAGGCACACGAGCGGCTTCCATGTTTTGCGGATCCACAACTTGCGGACTGCAAAAAACTGAACGGTCGTGTGCGTGAGGCCTTGGAGACAATTTATTTTTTATTTTTATTCTCCCCTGAGATAAAACTTTAGAGGCCCTGTCACCTGAGCGTTCTGGAGCATTTATTCTTACAATTCTGTTAGAAGCAAGAATAGGCATTTCTTTCATAGTGCCGGCCATGTGCAAATTGCAGAACGCACATGGGCTGGTATCCGTAATTTGCAGACCACAAAACTCTCCGTCAAAAGGGCTGTATGCCGGAAAAGAACTGATCAGTAGAGATGAGCGAACTTTTAAAAAAAGTTCGGCGTTCGGGTTGTGGTAAGTCGCGCATCCCGTTATGGATTCCACTCTCGCGGCATATGGAGTCCATAAGGGGCGGCTGCCACCAACCCGAACTGTTGAACAGCCGAAGGACCTGGGGTGACGTCACCGTCATGTGATCAGTGCAGGGGGCGTGGCTCAGCACTGGATCTGATCCAGTGCTGAGCCACGCCCCTGCACTGATCACATGACAGTGACTTCACCCCAGGTCCTTAGGCTGTTCAACAGTTCGGGCTGGTGAAGCCGCCCCTTATGGATTCCATATGCGGCGATAGCCCGCGGTAGTGGAATCCATAACGGGATGCGGCGATTACCACAACCCGAACGCCGAACTTTTTTTTAAAGTTCGCTCATCTCTACTGATCAGGCATATCCCCATGCAATCTGAATGGATAGAAATCTGTTCAGTTTGCATCAGTATGCCTTCCGTTCAGTCACTGTCAGGCGTTTTGGCCGGACATAATACCGCAGCATGCTGCGGTATTATGTCCGTCCAAGATGCCTGATCAGTCGCCGGAATGCCGGATCTGGCATTGATTTACATTGACTTGTATTAGTGCCGGATCCGGCATTGCGAAACAAAGGAAGGCGCAGACCGTGAAAACTGAAAAAGAGTGCAGGACGTATCCGTCCATCCGCATGACAAGCGGAGGGACGGATCCGTTCTTGCAATGCATTTGTAGACGGATCCACATCCGGATCTGTCTACAAATGCTGTGAGACTAATCGGCGGATCCGGCAGGCATCTCCGATGACGGAACTGCTTGCTGGATACAAGTGCCGCAAGTGTGAAAGTACCCTTAGGCTACGTTCACATATCCGTTAAGGAGATCCAGCTGACTTATCTGGTGCAAATGTCTGCTGTCGGCCGGACAAATAACTGTTGCATGCCGATATCTGGCATTTATTCTGAAAAGCTGCTGGATCACCGCTGGACCTCGTTGCCATCAATAGGCACTGAATAGCCTCCCGGATCGCCTAACGGAGACGTTAACAAGGCCTTACCTGGGCTGGAAGTTGCTCGGATTGATAAAACTTTCCTTTATCGTGAAATCAAAGATATGATTCTGGGGCCTGGCCACACCGATGACTACAGGAGGTGACAAGTATCTGTGCCATCTGATGAATAGGATCGATGGTGTATTATAGCGCATAGACTGTTATCATGGCTATTTTTCCTTCTATTCTGGCAGCTGTCCACAAGGCAGGCAATACTGTCTCACTAGTGCTGTAAACAGATTAGTAGATGGCATGGCTGCATTAGGGTGTCTGGGGAGTAAAGTAATGGCTTACCATCAAGGCAGTCCGGTGAAGCGGCACAGTGATTACCTCATCTCATTAGCTGATTGAATCCAGGCTCGCACAATTGATAGTAGCATCAGGACGATATACACACACCGCTGCAAAGTTGTGTGGAAACTTGTGCAAGTGACAAGTAACCCAAGAGTCCCCGAGGCTGTATTCTGATTTTTCAGTCTCTGGTTGTATCAGTTGTGAATAACCGATCTCTGACATCCATAATTAAAAGTTAGTTATCGAAAAACATGGCTACCTTGTTCCAGAAGCAGCACCACACCTCTCTATGAAGTGAATGGGTCTGAGCTGCAATACCACACACAATCTATCGCTACAAGATCTGTGAAGAAGAGCCATACTTAACTGCTTAACTTGCCTAGCTTCGAGGTTGTCTTCACCCGACTTCTGGTTCCCCCATGTAAACGTTCTGCACTAATAGGGTCACATGCACCACTGCAGCCATTGATTGGCCTCAGAGACCCAGCAGAGATGTGCATCTTGGGGAAACATCACCACTCCATGCCAGTCATTAGCTGCAGCGCTGGGATTAACCCTGGGTTCAGACCTGAGCGTTCTTGAAACGCGCATTTTACGCGCGTATTACAGCGCGTTTTTGCAAATAGGAAATGCGCGTTTGTGTGATTGACCACTGTGGCGTCAATCACAATACGCACGACAAACGCCCCAAAAAAAGCTCAAGTACTTGTTTATGCGTCGGGCGTTTTACAGCGCGTTCAAACGCGCTGTAAAACGCTCAAGTGAGAACCAGGGCCATAGGAAAGCATTGGTTTTCATGTGTTGAGCGTTTTACAGTGCGTTTGAACGCGCTGTAAAACGCTCAGGTGTGAACTTAGGGTAAAGCTTCTGCAATCCAGTGAGACACAGCGGGGACCCTTAGGAGAAGAAGGGAGCGGTTTATTACTGGAGGAGCGCACTGCACGAGCGCGGGGAGGGAGAGCAGGAAGTGGCAGAGCCGCTTCCTCTACTAGTCCCGGCGGTCACGTGACCACTCGGGGTGTCTGGGGCAGGAGCAGAGCTTCAAGGTCTAAGGAGTCTATGGGGTCTAAGTCAGTGTCCTCCAGAGGTCTTTTAATGACTTCCTGGGGGACATATTATGTGCTAAAATAAAATAAAATGCTAATTTAAAAAAATGTAAAAAAAAATGCAGTTGCTAACAGAAACCGTCACCATAGTGGGCCCCATTCGCTCAAACCTATACATGTTACATATGAAAACGATCGTCACAAAATAGGGAACCCATTGTAATAATACATTTTTGTGTCAGTTTTAATATTTAAGAAAAAAAAAAAACTTTTTAATAATTGGTGGTTTTCCTCCAAATTAAACCTAAAAAAAGGGAAGAAAAATCTCTAAAAACCATTCTAATAAAAAGTTACCAAAAGAATCGCAAAAAATAATTTTGGTAGTCAAACACCTAAAAGTTGCGGCCACTAAATCACCACGTGCAGAAAATCACAAAAAGTTGGCTGGACATTTAGGCCTTTTTTGGGCCCGGTCATGAGAGGGTTAATGAA
Organism: Bufotes viridis; assembly: GCA_033119425.1. Classification (NCBI taxonomy): domain Eukaryota; kingdom Metazoa; phylum Chordata; class Amphibia; order Anura; family Bufonidae; genus Bufotes; species Bufotes viridis. The sequence goes on from CM065589.1 coordinate 469,707,088, forward strand.
TTTAGACTGTTTTACTACACTGCCAGAAAATGAGAAAAGAACACCCGGTAAACTTTATACCTGGACCATTTCAGTTCGGTCATATTAACTGCTAGTGGTGCTTGGTCTATGATTAGTGTCGAGCGAAATTGTGTTTTAAGTTCTTGCGTCCAAAGTTCGGGTTATCGAAGAATCCCGTTATGGATTTCGCTACCACGCACTATAACGGAATTTGGAATCCATAACTGGATTCTTCGATGACCCGAACTTTGGACGCAGAACTTAAAACACAAGTTCGCTCAACACTATCTATGATCGCACAACCATGACACTTGGGACAAGATTTTTCAGACTGGTGTAAAGGAAAACTCACTTAGACTACTTTAACACTAGCGTTTTGGATTCCGTTTGTGAGATCCGTTTCAGGGCTCTCACAAACGGTCCAAAAGGGATCAGTTAAGCCCCAATGCATTCTGAATGGATAAGGATCCGTTCAGAATGCATCAGTTCGGCTCCGTTCTGCTTCTATTCTGTTTTGGAGGCGGACACCAAAACGCAGCATGCAGCATTTTGGTGTCTGTCTGAAGAGGCGGAGCCTAACGGATCCGTTTTTAATTACAATGTAAGTCAATGGGGACGGATCCGTTTTCAATGACACAATATGGTGCATTTGAAAACGGATCCGTTCCCCATTGACTTTCAATGTAATTCAAAACGGATCCGTTTTGGACTTTGTCATTTTTCTTTTAACTAATGCAAACGGATGCAAATCAAACGGATGTGCAAATAAACAGACGGATCCGCACCAACGCAAGTGTGAAAGTACCCTTAGTTGCCCAATAAAAAATGGAATCTGATTAGTTGCTTTGAGCAGTTTTCCTTTACACCAGTTTGATGAATATGCCCCTGCTGTTGGTTTTTGTGTGTCTCTGTACAATGGCGCTCTCCAGCCCTCCTGCAAACTCTGACACAGCCATCATTCAGTACCAAGGTAGAATCCGCACACTAGTGTTTGCCATTATTCGCAGGAGAGCTGTCAAGAATACTGCAGAAGCACACAGGACCTACACTACCATGGTTGTTCCTGTCTAGTATTCATGGAGGAAACATGACCACTACACAATGTGCTCCTCACGGTATCCAGCAGCTCCACTGATCAGCCAGATCACCAGATCTCTCTACTATTGAGAATGTCTCGGACTGGATGGGGTGACGGGTCTTCCATGCACAGCAGTCAACAACCACCTTGGCTGAGCTACAGGTTCAAGTGGAAAGAACTTGCAATACCATACCACGGAAGGATATGCAGCATCTGTATGATAGTCACCATGCCAGCGTGGCAGTCTGTATCGCAGCAAGAGAGGATGCCACCCAGCATTAATATGACTCATCATATACCCTGCTGCAGAGCCCAAAGTAAAGGATGGACCACCTTGGTTGTCTGATCATTGACTGAGCACCAGTAGCCGTTTATATTTTGTCGAGCTCAGCTCAGTCGCATTAAGTTTTCTGGGTGTTCGTTTTACATTTTCTGGTAGTGTATTTCTCATAGTGGTGCCCCTTTCTCTTGTAACTTTTAAAGACTGCAGGTTCAAATAAAAATGCATAATAAATGTCTCCTGCCATGTAAATGGAATTTAGTTTGGCAGACCATGACTGCTTTTAATATTTTCCTGGCATCCTTGACCTGTCTGCTTCATCAAATGCATGTATTTTTCTTGAAATAGTTTGGGATATTTTTTTCTTAGAGCTATACATGCTGCTGTTTGACAGTAATTCCATTTGAAAATTTATGTATCAATTGACAAATGGGTCTAACCATTCCCCTTGCCAAAAGTTTTTGGGGGTAATTTTCAAAGACCAGTGTTTTATGGCAGTGTTTGATTCCCTCCTGTGCTGCTGAATGATGCGTCTAATTCATGAGGAGACATACTTTTGGTAGTTTGTGCATCTAAGTGTGGCGTCCTTTTGTATTTAGCCGCCTGTACTCTGATACCTCAAAATAAAGTCCAGTGTTCCTAATCGCCTTCAGAAGTCACCTAATTATGAAATAGAGTCCGGCGGTGTGTAATTTATGCTCAGTATAACTACAGCTGTTCTGTGAAGGCCTCAGAGGTTTGTTAGAGAACTTTGGTGATCAAAAGCACAATGAAAACCAAGGAACACAGCAGACAGGGCAGGGATAAAGTTGTGGAAGTGTAAAGCTGGGTTAGGTTATAAAATATATAACTATATCCCAAGCTAAACATCTCACGTTGCACTTTTCAATCCATCATCTGAAAATGGAAGGAATATAGCACAACTGCAAACCTACCAAGACATGGCTATCCAACTAAACTGACAGCCCAGGCAAGAAGAGCACTATCTAGAGAAGCAGCCAAGAGGCCCATGGTCACTCTGTAGGAGCTGCAGAGATCCATATCTCAGGTGTGTACTCCACAAATCTGGCCTATGGAAAGTAAAACAATAGCTGATCTAAGGGAGACCAGCTACAGAAAACACAGTGGAGCCTAATTTAGGAGTTTCAACACGGCAATCCAAAGTGCAAAGCTCCCTGGAAAATGGTAATATGCAAAATAACTATGGAGCCCCAGCCGCTGTGTTGAAGACCCATAACTGGGGCTCCCCAGTTATTTAGCATATTTTTGAAAGCAAGCCATAAGAAGGCCCATATGAAGTTTGCCACAAGACATGTAGGGGACACTGCAAACGTGGAAGAAGGTTCTCTGGTCAGATGAGACCAAAGTTGAACATTTTGGAAAACGCTGAACACACCAGCAGGGACAGGGAAGCTGTTCAGAGTTGATGGGAAGATGGATGGAGCTAAATACAGGGCATCCTGGAGGAAAACCTGGTAGAGGCTGCAAAAGACTTGAGACTGGGGTGGAGGTTCAACTTCCAGCAGGACAACAACCCTAAACATACAGCCAGAGCTACAATGGAATGGTTTGGATCAAAGCATATTCATGTGTTAGAAAGGCCCAGTCAAAGTCCAGACCTAAATCCCAATAAGAATCTGTGGCAAGACTTGAAATTGCTGTTCACAGACGCTCTCCATCCAGTTTGACAGAGCTTGAGCTGTTTCGCAAAGAATGAGCTACAATGTTAGCCTCTAGATGTCCAAAGCTGCTAGAGACATACCCCAAAAGACTGCAATTGCGGTGAAAGGTGGTCCTGCAAAGTATTGATTCAGTGGGGTTGAATACAAATGCACTCTACACTTTGACCATGTATCATTTTCTTTTCACTCCACACATACTTGCTACCTTGTGTTTGGTCCATCATATAAAATCCCAAAAGATCTAAACTGTGGTGTAAAGAAAAACTGGCTTAGTTGCCCATAGCAACCAATTAGATTCCACATTTCCTTTTTCTGTAAATGATGTGGAATCTGATTGGTTGGTCAGGGCAACTAAGCCAGTTTTCCCTTATGCCACTTTTTATAAATCCCCCCCCCCCATTGGTGTGTGTATAATATATAATATTATATTGTATAAACTGCGAGACCACCCTTTTAATGCCAGTTTGTAAAGCAGACCGTGATGAGGCTCTAGCCTTCCCTGGCGATACACTCTCACCTCCCAGTCACCTGTTTTTGAAGCAGCTCTATTAGGGAGAAGCGCTGGTTTTGCTTTCTTCACCCCTCAGCTGCAAGAGGGAGGCAGCCCCCCACCTCTCATGCATGAAATCATGCTGGATGATCGCAGCCACTGTTATTTCCACTTCCATTGTGTCTGCTTCCTGTTGGTCAAAGGTTATAGGGATGGGGGACTGCATGGAGATGGAAAGCTTACAGGAAAGAAAGCCTCCGCTGCATGTTTAAACTCTTTCCTCACAAGCCTGTGCATCATTTTGGTTTTCTGCCGGGAAGACAAAGGTAATTTGCTCTCCCCTCTGTGCTTGCACTTTGCTTTCAGGAGCAAACAGTGTTGACTATGAGGAAGCGAGTTTTGGACGGGCATTGCCAATGTCCTGTGGCGTGAATGAAGGCTGCTTTTCTTCTGTCCACTCATTAACTCCTTAGTTGCCAGAGTGGCTGTGGTGCTTTGCCAGTGAAGACCTCCACCAGGTTCCTTTTGCTAGAGTCTAAGCTGTGTCTGCATTACACACCAGGAGCTGATGGTACAGGGGCCAATTGAATGGACTCCACCCTTGCTTTGTATTTCTCACTCTGCTGTGTTTCCATATTGTGCTGTGTGGTAGGTTTTCTTGTTGTGTTTTTTTTTTTGCTCTTTTTAGTTGTGGTTTTATTGCTCTTTTAGTTGATTGCTGTGTGTTTAGTTTGTCAGAGCACATGATTGTGTGATGGGGCTAGCATGTTTTTTTTGAGCAAAGGAATCTGAAAGCCACTGAACTTTTAGTATTGTGACACACATTGATCAGTAGAGTCCATCGGACAGGTATATATGCACACAGAACCTGACTATCACTTGTGCTTTAGCGCATTACTATATGGGATGAGCTTATTTTTTATGCTTTTATAGCCTAATAGGATAAAATATCAAATCTTGTCTCTAATTTAGTTTAACTACGTAATGATGAGGCTCTTTAAAAAACAAAACAAAAAAAACAGATAAGTAATTTGGATCGCAGAGTGTAGTCGGTCTGCATTGTAATGGATGTGCGGTTTTGCGGATGTTGCACGGACATTACCAATGAAGACCGAGTAAACGGTGCTATCCTAATTAGTTAATGGAGCCCGCTGTGGATTGTACGGATGCGCAGCACTTGACGAGGATGTGTCGAAACTGCACCAAGGCCTCAAGCATTTGACCAGAATGTTTTTTTTGTTTGTTTCTTAATGGATGCCTACCTATAAAAATGTGATGGTTCTCTCCTCTAGGACCTTCACCTATCAGGAGAATGGGGCTCATCACCTCAATTTGCCAAATCTTTTGCCTTTTGCCATTGCAGTATAAATGGAGAATGTGGCCCCTCTCCATTAGTCATGGGTGCTAGAGAAAAAGCCAAGCAAACACCTATAGAGGTAGATTTATTAAAACTTGCTTAGTTGCCCATAGCAACCAGATTCCACCTTTAATTTTTAAGAGCTCCTTTGGAAAATGGAAGGTGCAGTCTAATTGGTTGCTATAAGCAGCTAAGCCAGTGTTTTTTAATCTCCCCCATAGACTTTAATTTAAAAAATTGTTGAATGCAGTGGGGACAGTAACCATAAAGAATGTGTAACCTGGTCAGGGAACATCTGTCTAGGGGTGGGTTGGCCATGTACCTTACAGGGAAACTTCCTGGTGGTCTGATTCCCAGGGGGCCACCCAACCGTCCTCTCTGCTGCTGGCCGGGTACAAAATGAGCTCTCAGCAGTAATTAACGAGCCTGAATTCAACTGTTGTGGCCCACATCTCACCTCTTAAGCCCTCTGCCCTATATTTTAATCAGAGACAACTGGAGGAGGACAGAAAATGGTAGCCATAAATGACGACCACAGAGTGACAGCTTTTGGGGCGGTATATTGTGCTGCACGTTGGTATTTGGCTCTGCTAGGGTTGTATTTTGCACTATGGTATTGTTGACACTGCCTACTTGTGTTGCCCCGCCTTCTGTTACTTTGGACCCACCTACAACATGGGGCCACTTTTACCCTGGGTTCAGACCTGAGCGTTCCAAAAACGCGCGTTTACTGTAGCGCTTTTGACGCCGCTCTTGGCGCTTTTGCAAATAGGAAACGCTGTTGCCAGACGCATGCTCTTGTGATTGCTACTGTGGTGTCAATCACAAAACGCGCGTCAAACGCCCCAAAAGAAGCTCAAGTACTTGTTTATACGTTGGCGCTTTACAGCGCGCTCAAACGCGCTGTAAAACGCTCAAGTGTGAACCACTCCCATAGGGATGCATTGGTTTTAATCTGTTGAGCGTTTTACAGCGCGTTTGAACGCGCTGTAAAACGCTCAGGTGTGAACCCAGGGTTAGTGTTTTTTTGTTTTTTTCTGAATGCTCCATCACATGTGTTTCTTCTGTCATTTGTAGCCTAGCAAAAAGAGCAAGCAGGTGGTTGGGAGTAGCTCACGACTAGGAGTAGGATCAGACTATACCTATGGTTTGTTTGTAGCTTTGGAGACTTATGGGCCTACATAGGGACTGAAGTAAAAAAAATATATATTTAAATTAGAACTGTGCAAAATCACTTACTTTCCTTTTGGCTGCACTGTGTAATAAGAAAACAAAGTTGTGTATGGAAGGTGTGTGATTATGGATGGGTTTTTTTTACCAGGAGAGAAACCGGTACTAGTCAACCCTTAGCTTGGGATTTAAGGTCCGACCTCACGTACTGGATTTTTTAGTAAACTTTTTAGACCAAAATTGGAAGTGTAAGAGAAAGTGTTAAAGATGTTTTCCAGCATTTTAATATTGAAGGCCTAATCTCAGGACAGGTCTTCAATATCTGATCTCCATTCCTGTCGCACAGTTGCTTCAGAGTAGCTCCGACACCAGAACTACACAGCTGAGATGAGCATGTTCACATGCTGTGTGAGAGCGTGAATTCCTGTAGCCAACTCTGATCCTTTGACTGGACCACAGGGAAGTATATTGAGTTATAATTAGGGATGAGCGAATCGACTTTGGATGAAAAATCCGAAGTCGATTCGTATAAAACTTTGTTCCAGTACTGTATGGAGCAGGAGCTCCGTACAGTATTAGAATGTATTGGCTCCGATGAGCCGAAGTTATTGCTTTGTGAAATCTCACAAGACTTCACTCAATAGCTTTATAAATAATTTGTACTGTAAAAAAACATTTCCCGAGCTTGGGTTCGGTTCACACCTTGGAACCGAACCAGAGTTTGGGAAATGGTTTTTTACAGTACAAATTAAATTATGAAGTTATTGAGTGAAGTCTCGTGAGATTTCACAAAGCAATAACTTCGGCTCATCGGAGCCAATACATTCTAATACTGTACGGAGCTCCTGCTCCATACAGTACTGGAACAAAGTTTTATACGAATCGACTTCGGATGTTTCATCCGATGTTGATTCGCTCATCCCTAGTTATAATGCTGTGTGTTTCTGCCTGACCTCCATTGTAATGATTTGTACTGACATAATGCAGTCCGGATCTGGAGTAGATTTCTTGTGTAATGTGCGCCAGTTTTCTAGCACAAATTTTAAATGACTCAAGTCGTGGAGTTCCCAGTGGCCTGCACCTCTGCTCATGCCCCGTCCACATTTTGTGGCAAAGGTGATGGAGAAAACTGTTGTACAAAATTTGCAACTTTTTTTTTCTCCAGAAAACTGATGTAGATCCATGGTAAATCCTCCCCCCTTAGGGTTCAGTTGTGTTTTTTTTTTTTTTCTTGTCATTGAGCACAAAAAAAAAAAAAAAAAGGAAATAAAAATGCTACTATAAAAACACCTGTTTGTCCTGTTAATATTTCCCATGGACTTCCAAACAACATATTGAACTGGCAGGTTTTTTGTTTTGTTTTTTGCTAAAAAAAAAAAGAACCTTTGTGTGATACCAGGCTAAAAGTGTTTGTGTCATCTCATATGTTGGGGGCATATCGCTAGAATATGCCTCCACTGTTGGATAGGTGTGGGTCCCACCTCTGGGACTCACACCTATCTTTAGAATGGAGGATGCACGTGTGGCCGCCCTCCATTCATTTGTATGAGACTGCCGAAAATTGTCATGTCCCTTTAAAATGAATGGGAAGCGCACCACGCAAGCACGGCTGGGCTGCTACTGCATTAATTTCTATAGGGCTGATGGAAATGGCTGGCCGGCCGGTCCATAGAAATAAATTTAAGTTGGCCCGGCATGCGCAGTGCACCCTTCTTCACTTTGCAGGCACCAGTCTAAAGATAGGTGCAGGTCCCACCTTTGGGACTCACAGCTATCAGACATTGGGGGCATTTCCTAGAGATATGCCCCCAATCTGTGAGGTGACACAACCACTCCAGAACCTCCAGATTGCGGCAGGACCAGCCCCCATCTAAATGTTTATGGGGGCCCCATAACTCTTCCGCAATATCTACTTTTGAGGGAGAGTCGGGAGGACCTCTTAAACATTAGATGGGATACTGATGGAGGATGTTGAATTTCAACCACCCCATCCTTTTGTTCTTGGAGGAGATAAGCTGCTGCCAGATATGTATGAGGGTATTGGGAGTGATGGCTGTTGGCTGAACCAATGTTCCACTGACTGCAGTCTTGTGTATGGCCTGCCTCACAGTAGCGACCATAGTTTCCACTTAGTATGAATGTAGTAGATATACATATTCAGATATCTGCATACTTTTGGCCATATGATTTCCTTCTGAGGCAGCCCTACGGAGCCCTCAGAAAAATGAATCGCCTTTGCATGAAGGAAGTCTCATGAATGTGACCTGTTCTATGAACTGTAGGACCACATTCACCCAGGTTATTTGCTTGATGTAGGACTGTATGATCGCGGTGTCGTACGTATAGGCCCTTATGCTATCATTTTCTTGGCTCAACTCTGTGCTTTCAAACATGGACTCTTATTATAAAATAATAATAACACTTACTTTCCCTCTGATGTCACTGTACTGAGCCTTGGGAACAGAGGAATACATTATCCCTGACCTACTACCTCTGAATCTCCAACTGTTACATGCTGGAACCTGCAGTTTAACCTCTTAATGACCACCCACTCCCTTTTGTTTTTGCTGCACCTCTGCTCGACGAACAAACTTTAACAGCTTTCGGAACTTAGAGCAGCCTTTTTCTACAACCAGAATCGGCAGTAGCTCCGGATTGGAGCCCTTTTGCCCCCAGTTTTGCTCTAACCGCAGCATGTGCCAGGCAAAGCATAATGTTTTTAGCATACCAGAGTTTTCCGATACAATATAACATAATTTTCTAAAATAATTACTTTATGGGATTAAAAAAAAAACTAAAAATAATAAGCTATTTTACTTTAAAGTATATATTCGCTCTAAAAAAAAAATAAAGTATAGAAGTTACAAAATAATACAGGGTAGCCCACAAAAAAAGTAGCCTGCTTCCAACATCTTCAAATCAAACTGCCTAATAGTAAATCTGTTTTAGTTGCCCATAGCAACCAATCAGAGCTCAGCTTTCATTTTTTCAGAGCCTTGTAGGTACTGAAAGCTGAGCTTCGATTAGTTGCTATGGGCAACTAAGACTGATTTATTATTTAGTTTGATAAAAGTGTCCTATTGTCAGAAAGGTGGTGGTCTCCCTGGATCAGAGAATAGTGATTGTGGAAGTACAGTGATTGCCGACAAGCACCCAGGAGCAAAACCACCAACTAAATGTTGAATTCATAGTCTGGTTCGGAAATGACATCAAACTGGCACTATTGCAAATATGAAGAAACCATGGCCTCCATAAATCAGGACGGCTGAAGCTGTGCATGAAATTCAGCAGTGGGTTGCAAGTAGCCCCCAAAAATAAACCCGAAGACTGTCTCAGCAAGTTGGTGAATCAGAAACGACGTGTCAGCGAGTGCTGAAATCTCCTAACCTGAAACCGTACCGAATAACATACTATCGCTGGAGGTGGATTACTTTTCAGTGGGCCACCCTGTATATGTAATCTAAAACAGCACAAAAAAAATGCAATTTATTCATATCAGTAAAAAATCATGGTTATGACTCCTTAAAGGCTATGTACACCTTCAGAGGCATTTTTAATATTATTATTGCATGTTACTCATTTTTGGCTAAAAATCATTTTTTCCATTGGCCTTTATTAAAAATATTGAGCTGTTCTGTCACAAAGAGTTAACTGTTTTTCTAGATGTGTGACTGGTATTTTCACTTTGTGCCAGTCATCTAATAAATCTGATATCTAAACTACTGAGAGGTCATAAAAGCTAAGCAGTAAAGATAAGAACTGAGCTATAAGGAGTGTTTAGAAGGTCAAAGAGCAGAGATAAGGAGTCCATCAGCTCCTAGTCTGATGGATAAGACCAAAGGGTGCTACTACAGCATGTCGGCTCTGTACAGAAAAAAGGATGCCATATTTTTAATAAAGACCAATTTAAAAAAATATTTTTATCTCAAAATGAGTACAATGCAATAATAAAAAATGCCCCCAAAGAAGTACATAGCCTTTAAGCATGGTGAAACATAAATTCAGAGTTTTGGCCCTGACAAAAACCGTTGCATGCAACTTTTTTTTTGTACGTTTAGCATTTGCACTGGATCTGGCAGATGGATCTCTGAAGCAGAGATGTGAAGGAGGCCTTAACAGCAGTAAAATGACTGTCCAATTAACCGCAGTGCACAAGGGCAGAGAATTTTTTGTCGAGATGGCGAGGTTGCTGTATTTATGGATTAAAGAAAAGCAACTGAAAGGAACACTGTTCCTGGAAACGTCTTCTGTGAACTTGCAAAATGCATTTTTGAAGAACTGAAAGCAAAGGCAGTGGCGACACTATTGGTACAAGTCGTTGTGAAATGTTTAGAGTCAGCAAAGGTTGGTTTGAACGCTTCAAGCAAAGACGTGAGGTGAAGAATTTCGTACGACATTGTGATGAAGCCAGTTCAAATCACTAAACGGCTGATTTCTTTAAGCTTGAAATTCAGCATCTCATGGATGATAAAGACGGACTTTCACGTTTTCAGTTTAGATGAAACCGTTTTTTTCTGGAAGAAAATGCCCAAGTGAATGTACATCGCCAGAGAAGCCAGCCTTCCCGGACATAAGCCTATAAAAGACCGACTAACCCTTTTGCTGGGTGCTAGTGCATAAGGGGATTTTAAGCTAAAAACAAAGTTGGTTTACCATTCTGAAACTCCTAGAGCAGGGATGCTCAACCTGCGGCCCTCCAGCTGTTATAAAACTACAACTCCCACCATGCCGTGCTGTAGGCTGATAGCTGTACACTGTCCAGGAATGCTGGGAGTTGTAGTTTTGCAACAGCTGGAGGGCCGCAGGTTGAGCATGCCTGTCCTAGAGTTTTCGAACAGAAGAATAGGAAGAGCTGGTTGACTAGACGTGTTTAATCAATGGACTTCCTTTAAAAGTGCTGCTGCTGCTGTTACAGAGGTCCTGATCATGACCCAGCCCTGGCAGAATCATTTGAAGGCCCAATTTTACTTTTATCACAATAAAATTTCTTCCTCCAAACACCACACCAACAGGTCATCTCAAACTTTAAGAAGAAATCCAACAATGATATTTGCTAAATGCTTTGAGGTGACTGAAGGAGTCAAAGACTTGACACTGAAATTGTATTTTCCAAACTCTTTATCACCTTGAACTGTGTGAGGCTAATTGTTAGTGCATGGAATGAAGTTTCCGTTTCTGTGCTTATTTATTCTTGGAGATCCTTGTGGCCCTTTGTCGTGTATGATGCATCTGTTTCTGTGGCTCATCGGGAGAGGACATTGACCAGAAAAAACACTCTAACACAGCCTATGGCTCCGATGAAGATAATGTGGAAGAGCTAATTCACAACTAAAGGTGGCCGTAAACATCAGTCTTGAGTTGATCAAAACAGAAGATTTCAACCAAAATGAACATTTTGTCAGTTGAAATAACAACGAACAATTGTTTTAGACCGAGGACTATGATCATTTGAAAAGAAGTTGGTTGTGTTTAAAGGGTTTCTGTCAGTAGAATTTTCACTATTAAACTGGCTGACATTAGCGATGTGCTAATGTCAGCTGCACCTAACTAGGCTATTCTTGTGATTATTCATGTCCCCGTTACTGCAGAATTCTTACTTTTATAATATGTAAATTAGCCTTTAGGAGGGGGCGTTGATCCTTCTCCTAGAGGCTCCGTTCTCCTACCTCATTACAGGGCCTTGATTGACAGGGCCAGGTAGCATTCACATCCTCCTGCCGACCCTGTGCGCTGGGGAAATTTAGCGCCATTCAGTATTTGGCACAGGCGCGGTGACGGAAGGACGCCAGCTTCCTCACCGAAAGTTGTAAAGAGTGTTGTCTGAAAATACCCAGACATTGCTCTTACTGAGCTTAAAACCTGTGAATATGAAGACAAGGTGTTGATCCACTTCAAGAAAATAATGCCACAGACAAACTACTTTGGACATTTTTTTTCAAGCAGCGCCAAAAAGCCAAGAACAGACCCTGAAGATGCTCCCAATATTCTCAGTTTATTTTTATTGATGAAGTAATAAACAATACAACATGTCTTAGAGGTATCATCCCTTTTTTTTTTTGGAGTATTTATTCTTATGGCTCTATGTTGTGCCATTCCTGTATTATTTCTACTACAAGTTATGAATGAGGAATGAGTTGCTAGCAGTCTGCAGTTATGACGAATTGCTAGCAGTCTGCAGGGTACAGAGGGGTGGTAACAAGTTGGGGAGAGGGTGTACCTCCACAGTCTGACAATCGCTGCATAGATTGGATAGAATGAGTCTGTGCAGGTACACCCCCCCCTTCCCCCCAACTGGTTACCACCCCTCTGTACCCTTACTGCAGACTGCTAGCAATTCACTCATAACTTCTAGTAGAATTAATACAGGAATGGCACAACATAGAATATACGCTCCAGAATTACTACATGGGGAAACCATGAAGCTATCAAAACAGGCATGTCAGGAGAGGTGACAGGTCCTCTTTAAACATACAATGGTCGTCCCAGAACCAATAAATATTGTATGTTGAGGGATTCAAATGAATGGGCTTGAGCTGCAGTACCGAGCACAGTCGCTATCCAGTGGACGGTGCTGCGCTTGGTGAGCTGCAAGGAGGCCACAGTGGTGCCTTCTCAAACAGCTGTTCGACAGGGGTGCCGGAAGTCAGATCCCTGCCAATTTACTATTGTAGACCCATCCTGAGGAAGGGTCATCAGTGGAAAACACTCAGAAAACCCCATTAACACTGAATTTTTCCTGGTGATAGATTCCCCTTAAGACAAATGAGTTGTCTTGATGTCTTATCCCTAGGGCAGCGCTCCAGACTAAAAAAATATCAAGGAGCCATCGATGAGCTGTATCTCATCCAAAGCACCAGCAAACTTGTGTTTGTTGGCATTTGTAACTTCTAATAAGCAGCATGGTCACTTCCAACTGGAGGGATAAGTGACTGGAGAGGAAGTTTTCAGTCCACTTCAAACATTTTATCTAGTGAAAAGAAACTTTACCTTTTAACTAATGTGCAGAAAGCCTTATTTTTAGTGCGTTTGGCTGTTTACACAGCTCAGCTAAACTTAGAAGCAACAGCAAAAAAAAAACCCTAGCTAGTGGTGACAATAGTTCAAAAACAGGAAATGTTATCCAAATGTGCATGCGGAGCAGATGATGAGGATGGTGGTTACTGGAGTGGAAACTTCCATTCAGCCTGTTTTTTCCTTATTTGTTCACTTCTATATCAGTTTTACTTCCTGGACAACAATTTCCTAAAGTGCTAATTAACATGCATTTCATTTATTTGCATTTGCCTTGTCAACAATCCTCCGCTCTTGGCTTACTACTTGCGGCTGCTACCTCAAGGTCATACAAATCATATTCATGTTTTGATTACTTAAGTTCCATAAATCGTAGTCTTGGTTTACATTACCTGAAATAGGAACATGCGCTGATAGATTTACTGGTTTCCAAGTGTATGCATGTTCTGAGATAGGTCATCCAGGGCGAAAGCGGCTCTTATTCTCTCCTGTGGGTAAGCCAGAAAATTGTGGCATGCTTTTAGTATTCTGGAGGTAACGTTCTCTAGAAGTATTCAGGTCAATGGGTCGTTAGAAACCATGGACTGCAACACAGATGGCATCTGTATGTGGTTTCTTTTCCACTGATCCATTGCATAGAAAATTGATATGAATTTTTTAATTTTTTTGCCGATTCGAGAGCTGATTACCCACGTATATATAACCGCCTTTGTTTTTACGTCTGCAGAACTGACGTGGACTTATAAATAAGGCCTATGGGGTATGGCTACCTAAAAGAAACTGGAAGGGGCATTCAGAGCTGGGCATTTATGACCTGTAAACAGGTTATGCCATAAATGTCTACTAGGTGCAGGTCCCACCTCTGGAACCCCACCCCTGTCTCGCTCCGCCAGTGGAAGCGCTTGCAGAGCTATCTCCATTCCCTTCAGTGGGGCTTTGGACAATAGCTGCAAATTGGCTATTTCCAGAACTCCTATAGCCACCTGTCCATTCTCGGCACCTCCGATGCATGTGCTGTAAATGTCCAGATGGGAAAGCCCCATTAGGACTTGGGTTTCACACAGACTTTCTGTTTCGTTCTCAGCCGTTGCAGGACAACTTGCATGCTCGCCTTTTTTTTTTTCCTGTGTCGTGACTGCTGGTCCCTGTATAGTTCCAGCCTTTCTAAATGTGCAGTGTAACTTGTTTTCTAGGCAAAGTCATCATTTTCTAGTTTTGCTTTCAGATGTATTTGTTGTTGTTGTTGTTGTTGTTGTTGTGTTGTTGTTGTTTTTTAATTTTAAGTGACTACTAAACCAGACAGGCAAGATCAGTACTGCAGTCCTGAATATGTTACATCCAAAAATAGAAGCGTCGTAAGAATGTGAGATATTCTTCCGTTACAAAGAGTAATCTATGTGGAGTTTTGTGCAATCGGACAAAAACAGAGGCACTTTTGTACTATGATTAGCATGGGTGCTGATGTCAGTTTGCTTGTCTGGCATTACGCTTTATGCTACTACTAAACTCTTCTTTGTACTAGCAGCCAGAAGACCTTTGTATATGCCCTATTAAAGTGCACAGTTCGTAATTTTCTCCCCCCCCCATCATTCTCGTCTAATCTGTGCCAGTCCCAATAAGTGACTCATTTATTGAAAGGAACCAACATAGAGTAGCAGGTGCTTATATACTAAAGTTAGCGGTTTGGTTATGTACTGCTCAAAGCAATTAGACATCTGAGGGAAGCACAATGCTGGAAAGAGTCATTTTGATGAGTAATCCAAACAATTCAGACATATTTTTTTTTTCCAGGGGGGAGGGGAAATAGAGGATGTAGTGAAAAGGATGACTATTTTGTAACGAGGTGACATGTTTGGCCTCTGACACCAATTCAGAACCTCTCTCTGTTGTAAAGTTTTAGAGTTTCGTGAATGTACAGCATTAAAATGTCCAACTGGAATTCACTTTCTGAAGCATTCATGTTTTTGTGCTGTGTATTGGGAAGTATTCATTGTAATAACTGTCCCTATAATGTAAATTTCCCTCTTACGTTGCAACTGCAATGCGACCTAAAAGCCGTCTCCGTGTGATTTTATGCGTTGCACCGTGGCTGCAACGCATGACCTCAACTTAATATATGTTCCAGCCACAAATGATTTTTTTTAGCTCCTAAGCCACCGATGTCCCCATAAGTGCTACAGATGCCTCCTAGTACCAAGTCCACACCAGGGTTGCCAGTCGTCTTTAAGTTCCTATACAGGTCATGAACATTGGAGACTTTTTTTTCTTTCCCAGTGTCCTCCAATAACTTGGAGTTTGTACAGGTTATGATGGTAATTGTCATCATTTGTGAGATGACAGTGGTGCTCCGTGCTCCTGATGTGTTCATATCGGTGTGATCACCTATAGCAGGGATCGGCAACCTTCAGCACTCCAGCTTCTGTGAAACTACAATTCCCAACATGCACACTTACTGTTTTGGTAAATCTTATAGAAGTAAAAGGAATCTGGGAGTTGTAGTTTATGAACAGTTGGAGTGCCTATAGGCTTATATAATGTTTGAGGTTCTCCAGGCTACAGATATTGATGATCTGTCCTCAGGATTGCTGAGGGTCTCACACTACACTGTCACCAAAAAGCTATTTTGGGCCGCCGTGCCGCGGGGACACTACACTGTGTAGTTTCCAGTGCGGCATACCAAAGCTTAGCGCCGATAGGAGCTGAGCTGCAGTACCCTAGCATGGCCACTACACGGTGTATAGAGCTGTCTGCCTCCAGCATAGTTTGCAGCACTGACAGCTAATCGTGGGGGTGCCAGGTGTTGCACCTCCACAGATCTGATATTGATGACCTATTTCGACAGATCAATATGTATAGCCCAGACATTACATAGGCCGTCCAGAAAAAAATCTGTTGGCAACCCTGGCTCACACTTACCTCCTGCACCGGACTGGGCTTCTTTACTAGGGTTGCCCTATGGCTTATGTGGCCCTGGCACTTGTGTGTCTCTTCACTGATATCCTCATGATGGCAGTAGAACAGTTGGGGTCTAACGCCTAGTATGTTACAATTTATCCTTATTAGCATTTGTATGTTTTTAACTTTACAGGTAAATTCAGGAAATCTGGGAGTCTTAGATTACATCTGAAGTAGCAATGATGGGTGCAAAATACTTTTCTATTCTTTTGACCTATGGGGAAAATATTTTATTTGCGTCTTTAACCATGTGTCCTGGTGAGGATGTGTATAGGTGATTTACAACTGTCTTCATTCTCTTGTAGGCATGGAAGCGGAGGTGGTTTGTCCTTCGCAGTGGACGTTTGACCGGCGATCCTGATGTGCTAGAATACTACAAGAATGACCATGCTAAGAAGCCTATTCGTATTATTGACTTGAACCTTTGTGAGCAAGTTGATGCTGGACTGGTTTTCCCCAAAAAAGAATTTGAACATAGTTATATTTTTGATATCAAAACCATCGACCGAATATTTTATTTAGTGGCCGAAAGTGAAGAGGAAATGAATCGGTGGGTTCGAAGCATATGTGATATCTGCGGATTTAATCCCACTGAAGAAGGTAAGAATGATGATTATGTATTGAAGCTATTCCTTGATCATCTTTGGAAGGGGAGAACTAGTATGGATGGTGTCTCTTGCCATGTGCCTTGCTGCCTATTGTGCTAATAAGATTTCCTTCTGCCCCCCTTAGATGCCCCGATTGGAAGTGAGGCGGCTTTGCTGCCATTTTTGCAGTTGAAATAGCAAGCGGGTATGACGAGCTAGATCTGATTAGTGCTTGTTTTAAAAGGGTTGTCCAGGATAGGCCATCGCGATCTGATCAGCAGGGGTCTGACTCCCCATAGTCCCTCTGATCAACTGTCCTGCAGCTGGAACTACACAGCTCCGACCACTGCACTCGGTCCGCAGCACATCCCCTGTTTACATGCGGCAAACAAACACGTTTTATGTCCAATAAGTTTTATATGCACATATAAGTTTGAATCTGTCGCAAAATGAGTTTGTCAGCTGATCGTTGGCCACCTTTATTTGGAGCAATGAGCAGGTTAGGCCAGGGCTACTCCTACATTTTTATTTTTTGATGTTGTAGTGGTACAAAATAGATTTTTAACTATCAGTCTAGAGCTGCAGCCTTTAGTAGACTGAGTTGTATGCAACTTTGTTACTGCAGTCATCACTTTTTTTCTCGAGTTAAAGGGGTTTTCTGGGATTTTTCTAGACTAGGTGACGTCACTTCCATCCATCACATGTCCTAGGTATAGCTCGGTCCCATTCAAGTGAATGGGTCGAGCTGTGATGCCAAACAGTCGCTATCCAGTTGACCGCACTATTCTTGGTAAGCTGCGGCCTCCTCAAACAGTTAATGGGCGAGGGTTTGGACCCCTGCAGATCTCATATTGATGACCTATCCTGTTTCAGGAAAGTGCGGCGCTCACTGGACCTCTGGCGAGTGCCACGGCCATTGCCTTGCAGCTTATCAAGCACGGGTCTGTCCATTGGATAGTGGCTGTGCTTGGTATTGAAGTTCAGCCCCAATCACTTGAATGGGACTGAGCTGCATATTGGCTATGTGACCACTGAATGTAAGGTCACAAGCCTAGGAAGAGGCCACAGCGTTCACCGGAGACTGTGGGGTAAGTCCTGTCAATCAAGCTGGGTTGGGCAAGGAAAGCTACCCACTGGACAGGTCCCTCTGTGCCCAGCTCTTTTTTTAAACTTTGAGGCCGATTTATGAAATTGCGTGAAAGAGAAGCTTTGTTGCTCTATGCCCAGTCACTTATCCTCTCATTTTATAGTATGGTCTTGAAAAATGAAAACTGCCCTGTGATTGGTTGTTATGGACAACAAAGTCTATTTTGTTTTGCACTAGATTTGATAAATCTCCTCCATTGTTCTTTGTAATGTGGTAACCTGTTAGTATTTCATGCTACCTATCATGGGAGTTGCTAGGGTCTCAAAGGATTTGGGGCCCAAGCTACAAAATACGTATGTGTTAAAATTCCGTTCCATTTCCCAGCCCCAGTGCTAAAGACATATTTGGATGGGCATTACATACAGTGTTATCGTCACACATACAGGAGAATACAGCACTATACACCTATTACATCCAGTGACGTCTCCTCTGATGTAGATGTTTCCTTTCTATTCTTCTCCTTTTGTCCCAAACACATTCTGACTTCTTTCAGCCATTTCTCATCTCTGCAGTTTGCCACACAGACATCTTAGGTTCCTCACTTTTCTATCATCCTCCCCCCTCCTGGTGCCCCAACAGTGTTATCCTGCTGATAACCCTAATACTGTGCCTGTTCCCCTATGTCCTCAAATACTGTACTTAAAAATAACAGTGCCATACAGAAAGTCCCCAAAGGGGTCCCAATGGTCCCACCAATAATAATAATTCTGTCCATAACTGCCTTCACTGGTAATACTGCCCTTGCAGTAATAAAGCTCCTTGAGAGTGGACCTCGTAGTAGTAGTGCCCTCCTTAAAATGCCTCCTTTCCTTGCTGCAAGAGATGGAATGGACACAGCCCCACAGACTTTCTATTGAGCCCATCTCCTGCAGTGCTATGTGAGTGCCGCTTTTGCCTCGTTCAAGTGATTGGTGAGGGTCTCAGCACTCAGACCCCCATCGATCATAACTTTTTTAATATGTCACTGTGACGCATCCAAATTTGCACACCATTTGTGCAGGCAGTAAATCCATCAAGGGTGTAAGACGGAGGTCAGTGTCTGCAGCATATCCATATTCTGTGTGTAGGCACAGCCTGAGGGGATACCTGAGGCCTAGTCGCCAGGGTTTTAGAATCCTTGTAATTTTTTCTGGTAAAGCAAACTGAATAATGGAGGCATTTAGGAGACATGATGCGTTGTGCGCATTAATCTCTCCTTCATATACATGGTTAACACTTAAAAAAATAAAATACAATTCTTGTGCAGTATTTATTCTTTGTCACCGCCATTTTTGACATGTGTGAAGCAAATGGTTAGTGCTGGCAGGATACAATTATCACCATGAAAGTAACAATCTCGCCTTTGTCATATATGCATTTAAAGGGCCAGCACACTGAGAGGCTGATCATGCTAATATCTACTTGAACAGGCTGTGTATAACTAGGTTATTCTCTCCCCTGCAGGCTGTCAGTCCTCCACCATCCGTGCCAGCCACTGACTTGTTTTAGGAATCTGTACCAGTCTCTCTGGACAGTCGCTTGTTTGTATGTGCAATAGACGGTATAAAAGGCTGCCTCTGGGCGGACTCTGTGGTCCTTTTGTCTTTCGTACATGATTTTTGCGTAGGAAAGCTCCAGCAGTGCGCTACTACTAAAGACCTGCAACGTCAATGATCATATAGAAGTAAGGGGGAGTTCACATCACTGTTTCATTTTCCGTTCTTCTGATCTGTCAGAGGAACTGAAATAAAAAAACAGGATCCTGGATCCTCTGTCAGGATATAGATCATACCAGTGTATTACCGTAGTGCAGCGGCGGCAGGGAGCGCATGGCGTCATATCAACCAATGACACCGTGCGCTCCGGCTGTAAAGAACAAATCCAGCCCGCACTACCACGGACTGCTCACGTCCGGGTTTAACGGACGTGTGAAGCCAGCCTTATTCTGGAGTTGTTGAGCCTGAGGTCAGTTGTATGTTTGCCTTTGTTGGTGAAGGAGCTCTGCTCCTTTCTGGATGTGACCCCTGTCCATGAGGGCTTCCTTGTGGAACATCCAGGTCTTCGGCAATGCCTCCCTCATGTTTTCCTCCTTGTTCCTTACCTTACTTGTCTAGTATGTTTGGTGTGGGTTTGATTTGGGCATTAGTCATGTCTAGTTTTGTGTTCCATGTCTGGTAAGTTTGGTGTATTGTTTCAGCCTGAATGCTAGACACCCCCCTCTGTTTGTCTGAACCTCCGCGAGGGGGTCCCAGTGGTTTCTCGGAGGGGGAACTAAAAGACAGCTAGCTGTTGTTGTTCCGTCATTTTGCCAGGTAAGTGCTGGTTGTGCCAGTGTGTGTTTGCACTGGGCTCTTGCCTGACATTGTTTGCTTACTGTCTTATCCTTCCCTGTTGCTTGGCCTAAGGGAGACTCCGTTTCACCTATGTCTTGGATGAATCGGTCATCTCTTACTCCTGACATTACCGTCAGGGATCAATTGGGGCGTTTGTAGAGTCCTAGGTTTCAGTGTATGAGCCCTCCCACCATTAGGGTTGACTCATACAGTCAAGAGGTCAGGGATGGTGTAAGGGATGCATTAGGAGGTGACCTGCTCCCTTATCCCGGTATCCAGGCCTAGTTGCTTTCCTTAATTCCTTACATTGTATGGTGGGGATTTTTCCCCCACTCCCCATCGTGACAGTAATGTAGCCAGCAACATGGCACAAACCACTGGGACCCCCTCATGGAAGTTCAGACAAACAGGGGGGATGTCTAGCATTCATGCTGGAACAATACACCAAACATACCAGACATGGAACACAAAACTAGACATGATAACTAATCCCCAAATCAAACCCACACCAAACATACCAGACAAGTAAGGTACGGAACAAGGAGGAAACATGAGGGAAGCATTGCCGAAGACCTTGATGTTCCACAAGGAGGCCCTCATGGACAGGGGTCACATCCAGAAAGGAGCAGAGCTCCTTCACCAACAAAGGCAAACATACAACTGACCTCAGGCTCAACAACTCCTGACTAAGAAGAGCCAAGAGGCCACACACAGGTCCACCTAGCACACACCTACATCCACACCAGCCAGAGAATTAACCCCTTCGGCACCGGACAGGGAAGGACCAAGGGAAAAGGAGGAGCCACCAAAATGCTGCAACAAGTTGCCGCTGGCAACCGCAAGCATGGTAACCATGTCACGGCGCACACAACCGGGGCCGTGACAGAAAGTCAAGAAATGGCTCAAATTGATGCCAAATGTGCATAGCAACCTTCACAGACCAACTAAGAGTGACAAGTCATTCGGAAAATGATATGAAATCTCTGTGTATGGCAAGCCTTAGGCCCAATTTGCCCAGGGCAGATTTAGTCTAGTTCTCACATGCCTATAATCCAGGATTGGGGCCATAAAAAGAGGAAGAGTCCTCTCCTGATCTGGTTTGGAAAAAGCATACCTAATGGAGCTCTCCATATCTGCAGTGTGGAGAAGAAGGCTTTGATAAATATGTTACTAAAAAGGTAAAGGTAAGCTCTGGATGTGTACAGTTGGAAGGCAAACATCCTCTCTATTGTGGATGAAAAGAAAGGCTGCATTCCTGGACCTTTCTCGCTGGCAAAAGCCTCAGCAGCATCCTATTGGAACACGCCGCTGTCTAGCTGCCTGTCAGAACATGCTGTCTATGGGAACTTGCTGTTCATAGTTCTTTTTTGTTTGCTTCTGTAGATGTGAAACCTCCCAATGTTCCTGTGCAAGCCCCCATCGAGATTCCTATGACCGCAGGTTTAGAAGTCAACACTCACTCACACCATGGCCAACTGCCCCAGCCCTACCAGCTTCTCAACGTACCACCCTTAGAATCTGCGAACAGCCACGAGGACCCTCCAGACTATTTACTGCTAATCAACTGCCAAAGCAAGAAACCAGAGCCATCAAGGTAAATGTTTCTCTCCTAAGGATCAGCAGGACAACTGGTACAATGAGAAATATCCTAATGCTCTCAGGACAGCAGGAGACATTTACTGGTATCTCATTAACATTGGTAGTAAATCATCTGGTATCCCCCCCCATGTCTGCATTTATATACGGTTTATTAAATAGGAATTCAATTTAAAAGGGGTATTCACCACTGGACATTTATGACATGTAGATAGGATGAACCATACATCTCCATTAGGCTTCCATTTCAAGAACATGGCCCCAAGATGAATGGAAATCAGTCTGTGCATATGTTGCTATCCCTCCATTTCCCACTATGGGACTTCAGCTATTTTCAGAACTCCTGTAGCAGTGAATGGAGAGGACTCGCGGAGCCCTGTTCTTGTGAGGACCTGCACCTATCAAACATTTATGGCATAGCCTATATATATGCCATAAATATTGAGATGGGACAACCCCTTTCATTCATACAAATAGATATCTAAGTAGACATTTCTAAAGGTGACAGAGGGGTTAAAATATCTGAAGTAACCTACACGTTTAGACCTCTTTCACATGGGCGTCATGTTTGACGCCCGGATAAGAGGCGGGTGCGTTGCGGGAATATGCGCATTTTTCCCGCGCGGGTGCAAACGTTTGCAACGCGTTTTGCACGCGCGTGAGAAAAAACGCCATGTTTGGTACCCAACCCGAAGCCGAACTTCATCACTGAAGTCCGGTTTCGGGTCTACTGGAGAATTAATTATTTTCCCTTATAACATGGTTATAAGGGGAAATAATAGCATTCTTAATAAAGAATGCTTAGTAAAATGAAGATGAAGGGGTTAAAAATAATAAAAGTTAACTTACCTTAGCCACTTGATCGCGTAGTCGCGATCTCTCCTCTCTTTCCCTGCATCAGCTAAGATCTAAAGGACCTGTGATGACATCACATCACATGGTCCATCACCATGGTAAGATGGACCATGTGGTTGGACCATGTGATGTGACATCATCACAGGTCCTGTAGATCTTAGCTGATGCAGGGAAAGAGAGGAGAGATCGCGACTATAATGCTGCGATTTTCACGCAACGCAGAAGTGATGCGTGAAAATCACCGCTCATGTGCACAGCCCCATAGAAATGAATGGGTCCGGATTCAGTGCGGGTGCAATGCGTCCTCCTCACGCATTGCACCCACGCGGAAAACTCGCCCGTGTGAAAGGGGCCTTAGGCTGTGCTTGTATTTACGTTGGAGGCTACATCCATCACACATGCCATCCAGAATTCTGGCCAAAATAGAGCAGCATGCAGCACTATCTTGTCCGGTAAAGTGATAAACCCCATTATAATCAATGTGGTCCCCTGGTCCCTGTTCCTCTTGTGATGAATCCGGCACGTGTGACTGATCAGAACAAAGAAATGAACAGCGCATTTGTAAACCTAGCATTGTAATGCTGACCTGGCCACAGGTTGGCGATAAGGAAGCCATTATTGTTTTGTTGATGACCAAAAGATTCTAAATTTGTTCTGTTGGTCCATAAAGTCGAAGTTGCTAGAGGTTATATGTGATGGGTATGATGCATGGGAAATCCAGCCTTTATGCTGCCCGTACTGATTAGATGTTGACATATCCCATCAGATTGTCAGAACCCACTGCAAGGACTCAATCCAAGTAAGTATGGGGTGTAATGTGGGTGTATTTTAGTGTCCATATTATGGCTGAAATTCCTGCCTTGACTGTCATGACTCAAACCTGCAGCATCCTAGGACTATATGTTGCTATAAACTTGAGTCAATAAGTCCACGATCAGGCTGCCAATTGTGTTGTATTACAGACACTACTATATGCGCACATCAAAGACATCATACATTCACCTAAAGCTGGCCATGCACTTAAGAAAAATATTTGCCAAGCCTGCTAATTTCTGTTGCACCGAACGACCATCTAATGTGTATGGTAGCCTCCTGACCTTCCCCTAACCACAGATGTCAGGGGATATAAATCTATGTCCAACAAGCCTACCTTTATCAGTGCGTGACATGTCAGCATTTTTCCAGCATATTTGTAAGAGGGACTCCTGGTGCGCTCCATGGACAGTCATACATCTGAATGGCCACTATTTAATACTGCATGCCTCATTGATGATAGCGTTCTCCTTTATGGGTTGCTAGAAGACAGCAAGTTTTATTCTAGGAATGGGATAGTTGTAAGGGTTCTCCGTGAGGGTATCGTTTTTTTTTTTTTTTCTTTTCATTTGATTCCCAAAGTTTCTTAAAGGGCTATTCTGATTGTGGCATGAGAGGGGATAACCACTAGATCTGTGGGGGTCCCACCGTGGAACTCCACCGATCATGAGACCAGAGACCTCGCCCACCTTGTGGCTTCCCAAAATGAATGGAGCAGCAGGTCGGACATGTGCACTGCCGCTCCGTTTGTCTCTACGGGAGTTCTGGAGACAGCAGAGTACGCTAGTTTCCAGAACTCCCATCCAGATGAATGGAGAAGCAATGCACATGTCTGACCTGTCACATCCCCAAGGGGTGCGGTGTCTTCCCTTCTCATGATCAGGGAGGGTCCAGTTAGGATCTCATGGATCTAATAGTTAGCCTCTATGCTATGGATAGGTAACAACTGAATACCTCTGGAATACCATATACCTGCACATATATTAGCACCTCATTAAAGGACACAATTATTCACTGAAATCTTTGTGAAAGTGAATACATTATAAACCACTGAAATTCTGGAGACGTAGATGAGATCTTGATTGTCCTCCCCTTTACACAGGCTTAGGATCAGGGAACAAATGTTTGCAGGAGTGCTTGTTCCCAATAATTGCCCCACTTTAAGGTTCTGTGGATCGTGGCACAGAAAATAATTGCTGGCTGTACATTGTCCTGTGTAAATAGGGATGTGCTGCCGGCAACAATACATCTGTGTGGGATCAAATGATCACAGTAACGGTCGTTTGTTCCAGTACAGAAGAGATAGCTGCACTTGCATACAGCAATTATCTCCTTGGCTCAGGAAACAGGCAATTATTGGGAATGTGTGGTTGGTTCCTGATACTTGCCTGTGCATTGGCCCTGGTATGAAAGGGCCTTTAGCGTATTCTTCCATTGCTAGTACAGTTACTTCATGGTGTCCATACACTTGCAATAGCTTTTTTACCAAATCGGTCAGTCCTACCAAAATGGTGGGTTTGGCCGACAGCATTATAATGTGATTCATGGCTTTAGTTACAGATAAGAGGGCCACAGCAATACATATCTTATATAAGAAGAAATTTATGGTGTTCTTTTCATTTCTATGCCATTTTGTTAATAAATCAGACATGGGTCATCGTCTCTCGCATCGGAGGAGGATTATCTACTTCTTGAAGATTTTGAAAGCAAAAAGATGTCATGGCAGTGAGTGTGTGGTTCGTGTAATGCCAGATGCACTTTGCATGGTATTGTGATTGACTCACACGAATATTTTGGATTGATAATTTAACGCTGGACTTTGCAGACATTACAGCCTTACTGTGGATGTGTGTGGTTTTCAGAAATCCGATTATTGAAATGCATCACCCTTTACGTTCTTCATTACTCACTGTTGCTTCATTGGTCTTTAAGGGCATGCAAATATAGAGAGCTATGTCTTATGTTTATTATGTTGGATGTTTTTTTTGTTTTTTTTTAGATCATTTACATTGGGCCTCTAACAATATAATCACATCTAAAGTCCATTATTACTAGCAGCCACTGGCCTTACTTAATATATTTAACCTCTCACGAAAAATACTAAGAAATAACTTAAATATTTAAGAATGGTGCTTATACACTCATTGACAAAAAAATAATGCACCAAAGACTGCAATGGATCCATGAAGTGACACACGGATGTGGAAAGCACATGATGATCTGTGTGATTCATATTGTTTTTTTTTTCACATTAGTATGGAAAGATAGAACATGTCCTATACTTGCAGTTCACAGGACCCAATGCATAAGTCATCCGTATTTTGCAGACTGTAAGGCTCCATTCACACGTCCGCAAAATGGATTTGCATCCCATCCGCAATTTTGCGGAAGGGTTGCAGACCCATTCATTTCAAAGGGGCAGGAATGGATGTGGACAGCACACTATGTGATGTCCGCATCCGCGTTTCCGAAAAAAAATAGAACATGTCCTATTCTTGTCCGCAATTGCGGACAAGAAAAGGCATTCTCTATATAGTGCCAGCAATGTGCGGTCCGCAAAATGCAGAATGCACATTGCAGCCGCCCGTGTTTTGCGGATCCGTGTTTCCGCAAAACACACTACGGACGTGTGAATTAGGCCTAAAACACACATGGCTGTGTCAATGTATCCTAACTTGTATTTTATTCATTCACCTCTCTCCATCCTACGTTGTGTTTGACAGTGATCTTAGTATAAGGGCTCATTCACACGTCCATGGTCACTTCTATGGGGCCGCAAAAGATGCGGACAGCACTCCGTGTGCTGTCCCCATCCATTGCTCTGTTCCGTGGCCCCGCAGAAATTGAGTCATGTCCTATTCTTGTCTGTTTTGCAGACAAGAATAGGCATTTCTATAAAGGGCCGCCCGTTCCGCAAATTGCGGAAGGCACACTGGCGGCCTCTGTGTTTTACGGATCCGCAATTTGCGGACCGCAAAACTCTGCACGGTCGTGTGAACAAGCCCTAAGTGTGTATACAGCGAGAGCTGTCAGTCACTGACTATGACTGCCCACTGGACTCCTAAGCTGAGAATGAGGAGGAATGCACAAAATACAAGCTATATCAGTCTGCTCTGCGACATGCCGCTGGAAGGTCCGATTCAGCCTGCATATTCAGTGTGAAATCTTCCCTTTAAGGGCATTTATACATCATTAGAAATATTTGTTATTAAAAGAAATAGAACTTTTTTTTATCTCTAGTGTATATGGTTTTCCAGCTCCTGGTTTTGTAAACCCATTGATATCTTCATAATGATAACCAAGACCATCATGCGCATAAGTAACCCTAAATTATTAATATTTAGATACAACATAAACCTTTCCATGCATACTAGTAGCATAAAAGGTTATATAGCATAGATCTCATGGACACTAGGTTACCGCTATGTCTAGTAAACACTAGGAAGATCATGTATTCCAGACATTATTAATCTATTTACCACTGTGGACACCAGATTTTAACTAGTGAAGCTGCCCGTACACAAGGCGGTTCCCAGCGGCATAGACATAACGTGTCGCCTCTATTGTCTAGGCCGCTCCTGTGATTTCCAGCCCGTCTACATGAAATGAATAGCGTGTACAGGTGTGATCCGCGTGCGTAGTCCATTGCTGGACCATATCGTGTACAGGCAGCTGAAATCTGGTTGCACTAACATGTTGTTTGTCTAATTACCTAAAATATATTGCATCTTAATAATAATCCTCATACGTATTTTTTCTCCTGTGCTGTCTCCTTACTGAATTAGATAAAAAATCTCATCCTAATTTATATTAATGAAGCCAGTGATATGCCAGATATTTCTGTGTCTGGGGCAGATTGTGCTCTGACCCACTTCAAAGAGGCTCTATCGTTAAATAGAAAACGGTATCCAAAAGGAGACATTCTTGCGCCTGCCCCATGGAAGATGGTTTTTGTTCCAGATATAAATTGTATTTAAAACGACAGTGTGAATTGAGTCTAAGTGCTCGTTCTGTCTTTTTGTTTTACTTTTTTTTAAATCACTATTGAAGTAAAGCCATGGCATAATAGCACTTAGTACCTTATTTCTAGATGTGCCTTTTTTTCAGCAATAGATGTTTTTTATCCTCTGAAAATCCAGTTTATTTGGTATGCCAATGAGCCAGTAAGGTGCCCAGAGGGGCCCAAGCACGCCTCCTGCTAGTGCCCAAGCCCGCCCTCATGCTGGAGCAGGAAAAAGAGGGACAGAATTATGGCTTGAATGTGATGTAGGAGGGGTAGGTGGACACATTGTGGCAGGAAGTGTCCCTCAGCTCTTTCCTGCAAGAATGACGCCCCTCTGAGCACCTTACTGGCTCATTTGCATACTAAATAAACTGGATTTTTAGAGGATAAAAAACATCTATTGCTGAAACAAAGGCAAATTGGGAAACAAGGTACTAAGTGCTATTAGGCCATGGCTTTACTTCAATAGCGATTATGCTGGTGACAGATTTCCTTTAAATGTATGACAAGGCACTTTTTAAGTGCCATTGTGGTATTTCTTTTTACTTAACATGCAGTTTTTATTGTGTATGTATGCTATTTTTTATGGCTTTTTTTCCCCTACAGTCTGTTTTGGTACATAGTTTATTTTGCTGGCGATTTTAGAAATTCCAAATTTGTGTGATTCAACGTTTATACTTCGAACAACATGATTTTTAAAGCTAAAAACTTCACTAAAACACATTGCATTGTCACACTATGGGAGCAAAATGCTCCTAAAAGTTACATAGTTTGAGCATGTTTTGTTTTGGGGTTAAAAAAAATAAAAAAAAAACATAAACCTAATACACCCTGCATACAAAGCATTTTTATTTCACTATACATTTTATAGTAACAGCCTGCAGTGCAAATAAAAAATGCCATATTTTTTTAAAATGCCGTCCCTATAAAACCAGGTTAAGGTCTCCTAAAGGAAGCTTTTTTCACAGGTCTTGTAAGCGAATATATACTTGCTGGAATCTGAAAATGAAACTGCAAGGAAATCATGTTTTCTGCCTATTTTCCCCCTTTTTGGATTTCTGGCAGTGAAATTGAGGGAAATACAATCTATGATTAGGAAACTATTGTTCTCAAGCTGACTGATATTTTTCATTTGGTGACCCAGATATGGCAGTAGTTAGGACCCTGCAACTTTTCTCAACATCCAGTAAGTGAAATGCGGAAAATGCACTGAATTGATTCTGAGAAATGTTCTGTGGATCTTAAGGAATAAGACAGAAGGTTTCTTTTAAATGGACACAGCACATCAGAAAATGGGTTCATACCTACTAACTTGTAATGTCACTCGTCTGTTTTGGATTCAGGATAGTTATGCCGTACTCCTATTCCATTCAAAGGCTATAGACCCCTTTTGGGAAAAAATGTTTTAATATGATTGTATTTTACCTATTTTGGGCTAATAATCCTTTTTTTTTTTTTTTTTTTTGATCTTTAAATTAAAAATGTTCAGCCATTTCTGAGATAAGAGGATTAAAAATAATTCTGTTGCAGTCTGTTTTATTTGAATCCCGTCATCTGACTGCTCATGTATAGCTCTTAATCTCTGATCGCCTGACCTCATAAACACTTATAGCTCAGTTCTTATAAAACTGATAAGATTATGACTTAAGAGGTCAGGAGACCAGATTCAAAGAATACAGTCTATGACCGCTTGCAAACAGACTGACTTTTAACCCTTGCATCTCAGAAACTTTTGAACATTTTTAAATTAAGACCAATTTAAAGAACACCTTTTGGACCAAAATGGGCAAAATGCAATCACAAAAAATGCCGCCGAAGGTGTCCATAGCCTTTAAAACACTTTTGGAGATGATTTGTAAATAATTTACTTTATCTGTTCCCTGTTTAGATGTCACCCAGAATCTGTGAAATCGGTACCATCTGAAACAGACTGCAATGACAACGTTGCTACTCCTAAGAGCTCCTCAGCACACAAGCACACCTTGAATGGATATTTCCAGCAATCTAGCGTATATGACTCTCCATCCCGTGCTGGATCCTGCTCCGAATCTAGTTTGTATAACCTGCCAAGAAGCTACTCCCAAGATGTATTACCAAAAGCAGTGTCTCCTTCTGGTACAGATGTGGATGGGGATCAGAGTGTTTTTAATATGTCAGGAGCGTCCCTCTTGGAATCCCAGCTACGGCATATGTCCGTAAGCTATGACATTCCTCCCAGCTCAGGAAGCACTTATCAGATACCCCGGACTGTACATGAAAACTCTTTAGGGCAGTCTACATCAAAGTTAGAGACTATTGCAGACGTCCCTCCACCAAGACCACCAAAGCCTTATTATTCTTCTGAGCGCTCCCCAGCAGAGCACAGCTTAACCCGCACTGCCTCAGAGACTGACAGCAACTACTGTGTCCCTACAGGAGGAATGGCCACATCTCGTAGTAACACGGTTTCTAGTTTAGAATTACATAAATATAGGAAAGGTAAGATTTACGTGTTTAAGTGAAGACATGTAACATTTAGTCTGGAACACTGTAAGCTTTTTATATGGCTGTGCTTTGAAGCAACATTTATGGTTAAAAAATAGATATAAGGGCTCATTCAGACGGCCGTATGCTGTCCGCAAAAATGCGGATACGTTTTTTGCAGAATAGCTGCTGCCCTATTCACTTCTGTGGGGCCCTTTTCTTCCTTTCCATGGCTCAGCAAAACAAATGAAACATGTCCTATACTTGTCAGTGAAGATCAGGACATGGCCCCATTGAAGTCTACGGGTCAGCAAAAAGACGGAATGCAATCAGTTTTTTTTGCTGACATGCTGAACGGTCTGCAAAAAAAAATCTGCATTTTTGCGAACAGCATATGGCCATCTGAATGAGCCCTAAGGGATACATTTCTTTCTTTCATAAGCAGGTGATACATTTATGCTTTCTCTACAAATACTGCATCTCAGATACACTAGATGTATGACCGGAAGCCACCCTCCACCAACAGCAATGACAGACTGATGGCCTCTGTCACACTTTTCTAGGCGAGCAACATGTCATATCAAGTTTGGAAAAGTCCACCTGTTCTTACAAAGACAAACTTCATGCATTTTCTACTTGGCTCCGTTTTATCACCCATGTGGCTGTCCAGATTGCTCATTGCATTTATCTTATTAAATCCATCAGTAATTTAATATTACCATGTTTCTATTAAAGAAATCACTGTCGTGTGCCCGGTTTATGTCCTGACGCATGTGCCCTTGTGTCAGGCTGCATTTCTTCTTCATAGCAACCAATCGGGGCATTATGGTGCATCTAAAGCATGTCCGTATGTCTCGTGGGGTGATCTGGGATTTCACCCCCTATATTTTAATATGTAAAAAAAATAAGTTGTGGAATTAAAAGGAGAAAAAAAAAGATATATTATATATAATATAATTTTATTCCATCACATACCAGTAAAGAATGCCAACATATTGCCCAACATGGGAGTTCTTAGATCTGTCGCACCAAGTGTCACCCCACCCCATGTCTTGGGTGAATGGTTGTCCCCTGCCCATCAGACAGCCAACAGTGTGAATACCCGATGTCAATGGACTGAGGTTAATAATTTTTTCCCTATTTCTTCATATTCAACAATATAACCAACTTCATATATTTGTGTTTCTAGATATGAGCTCTCAAGAGTTGTATGATGTCCCACGTCCTTTCCCCAGCGATAGATCTAGCTCACTTGAGGGCTTTCATTTTGTAAGTAACTGCCTTCTCCATAGTGGACACCACATGCTGTAAGTATGCTTTAAAGTGTCATCCTTCAATGTTTTACCTTATTCTTTTAGAGAAGCAGAAGCATCTTGACGATGGGAAGTTACTCCACAGAGGAATTAGATGAAAACTATGTTCCCATGAACCCCAATTCTCCTCCTCGGCAGCATTCCAACAGCTGCACAGAACCTATCCAAGAAACCAACTATGTCCCCATGACGCCAGGCACGTTTGATTTCTCCGCATTTGGGATGCAGGTTCCACCTCCAGCTCACATGGGGTTTAGATCCAGTCCGCAGACCCCACCGAGGAGGTCTGTGCCCTCCACGGACTGTGAGCCCCCACCTGTGGATAGAAATCTGAAACCGGACAGAAAAGGTAGGTTGGGATTACAGCACGAACTGCTTCTTACTGCTGCCTCTAATGAGCAATATTACCAAATGTTGCTAAAAGTTTAACCTGCTTTAAGAGCAACTAAAGACTGGTGCTGATGGTCTGGTGTGTAAAGGTGCTTCTGGAATCTAACGCAGAAAGTCTAGAAACTAACATTTTTGCTGGTAATTGTCTAGTGTGATACAGTTGGGTCCACAGTGACCCCTCATTCTTGTAAAGTACTGTCTTACTAAGTGCCCTCACGGGCGGCTATGTGTTAGTGCTGATATACCTGACTGTTTAAAGGCATCCTTTACTTTTTCGTTTCCTACATGTCATTTTAGCCATACGGGATTGGATCTGTTCCTCTAGAATAGAATATTCAACCACGTTCTAGTTCTACTATAGTCTATAAAATAGTAAAAGCATAAAATCATATCTTATTGAAAATGAGATATCGACCGACGTCTTTTAAATTTACAGTCACCCATGCCTGGTTATAATGCTTTAGGTTGCATCGATAGAGCGGTCAAAAAGAGATCCCCAAAAAACAATCATCCTCGTTTGGGTTTCCCTATAGTATCTCTCGTTTTAGGTGAAATCTTTTGGTTCTTGCAGTTTGACTTTGCTAAAAGATTAAGTAATGTTAACCTGATCCAACAGTCTAGAGGAGAGGCGAGCGAGCCATTGTATGCCTTCCTCTGTTTTACCCACTGACATGATACATGAGGAACCTCAGGATGCTTCAGGTGACTTTATAACAGGATGAGATAACTGTAACCCATCTGTATATCCTACTAATTCTGTATCTGCAGTTTTCCTTCATAAAACGTGTGTGTCTGTCTGCATTGCTCAAGAAAGTTGTTTAAAACACAAGCTGCTCCTTTCTTGAGGTAATCTGGTAACATGCTAACATATATCCCATGTGTATAGGCTATTTGCCTTATCCTAGCTAAACTGGTGAAGGCTTCATGCACACGACCATGTCCGTATTTTTATTCGGAAACCACGGACCCACAAAACTTGGATACCTTCCATGTGCATTCCATGTTTCTCTCACTCCCATCAAGAGAAAATGACTATTCTGGGCAAGAATAGGACATGTCTCCTATCCAAAAAGAATCTGAATATCGCAGCTGTGAGGTGCCGTACATTTCTGTCTTCAGAAATTGCATGGCGATGAGGCAGGGTCAGCGGGATAGGCAGATTTTTAACTGCATTTTTGTTTTCTTACCCATAGAGTTGCATTGCAATACCGCTCTGTAGCCTTTGCTAATAAAAATCTGTTGCTACCATTTCCTGTTCCTATGTGGACGCTTTTTGTTTCAGTAACTCAATATAGCCATAGAAACTGTACTGATGGATGAATGATGCTTTGACAATAATTATTCATCCTTACTTTAAATAAAAGGGGTGAGATAAGTGATGAAACGTTAAAGGGGTTGTCTGTTCTGTGTATATTGATGACCTATCCTCAGGAAAAGTCATCAATAGCAGTTCGGTGGAGGTCCAACACCCGGTACGAGCGTTGCCTTCTCTTCACTGTTTGCCTGTTCGCCGTCACATCCGCAGCAGTGAGCAGATGCAATTACAGCTCAGCCATCCCATTCACTTTACGGGACGGCTCCTTCCTATTCAAGTGAATATTGTAGAGCCGTCCCATGGAAGTGAATGAGACGACTTAGTTGTCGGACCCTGCCAATCTGATATTGAGCTATCCTGAGGATAGGTCATCAATATAAATAAAGCAGACAACCCCTTTGAAGAGGCCCTTTCATCATATCTCAAAAAGATATGAACTAAGTATGCTGACATGGAGAGCGGCGCCCAGGGATCTCCCTGCACCTACTATTATCCCTGGGCGCCGCTCCGTTCTCCCGGTATAGGCTCTGGTATCTTTGCTCACTTGGTTCTACTAGGCGGAGCCTGCCCTTGTTCTCCTAGGCGTCTCTGGCCAATTGCAGCGCTCAGCTCATAGCCTGGCAGAAAAAACCTCCCAGGCTGTGAGCTCTGCACTGCGATTGGCCAGCGCTACATCCTGGAAGAAGGAGACGCCCAGGAGAACAAGGGCAGGCTCCGCCTAGTAGAACCAAGTGAGCAAAGATACCGGAGCCTATACCGGGAGAATAGAGCGGCGCCCAGGGATAATAGTAGGTGCAGGGAGATCCCTGGGCACAGATCTCCATGTCAGCATACTTAGTTCATATCTTTTTCCCTGATGAAAGGTCCTCTTTTACTTGGAAAAACAACCACCTGTCAGATTCCCAGCTGGCAGATGTACAAGGATTGTATTATTAGGTCTTCATGCGTTCCTATACATAATCAGTCCCATCAGAGGACTTGAGTGGAAATGTCAGATTGCACTCATTCCCTTCTCTCTAGATCTGTTTTATGCTCATTCTTACCCAGATTCGTCTTTTGGATTTAAGCAGCTTGTGTTCTTCGCATTGACTTGTTGTCAGAACACGTGTTTTATGGAAGGAAACCACCCTGCTTACAGTCCATTCACACATCCCTAGGTGTTTTACGGTCTGCAAATTGTGGATCCGCAAAACACGGACACCGGCAATGTGCGTTCCGCATTTCGCGGACCGCACATCGCCGGCATTATAATAGAAAATGCCTTTTCTATTTTGTTCAGCAAGGGAATTGCGGATCTGGACAGCATCCATTCTGGCCCCATTGAAAATGAATGGGTCCGCACCTGTTCTGCAAAATTGCGGAACTGATCCGGACCCAAGTTGCGGACGTGTGAATGGACTCTTATTCTGTTATACCTGATAATACCTGCAGTTGTGTTGTGCTATTAAAGCTTGTGTGTTACTTCCATGTTCATGTTGTGGTTTAAATTGGGTGAGCGCGCTTTGCTTCCCATTTGCACAACATTATTTTGCTTGCGTGTGAAAACTGAAACAATGGGCTTTGTGTATAGACCATGCAGCAGGACCCTATAATCCAGGGCAGTTCTAATATTTAGGGGGATTAATCCAATCTGTACCATTATGTAAAGGTTGGGTCCTGCTTAATTACACAGTCTCGTCATAAACCCCATTGTTTAACCTGCTTTGCGGCTGCGTTCATGTCCTACAGCTCCTTTACATACATCAGACTACGGGGAGGATAGAAACCAAATGACTTGAATAGAATTTATTTTAAAAAATTGAAAGGATGTTTTATGCCTTGCTGCTCAATATGCCGACGGTATAGCCGATGTGACAATGTACAATGTGTGGCTACGTTGACGTTCAGAAACAAAGTTGATAACCCATATCGGTCGGGTTTGTTTTAACACTGTTTAGATATGTTTCTTTTTTTTTTTTACTGTTTCTAATTCTGTAAGATTTAATTTTGTTCAGAAAATCCAGTTTGCTTTGTACATATGAACAGAATGTCCTGAAGTAAAATAAAACCTTTACTCCCCAAGATTGACAGTCGATACTTTATTTTTATTTTTTCCTCTGTATCTCTAGTAATAACACTATCCTTTTTTGTATATATGAAAGACCACTTGTACCTGGGTATGTATCTGTATGTG
This sequence comes from Bufotes viridis, assembly GCA_033119425.1. Classification (NCBI taxonomy): domain Eukaryota; kingdom Metazoa; phylum Chordata; class Amphibia; order Anura; family Bufonidae; genus Bufotes; species Bufotes viridis. The sequence continues at coordinate 469,742,078 of CM065589.1, forward strand.
GCTGTTGGAGCTATGTCCGAATTAAACGGGTTGTCCAGGATTTATTTTTATTTTTTTTACGGATGACCTATCCAGAGGATAGGTTATCAGTATCTGTTCAGTGGGGGTTCCGACACCGGAGACCGCTGCCGATCAGTTGTTTGAGAAGGCACAGGCACTACAGTGAGCGCTGCTGCTTTCTCGCAGCCTACCAAGCACAGCGCCATATATTGTATAGTGGCTTTGCTTGGTATTGCAGCTCATTCTCATTAACTTCTAAGGATTTGTCTATCCAGCCCACCCTCATCAGGTCTTAAAGTATCTTAAGATGTGGCAAGTTTTATGCAGAAATTTGTGACTGCTCCATACATCTGAATAAGGTTTGTAGATATCAGTGCTCCTGCTACAGAAACCACCCCATTCAGATGTATGGAACAGACTTTCAGTTTCAGAAATTTCTGCAACCGATCTGCCACATGGGAACACAACACAAACCTACAAAAATTCAGTGCAAAGTTTCATTCCACCCATTTACATATCCCACTTACCAGGACAAACTCATGAATTACAATCAGGATCTTTCTTTTTGTCATTAAAATAATAATGGCCTAGGATAGGGAGGAGGAGCACAGCCCTGAGTGCTGGGGGAGAGCACGGAGGAGGAGCACAGCCCCGAGTGCTGGGGAGAGCACGGAGGAGGAGCACAGCCCCGAGTGGTGGGGAGAGCACTGGGAGGAAGAGCACAGCCCCGAGTGGTGGGGAGAGCACTGGGAGGAGGAGCACAGCCCCGAGTGCTGGGGAGAGCACTGTGAGGAGGAGCACAGCCCCGAGTGCTGGGGAGAGCACTGGGAGGAGGAGCACAGCCCCGAGTGCTGGGGAGAGCACTGGGAGGAGGAGCACAGCCCCGAGTGCTGGGGAGAGCACTGGGAGGAGAAGCCCAGCCCCGAGTGCTGGGGGAGAGCACTGGGAGGAGGAGCACAGCCCCGAGTGCTGGGGAGAGCACTGTGAGGAGGAGCACAGCCCTGAGTGGTGGGGAGAGCACTGTGAGGAGGAGCACAGCCGTGAGTGCTGGGGAGAGCACTGTGAGGAGGAGCACAGCCGTGAGTGCTGGGGAGAGCACTGGGAGGAGGAGCACAGCCTCGAGTGCTGGAGAGAGCACTGGGAGGAGGAGCACAGCCCCGAGTGCTGGGGAGAGCACTGGGAGGAGGAGCACAGCCCCGAGTGCTGGGGAGAGCACTGGGAGGAGGAGCACAGCCCCGAGTGCTGGGGAGAGCACTGGGAGGAGGAGCACAGCCCGGAGTGCTGGGGAGAGCACTGGGAGGAGAAGCGCAGCCCGGAGTGCTGGGGAGAGCACTGGGAGGAGGAGCACACTCCGGCAGAAAGTGAAGGGGGGAGGGCTGCTTTAGATGCAGATTTCTCCTGAATGATAGCAGCTCGAAACATGCATCTGGTCTTGTTTTGAAAGCTGCCATTCCAGGCTTTCATACAGGACCAGAATGACAGCAAAAGTCCAAGCAACAGACCTAAAATCACTGTTAGAAATCGAGTCGGGAATAATCGCAGGTAAAACCTGCTTTTACTTTCACTTTCAGCTGCATTCACTGCATCCCGATTTCTATCAGTGATATCTTCCCCTGTACTGAACATATTGCTGTCATTCTGGTATGGTTTGAAAGCTTTTAAAAAATATAAAGCTGGGGCAGTTAGGGAAGTTATCTGCATTCTGATTGGTCTGGTCTGTCTTTGGTTAGCTGTATGTGAGAGGATATACACTGCTGTGGGGTAGTGGGGGAATGTATCTGCATTCTGATTGGTCCTGCTAGTTCATGTGAGGAGAGTAAGGGATTATGGGAAGTGAGGAAAATACAGGATGGTGTCAAGGACATGGCAAAGATCACCACAGGAAGTGCTGCAGAGGCCATCTTCAGGAGATGCTGAAATAGAGGCACAGATAAATAGGGCTTCTAAGGGCTGATTACAGTCATAAGAAAGGTAAAATTAGCTGAAAAATAAAGCTTCATGAATATCTTCTCTTCAGCATCACATATGTTAGGAATTTCATTTTTGGTAGTGAAATGACAGTTACACTCTTAAGTTCCCTGAGGGCACTGTGCACCCTTGCTTCTTCTGCTAGACCCTCTCTCCCCATAATTAACAGGGCTAGGTTTCTTTATAGTCATCTTACCTGATCCTGTTAATCAGGAAGTATAAGGAGGGGGTGGCAGGAGAAGCAAGGGCGCATAGTGTCTAAACCCCCCCACCCCCTCGGTGCACTTAAAGGGGTTATGACATGATTGTTGTTAAAAATGAAAATCAGAAGTCGTATAGTACGTGACAATGCCGTTGTAACAAACCTAGAACCAGCCCTGTACCTCCTATGGGTCCAGAGATATCCCCATGCACTGCTCCCACTGCTCTGCTAGATTATCTTCAGCCTGGCAGCTCAGGGGGCACGTCCCTTCTGCTGCAGCTCTCTCCCTGTAACTGTCACAGAACATATGGCTGGCGGCAGTTGAAGAGTTAAACTGAGCACGTTTGACCAGCTCAACGAAAGTGATAAAAAATAAGGAAAAGAACAAACAGCAGGTGGCGCTATACGGGTACATTGTATTGAATAGCTGACTGGCTGTACTACATTTTTAATTACAAAAGTATTCAGGTCCAGGTGCTGGTTTGAAAACTGTAGAATATGTTTCATGACACAACCCCTTTAACTGCTCATTTATTCTTTCTCTCCAGAATGAAGCAACAGATCTGTATGGCAAACATATGGCCAGGCCTTATGCCTGGTTTAATAGGATGAATCCTGCTGACCGATTCCCCTAAAATATATTTCAAAGAGGCAGCACTTTCTGCTCTATCTTCAGGAAAACCAATATGGCCTGTGTGAGGCTGTATGGATCTTCTTTCACAATGTGATTGTGATCCTCTTCCTTTGAATTCGTATTTAATGTGCATTGGTGTAAATGATTAGTGATGCTTCATTTTCACAAATGTATGATTTTATTAAGTATTTGCGGAGTGTGCTAAATCTGAGGGAGGTTCCCCCATCTAGCCCCCGAGTCATACAGTTTCCATACTGTCAGTTAGCTGTAGGTAGTGCTGTAAAAGGAGTCCACGTACATAGCTCTCCTTGTGATTTACATCCTGAATACATCATTTAAATGCTTGAATGCTATTGATTTTTATAGAAATGCAAATGTACCTGACTCTAAATGATGGCACTGAACAATGGATACTATGGTGATGAGCATTGCTGTCTGATTTCCTGCGCTATGCCTCCAAAGAATAGTTGTTATTGTTAAAGGGGTTGACCACTTTCTGGTTATTGTTGATGCATGTATTTGTGAGATATAGGCGTACATGACACTTACTAGTATAGCCTTTGTTGAAATTCTGCACTATATTCTATATTTCATAATGTATTCTCCTTAAATGGGTTTTCTGAGACACACCCCCCCCCAAAAAAAAAGAAAAACTAAAATTCACTGAATCCCTTCCTGCTAAAACCTGCTCATTTCTGGCACTGCACCGGTGACGTGGAGTAGTGACCTTACGTTGGTGCCAGCAACGCAGCGATGGCTCGACTACTTCTCCCGAGTCTAAACGATTGGCTGCAACGTGAGTGTACCGAGCAAAAGCTGCGGGGAGCATTGGTGCTGGAACAGAGGGTCTTTCAGCATGTATTTTTACATCCCCCCAGAGGGTCTGAGAAAACACCTTTTAAATAGGTTGTCTCACTTCAGCAAAATGGCATTTAGAATGTAGGCAAATACAAGGTATTTACTAATATATTGTGATTGTTCATATTGCCTGGATTGTCATTTTTCCATCACATTATACACTGCTTATTTCCAGGGGTTACGTCCACCCTGCAGTCCAGCAGGGGTGGTCGTACTTATACACTATAGGAAAAGGCGCCACTGGTAGCCAGGACCGCATGAACACACACAGGCATGCCTACGCAGCAGCTCCCAGCCACCTCATATCCCGAGAAGAGTCATGGTCGTAACCCAAGGATACAAACAGTGTATAATGTGATGGAAAACTGAATCCTGCCAGCAAAGGAGGCAATATGGACAATCACAATACATTAGTAAGTGGCTTGTATTAACTTTCTCTACATGATAAATGCCATTTGCTGAACTGAGACAATCCCTTCAAGGAACAGCCCAAGTGTGAGGGTCTTTCCTACCATAGCCTACCCCATGTACTCTTCTTCATTATACAGTTAAAACGCAATTGCTTTGTAATTGCAGTGAGTAGGGGCAGTTATTTTGAGAAACGAAAGGAGTGGAAATGCTGGTGGCATTTATCCCATTAGCATCGTAGCAGGGAGGAGGATAGTAGCTGACTGCACTGGTTTTCAGTGGGGACCAGTGTAGTCACCGTCTAACTGTAGCTCCTGTTGCTAAGCGACAACCTGAGCCTATTGCGGTGTTATCTAGAAAACACTACACTTAGAAAAACAATATTCATTAGGAAGTGAAAGGACATTTCTCTGAAAATATACCTAAAATCAGCTTTTTCATCCAGTTGTATAAAGGGAGCCTGCCATGTTACTAATGCAGCCCATGTTACAGAGCAGGAGGAGTTGCTCTTTCTATGCATAGAAGCCTATGTTGGTTTGTCGTGTGCTGCTTGGAGATCCACCACTACTGAGGCCAGTCATTGGCTGCAGCGGTGGCGGTCATCCCGGAAGTTTACAGGAAGTGAGCCATAAGGGACTAGTGCCTCCGAAGTATTGAATGAGTAAATCACAAATTATTCTGAATATTTTCCCATAAGACTATGTCAACCTGCTCAGCTCCTCCTGCTCTATAACTTGCCCACTGCCGTTTGGATCGCATTTTTAAAGTGACAGGTTCCTTTTTTTAAGTGACATTCAGTGACATGACTGCATTCAGCTGAGGTTTTCTTATACTTTGCTGCCGTACAGTAGTACATTAAGTGATAATATGACTCCTAGGTGAGTATTTGTTCATGCGGTGCTGATGTGGGGTTTGGTAGTAAGGAGAATTGTCTCTTTTCTGAATTCTTTCATTGTGCTGGCTTCAGAAGGCTTCTGGCATGTGGCGTTATTTTTCTTTCCAATTTGGTGCTTCCACTTTTAGCATGAAAGCAGATCGGCTGTGAAACTTCTCTGGACAGGGTTGCTTTGCTGATTAGATTAACCCTGCTGTGTCGCCTGGATTCCGCTGCTTTCCATGCAGAACTCCATTTTTGTTCCTCCTTTATTAAGAGCGTCTTCTTTTTGCCAATTAGGTCAAAGCCCTAAAATTTTAAGACCTAAACCTCACGGTTTAGAGCGAACTGATTCACAAACCATAGGTGAATTTCCCCGAAGAACCAAGGGTATGTATTTAGTTTTCCACCATGTCCTGTTTTCAGTTGTATAGCCATGCAGAAATCTGTAGACTATGGTAAGACCCGAGTGCCCTTGCCTTGTGGCCAAATAAAGACATGTTAGTGCCTAGAAATGTACATATTTCGTGTTGCCTGTATAGCCTTATAGTCTTAATGGATAGAAATGTAGACTGTTAACGTGTTAAAGGGGTTGTCTGCGCTACAGATATTGATGACTTCTCCTCGGGGCAGGTCATCAATATCAGATCTTCAGCACCCCAACCGATTGGCTGTTGGAAGGGGCTGTGGTCCCTTACAGCTTCCTCTCCCATTTGCTTGAATGGGATCAACAGCTGTGATTACACTGCACCATCGCTACAAAACCGTCATCAGCGGGAGTGTTGATATTGATGAACTATCCTCAGGACTACCGTAGTTTATCAATATCTGTAGCTCAGACAACCCCTTAAAAAGGGATAGAAAAAAAGCTAAACTACTGTCTGATTTTAAATATTGTCAGCAATTGTTCAACATTTATGATCTAAATTGTTTGTGCTCATAAACTTGTATTCTTGTATGACATTGTTATATTGAGAAACCTTCTCAGGTCATGATGTTTTTATGAATTGAATGACGCCCTCTATTTCCACAGTACACATGCGATAAGCAAAGGGCAGGTGGCAGAGATGGTCTATGGTAGGGGTCCACACCTGTGGCCCCAGTGCCATTCTCTGCTGCTCCCAGTTGAGCATGTCCTCTCTGTTCAGTAGTCCAGTGAGGAGCTTGCACAAGCATGTGGCTCTCTCCATTGTAGTCTATGGTGTTGCAAAACCCTTGAAGGCTACCAAAAATCCCGTTAAAGGACATCTGTCAGCAGATTTGCACCAATGAAACTGGCTGACCCGTTGTATGTGCACTTTCTCAGCTGAAGGCATCTGTGTTGGTCCCATGTTCATATGTGCCCGCATTGCTGAGAAAAATGATGTTTTAATATATGCACATGAGCCTCTAGGAGCAACGGGGGGCGTTACTGTTACTCCTAGAGACTCTGCTGTCTCTGCCACTGCTGTGTCCCCTGCACTTTGACAGGACCAGGCAGTGAGAACATCATAATGGCTGGCCCTGTCCATCAAAGTGCAGAGGGCGCGCAGTTCCAGAGAGAGCAGAGTCTCTAGGTGTAAAGGTAACGCCTCCATTGCTCCTAGAGGCTCATTTGCATATAGTAAAACATCATTTTTCTCAGCAATGCGGGCACATATGAACATGGGGCCAACACAGATGCCTTCAGCTGCCAAGCGCACATGTAACGGGTCAGCTGGTGTCATAGGTACAAATCTGCTGACAGATGTCCTTTAAAAAGTGTTTGCTGCTCTAAAGCTGGGCATAGACTTTAGATGGCTGTTCCTCCTGTTTCCGCCCTGACCACCCATACGTATGGACAGTTAGCTTGGTCGAGCGTACATGAGTTCTCAACGGGCTGTAGGGAATAAGCTACTTCCAGAAACCTCTGGCGGTGGCTTATCTTCTCTGAGAACCAAAAAGATCGGGTCCGTTGAATTCAAACAGCCCGACTTCTTTCTTCTCACATCTGCTGTTTGGGGAAGTCGGGACACCCTTATACAGATTAGGTGGATGGTCCAGTCCCACGCAATATGCGGATTCGGCGTGGACTATGTATGAGCACCTCAAAGCTAGCCATTGACCTGAACTAAAGGTCAAAACCTTGATCAGTCAGGTTAATTTCATTCAGCCGGTAGTTGCCTATCATCTGAAGCGTATGAAATGATTGGCTGATTTCCAGCTGATCAGACATTGTAAATGAGTTGCATTTTTCCGATTTCCCCCCCCCTACAGCATGCATCTGGTGCTTCTAGAGTCTGTGCGTGGTTTGCAATGCCATCTGCTAAGGCTACTTTCACACTAGCATTTCTATATTCTTGTATTGAGATCAGTCATAGGGTCCCAATACCGGAAAAAAACGCTTCCGTTTTGTTCCCATTCATTGTCAATGGGGACAAAACGTAACTGAACAGAACGGATTGCTCCAAAATGCTTTCTGTTCCGTTCTCATACTGGAGAGCAAACTGCGGTTTGCTTTCCGTCCTGGGATGCGGAGCAAAACGGATCCGTCATGACCCACAATGCAAGTCAATGGGGACAGATCCGTTTTCTCTGACACAATAGAAAACGGATCCGCCCCCCCCCATTGACTTTCAATGGAGTTCATGACTGATCCGTCTTGGGTGTGTTAAAGATAATACAACCGGATCCGTTCATAACTGATGCAGATGGTTGTATTATCAGTAACTGAATGGTTTTTGGTGAACCCTGCCGGATCCAGCAAAAACGCTAGTGTGAAAGTAGCCATAGATCAGTTAGATGGTTTATATCTCCAGTCCATGGTCCGCCTAAAATGAATCTCCTAATTAAACACTATTTTGTATCCTAAAAATGAACATTTTGTAGTGTTCGTTTTTCTGGCACATGGCTGCAAATCACCTGTATAGACAGTGCAGCCACCTCTAGAGGGCGCTTACTGTATGCTGTTAGCATGGTGAACGTCTAAGCGCTTCCTATTGGCACGGTGCTCACTTCAGATCAGTTGTCTTTTGTCATTAGAGAGGGGTACAGGACCTCTTTGCAGACCCACTATACCTCTGATGCCTCTTTGTAGAAAAATCACTTTGAATGCTATATTATGCAGGTATTCCCTAGAAGTATTTCTTCTAGACAATATCTTTGAAACACGGCACAGGATGCCCTTTAGTACATATCAGCAGGGATTCCGAGTCCATCCATACATTAGACAGTTATTCCTGTTTGTATTATTATTATTTTTTTCCATTTTTGAAAGGAATGTTTTCCCTTTGTGCTCTTTTCCAAATCAAGGGCACTAATGTCTGCTGGTGTTGGCCCTTTTCGCCATGTTGATACACTGCCGAACAAAATTCGAAGGGTTGCCCGCCTTCCAAAAGTCCTGAAAACCTACTCCCAGGCTATTATTAGATGGTCAGATATTTTTTCATTAAAGGAGTTGTCCCATCTCGCCATCCAGCCTTGGGCCGGCAGTTACGGAAGCAGTGTCGCTTGCTTTGCTCTGCTGTGTGCATAGTTCCCATTTACAGCAGTTTTCATAAGCCTGGTCACTTGGGGCTGGCATTTATTCCCTCATAGTGACGTGGGTCAACCCCATAAAAAAAAAATCTAATCATTGCTGCTCATTCACCCCTATGCCATTTACACTACTGACGGCTGGCAGATTTCTCATTAGACGAGGGGGTGTGCCAGCCACTAACAATAATATTTCAGGTAGATCTGTCCAATCCACAGAAAGCGAACGATTTATCGCCCTTCTTTAATCATTGCTCGCTATTCCATCTGACAATAACTGCTCAAATCTGAACGTTATAAAAAAATTTCAAGCGATAATTGCTCAGTCTAATAGAAACTTAAGTGACCTACTGCACCTACTCAGTACAGTCTCTTCACTGTCTGCACAGCGCTCCTGTCCAGAACATGGCTGCAGATGGAGGGACCTGTGACCAGACGTCTACATCAGCGGCCTGTGCCCACACTGGGCATGGCACTGTGCATGCGCTATTTTCTAACCCCGTATTAAGTGGACAGGTCTGGTCACGTGCGCCTCCATCAGCGGCCAGGTCATGGATGGGAGCGCCGTACAGTCAGCGAAGAGACTGTACTGAAACAAGGGGGACATCCAATAAGGTCATTTCACATTCATAAATCTGGAAACACCTTTAAGGGCTGGAAGCATTGCAGGGTCAATGCTATAACAGAAAAAAGAGTTGGCCAGGGATGGTGGAGAAAAAAACATGGAGATCCACATGTAGCTAATGGGTTACTTATGGACAGTTCTGTTATTTTTTTTATTATTTATGACCAGAAATTGTCCCGCTTATTCGCCTAGTTGTTAACGTCAGAACCATTGTCATGTTCTGTTTTTTCCTTTGTTCAGTAAAGCCAGCGCCGCTAGAAATCAAGCCTCTCCCTGAGTGGGTAGAGTTACCTGTGCGCTCTCCAGTAACCAGAAGCTTTACACGAGAGTGAGTATTGGTTTCCTATATATCCTGCTAGATCTACATACAACATTTAGTTTTTCTGCCTTTATTGGTTGGCTAGTAAAAAATGGCTAGTTTACATACATGGAGACCAGGCATGACCTGCAAGGTGCAGTGCTTGTGCGGGCATTTCCACTTCTTCCTAGTTGGTATGTTCTGTGTTCAATTGCCAAAGCGCCACCTAATAGAATAAGAGGCTGCTGAAATTGTGTCGCATACATTGCAGCTAGATCTTCTCCGTACGCATTAATCAGGAACTATCCATTTACTGTAGCGCCAACATTATACAGCACTTTACAGACCTGGTCGTTACTCTCCACTCTCTGTCCCCAACGGGGCTCACAATCTAAGTTCTCGATCAGTCTTTGGAGTGTGGAAGGAAACCCACGCAGGGGAGAACATACAAACTCCATGCAGATGTTGTCCTCAGATGGACCGGAACCTAGTTCCCCAGCACTGCAAGCAATCAGTACTAACCACAGGTCCTCTGTGCTTCCCCGACCTTTCTGTCTTAGACATGATTATATTCCCTGTAAAATAACAATTCTGGAGCATCTTTTCTTTGATCTGTACATTGTAACATCCCTCTTTTACCCCCTCCTAGAAATGTGTGAATAAAATGATAATTGCGGGTTGTATCCTGACACATTCTGGCATTGTCCAATCAGTGCTACCAGTCATTGTGTGTACGGACACATTTCTTTGACAAGGGAAATCTGAACAGCCAGTTGTCAACTTTATTCATTTGTAATTTCTAGGAAGAATAAAAGAGGAACAGCCCAGCCAAATATTTACTAAGCCAGGTTAGGAGTGGTGACAGGTCATCTTTAAACCCTTGTAGCTGTTCACTTAATATGAAGTATATTTGGTGTAGTCATGTCTAATAGATGTGTCCTTCAGTTCTTCCAGGTTCCCTATGCCTCCCAGACCAGACTCTGTTCATAGCACAGCTTCGAGCAGTGACTCGCAGGACAGTGAAGAAAACTACGTGCCTATGAACCCAAATCTACCCACAGACGTACCAGTATGTAAATCCTTTCTACATGACGTGTCTCTTACTAGCAGTAGGTTATGATGTTTGAATGCATCTTGATGATTATGCATTTTACTGCTGGAGTAGTGCTGCCATGCAGAACAGGTAGCTGTGGTCATGGGCAAATAATTAGGATCTGGTAGTTTAATTATGGTGATAAGATTGAGGGAGCTGTAGAGGATACAAGAAATGATGGTACCTTTAGCCGGAGACTCAAGCACACCACTAGTGTAAAGCCAACCATACGCATTAGATGAAAGTCTGCTCAACTTGCCTATTTTGGCAGGACCAGCTCACTCTCTCAAATGTATGGAGTTGTCTTGATGCTCCCCTGACGGCACATGTCTGTCGTGTTGAAATCCAAGGAGAATAAGCTGCTGCCCCTCTTAGAGGACACATGAGCAGAGGCAAGGCAGGGTGTCAAATTGGCGTTCAGCCTACAGATGTCTGAGGCTAATTTCAGACGTCCGTGTCCACTGCAGAAAAGTCGCCCAGCGAGGCAGCATGATTTCCCGTTATGGACACTGCTCATTTCACAGGACCACACAGCACTATAATGATTTATAATGCTGTGTGTCTCTGCCCAACCTTGGATCTAATTAACTAAATTAACGCCATTATGCGAGTACAATTCAGTAGATGCGAGGTCAGTCAGAGACGCACAACTTTTTAAATCATTATAATGCAGTGTGGTCCATAGGAAATCACGCTCCCAGACACAGCGTGCTTTGTGTAGTGGACACACTCGTCTGAAATTAGCCTAAGTGTTCTTTCACACGAGCAGAACGCCGTGGGTGGAATCCGCTGCATGAAAGAGTGCCAAGCCCCACTCTGGACAGCAGAGACATGGAGCATTAACATGATTTTTTTTACTACAACTACAAAATCACAGTGAGATAAAGTGGCCGCCGTGATTTTGTAGTAAAAAGATCACAGAGAGAGAACATTATCAATCATGTTAATGCTCCGTGTCTCTGCTGTCCGGAACGGAGCTTGGCTCTTCTTCACACAGCGGATTACCCGCACAGGATCCGCTCGTGTTAAAGAGCCCTAAGTTATAAAACCAGCTCTAGGTCTCACCTGCTTCTTTTTATGTATTTGAAGGACAACATGTAATGCAGTGGATGTGTGCTTTGTGCATATATGTATGCTATTTCCCCATGTAACTTATATCATGTACTATATTTAACATTCTAGTGCCTATTTGAGAGCAACAGTCTTGATGAAGGCAACAGCCCGATGGTGAAACCAAAGGGTGACAAACAGGTGGAATATCTAGACTTGGATCTGGACTCTGGCAAGTCAACCCCTCCAAGAAAAGTATGTGAAAGGACTAATCGGATAAGAAATGGTCCATTCTGACATAGTCTAACTCTGTGTTCCCCAAAATGTGGCTCCCCAGCTGTTGTAAAGCCACCACTCTCATCATGTCCAGGCATGATGGGAATTGTAGTTTGCAACAGCTGGGGAGCCACCAGTTGGAGACCATTGGTCTTACTGTAGTTTTTTTGTGCACTGTATGTTCACATCTATGCCCTGTTGATGGAAATAATAGCTCTGTATGCAGTACTATTTTATATTTGTATGGCAGTGGGGGTCAGCCTGGGACCGTGGTTATCCATGGTATGACTGATCCGGTAATGCTTTTATCAACTGCAGTCTGCCTACCTTTTAGAAGTATTACCGTTTTGCATGGCATGACTTAAATGATTTATCAATCAGATTAGAGATGAGGAAATTTCTTGAAATTCGTAGGGGGGTGATTTTGCCGAATTTTGGAAAAAATTAGATCCAGACACAAATCGCTTTTACCCAAATCAAAAGTGCTCCAATTGCCCTGAGAATTGGTATAGAACACTCTCTGGTACTTCTAGGACTAATATTTTTCATATTCTAAAAATAAACTGTAAAATAATTGGGAAAAGAATTAGTTCTGCAAAAAAAACACACCAAAATTCCAGCAAATAAAAAATAAAATTCTAGCTGTTAAATTTGCCTGGTCCTGAAGAGTGAAATTACCCTGAGCCCAAACTAATTAATGAGAATACGTTAGATGCTATGATGTTTGCGCATCTGATGGTTTCTTTTCTTTTTTCTTCTAGAAAAAGAGCACTGGGTCTGGGAGCAGCGCGGCAGAAGAGAAGGTGGATTATGTGGTTGTTGACAAGGAAAAAACCCTGGCACTGACAAATACCAGGAAAGCATGGACTGATGAAAGACAGTCTACCGAATCCGAGACCCCAACTAAGAGCGTCAAGTGAATGTTTCTAGAGCCGAGAATCGTATTTCATCCTGACACGCTAGCCAAGTTTTATATGGTGCAACATTATGTCATCTGAAGTCAATGGAACTTTTTAGAAACCTTTCAGATGACTGTAAGACAAAGACTGAATTGTGCACTGTGCAGTCTGTAATTCTGTATGTAAATACACAATGATGGAGCAAGGACCATGCGTTTGACACATTTAGCCATGTTTTGTAGTATTACTATGTTTTATGCACTTTGTGTGTTTGAAACAATGGTTCTTGTGGCTAACCCTTGTTTTGCCATTAACACTGCTAATGTCTTTATTTCTTTTATCTCATATACTAATATAACTAAAAGCTAGATGAAGCCGGGTGAAAGACGGACCCCCCCCCCCCCCCCCAAATGCATAATACAGGCCTTCTATCACTGTCACATACTGCAGTTGTCCTATCTTCCGGTCTAAGTTTTAATGCTTGTTTTATGTTGACATGAACATTTGCTTGGCAAGTATTTTATTTTTTTATTGCAGACGTTTCTTTTTTTGTTCTGTATAGTTCCAGATTTTAGATAGTATTATTGTCCATACCTGCAGAATCCTATGTTCACTCCCCCCCAAAAAAAACAAAAAAAACCCTCTGTTTTATTAGAGATCAAGAAAGTAAAAAATACATTTTATCCAATGTCACTTTATTTTGCCATAATCATTTTATTTTTTTTCCTTCTTTGTCTACATTTTTAAAGGAGTTGTTCACATTTGCACAGCACACCTCTGTACACATCTCTTTATGCAAGCCGTGGCCAATATTGATGAACTGGCCCTGACAGCCTACAATTAAAGGAACGTTACAACCAGTAACATCTATGCTCCGCTCACACTGTGTAACCCCCATAGAGCTGTATAGAGCAGCATGCCTGACCACCAGACCCCTGCTATTCCCTTGAATAGTTATCAGTGTTAGTCAATAACACCTTTTCGAGTATAATTGGTGTTATGTATGAAAGTAGTAATTGGTAGGGAAGCTGCATTATTTGGTGACGGGAGAGTTTTTGGCCACCATTTTGAAATCTGCCATATTGAATTCGGCTCAGGTTTGATATATCAGTCTTGGCTAGCATTTAGTCAGAAACACACTGGAAGTTTTAGTTTTGACCCATCTTTACCTGTTTGAGTTGTGAGATGAACGTTTTCTAAAGTACTTCTGTGTGTCCACCATTCTGTCGGATGCACATGGTTAAAGGTCTAATCCAGTTTTCTTGGGACTCGTTCACACGACCGTGGTAAAATGCGGCTCGGGTGCAGACCCATTCACTTCTATGGGGCCTTAAAAAATGGGGACAGAACTCCGTTCCTTGGCCCCGCAAAAATGATGAGTCATGTCCTATTCTTGTCCGTTTTGCGGACAAGAATAGGCATTTCTATAAAGGACCGCAAAACACGGCACGGTCGTGTGAACAAGCCCTGTAGGATTTGCCATTTCATGTGAACCTTATTGCACAATTCCACCACCAAATAATCCAGCCTCCCCCCAATTATTTCTTCCTACAAATGTCACCAGTTAAAGGGTGTCCAGAGTTTTGCCTCACCCTGTGTATGTATATATTTATTCAGTCTCTTCAGAATCTCTTCACTATTCTGACGCCATTTTCTGTTCCGATCTCTAATATTTGGGGGCCCATGTATACTTGTAATCTGTATCTATAATATGTAAAGCAGCTCTGATTACATTATGGTAGTCTGTCGGTTATGTGGCGCGTTTCTTCCAGTACAGTAATGTATTTTAATTTACATAGTCTATGTCCGTTTGGTGGAGATTCTGCAGGGAAGGATCTTACACCGAGAAATGGCAAAATAATTGACATGATATGGGCTGTGCTCATCACATTTGGTGTCTGCAGTCATGTTCTTTTTAAGTAGCATTTTTTATGTGACATACAGAAGGCGGATGACGTTTAATCAGGTACTTAGACGGCACAGCGGTGCTAATGCAGTGATCAGGTTGCTAGAGTGAAATTAAAGCTTGTAAGATAGTTCTGATACTGTAATGTTCTCTGGAGACAGCTGCCATTAACTTTTCTAGCGCAAGTACTATACTGTGATTTGTGTTCATAAGCCAAGTGTAGAATGTTTTAACACCACTGTGCCCTTTCCATTGGCGGTTTTAAATTAACACCTGCTTTGCCTTATATTTAAATTTTCTATGCAACTTGTTTTATATAAGCCCACTTATTTACCGTTTTTTAACGTATTATTGAATAATTCCCATCATTTGCTGTGACCTCTTACCAGTGGATGGCCTGGCACGCTTAAAATAAGAGCAGTGCAAGGGCTTCATGAATATCCTTTTAGAGTGTGGTGAGAAAGTTATATCATTTTCAAATAAACCGCTTCATGGAAATGATCTTTTAAAGGGACACTATCACAAAAGAATTAGCATCCGTGCGGCTTCCGCAGACAGATACAGACCCATTCAACTTGATCGTCCGCACCGCAAAAAAAAAAAAAATAGAACATGTTCTATTTATTTTCGGTTCGGAGGCACGGAGAGAAAGCATTCCGTGGAGTTCCGTGCCTCTGTTCTGCACCGGACCTTCCAGATTGCTGTCCCATTCAAGTGAAGGGGTCCGCATCCATGATGCGGAGTGCACACGGCCGGTGCCCACATATTGTGGGCTACAATACGGGCACGGCCGGGCAATGTGTGCATGAGCCCTAACTGTAAGATAGCTAGGAAGCTGTCTTGCATTTAGAAGCGGTGGTGGATCCGCCTCCAGCTATAGGGTATATTAAGACTGGAGTCTAAAACGCCGGTCTTCCTAAATGACCCCCTTAGTTCATATTACATGTATTTCTGAACCCCTTTTGTTTGCCAAAGCTTTTCTAAACCTTGGTGGTGAGCTGTTATTTCAGGGTGAAGCCACATCTGGCTGTACATTTTCCCTGCAATGGATGGACTTACCAGAGCACCTTTCTGTTCATAGAAGGGGGTCCATAGGCCCTAATAGGGTTTATAGAAAAGGGTGAGACCCCTCCTCTTCACAGCAGGAGAGTGATTGTTTACACAGGATTCAATCGAGGCTGCAGCCTGGCAAGGGCATTAACATCATCAGCTCTTCTCATTTGAGCCCACATCATCTTTCTTCATTGTGTTTCTTATCTGAAGCAGTACAACACAACTATCATTCTGTGCAGTAGGGACGTGGACAGTGCATGCACGGGCATGTTAAGCCTCCCCCATATATATTAGATGGTCAGACTGGTCTGCCAAAATAACTGTGTTCGTTAAACGCACATCTTTTTTCTAGGGCCAGCCTTAAAAGGGTTGTTCCAGTGTTCAGTACTGATCACCTATCCTCATGATTGACCGTATCTGATCGTTGAGGTTCACAAGCATCTTGGCCTCCTCGCAGATTAAAAAGCACGGCGCTGTCCACTGGATCGCAGCTGTGCTTGGTATTGCAGCTCAGCCCCATTCACTTCAATAGGACTGAGCTGTGCCTAGCTTGGGTGACCGATGAGCGTGACATAACTAGCCCAGGAAGCGGCTGTGGTCTCTTTAAACATCTGAGATGCCAGAAGTCAGACCCCCACCGATAAGATATTGATGACCTATCCTGTGGATAGTAGATCGTCCTTATTAAACTCTCCTCAGACAGTGCTCAAATCTGGAAAATGCTATATTTTTTTTCTTTCTTTTTTTTTTTGTACAGTTGCAGACATAGGGATGATAAAAAGCGGAATAAATGCAGGCGTGTGAACACCGAAAACACTAAACATGCATTTTTAAATTCAACTCCTAGACTGAGCTAAAGCAGAACCAATTCAGATCTATTGGTACATGCTGTATATTGAAAAACATGTGCACTAAAAAATGCACATAGAAATAAAACAAAAGCCATTAAAATAAACTATTGTAAATACATTTCCAATGTTTTCTTCAATTCAAAAAATAATAGGGATCTGAAAGACAAAGGTATGAATGAGCCTATAGGCTGTAATATAATATTCTCTTTATGACCAGTTTGCAGAATAGCCTATATGGACTCTATATGTCGGCATGTGGGAAAACTGAAATGTTTCATAATTTATATATAGAAGGATAGAAATGATAAAATATAAAATGTACACTACCAAAAAGCTCTCACTAGTAATCATTTAGCGAATATTTCTTTACGATGATAGTGTCCCTTTAAACAGGATTTACGTTTTTTTTTTTTTTTGTGGCCACATTATAGCTATATGAAATGTTATCCCAAAGTTACAAAGACAATTTTATAATTCTGTTAAAAGTGCATAATACTACTGTTACAGCATGCAAATTCTCTTTGCATGTACTGTAATGACATTCATCAATTGGTCACCAAGAAAATGACAATATGGAATGGCATCTAATCCTGACTGCAAACGATTCTTGTAAATGTTTAATATACCTGTACCACAACGTAGTATTCACAAATGAATGTGCTTCCTTTGGGCTCGTACACATGGAGGAGTCTCTGTGCCCATGTTTTCTTCAGTCTGAGTTGTCCTCATCCAGTTTAATTGGAATCAGTCATAGAATTGGCCAGAAATGTCTCAAACACTGACTGCGCCTCAGGCTGCATGTGCAATGGGAACAGGGAAAGTGTCCATAACTACAAGCTGTAACACAAGCTAATGACCTGGTACTTTGATTTCATATGGAAGAGCGTTAGAAATGTTTATTTTATCCATGTGATTTCCGAATGTGTCTTATTGTTTTAGTGTGTTAAACTGGTACTTACTGTCACTGATGGCAGTGCAGGAGCTAACGAACACGCACCAACATCTACAGAAATAAACCTCTTTTGCTCACTGTATATTTCTCTGTCTCTTGCATTGACTTCTACTTGTCTTTGAGATTTTGGGGAAGCTGGAGTGCCCATTTAAAAAAAAAAAAAGTTATTGAGTAAATACATGGTAATTTAAAGGGACTCTGTCACGTTGAACATGGTGTCTGAGCGGCAGGCAGCATGTTATACAGCAGGAGGAGCTGAGCAGATTTATGGGAAAAGCATCAGTAAAACTCTTTATACATTAAAATTCCTGCTCATTCTGGGCTTTGAAGTCAGCGATACAGACCTATCTGTGATTCATAGCCTTCCTTCTGACTGTGTATATAGAAAAAGCTGTCAATTAGTGCTGAGCAAAGTACTGATAAATTTGTTTCAGCTGCTTTGCTGAATTTTATTTAAAAAAATTGCTTCCTGATCAATTACTTCGTCACAAAGTGCATTTCTTTGTAAGTAGTGGGTGGAATGACTGGGAGCGGCAATCACGCCGCTTCCTGTCATTGTACCCCTCAGATGCTGCGTTCATAGCTGATCGCAATTTTACAGTGTAACATTTTTAAACAATTAATAAAATCTTACTTTCCCTCAACCATTTGATCGCAAAGAGCCGGCCCCCGCCATCTTGACTGTAGATCCAGTACGAAATCTCACGCAGTCTGTGAGGAAGTCATCACGTTTCTGGAGCCATACAGGATTTCGTGCAGGATCTTAAATCAAGATACAGGCGACTGGCTTTTCACGCTCAAACGGATGAGTCAAGTATACACTTTTTGGAGTTGGATTCACTCAACATACTGCTAGTCACTGATAGGACTGCCTCCTTGTCTTCAAAGCCCAGAATGAGCAGGAATTTAAATAAATGAAACGCCTTTAGAGGCATTCCGTCATAATAGAAGTCTACGGATTCCCCTGCATAACTGAAACGGGACGGATCCATTTTGCAGCCCATGGACTTCTATTATGACGGAATGCCTCTAAAGGCATTCAGTCATAGAATTGCGTTATGGTCCGTGGTAACGGAATTCATAATGCAATTCACCTTTTGCCAACAACTGAAGTGTGAGCGAATTTTCAAAATATGAAATTCGCTCATCTCTAGTTTCAACATTCAGAACTTTACTTTTTTATTTTGTAAGAATTGGCTGCAAATTAGATCCCGAAAGCTTATGTGCATAAATATAAAGAATCCCGTGGGGTCAAATTTATATGTATCCAGTGTGTAAGACGAGCTGATCACGGGTCACTAGCACGGGAGCCCATGTTCCCCTGTTTAAATGGAGCAGCTGACCACACATGCTTGCTGCTGCGTCATTCGAATCTATGGGACTGACATAGATAGCTGAGTAATGGCTCTGTTCTAGTGATCAGTACGGGACCCAGTGGTCAGACTCCTCTGACTGTAAGGGGATAAGTTGTTGTAATGGGACAAACCCTTTAATTCTTTTTGCTGCCAGGGGTGTTTGGACATCTTGCGCCTCTGGTAGTGAGGACAATTTTTGCAGTTTTGGCATGTACAAATAAAACCTAAATTACAAAATTTAAAAATCGTATCAGTACCCCATCCATTTTCTGAAAGTAGACACCTGGCACATTAATCAAATGCCACTTAGCACATTTTACTCAGACACCTTCATACCATTTTGCATCAAAATGTAATTTTTTTATAAAAACTGTAAAAGTTGATATTAGTGGGTAAAAGCGTGACTCATGCAGAAAGTTATATGTACCACACCTCCTAAAAATAAAAGTTTAACATGTGCATAGTTTGTACATACAACTAAGGCCTATTGCACACGAACGTGTGCGCCCCGTGGCGGTATTGTGGAGTGCATATGCGGATCCGCAATACACGGGCACTGTTCCGTGTGCATTACGCATCATGGATGCGGACCCATTCACTTCAATGGGTCCGCAAATCTGGAGATGCGGAACGGGCTCACGGAACACTATGGAAGCACTACAGAGAGCTTCCGTTCCGCAAAAAGATAGAACATCTCCTATCTTTTTGCGGAACGCCGATCCGCTGCGGCTGCCCCACGGCCGGTGTTCGTGCATTGCAGCTTGCAATTTGCGGGCCGCAGCATGGCCACAAGGCGCACACGTTCGTCTGCAATAGGCACTAGGCTGAGGGCTCATGCACACGGCCATAGCCGTTGCACCTAAAACTCAAAGCAAAGATTTACACATAAACCAATGTAAAATTTATGTATTGAGGTTTGCAAAGCTCATATGTACCATAAGTGCATACATCAACAGGAGCTTGTGCTTTTAAAAACACTGAAACGAAGCCATGTAATGCAAGAAAATTTTATACAAATGCAAGAAAAATGTATTCTATACACGGCAAACAGCTGCCATGATACCAAATGCTACATCTGAGAGCACACAATGTACAGTGTATAAAACCATAACCTAATAATTAATACAAACAACCACCTTCATGCAACAGTGGTTATATAAAAAGAATTGGGTGAAAATTCAAGTTTTGCAATTAAAATACATAGCGGAGTCATTATGATAAATATATTTTGCAAAACAACTAAGATGTAAAAAGTTAATACATACCATACGTCTATAGTCAACGCTGCTTGTATTAAAGGAATGCACCAATCAACTTTTGCATACAAATATTGGGCATTATATAGGTAAATAATTTTTCATCCTTTATACAAACTGTAATCCTAATTAAAAATGATACATTTCTAAGCCTTATATATTTTATTAACAAGGCTTCTTTCTGACTGGTATAATATGGGTGCTTATTACTCCTGTACCATGGACCCACAGTTCATCAGAAAACAAACTAGTGCGCCATTGGTTATTCTGAACTGTGGGAGTTCAGGGTGTTGCCTCCATAATATGGGACCAAAAAATCCTCTGTATTATACCCATCTGAAAAGCGGCTGATAACTATTATGGTGACAGTTGCCATCTGTCAGAAGTATTAGATAATCCACTGTAATCAATCATTATCACTATTGTAGCGTGTAATTGGTATCACTAGAAAAGCAGCCTGTATATTTTACTCCAAAAACTGGATATGGGCAAGATAGAGACAGTGTAAATTGTAAACTTTATTGATGCTGGTATGTTTGGTGCAAGATATTTGGCACCATTATCCGGATTGTGGTTAACACCCAGGTCGTGGCGTCAGAAAGCGGCCTAATTAGGCACGGAGGCATGTGTCAGACACAGATATGCATAGAGGGGTGATTAGATGAATAAGTGCTTATCCTCTCAATCCTTTTTTGTGAAAATCAGAGGGCAAGTATACTCTCTGATGGGTGAAGGGGGATAGATAGCATGCACTGAAATACTGCCCCTCTAAAACCTAAATTTTATTATACATCACTAAAAATCTGCTAAATAAATCAATGCCACACAACAGCCAAGTGTGACCAAGTAGATAATACCACTATGTGCCTAATTATAAATGTATCTAAATAAATGGCAAAATAGAGAGTAGTAATATGAATCAAAACAACAGTCACCATGATGTAATTTCATATCCGGTAAACTCGCCACCATTGGTCAGGTAAGATGCATTCATTCACAAAAGCCAATCCCAGGCAATGAGTTTGAGGGCACATTTATATGACTGCATGGTCGCCGTGCCTGTGTTGGTAAGTCCATAAGAGGCAGTATCTGTAGTGTTAGGGACCCTTGTGCGGAAGCCGCCGTGAAGTGGTACTTGGGCCCGACATACTTTTGATCAAAAATGTGCGCTAAGAGCTTCCTTCATTCCAATTTTTGGAATGAGCCCCTTTTTTATTTTTTTCTGTTAATTTATGATGTATTGTGCAGCCATCTTTTAACCAACTTTATTTACTTTATTTGCCTTATGGTTATGCACTTCTGAGTGTAGAAACATATCTGCTTAGTCTGAACTCTGTCTTATAGTATATATTGAGGGTGGCGCCTCTTTTGGACTGAGCAACGCCCAAGTACCTGGGACTTCTCAGCACAAAAGCAATTTAGCTGGTTCCTGCAGTGCCCTGAAAATAAGGAGACTGGTAAGTCCATAAGAGGCAGTATCTGTAGTGTTAGGGACCCTTGTGCGGAAGCCGCCGTGAAGTGGTACTTGGGCCCGACATACTTTTGATCAAAAATGTGCGCTAAGAGCTTCCTTCATTCCAATTTTTGGAATGAGCCCCTTTTTTATTTTTTTCTGTTAGTTTATGATGTATTGTGCAGCCATCTTTTAACCAACTGTATTTACTATGTTATTTTCCCTGTCATGTCTGCAGTGCAGGTGTGCTACACACAATAAATGAGTATATGTCGCCCACCTAACTAAAAGACAAATTAACTATATTTATTTCCCTTTCACGTATGCAGTGCAGGTGTACTTCACACCTAGAATGGGGAATATGTCACCCACCGAACTAACAGATGGATTAACTATAGTTCTTTCCCTGTCATGTATGCAGTGCAGGTGTACTTCACACAATTAATGGGTATATTTCGCCCACCTAACTAACAGACGGATTAACTATATTTATTTCCCTGTCACGTATGCAGTGCAGGTGTACTTCACACCTAGAATGGGAATATGTCACCCACCGAACTAACACACGGATTACGGATTAACTATATTAACCACATTAGCCCCCCTAGCTTAAACACCCTTAATGACCAGGCTACTTTTTACAATTCTGCACTACACTACTTTCACCGTTTATTGCTCCGTCATACAACTTACTACCCAAATGAATTTTGCCTCCTTTTCTTCTCACTAACAGAGCTTTCATTTGGTGGTATTTCATTGCTGCTGACATTTTTACTTTTTTTGCTATTAATCAAAAATAACCGAAATTTTAGCAAAAAAAATCACATTTTTCACTTTCTGTTGTCAAATTTTTCAAAACAAAACTACATTTCTATCTAAATTTTCCTCTAAATTTATTGTTCTACATGTCTTTGATTAAAAAAATCCAATAAGTGTATATTTATTGGTTTGGGTAAAACTATGGTGCAAAAAAGTGAATTTCTGCATTTTGAAGTAGCAATGACTTTCTGAGCACCTGTCATGTTTCTTCAGGTGCTAGAATGCTAGGATACTATAAATACCCCCCAAATGACACCATTTTAGAAAGAAGACACCCCAAAGTATTCACGGAGGGGCATGGTGAGTTCATGTATCATTTCACTTTTTTTCACAAGTTAGCGGAAAATGACACTTTCTGAGGAAAAAATAATAATAATAAAGTTTCCATTTCTGCTAACTTCTGGAAAAAAAAAAATAATAAAAATCTCCCACGGACTCACTATGCCCCTCAGTAAATACCTTGGGGTGTCTACTTTCCGAAATGGGGTCATTTGTGGGGTGTGTTTACTGTTCTGGCATTTTGGGCGGGGCTAAATTGTGAGCAGCCCTGTAAAACCTAAAGGTACTCGTTGGAATTTGGGCCCCTTTGCGCACCCAGGCTGCATTTTGATTCTCTCGCTTTAGGGCCCCTAAAATGCCAGGGCAGTATAAATACCCCACATGTGACCCCATTTTGGAAAGAAGACACCCCAAGGTATTCCGTTAGGGGCATGGCGAGTTCATAGAAGATTTTTTTTTTAGCACAAGTTAGCGGAAATTGATTTTTTATTGTTTTTTCTCACAAAGTCTTCCTTTCCGCTAACTTGTGACAAAAAGTTCAATTTTTCATGGACTGAATATGCCCCTCAGCAAATACCTTGGGGTGTCTTCTTTCTAAAATGGGGTCATTTGTGGGGTGTTTGTACTGTTCTGGCATTTTGGGCGGGGCTAAATTGTGAGCAGCCCTGTAAAGCCTAAAGGTACTCGTTGGACTTTACGCCCCTTTACGCACCTAGGCTGCAAAAAAAGTGTCACATGTGGTATCGCCGCACTCAGGAGAAGTAGGGCAATGTGTTTTGAGGTGTATTTTTACATGTACCCATGTTGGGTGAGAGAAATATCTCTGTAAATTGACAACTTTGTATAAAAATTTTTTAAAAAGTTGTCGTTCACAGAGATATTTCTCACACAAAGTATGGGTATATATAAAAATACATCCCAAAACACATTGCCCTACTTCTGCTGAGTACGGCGATACCACATGTGTGACACTTTTTTGCAGCCAAGATGCGCAAAGGGGTACCTTTAGGATTTCACAGGGCATTTTTACGCATTTGGATTCTCACGCTTTAGGGCCCCTAAAATGCCAGGGCAGTATAAATACCCCACATGTGACCCCATTTTGGAAAGAAGACACCCCAAGGTATTCCGTGAAATTTTTTTTTTTTGCACAAGTTAGCGGAAATTTATATATATATTTTTTTTTATTTTTATTTTTTTACAAAGTCTCATATTCCACTAACTTGTGACAAAAAATAAAATTTTACATGAACTCACCATACCCCTCACGGAATACCTTGGGGTGTCTTCTTTCTAAAATGGGGTCACATGTGACGTGTTTGTACTGCCCTGGCATTTGAGGGTCTCCGCAATCATTACACGTATGGCCAGCATTAGGAGTTTCTGCTATTCTCCTTATTTTGAGCATACGGGTAATGAGATTTTTTTTTCCGTTCAGCCTCTGGACGGAAAAAAATCTCTATTATACCCGTATGCTCAATATAAGGAAAAAAATGAAAGGCACAGATTTCTTCATTCGCATCGATCAATGTGGATGAAAAAATCTCTGCCAAAATCAGTGACTGCGGTGCGGTGGGCTGGGCGCTAAATACCTAACAAGTAACTAACTAACTGGTGGTGATAAGGGACTCTTATGCCCCATTCACACGTCCGCAATTCTGTTTGCGGAATGGAATTGCGGACCCATTCATTTCTATGGGGACAGACTTTGTCCCGCTCGGATCCGAAATTGCGGATCCGCACTTCCGGGTCTGCACTTCCGTTCCGCAAAAATATAGAACATGTCCTATTCTTGTCCGCAATTGCGAACAAGAAAAGGCATTTTCTATATAGTTCTGGCAATGTGCGGATCTGCAAAATGCGGAAAGCACATTGCCGGTGTCCGTGTTTTGCGGATTCATGGATCTGTGGATCCGCAAAACACATATGGACGTCTGAATAGAGCCATACAGGGGGGTGATCAATGACAGGGGGGTGATCAGGGAGTCTATATGGGGTGATCAGGGGTTAATAAGTGACATGGTGGGGGGTGTAGTGTGGTGGTTGGTGCTACTTTACATAGCTACCTGGTCCTCTGGTGGTCGATCCCAGAAAATGGGACCACCAGAGGACCAGGTAGCAGGTATATCAGACGCTGTTAACAAAACAGCGTCTGATATACATCTTTGATGCGATTTATTTTACTTCTACAGCCTGCCAGCGATTGATCATCGCTGGCAGGCTGTAGTATAACTACAAATCTCGCCTCTCGCGAGATGACGCGCCGACGCGTCAAGGAGGAACATCCGGCCGCCCGCAGGACGCAGCCCTGCGTTCGTCGGTCGGGATGAGGTTAATTTTCCTATCACGTATGCAGTGCAGTTGTACTTCAAACAATAAATGTGTATATGTCGCCACCTAACAGATGGATTAACTATATTAATTTCTCTGTCACGTATGCAGTGCAGGTGTACTTCACACAAAAAATAGGTATACGTCACCCACCGAACTTACAGACGGATTAACTATTATATTTGTGTGTCGGGGTACAAAGATGTTGCATTGCACCCACAAAAAAATCGCTGTAGGTCACCCACAGAATTAACAGACAGATTTATTATTATCTTTCTGTGTCAGGGGTGCAAAGATGGTGTTATTGCACCCACAACAAATCGCTATAGGTAACCCACAGAATTAACAGCCAAATGACATTTCTAACACTCTCACTCACTTCAGCTGCCTGCTTCCTGTCCCTGCACTACTCAGATATGATGGGCGGTGCTACACGTGATCCAGCTTATATAGAGGCTGGGTCACATGATGTACCGGCCAATCATAGCCATGCCATTAGTAGGCATGGCTGTGATGGCTTCTAAGTGCCCACAGCTTAAAAGCTTGTTGATTGGCTGCCCTGCAGCCTTTCAACAAGCTTTATTAAATGCTCGAAAACCGAACTCGAGCCCGAACTTTTCTGGCAAAGCTACCTATTGACCTATATACTACACTATTTTATTTCTTTTAAAAAAGAAAAAAAAAACACTGAAGTTCTGTCAGGAGGATGGGGTGTCAGGGGAACAGTGTGTGTTTGGAGCACTGTGGGGTGTGTATTCACTTGGGGGCACTCTGACAGGAGACCATGGCAGTGCAGCCATCTCCTGAAGTGCAACTGTCAGTGAGGAGATCGGATCTGCACTGCGTGATTTGTCCCTGCTGGCAAGCAGGACGTGCTGAGATTGGTCACTCAGATCTGTGTGACCAATCACAGTGATCGAGAAATAGGGACCGCTGTGATTCGTCCCCTGACGGGTTCCCGGACAGCTCTGCTGTCCGTGACACCCGTTAAGATGCTTTTATACTTGCGGTAACACTTTAATTTAATGTCGTACTGTGCAGGTCATGATGCGGTAACTAACATAGTACACAGTACATAGTACGTCATTCGTCACTAAGGGGTTAAATATAAATTAATAAAATATGCATATTAGGTATCCACATGGCCGTAATAGCCTGAAGAATTTAATTATCAGGTTATTTAATGTGAAACATGAACGACGTGAAAAATTAATTTTAAAACAATTCCAAAATAGTAATTTAGTAATTTATATGTACCCCCTGAACAAAGCCAAAAAAGTAGTTTTTTTCCTCTACTACCCACTGTGTTTCCTCATAAATTACCATGGCATCGACCTGTAGTTCTCAGCCTTTGTTAGCTCGAGCATGCTCAGTGTGTTGCTATCAATTCTCTAGCTAAATGTCTTGTGAAACAAAGGGCGAGTTAGTGTTTTGGTGATTACTGAGTAGAGGGGGCGTGACCGGACTGTATATCAGGCAGCCAATCAATAACCATCAACACTCACAGCAGGAAAGCTAGGGATTGTGGGGATTGTAGTCTTTGACGTTTTGTGAGGGAAGATCAGGCGCCATGATACTCTCAGTATGTGGCAGGCTCACACAGGAGATAGACAAATGGAATACAAGGTAAATTGAAACTCTGGTTATATGTATAGGTATGGGTTCTGGTTGGGTCACTGCTTGCAGCCTTAATGCAGTTTACTTTAAGTTACTTTACAGAATACCCCTTTAAGGGCTTTATGCACACATATAATATACTGTAAATAAAGGTGTCAACATTTAGTGCATGCTCCAAAGCACTAGATAAGGTCTGGCTAGAACCCAAACACAGGTATATTCAATCAGTTTAGCCCACCCTTTAATGGAGTGACCAATAATGAGCTAAACAAAAATTGCAGTGACACTGCATGACAAGAACTGTGGATATGAACCCCAAAATCTAAACTGGTCTGCCTGTGAAGGTGTATTACCTGAAAGCATATGGCACTCACACTTTAGCTGTGCCATATCCCACTAGAGGTTTGGTATACCCAGGTACAAGCTGGGCATGCACTGACAGCAGAGCAAACTTCATCCTGTCTGCTCTACTGCAGAGCATGGGCCAGCCCAAGTTGGTGCTGACAGTACCACAGATCAACACTCCTGCAGTTCTACAGAATGCATATGCATTGTTCGGCTAGAACATTATCAAGGGGACAGAGGGGGATGAATATAAAGAGAGTCTCATTCCCCATCCATAACATAACCAAAGTGTCCTAGAGTGACAATGATCCCATTAGATGTACAAGCATGTTACTAAATACACTGGATGCATATACAATCTAACAATCATGTGTATTGTTAATAACAATACACCCAGAACTATCAACCTAATGGATCCCAGTAGGGCAGAAGAGCTCAATTAAGAAATATGAATATTAGAACTGCAGACCAGAATTGAGAAAATGGGAGCTTACACCACAGTTTTACCACCAGATGGCACTAGATTGCAAAAAAAAAAAAAAGAATATAGCACAGACAACCGCATATACAGTCGTGGCCAAAAGTTTTGAGAATTACAGAAATATTGGAAAAGTTGCTGCTTAAGTTTTTATAATAGCATTTTGCATATACTCCAGAATGTTATGAAGAGTGATCAGATGAATTGCATAGTCCTTCTTTGCCATGAAAATTAACTTAATCCCCAAAAAACCTTTCCACTGCATTTCAGTGCTGTCATTAAAGGACCTGCTGTGATCATTTCAGTAATCATCTTGTTAACTCAGGTGAGAATGTTGACGAGCACAAGGCTGGAGAACATTATGTCAAGCTGATTGGGTTAAAATGGTAGACTTGACATGTTAAAAGGAGGGTGATGCTTGAAATCATTGTTCTTCCATTGTTAACCATGGTGACCTGCAAAGAAACGCGTGCAGCCATCATTGCGTCGCATAAAAATGGCTTCACAGGCAAGGATATTGTGGCTACTAAGATGCACCTCAATCAACAATTTATAGGATCATCAAGAACTTCAAGGAAAGAGGTTCAATTCTTTTTAAGAAGGCTTCAGGGAGTCCAAGAAAGTCCAGCAAGCACCAGGATCGTCTCCTAAAGAGGATTCAGCTGCGGGATCGGAGTGCCACCAGTGCAGAGCTTGCTCAGGAATGGCAGCAGGCAGGTGTGAGCACATCTGCACGCACAGTGAGGCGAAGACTTTTGGAAGATGGCCTGGTGTCATGAAAGGCAGCAAAGAAGCCACTTCTCTCCAAAAAAAACCATCAGGGACAGATTGATCTTCTGCAGAAAGTATGGTGAATGGACTACTGAGGACTGGGGCAAAGTCATATTCTCTGATTGTTTGGGGCATGTGCAAAAAGGCTTGTCTGGAGAAGAAAAGGTGAGCGCTACCATCAGTCCTGTGTCATGCCAACAGTAAAGCATCCTGAGACCATTCATGTGTGGGGTTGCTTCTCATCCAAGGGAGTGGGCTCACTCACAATTTTGCCCAAAAACACAGCTACAGTCATGTGAAAAAATTAGGACACCCTTTGAAAGCATGTGGTTTTTTGTAACATTTTTAATAAATGGTTATTTCATCTCCGTTTCAACAATACAGAGAGATTAAAGTAATCCGACTAAACTTAGAAAACTGGAGAAAAGTCTTTTCAAGATCTTCTGTAAATGTCATTCTACAAAAATGCCTATTCTAACTGAGGAAAAAGATAGGACACCCTCACATGTATTCCCTCTTAAATTGGCTCAGATCTCACACAGGTATATCACACCAGGTGCACATAATTAGTAGATCGTTACTCTGCATGTTGAATGAGGCTTGCCCTATTTAAACCTCAGACATTTAGTTTGGTGTGCTCCTGACTGTTGAAGTGAGAGTGAGCACCATGGTGAGAGCAAAAGAGCTGTCAGAGGACTTCAGAAAAAAGATTGTAGCAGCCTATGAGTCTGGGAAGGGATTTAAAAAGATCTCAAAGATTTTGAAATCAGCCATTCCACTGTCCGGAAGATAGTCTACAAGTGGAGGGCTTTCAAAACAACTGCCAACATGCCCAGGACTGGTCGCCCCAGCAAGTTCACCCCAAGAGCAGACCGCAAGATGCTAAAAGAGGTCTCCAAAAACCCTAAAGTGTCATCTCGAGAACTACAGCAGGCTCTGGCTACTGTTGATGTAGAAGTACATGCCTCTACAATCAGAAAGAGACTGTACAAGTTTAACTTGCATGGGAGGTGTGCAAGGAGGAAACCTTTGCTTTCCAAGAGAAACATCGAGGCCAGACTGACATTTGCCAGAGATAAAGTTGACAAAGACCAGGACTTCTGGAATAATGTTCTTTGGACAGATGAGTCCAAAATTGAATTATTTGGACACAACAGCAGAGGACATGTTTGGCGTAAACCAAACACAGCATTCCAAGAAAAGAACCTCATACCAACTGTGAAGCATGGAGGTGGAAGTGTCATGGTTTGGGGCTGCTTTGCTGCAGCAGGACCTGGTCAGCTCACCATCATAGAATCCACGATGAATTCTACTGTGTATCAGAAGGTGCTTGAAGAACATGTGAGACCATCAGTTAGAAAATTAAAGCTGAAGCGGAACTGGACCATGCAACATGACAATGACCCAAAACATACTAGTAAATCAACCAAAGATTGGCTGAAAAAGAAGAAATGGAGAGTCCTGGAATGGCCAAGTCAAAGTCCAGATTTGAATCCCATTGAGATGCTGTGGGGTGACTTGAAAAGGGCTGTACGTGCAAGAAACCCCTCAAACATCTCACAGCTGAAAAAGTTCTGCATTGAGGAGTGGGGTAAAATTTCCTCAGACCGATGTCGAAGACTGGTAGATGGCTACAAGAACCGTCTCACTGCAGTTATTTCAGCCAAAGGAGGTAACACTGGGGCAAGAGTGTCCTATCTTTTTCCTCAGTTAGAATAGGCATTTTTGTAGAATGACATTTACAGAAGATCTTGAAAAGACTTTTCTTCAGTTTTCTTTGTTTAGTCGGATTACTTTAATCTCTCTGTATTGTTGAAACGGAGATGAAATAACCATTTATTAAAAATGTTACAAAAAACCACATGCTTTCAAAGGGTGTCCTAATTTTTTCACATGACTGTATTAATAAAGAATGGTACCAAAACACCCTCCAACAGCAACTTCTTCCAACAATCCAACAACAGTTTGGTGAAGAACAATGCATTTTCCAGCACGATGGAGCACCATGCCATAAGGCAAAAGTGATAACTAAGTGGCTCGGGGACCAAAACGTTGACATTTTGGGTCCATGGCCTGGAAACTCCCCAGATCTTAATACCATTGACAACTTGTGGTCAATCCTCAAGAGGCAGGTGGACAAACAAAAACGCACTAATTCTGACAAACTCCAAGAAGTGATTATGAAAGAATGGGTTGCTGTCAGTCAGGAATTGGCCCAGAAGTTGATTGAGAGCATGCCCAGTCGAATTGCAGAGGTCCTGAAAAAGAAGGGCCAACACTGCAAATACTGACTCTTTGCATAAATGTCATGTAATTGTCGATAAAAGCCTTTGAAACGTATGAAGTGCGTGTAATTATATTTCACTACATCGCAGAAACAACTCAAACAAAGATCTAAAAGCAGTTTAGCAGCAAACTTTGTGAAGATTAATATTTGTGTCATTCTCAAAACTTTTGGCCACGACTGTACATGCGGATAGCAATTAGGGAAAAACAAAAAAACACAAACTGAAGTCAACCAGCATACCAGTATGATGTAGAGCTGCAGCTGTAGGATACCTTAACCTTTAGGATACCGGAAGTTTTTTCATTTTTGTGTTTTCATTTTTCTTCCCTGTCTTCCTTGAACCATAACTTTTTTATTTTTCAGTTCACATAGCTTTATGAGGGCTTATTTTTTGCGGGACAAGTTGTACTTTCTAATGCCAGCATTTAATACAATGTAGTGAGAAGCGGTAAAAAAATTCCAAATTCCACCATTTTACGGGTTTTGTTCCCACGGCGTTCCATTTGCAGCAACACTGAGCTGTGCCCTTCATTCTCTGTGTCAGTACGATTACAACGCTACCACATATGTATGGGTTTTTAAGGGCTCTTTCACACTTGCGTATTTGTTTTCCAGCATAAAGTTCCGTCGTCGGGGCTCCATGCCGGAAAAATCCTTATCAGGATTATCCCAATGCATTCTGAATGGAGAGAAATCCGTTCAGGATGCATCAGAATATCTTCAGTTCAGGACCGGAACGTTTTTTGGGCAGAGGAAATACCGCTGTCACTACCAGAGTTTTGAGGAGTTCTCACAGCTCTGTTTCTCCGCCCCTGTGATGAGGTCTTTACTTTCATTTTCACTTCTTTCCCTCTTCCCAGCTGTTCCTTCTCTGATTGATTCCTCTTCCTTTAAATCACCCCTCTTCCTGTTTTACCTTGCGGGTTATATTTCTCATCTTGAGTTGTGTCAGCCGCTGGAGTATCTACACTGCTGTGGTCTCTTTACACTGAACGTGTGTTTTGCTGAAGCAAGCAACATCGGATATTGTCTGCTGAGATTGGATCTGTCTTCACTGCTGCTGCAGCCCCTACAGATAAGTTTGCAGACATTGTTGGTTTTGTTTATTTGCTGACTGGATCCGAGGCGACCCCGGTTCCGTCCGTATACTGAGCAGGGAGCCGGTGGCCGTGCCCCCCCCCCCCTTTATCATAAGGGTTTCAGGTCTCACTCAGCCTTAGGTACGCGGGCATGCCTCGACCCACCATCAGGGTCTGGGCATGTGCATAGCAGCGCAGGGAGAGCTCTTAGGGTCTGACAGGGGTTACCTTTTATGCTCCCTAGTTTGGGTTCGCTCAGTAGCTTGTGCACTGATTGTACTCCTGTTGTTCGCATATTCCCGTGACATTATAACCCGCCTTAACCGTCTTTTGACATGAATCTGCTTTCTGACCTGGTTGACCGCATGCAGGGTCTTTCTTTGGAAGTAGCGCATCTCCGTCAATCTATGACTCAGCTTCAGGCATCTGGGTCTGCTAGCGTCCATGGAGTTTGTTGCGAGCCGAAGGTCTCACTTCCGGAGACGTTCTCCGGGGGCAGTGAGAATTTTGTTCGCTTCAGAGAGGCTTGCAAACTTCATTTCCGCTTGCTTCCCCATTCCTCTGGTGATGAGAAGCAGAGGGTGGGGATTATCATCTCCCTGCTCAGGGGTAATGCTCAGACTTGGGCTTTTTCGATGCCATCGGGGGCACTGCCCCTTCGATCGGTGGATGGATTTTTTGTGGCCCTCGGGCAGATATATGATGACCCGGATCGTGTTGCTCTGGCTGAATCTAGCTTACGTTCTTTATGCCAGAACAAACTGTCTGCTGAGCTTTATTGTTCTGACTTTCGGAGATGGGCAGCTGATTCAGGTTGGAATGATGCTGCACTCCGGAGTCAGTTCTGTCATGGTCTCTCAGAGAGATTAAAAGATGCATTTGCTTTCCATGAGAGACCAACGTCCTTAGAGTCTGCCATGTCTCTAGCGGTACGCCTGGACAGGCGCCTTAGAGAAAGAGAGGAGACTTCTCTTCCCTGCCATTTTCAGCCTGGGGGCAGTGGGGCGGACTCATTCAATGTGCAGGGGCCTCATCCTAACTCGGTCCCCTCTGAGGAGGAGGCTATGCAGCTGGGTCGACTTGCCCCTGATAAAGGAGGATTTGGTCCTCAGAGAATGATGTGTTTCTGTTGTGGGGGCATTGGTCATTTGGCAAATGTTTGCCCCTCTAGGAGATTCATGAATTTTGCTGAGGGTGATAATAAAAGAAAAACCTCAAAAGGTAAAAAAAAAAACTCAAGGTTTGCTCCATCTGCTACCCTGGGCAAAGTTGATGTGGGGATAGATGCTTTTCCCTTGGCCTGCACTTCCTGTTTTCTCCTATCTGCCAGGGTGGCGCTAAGGAGCAAAGTAATTTCTTGTGAAAGTTTTGTTGATAGTGGAGCGGCCCTCAATCTTATTGACAATCAATTTGTAGCCATGCATGGTTTTCAGGTTTGCACATTAGAAAAGGATATACCTGTTTTTGCTATTGACTCTGCTCCACTCTCGCAAAGATCCCTAAAGGGCATAGTTCACAATATCCGATTGACTGTGGGTGATGCTCATGTGGAGGATATATCTTGTTTTGTCCTTAGCGGATTGCCTACTCCTCTAGTGTTGGGGTTACCCTGGCTCACTAGACATAACCCCACTATTGATTGGCAAGCAAGGCAAATAATTGAATAGAGTGAGTTTTGTAGAGAGAATTGTCTCACGGCGACTTTTGCAGAGGTTACTACTAAGACTGTGCCATCATTTCTCTCTGAATTTTCGGACGTATTTTCCGAGAGTGGTGTTCCGGAGCTACCTCCTCACCGGGAGTATGACTGTCCCATTAATCTCATTCCCGGCGCCAAGCTACCAAAGTCACGCCTGTACAATCTCTCCCAACCAGAAAGAATCGCTATGCGTACCTATATCTCTGAGAGTCTGGGTAAGGGGCATATCCGTCCCTCAAAATCACCTGTTGCCTCTGGGTTTTTTTTTGTTAAAAAAAAAGATGGCTCTTTAAGACCTTGCCTAGATTTTAGGGAGCTGAACCGTATCACGATTCGTGATCCCTATCCGCTTCCTCTCATCCCGCACCTCTTCAATCAAATTGTTGGGGCCAAGGTTTTTTCCAAATTGGATTTGAGAGGCGCATACAACCCGTTCAGGGTCAGAGAGGGGGACTAATGGACCCCTGAGGGGCATTTCGAGAATCTCGTTATGCCTTTTGGCTTGATGAATGCTCCGGCCGTCTTTCAGCATTTTGTTAACAGTATCTTGATGATATTTTGATTTTTTTCCCTGATGTCAAGTCCCATCAGGATCACCTTTGTCAGGTTTTGCGGTTTCTGCGGGAAAATAAATTATACGCCAAGCTGGAGAAATGTGTTTTTATGGTATCGGAGATTCAATTTCTGGGTTTTCTCTTCTCTGCTTCTGGTTTTCGCATGGACCCGGAGAAGGTCCGTGCTGTGCTTGAATGGGAGCTTCCTGTGAATCAGAGGACACTAATGCGATTTCTGGGTTTTGCTAACTATTACAGAAAGTTCATTTTGAATTATTCCTCTGTTGTCAAGCCGCTCACTGATATGACAAAAAAGGGGGCAGATTTTCCCTCTTGGATTTTCCCTCTTTGCCAATCGCAGCGCTCAGCTCATATTCAGGATATGAGCGGATTAATAGCGTCCTGGCTGCCATGGTAACCTCAAAGCATTTCGAAGACTGATCAGGATCCTGATCAGTCTTCTAATGCTTTCAGGCGACTTGCGTTCTGACGGATCCGGCGGGACGGAAGTGCCCGCCGGATCCTCAGAACGCAAGTGTGAAAGAGACCTAAATAGTGTAAAAATAAATTTGAACTTTAAGGGAAAACATTTTTTTTACATCACCAAATTCTGACCCCCATAACTTTTTTTATAGTTGTATCTACAGAGCTGTCGGGGGGCTAATTTTTTTGCAGGACAATCTGTAGTTTTTATTGATACTATTTTGGAGTGTGTGTGACTTTTTGATCACATCTTATTACTTTTTTTGGGTAAGAGAAGCGATGAAAAAATGGGAAATTGGCCATTTTGACCCTTTTTTCTGTTACGCCATTTTCCGTATAGAGATGTTGCGAACATAAAATTTTCCATTCGCAAACGCGAATTTATGTAAATGTTCAAGAACGGGCGAACCGCCATAGACTTCAATAGACAGGCGAATTTTAAAACCCACAGGGACTCTTTCTGGCCACAATAGTGATGGAAAAGTTGTTTCAAGGGGACTAACACCTGGACTGTGGCATGCCGGAGGGGGATCCATGGCAAAACTCCCATGGAAAATTACGTAGTTGACGCAGTGTGTGGTAAGTTGAATTCGCAATGCGATTAATATAACCTGCATTAATCACATTGCAAATTCAACTTAGAGCTGGGTTTCTAATAGTTGTATTGCTAGAATATAACGAAGATTGAGAATATAGCGCTATATTCTAAGTTAAATTCGCAATGCGATTAATACAGGTTATAGTAATTGCATTGCGATTACAACTTAGATCTGAGTTCCTAATGGTTGTATTGCTAGAATTGACGAATATAACGAATATAGCGCCATATTCTCAATCTTCGTTATATTCTAGCAATACAACCATTAGGAACCGAGCTCTAAGTTAAACTCGCAATGCGATTAATACAGGTTATATTAATTGCATTGCGATTACACATACTAACACTGCAGCTTCAGAATTAATCTAAGATGGATGCCGTCCTTGCTTTTTGATAGGAGGTGGGAGGGTCTGGGAGGGAGGGTATGCTGATTGGCTGGAATGTGTCTGCTCACTGTGAGGTACAGGGTCAAAGTTTGCTCAGTGATAAAGTACAGGGGCGAATGCGAACATCACATATGTGCGAGCGGGTGCCATGTTTACCCATCATTCCAGTGCTGTACATGTACGGTGCTGGTAGCAAAGGGGTTAATGTCCCAAACAAGTAAACAGCACAAGGGGCCTAAATGAAAGTAGTGTAAGATAAAGCCCTATTCAGGCCCTTGGGCCATAAAAAAATCCAGTCGATATATTCATCTGGACTCTTTTTAAGGGCTGCTTCAGACAGCCGTATGCTGTCCGCAAAAATGCGGATCCATTTTTTTAAATTAGATGCAAACCCATTCACTTCTATGGGGCCCTTTACTTCTACTCTATGGCTCTGCAAAACAAATAAAACATGTCCTATACTTGTCAGTGAAAATCAGGACGTGGCCCTATTGAAGTCTATGGGTCTGCAAAAATACGGAATGCAATCCGTTTTTTTGCAGACATACTGAACTGTCAGCAAAAAAACTGATCCGCGTTTTTGCGGACAGCATACGGCTGTCTGGAGGTCTGGTCTGAGGTCTCATAAAGGGGTCTGTATGTCTAATGGGGGTCTGGAGGTCCAATATGGGTCTGATATAGAGGTCTAATGGGGTCTGATATAGAGGTCTGGAGGTCTAATGGGGGTCTGATATGGAGGTCTAATGGGGGTCTGATATAGAGGTATGGAGGTCTAATGGGGGTCTTAAGGTCTGGTCTGAGGTCTGATATGGTTGTCTGGTGGTCTAATGAGGGTCTGGTCTGAGGTCTGATATGGGAGTCGGGATGTCTAATGTGGTTCTGAAGGTCTAATGGAGTCTGATATGGGGGTCCGGAGGTCTGGTCTAAGGTCTGATATGAGGGTCTGAGAAGTCTGGTCTGAGGTCTGATACATGGGGGCTTTGGTCTGAGAAAGGGGGGTTTCTGACATAGAGGTCTAATGGGGGTCTGATCTGAGGTCTGACATGGGTCTGACATAGAGGTCTAAAGAAGGTCTGGTCTGAGATAGGGGGTCTCATCTGAGGTTTGATATGGGGGTATGATCTGAATGGTAAGGGGGTATTTTTTGTGTGGTACCAGTATTTTCCGGGGAACTGTTGCGGGGCTGTATTACCCTGTATGTTGTGTAGAGCTGTAAGTAAGTATTCCAAGTATGTCTTTAAAGGGGTTGTCTGCTTTTTATTTTCATATGAGCGCTGCCTTCTCTGTTCTGTTCACCTGCTCACCACTGCAAAAGAAAACAGCCCTCATAGCACTGCCTTCTCTTCAAACAGCTGATCTGCGGGGGTTCGATCTGGAGGGAATGGGTTAGGTTGAGAATTTGGCATGTGGCTGACGTTTTTACCTCAGGCAGCAGAAAGGCTAGGTGCTCCCCTGCCCCTTGCTACAAAACACTGAGGGAGGGGGAAGGGGAGGGGTTCCATTTCATTTTTTGCCTCAGGCAGCCGAAAAGCTAGAATCGGTCCTGTTTCCTTGGTGATAGGTGGAAAGACTCGATAGCCCGAAACCAGGGCACTTTCTATTAGTTGTTGTGTGCTGTGTGTATGTGTTTAGAAACAGGAGTATCCTTTTCCTTACAGAATCGAGACAGCAGGGAAAAGTCGCCATATAGATGATGCGATGTCATACAATTAATGAATAGTGTTGAGCGAACAGTTCGAGCATAGTTCGGGTTCATACCGAATTTTGGGGTGTTCGGGACCCGGACCAGAACATTTTCAAAAAAGTTATGGTTCGGGTTCGTTGTTCGGCGATTTCTTCCCGCTTTTTGAAGGGCTGCACAGCAGCCAATCAGCTAGCATTTTACTTCTTGCCCTAAGAAGCCATCACAGCTATGCCTACTAATGGCATGGTTGTGATTGGCCAAGTGCAGCATGTGACCTAGCCTCTATTTAAGCTGGAGTCACGTAGCGCCGCACGTCACACTGCTCTGATTAATGCAGGGAGAGGACGCAGCTTCTGTGAGGGCGAGATTAGGCAGGGAAAAGTCAGCAACAGCACCTAATGAACTGATCGATCTACAGCTGTGAATGATTCAACTTCTGCTAGTTAATTGCTTACTGGTTTTTAGGCTGCACAGAGCATTTTTCTGTCACTTTTAAACTTTTT
Source organism: Bufotes viridis (assembly GCA_033119425.1). Lineage (NCBI taxonomy): Eukaryota > Metazoa > Chordata > Amphibia > Anura > Bufonidae > Bufotes > Bufotes viridis. Next base: position 469,779,494 of record CM065589.1, read on the forward strand.
GGAGTGATCGGCGGCCATTTTGTGACTTGTGGTGCACCAGAACAAGCTGCCACCAAGTCCATCAATCCATCAATACTAGGTTTTTTTTGCTATATCCTACATCAGGGGCTTGGCTGTGCTTATTGTCACCCCTATAAACTCAGGATAGCAATTTCTATATTTTATTAGGGGTTAAATACAATTGCCAAAATACCAATCTCCTAAATCTGGTGTTCCAGCTTTGGCTAGCCAAGTGTAATACTTTCTGCTGTCTGGCAAAGGATAGATTATTTTCTGTGGTGAAATTCAATTGCCAAAATAGCAATCCCCTAAATCTGGTGTCCCAGCACTGGCTGGCAAAGTATAATAGTGTCCGCCAAAACATATATTTTGTTCAGGGGTGAAATTCAATTGCCAAAATAGCAATACCCTGAATCTGGTGTCCCAGATGTGACTGGCAAAGTATAATAGTGTCCGGCAAAGGATATATTTTGTTCTGGGGTGAAATTCAATAGCCAAAATAGCAATCCCCTAAATCTGGTGTCCCAGCACTGGCTGGCAAAGTATAATAGTGTCCGCCAAAACATATATTTTTTCTGGGGTGAAATTAAATTGCCAAAATAGCAATACCCTGAATCTGGTGTTCCAGCAGTTGCAGGCCTAGTTTAAATCTGTCTGTAACAGGGTATATTTTGTTCTGGGGTGAAATTCAATTGCCAAAATAGCAATACCCTGAATCTGGTGTTCCAGCAGTTGCAGGCCTAGTTTAAATCTGTCTGTAACAGGGTATATTTTGTTCTGAGGTGAAATTCAATTGCCAAAATATCAATACCCTGAATCTGGTGTCCCAGCAGTGGCTGGCAAAGTATAATAGTGTCCGCCAAAACATATATTTTGTTCTGAGGTGAAATTCAAATGTCAAAATAGCAATACCCTGAATCTGGTGTCCCAGCAGTGGCTGGCAAAGTATAATAGTGTCCTCCAAAACATATATTTTGTTCTGGGGTTAAATTCAATTGCCAAAATATCAATACCCTGAACCTGCTGTCCCAGCAGTGGCTGGCAGAGTATAATAGTGTCCGCCAAAACATATATTTTGTTCTGGTGTGATATTTACTTGCCAATATAGCAATACCCTGAATCTGGTGTTCCAGCTGTTGCAGGCCAAGTGTTAATCTGTCCGTAAAAGGGTATATTACACTTGAGGTGTATATACAAGTGCTAAGAGGGTCATCCTCAATAACTTCACACGCTACCGTGCATCTCCCATTGTATTTCTGTCCATTTAAGGGTAGATTACACATATTTTTTCACACGCTACTGTGCATCTCCAAGTGTAAATCTGTCCATAAAAGGATACCTTTCATCCAGTGCCTAAATACTAGCCCTAAAAGAGATATTGCCCTAAATCAGTGGTTACTGCTGTGCCTGGATTAGTGTAATACGCTACATAAATAAATAGGCAGATAGTGTTAGGTGCCTGTAAAAAAAGGCCTGAATTTGAAATCAATACATTGGGCCAAATATTTTTTTTCTTATTGTGGTGCTTGGTGAACGGTAACAATGAGGAAAACATCTAGTAAGGGACACGGACGTGGTCGTGGTGGTGTTAGTGTACCCTCTGGTGCTGGGAGAGGACGTGGCCATTCTGCCACAGCCACACGTCCTAGTTAACCAACTACCTCAGGTTCCAGTACCAGCCAGAATTTATAGCGAAATTTGGTGGGGCCCAATGCCGTTCTAAGGATGGTAAGGCCTGAGCAGTTACAGGCGCTAGTCAATTGGGTGGCCGACAGTGGATCCAGCACGTTCACAACATTATCTCCCACCCAGTCTTCTTCAGAAAGCGCACAGGTGGCGCCTGAAAACCAAGCCCATCAGTCTGTCACATCACCCCCATGCATATCAGGGAAACTGTCTGAGCCTCAAGTTATGCAGCAGTCTCTTATGCTGTTTGAAGACTCTGCTGGCAGGGTTTCCCAAGGGAATCCACCTAGCCCTTCCCCAGTGGTGGAAGACATAGAATGCACTGATGCACAACCACTGATGTTTCCTGATGATGAGGACATGGGAATACCACCTCATCAGAGTCCGCACGTCTCTGATGATGACGAAACACAGGTGCCAACTGCTGCGTCTTTCTGCAGTGTGCAGACCAAACAGGAGGTCAGGGAGGAAGACGATGCAGGGGACGATGAGGTCCTAGACCCCACATGGAATGAAGGTCGTGCCACTGACTTTCATAGTTCAGAGGAAGAGGCAGTGGTGAGACCGAGTCAACAGCGTAGCAAAAGAGGGAGCAGGGTGCAAAAGCAGAACAGTCGCCGCCGCCAAGAGAGTTCGCCTGCTATTGGCCACCGCCACCAGGGACCGAGCACCCCAAAGGCAGCTTCAAGGAGTTCCCTGGCATGGCACTTCTTTAAACAATGTGCTGACGACAAGACCCAAGTGGTTTGCACGCTGTGCCATCAGAGCCTAAAGTGAGGCATTAACGTTCTGAACCTTAGCACAACCTGCATGACCAGGCATCTACATGCAAAGCATGAACTGCAGTGGAGTAAACACCTTAAAAGCAATGAACTCACTCTGGCTCCCCCTGCTCCCTCTTCTGCTGCTGCCTCGGCCTCTTCCTCGGGAGGAATGTTGGCACCTGCCGCCCACCAAACAGAGGATGTGCCACCGACAACACCACCTGCGTCACCAATCATCTCCACCATGTCACACGGCAGCGTTAAGCTCTCCATCTCACAAACCTTGGAGAGAAAGAGTAAATTCCTACCTAGTCCTCTTGAGGCCTGGGCCTGAATGCCAGCATTTCTAAACTATTGGGCTTTTAAATGCTGTCATTCAGGCTGGTGGACACAGACAACTTTAAACAGCTGATGTCCATGGCTGTCCCACAGTATGTTGTTCCCAGCCGCCACTACTTCTCCAAGACAGCCGTGCCTTCCCTGCACAACCAAGTATCCGATAAAATCAAGTGTGCACTGCGCAACTCTATCTGTGGCAAGGTCCACCTAACCACAGATACGTGGACCAGTAAGCACGGCCAGGGACGCTACATCTCCCTAACTGCACACTGGGTAAATGTAGTGGCGGCTGGGCCCAAGGCAGAGAGTTCCTTGGCGCACGTCCTTCCGCCGCCAAGGATCGCAGGGCATCATTCTTTGCCTGATGTAGCCTCCTCCTCCTACTCGGCTTCCTCCTCCTCTGCTTCCACCAGCTCATCCAGTCAGCCATACACCTTCACCACCAACTTCAGCCCGGGGTAAACGTCAGCAGGCCATTCTGAAACTCATATGTTTGGGGGACAGGCCCCACACCGCGCAGGAGTTGTGGCGCGGTATTGAACAGCAAAAAACTTTGCTCAATTGAGCTCAAATCACCACTTTTACCCTTAATATTTGAATCAGTAAAACTTCACTTTTATTAGTAGTTCTCTAAAAATGTATGTGAGTTTTGACACACTTGTTAAAACTACTGCTCGAATTTGCACACTGCTATCACACAGGTTGCTAGTGGTAACGGAGGGTGTGCACTACCCTCCTAACCTTCCCACAAGTTTGCAATCAGTGTATAACTACCTGCCTGACTAATCCTGCAGGGTACTCAGTGCTGGGAACATACACCCTAAAGTAAATAACTTTTTCCTAATCAGTGTTTAGCAGTTCGAGCAGAGCTAAAACCAACGAATTCTGTCCCCCAACATGTTTCACCAGATAAACTGGCGTCTTCCCCTGAAGAAGCCAGTTTATCTGGTGACTATGTTGGGAGACAGAATTCGTTGGTTTTAGCTCTGCTCAAACTGCTAAACACTGATTAGAAAAAGTTATTTACACTAGGTGTATGTTCCCAGCACTGAGTACCTGCAGGATTAGTCAGTAGTCTACACTGATTGCAAACTTGTGGAAGGTTAGAGGGTAGTGCACCCTCCGTTACCACTAGCAACCTGTGTGATAGCAGTGTGCAAATCGAGCAGTAGTTTAATAAGTGTGTCAAAACTCACACACATTTTAGAGAACTACTAATAAAGTGAGTTTACTGATTCAAATGAGGCAAAGTGGTGATTTGAGCTCAATTGAGCAAAGTTTTTTGTTGTTATGGAACCCTCCCTTAATAGGGTCTCTAGTTTTTTGCATGGGGGTATTGAACAGCAGACCGACGAGTGCATTCTGCCGGTGGGCCTCAAGCCCGGCCTGGTGGTGTGCGATAATGGGCGAAATCTCGTCGCAGCTCTGGGACTAGCCGGTTTGACGCACATCCATTGCCTGGCACATGTGCTGAATTTGTTGATGCAGAAGTTCATTCACAACTACCCCGACATGTCAGAGCTGCTGCATAAAGTGCGGGCCGTCTTTTCGCGCTTCCAGCGTTCACATCCTGCTGCTGCTCGCCTGTCTGCGCTACAGCGTAACTTCGGCCTTCCCGCTCACCGCCTCATATGCGAAGTGCCCACCAGGTGGAACTCCACCTTGCACATGCTGGAGAGACTGTGCGAGCAGCAGCAGGCCATAGTGGAGTTTCAGCTGCAGCACGCACGCGTCAGTCGCACTGCGGAACAGCACCACTTCACCACCAATGATTGGGCCTCCATGCGAGACCTGTGTGCCCTGTTGTGCTGTTTCGAGGACTCCACCAACATGGCCAGTGGCGATGACACCGTTATCAGCGTTACAATACCACTTCTATGTCTCTTTGAGAAAATGCTTAGGGCGATGATGGAAGAGGAGGTGGCCCAGGAGGAGGAGGATGAGGGGTCATTTTTAGCACTTTCAGGCCAGTCTGTTAGAAGTGGCTCAGAGGGAGGTTTTTTGCAACAGCAGAGGCCAGGCACAAATGTGGCCAGCCAGGGCCCACTACTGGAGGACGAGGAGGATGAGGAGGAGGTGGATGAGGATGAAGCAGGTTCACAGCTGGGTGGCACCCGACACAGCTCAGGCCCATCACTGGTGCGTGGCTGGGGGGATACGGAGGACGATGACGATACGCCTTCCACAGAGGACAGCTTGTCCTCACCTCTGGGGAGCCTGGCACACATGAGCGACTACATGCTGCAGTGCCTGCGCAATGACAGCAGAGTTGCCCACATTTTAACGTGTACGGACTACTGGGTTGCCACCCTGCTTGATCCCCGATACAAAGACAATGTGCCCACCTTACTTCCTGCACTGGAGCGTGATAGGAAGATGCGCGAGTACAAGCGCACGCTGGTAGACGCGCTCCTGAGAGCATTCCCAAATGTCACTGGGGAACAGGTGGAAGCCCAAGGTGAAGGCAGAGGAGGAGCAAGAGGTCGCCAACACAGCTGTGTCACGGCCAACTCCAGTGAGGGCAGGGTTAGCATGGCAGAAATGTGGAAAAGTTTTGTCTCCATGCCACAGCTAACTGCACCACCACCTGATACGGAACGTGTTAGCAGGAGGCAGCATTTCACTAACATGGTTGAACAGTACGTCTGCACACCCCTCCACGTACTGACTGATGGTTCGGCCTCATTCAACTTCTGTGTCTTCAAATTGTCCACATGGCCAGAGTTAGCATTTTATGCCTTGGAGGTGCTGGCCTGCTCGGCGGCTAGCGTTTTGTCTGAACGTGTATTCAGCACGGCAGGGAGCGTCATTACTGACAAACGCAGCTGCCTGTCCACCGCCAACGTGGACAAGCTGACGGTCATAAAAATGAACCAGGCATGGATCCCACAGGACCTGTCCCTCCCTTGTGCAGAATAGACATTTATAACTGCCTTCCCCTCAACCATGTATTCTTGTACTCCGGGGCACTTCTTTATTGAATCCTCATTTTTTTTAACTTTACTATGATCTTGCGGTGCAACCCAAAGTTGAATGAACCTCTCCTTAATCTGGGCGCCGGGGTCTAAATAACTGAAAGTGGCCTTCTCCAGTGGTGGGTGATATGACGCCTGAACTAAGACCACCTTGTCGCTTGGTAGGTGGGCTTAGATGTATTTTGATCAAAATGTATTGACCAAGTGTCTCAGATTTTATCAATAGAGTGGCGGCTTAGCCCTTATGTTATGCTTGCATCTACTATTATAGTGCATTATTTTCTGTGACTTTGTAAATGTAGCCATATACATTTGCACATTTAATGCCATATTGTGCAGAATGGTTATATATATATATATATATATATATATATATAGATCCAAAAAATTGGCAGCACTCCGTTATTTCTTGTGAATGGTGAACCCACTTTATTCTCCCATTTGCGACGTTTCGACCACTCAATTCGGTCTTTTTGAAGCATACAAACATGGTGTCAACATGGGGGTATATATACCCAGAATTTATAGTGATCCAAACAAGTGTCAATCAATACAAAAATACAATACATAGTGCAAAATACAGTGTAATTGTCATACTTTTTATGTCTCAATCTAAAACGGAATCACATATCCATAAAATACAGAAAATCTTGTGCCAAATGCCAAAATTTTATAAAATTCGCTCATAGCGTGCCTCATTAATTAGTGAACACCTGTGACAGTGTGGTTTTAAAACAAAAGAACCAATCAGCTTGAAGATACAATGTAACAATCTTACATATTATTGGTGGTTCAGTGGCGCATGGCCCAGCGTGCCGTGTTCTGTGGTGCGCATGTCACGCTGCTAGGTTACCAGAACAAACATCACCACGTCACGAGACTCCCAACCCACACGTGACCAAGTCAGCTGACTCAGTCACATGTCTATCCGGAAGCCCAACGCGACCAGGGAAGTCGGACCATCACCCGTGACGTTCAAGGGAAGGCAATGTCGAGAGGAGGAGCAAGGGGCCGCCCCGGGAGCATCACATGACAAAGTCAGGTGAAGCTTCACCATGGCAACCATCCGACGCCCTCCCTCCGTCGATAGCCAACTCCATCATGTCCAGCGCGACAAGCGCTATACAGTAACACAGCCGCATATCTAAATATTATAAGATAACCCATGGCATATCGGGAGACAATATGATGTACAAAGTGGCATTGTGCATATTTTTAAAAAGGAAAAATCAACCATTTTCATTAATCATAGCAATAAAACTGGATATGTTCATACAGTAGGGGAATAGAGGAAACCACTAATGAGCAGGGCTATGGCAGTTATGTCACCTCAAGTGATCATGTCCGTCAGCCTATTATGGGAAACTGGGGTAAAGGACCATCACGGTCCAGCACATCAGAACCCAAATTCTGCCTAGTGGACAATGCATTTTACTCCCATCCTCCTAATTGATGAAAAGAAGGCCACCTGGGCCATATCACAAACCGTGATCAATACCCCTAATCCGGGGAGGGTTCAGAGTAGAAAGCCCCTCAGGGCAAGCTCTCATAAATTATTAATTCTAACCCTGATCCATTTTCAAACTGTAACTGTTGTACAAACATTGTTGCAAAAAAAAATATTGTTTCTTCAGAAAAACTGTTGTAATTGTATTGTCTCCCGACGTCGAATGCCGTGGTTAATGTAATGAAAAGTTCATATAGGGCCACCACTGATTCCATCCAATATGTAACACAGATGAATAACATCTATAGATAAAAAACACAATAAATTAATAAAAAATTAATAAAAATAACTAAACTGACACCATATTTATTCACCATACAAAGGCTCAATATAGGAGAGAAACCCCATCTCGGTGGCTTACTGCATCAAGTTCCACTTGAATTCCACATTAAGGCCAGAAGGCCTAAGTGTTTGGAGGCGCTGGATCCACCGTAGCTCCCTCTGTTTGAGAGCCAGTGTTCGATCGCCTCCACGTCTAGGAATATCTATTTGGTCCAGAATCATGAACCTCAAATCCTTCTCTGTGTGACCCTTCTCTACAAAGTGTTTGGGGACTGGGAGATCTTTTCTTTTCTGTCTGATAGAAAACCGGTGATTATTAATCCTTGTCTTAATGTCACATGTGGTCTCCCCAACATAGAGGAGGCCACATGGACATTGTAATACATAAATCACGTATGAGCTGTCACATGTCAGATATTGTCGAATGTCATATTGTCTCCCAGTAGTCGGATGTGTGAGCTTATCTCCCTTGAGTATCAGTGGACAATTCACACACCCGAGGCAAGGATAACTACCAGTCCTACGCGACCCAAAATACGTCTGAACCTACTTAACTGCGGAGATATCAGCCTTCACCAATTTATCCCTCAAATTTTTTGGTCGTTTATATGATGAAAGTGGTGGAACCCTGAATGATTTTACTTTAGGGAAATTGCTAACACAGTGCTGTGCTGCTGCTGTTTTTTCTTTTGTATTTGTATATATATATATATATATATATATATATATATATATATAGTTTTTTCTGTGATTTTTTTGACTTGTCTTGAAGGAGTGGCACCATCATGTGTGAATACGCTCCTATACTGGGAGTGATATTCATGTGCACTTTTGCTCCACCTATCTAATAGTTTCCCTCCTCCCACCGGTTGCTGATGTACATGGAGGCAACAAGGGGAAGCACACCATATGTGCAGGGACTGTGCTCCTGAAAAATGCGCAACGGCATGAATAGGTTAGCATAGTAACCTGCCTGAACTGAGAACACCTTTTCGCTTGGTAGGGGGGCTTAGATGTATTTTGATCAAAATGTATTGAACAAGTGTCTCAGATTTTATCAAGATTTTTTTTTTTTGCCTTCCTCTGGATCAACTAGCAGGATGACAGGCCGAACTGGATGGACAGATGTTTTTTTTCAGCCTTATGTACTATGTTACTATGTTACTAATAGAGTGAGGGCTTAGTCCATATGTTATGCTTGCATGTACTATTATAGTGCATTATTTTCTGTGACTTTGTAAAGTTCTCCAAGTATTTTGAACACTGATATTTTGATGCCACAGACATTAAACTACACATGTCTTTATTGTAGAACTTTACTCCATTTTGATTCCTGATAAAGAGAAATTTAGCAAATACAAATTAAAATAAGAAATACAATCCAATTATTGGAGAAAGGACTGTAAGGCAGAAATGTGGCAGAGAAAATATTCCAAATTCTGACAATCACTGACAACTAAAATATATACACACATACCATCAACAAAAGACTACATAATAATATACTTTTTATTTAGTAGGAAAACAAGGGCTAAAGAGTTGATGTTGAGGATATGTTACACGCATAAGATCTGGTAAACCGCTTCTTCAATTTAATTCCTTTAAGGTTGTTCACATACATTGAAACATACATATTCAGGTATATGGAGACATATAAAGGATAGTGCTAGTATTAATAAAATAGACAACACAGAACACATTAACAGAATGACTGTAAGTTGCTATGAAATTGCTAGCACCTGCTCTTGGTTCTGCCTATGGCACTGCCAACTCATGCATGGTAATTTCCTAAAGTATGGATATCCCAAGATCACAGGGGAAACCAGATTATAAGTATGTGAAATTATCCTATGCATATCATAGACATGAAATTCTGAACTGAGTCTAAGACTAAGGCTGACAGAATTGCAAGATACACAACAAACCAAGAGGCCAATAATGGCTTTAATGGCAGTGAATTCCTTCTGTCTGATCCTGGATGTGCTCAGCATTCCATCCACAAATACTGTTTTTTGGTGTTTTAGGAGAATCAACACCATCTTAATGCTTCCAAAGCACATTATGGCGATTATACAGTAGAGACTACCAGTGGTACATACCCAGTCAAAAATTTTCAGTCCTAAATCCTTGTCTGTCAGACTTTTACGAAAAGAGCAAATACAAGTTCTTGTGAGGTTCTGGTACACTGGTCGGTTGGCTGGTATAATTAATATGTATGGGAAACAAGTTGCAAACAAAATCAACCAGGCTGCTGCTAGAGCCACGTGCACTTGAATATTTGTAAGAACAAAGAGCGGTTTGTTTTTTATCTTCAGTAGACGAAACAGGCCAAGAAAGAGTGTAAATGAAATACTCCCCTTTTGTGCAATACATAGAAGTAAAACAGAAATTTTGCAAGGACGTGATATAGGATAACAAATCACTTCTTGATCTGGAATGACTATAGTCAGAATCCGGGAAATCAGCTGCATCAAGTTGCTAACACAAAGGTGCGTCATCATAAGTTCCGCAGTTGACATCTTCTTTGAATTGGTGCTTATCCTATTCATTAACAATAGGTTAGTCAAAATTCCTACAGTGGCCAAGAAACAAAAGATGACAAGCATTCTGCTCAGTAACCTCAGGATGAATGAATGGTATACAAAAACTGCTCCGTACTGCAGGTGGCTGACCATTGAGGTTTTACCAGGTAATGCTTCTTACTACTGCTATTCTCTAAGGACATGAGATAATAAGGTTTGAAGACATGACTTGGCTTGCATGTTGAACACTTTGAAGAGACTTGTAGGTATTTAGCAGCACAAATAAATTACATGACATATTTTAATGGAATAATAAAAACCAGTAATGTCATGAATTAGGCAACACACAGCAATTATGGTAATCAATTAAAGATACGTTTTATGTGTAGTATTAGAAACCAGCAGTGCAATGTTATGGTCCTATGAGGACACTCTATATAAAGAAAACCAATATGCAATATTATACAAGCTATAGAATATATTGTGCAGTTATTTTTGATATTACATAGCATGACAAAGAATTGCCATTCTTTAGGTGCTATTTATTTATCTATACATGCCCACAGCAAGGCTGGAGCTATATGGCGATCTTAGCAGCTACACCCGTCAAAGTCGCAGTGTGACTTGCAAGTTTCCATAAACCCAAACCCACAATTTCAAAAAAATCTAGCAGTGTTGGATTATTTATTTCTTTTTTTGGGTTGCATTCGCAGCAACTTGCTAGTCACACTGCAATCCCATTCAGTTCAATGGTTGCACTGCTACACAGTGATCTTTGGTCACGATCAAGATTACCATGTAGCCCCCAACCTGAAGCAAGAAAATGCAGCTTGCAAATCCACAGCAATATTTGCATGTAACACATACAGATTTGGCCGCATATTCCACAGATCTCCAGGTGAGAAGCATATACCTCATCATTGATAAAATCTATCACTGAGATGGTAACCCTTCTACTTGACAGCTACTGTCCTTATTTGAAGAGCTTGGCAATTAAATAGTGCCAAAGTTCTTTACTAGATGCTTGCAGGACCCACAGGTTTTAATGTGACTAGGTCAAACTCTATACTGCCTTCAGAAAGTATATATTGATAATCTGTAACATTAAGGCTGGGTTTACACATTCAGGTTTTATGATGCCGTTGATTAGAAAATCGGATAAGACTCAAGTCTTTCCTTTATAGGTGTCCTCAGTTTGTGATCCATTCCTGACTTTAGCATTAAAAACTGCCTTTAAAACCATGAAGATGGAAATCCAGCCTAAAACCATTGACAGATGACGTGACTAATATTGATTGTCTTGTAACAATTGTCACCTGTCTAGGAATTGGAGATATTGGGCAGCAAATAAAGGACCAATTTGTGATGGCTAGATGACTGCGTAAGAGTATTTCCAAAACAGCAGGTCTTGTAAGCAATTCCTGGTATGCAGTGGTTAGTATTAGGGATAAGCGAATTTCATTTTTTGAAATTCAAGTTCGGGTTGGGGTATAATCTGAATTGCGTTATTGATTCTGTTACCACGGACCATGAGGTATTCCAATATTCAGTCCGTCATAATAGAAGTCTATGTCCTGCATAACGGACCCGTCCAGTTTCCGTTATGCAGGAGCCTTGAATTTCTTCAGTGTGTGTGTGTGTGTATGTATATGTATATACAGTTGTGTTCATAATTATTCAACCCCTAATGCTGTAAAGGGTTTTAGGGAATTTAGTGTACATTTGTAATTGTGTTCAGAATGAAATCTTACAAGGACTTTTTAAAGAACCAAATGCAACTAAAATGACATCAATTGTTTTTGTAATACAGTATTAAATGATTTTTTTGTGATTTCTTCATTGACACAATTATTCAACCCCTTAAAGACTACCACTCTTAAGAACAGAGGTTCATTTAAGTGTTTTCGATCAGGTATTGGAAACACCTCTGGATGTCAAGGAGCAGCAATCAAGCATAATAAGCACCAATTAGGCAGATTTAAAATGACTGTGATCTTTACTGGTGTGTTTACAAACATGGTGAAGTCAAGAGAATGGTCCAGGAAGACAAGAGAAGAGGTGATTTCTCTTCACAGGAAGGGCAATGGCTATAAGAAGATTGCAAAAATGTTAAACATACCAAGAGACACCATAGGAAGCATCATTCGCAAATTCAAGCCAAAGGGCACTGTTGAAACGCTACCTGGTCGTGGCAGAAAGAAGATGCTGACTTCGACTGCTGTGCGCTACCTGAAGCGCAAAGTGGAGAAAAGTCCCCGTGGGACTGCTGAGGAACTGAAAAAGATTTGTCAGATGCGGTACTGAAGTTTCAGCTCAGACAATAAGGCGCACACTGCGTAATGAAGGCCTCCATGCCAGAACTCCCAGGCGCACCCCTTGCTGTCTCCAAAGAATAAGAAGAGTCGACTGCAGTATGCCAAAAGTCATGTGGACAAACCACAAAAGTTTTGGGATAGTGTTCTGTGGACTGATGAAACAAAATTAGAACTGTTTGGGCCCATGGATCAACGCTATGTTTGGAGGAGGAAGAACAAGGCCTATGAAGAAAAGAACACCTTGCCTACTGTGAAGCATGGCGAGGGGTCAATCATGCTTTGGGGCTGTTTTGCTTCTACAGGTACAGGGAAGCTTCAGCGTGTGCAAGGTACCATGAATTCTCTTCAGTACCAGGAGATATTGGATGAAAATGTGATGCAGTCCGTCACAAACCTGAGGCTTGGGAGACGTTGGACCTTTCAACAGGACAATGATCCCAAGCATACCTCCAAGTCCACTAGAGCATGGTTGCAGATTAAAGGCTGGAACATTTTGAAGTGGCCATCGCAGTCACCAGACTTAAATCCGATTGAGAACCTCTGGTGGGACTTAAAGAAAGCAGTTGCAGCACGCAAGCCTAAGAATGTGACTGAACTGGAGGCTTTTGCCCATGAAGAATGGGCGAAGATACCCTAGATCGCTGCAAGACACTTGTGTCAAGCTATGCTTCACGTTTAAAAGCTGTTATAACTGGAAAAGGATGTTGTACTAGGTACTAAGATTGAATGTCACTTGGGGGTTGAATAAAACTGATAATGATGTGAGCACAGAAAAGACATTTGTGGTTATTTCATTATAAATGTTATGTTATATTTGTCTGACTTACAAGTGCCTCTTTGATTTAATTGTAAACAAGATGACTGAAATGATCAAAATCAATGTCAAACTGGCCAAAACACTCAATTTCAGTGGGGGTTGTATAATTTTGAACACAACTGTATATATATATATATATATATATATATATATATAGAAAAAGACCAGCACTCCGATATTAAAAGTAAAAACCGTGGATTTATTCAGCCATGGTGCAGCTCCACCACGGGTGAATAAATCCACAGTTTTTACTTTTAATATTGGAGTGCTGCTCTTTTTCCTTGTGCATTCATTAGGGTATGCTTCACCCTTTTTGAGCTTGCACCCACTTATTGCATTATTTTTTGTCAGTGCTGCCTCTCATTTTTCTTATAGAATATAGAATATTATGAAAAAGTTTAATATTGCAGACTCATCAGCTAATCAACACAAAACAGCTACAAAGGTTTCATAAGCCTTTAAATGGTCCCTCAGTCTGGTTCAGTCAGCCAAACAAACATGGGGAAGACTGCTGACTTGACAGTTGTCCAGAAGACAGTCATTGACACCCTCCCCGAGGACTGCCAGCCACAAAAGGTCATTGCTAAAAAAGTTGTCTGTTCACAGAGTCCTGTATGCAAGCATATTAATGGAAAGTTGAGTGGAGGGAAAAAGTGTGGTAGAAAAAGTTGCACAGGCAACTGCAGCCTTAAAAGGATTATCAATACAATACCATTCAAGAATTTAGGGGAGATTCTCAAAGAGTGGACTGCAGCTGGAGTCAGTGGTTCAAGAACCACCACACTCAGACGTATCCAGGACATGGGCTACAACTGTTTCATTCCTTGTGTTAAGCCACTCATAACCAACAGACGTGTCTTACCTGGTCTAAGGAGAAAAAGGACTGGGCTGTTGCACAGCTGAAAGTCAATTTTGCATTTCATTTGGAAATCAAGGTCTAAAAGTATGGAGGAAGAGTGGATAGGCAAACAATCCAAGTTGCTTGGGGTCCAGTGTGAAGTTTCCACAGTCAGTCAATGTTTGGGAAACCATGTCATCTGCTGGTGTTTGTCCACTGTGGTATATCAAGGCCAAAGTCAGCGCAGTGTCATGCTTCCTTCCGCTACCAAGTTTTATGGAGATGCATTTTACAGCAGGAATTGGCACCTGCCCACACTGCCACAAGTACCAATAGCTGGTTTAATAACGATGGTATCACTGTGCTTGATTGGCCAGCAAACTCTTCTGATCTAAACTCCATAGAGAATCTATGGGGTATTGTCAAGCGGAAGATGAGACACCAGACCTAACAATGCAGAAGAGCTACTGCTATCAAAGCAACCCATTACTGTCCCTGCTGTGTAGAACAATGCCCCCAAACACTGTACCTTATAAAAACATTATAAAGAGTGCCCTATAGACCGCACTCCTCAAAAAATAGTGGCAGATAGTATCCCCAATAATAATACTAGTGCCAACTACACGTGACACATATAGTGCAACAGATGATTATAATGCATATGTCATGATGACTCCGGGGCTGGCAGACATACTTTTCAGTAGATAGCACCACCAACATCTGGTTTCAATGGCAACAACACCAGGCCTCTAAAGGCAAGAGTGTCGGCCAATCAGTGATAATTACGCAGGCCCTTCTAGCATGGTTACGTCAGTGGTCACATGATGCCGGACACGTCATGTGACCGGCAGTGCAGCTTATTTAACATAGGCAACTGCTGGTCACAGTTATCTGTGATTGGTTTGATTTTCTGGATAGCAGCACTAGCCCCAGACTTTGACTCTGACCCTTGGCTGACAATTGGAACACTAACGTGACATCCTGGTATTGACTCCTGGCTTTGTATTGTTTCTAATTACTGAACCCTGATTTAACTCTGCCTTTTTCTCCTGGTATTGATTCTGGTGTGGTTTTGATTTGTGTCTCTTGATCTGGTTCGGTTTTGTCTCTTCTGGTATGACCCAGCTTGTCTGTTTCCGCCTAGTTTCCTTATTGTTTTGCTGATCTGTCACTTGTTTATTATTTTGTCTCACTTTTATTCCTTTTCAGTTAGGCCCCAGCATTTAGATACTGAGGGACTGTCATCCAGGATGGATCATACAAGTAGGTAGGGACAGCAAATGGGGGTGAAGCAAAGCAAGCGTCCCGATCTAGGAGGTATGATGTGGTGACATCATTGCATCACACCCTGTGCCCTGACACTTACATCATCTGCTTGGCCTCGACATACTGCAGGCCTAATCTGGCCTGCATGATCTGGAATGGAAGCCAATGCATCTTGTGGATGCTGATACAGTTGAAAGTGGTACACACCCAGGGATCGACAAAAGTCCCCTGGTGAGCCCCATCATGTCAGTGGGTCCGGGGCCACCAAAATCTATGCCCCCACTAGCTAAGCCTCTGTGACAAATCTTTTAATGGGTATCTCTTCAATTACTACACTTTTCAGAACGGGTCAACTTGGTCATACAAATGTATTTTTATAATCATTCTCAATCATTCTAGTTCTGTGACTAGGTCAACCTTTATGTTGCTGTAGTTTAACCCTTTCAAGACTGTGTGGTTTTCCGTTTTCATTTTTTACACCAAGCCCTCGCAAAGCCATAACTTTTTTTTATTTCACATAGAAAAAATAAAAAAAGTTATGGCTTTGGGAGGGCTGGGAGTAAAAAATGAGGGCTTGTTTTTTGCAGGACAAGATGCACTTTCTAATGGCACCATTTACGGTTGCATACAATATGGTGGGAAGCAGGAAAAGAAATCCCAAATGGGGTGGAATTATAAAAAACACACTATTCCGGCCCTTGGCGGAGCACACCCGGAAGAGCATGCTTCTGGGTTTTATCGTGTCCAGATGCTGTGGTCACGTGTGACCACGGCATCTAAACTGTTTAAATTCCAAGACATTAGTCCCTATGGTGCCCGGTCCGCTCACGAGAAGGTGCCATTTTTAAATGCCCGACTGTCAACATAAATTTAAATGGGGCAGTCAGGAAGGGGCTAAACTATTTATCTAACACTGCTATAAGGATTTTTTCTCCTTGTTTCTTGCAGTTTTACCTTCTCGCTCTTGAATTGTTTGAAATAAAACAGATAAAAATGATAATGCATTACATGCTGTTTCCTTCGGAAAGTCCATAGACCCTTTCACATTTTTGCACAGTTTGCTTTTCCCCCTATCAATCTGCACTCAATCCCCCTTAATAAAAATTAAAACTGAATTTTAGAAATATTTGAAAATTTATTAAAAAGGAAAAACTAAAATTTCACATAGATATAAGTATTCAGACCCTTTGCTATGACACTTGAAATTTAGCTTGAGGGTCTCCCATTTCTCTTGATCATCTTTGAGATGCTTGTACAGTTGTAGATTGTAGTCTCCCTGTGGTAAATTCAGTTGATTGGACATGATTTGTAAAGACACACCCTGTCTATAGAAGGTCTCACAGCTGACAATGCATATCAGAGAAAATACCATCTTATCTACAGAATGAAATATTACATATCAGATATACTGAAGAGGTCGAGTTTTTCGGCACAAAATTTGTGCCGAGAAACCCGAACTCGGCTTATACTGAGTCATAAATTAAAACTGTGAAGAGCTGGAGTGAGGAGGAGCGGGGGAGGAGCTGGGGCGAGTATTTACGTGCAGGGCCGATGCGCCACTGCGCCTGGTCTCATCCGCTCATGTAGCGCTTTTTAAATTTGATTATACTGTACTAGTTATTACTGCCTTGCACTTCATTGTTACATACGGCAGGCGTCAGTGAGTCGCCAGGCCGGGCGGACGAGAGCAGCGTGACTCTGCTGATGTCACGCGTCCTGCCCGGCCTGCTTTATGAATGAAGCAGGCGGCGCAGGCACGTGACGCCAGTCGCACTGCGCCGCCTCCCGCCCGGCCTGAAGGATTCACTGCCCGCCTGCCGATGCAATGAGGTACAGTGGGGGCAAGAATTGTAATAAGTGTATAGTATAATCAAATTTAAAACTATACATGAGCGGTTATGGGGGGGATGTGATGGCACTGTTATGATGGATGAGGGGATGTGGATGGCACTGTTATGGGGGATCTGTCATAGGATGGGGGATCTGTGGATGCCATCCACAGCCCCCCATCCCATAAGTGCCATCCACATCCCCCTTCCCATAACAGTGTCATCCACATCCCCTCATCCCATAAGTGCCATCCACATCCCCCCATCCCATAACAGTGTCATCCACATCCCCTCATCCCATAAGTGCCATCCACATCCCCCTTCCCATAACAGTGTCATCCACATCCCCTCATCCCATAAGTGCCATCCACATCCCCCTTCCCATAACAGTGTCATCCACATCCCCTCATCCCATAAGTGCCATCCACAGCCCCCCCATCCCATAACAGTGTCATCCACAGATCCCCATAACAGTGGCCATCCACAGATCCCCCATAACAGTGCGCCATTCACAGATCCCCATAACAGTGCGCCATCCACAGATCCCCCCATAACAGTGCGTCATCCACAGATCCCCCCATAACAGTGCGTCATTCACAGATCCCCCCCATAACAGTGCGTCATCCACAGATCCCCCATAACAGTGACATCCATTTCCACCTCGGCTTATACTCGAGTCACTACTTTTCCCAGGTTTTTTTGGGTAAAATTAGGGGGGTCGGCTTATACTCGGGTCGGCTTATACTCGAGTATATACGGTATGTTACATATTCTATAGAATAGTCTAACCACAGATGTGGAATAACGGCCTGGCAAATAGCGGTGCAGCTACCGTAGGTTAGCCGCATGTGTAATAGCATCCTAAAAAAATGTACCATTACGTTAAATGGGTCATTAAAGGAATTGTTTATAAGACGGGCATGCTGCAATAGTGATCAGCTAATCACTGTGGGTCCAGATCTTATCACTGGGAAGTTTAATTATGAGTTAATATGAGCTGTCAGGAACTGCTAGGGCGCCTGGACACGGTGCAGCCCGGCCGCAGCAATTGCATGTGGGTAACTGCTAATTGCCAGGTTGCACTTGTACATATCATTAGTATAGTAACAATTGTAAATACAAGTGCAGCCCGGCAATTAGCGATAATTCACATAGCGATCCCGCGGCCTGCTGCACCATGTATGGGCACCCTTACAAAATGGATTAGAACTAATCCATCAAGGATGCACTCTTTTAAAGTGATTTAAAAAATGTCTTTTGGCACCAAAATACTGCCATAATTGATTTCCACGGCAGCAGCAAGTGAACCAAAGACTTAAAGGTGGCCATATATATTAGATAGAAGTTGTTTGATGGTTGAACAACCATTGTCTGGTTAATGATCATTCTGCATCACATTGTAGTTGATATTGACAATGACAGTTATTCCAATCGGTCATAGATGTTTGATTACACCAACTGAATAATTCTCAGAAGTCACAATCTTTCAAGGAACAATCATTCATCTATTTTCTGTGTAATCCAAATACAAAAAGCTACAAGAAGCCAGACAGAAATTCCACATATGATCTTCTTTTAACCAGGCTATGATAGTGTATCATCAGTTGGCTAAAATGTCCAACTTAATCTAATGTATATGGGCACCTTAAAGGGGTTATTCACTCCTTTTATATGATGTCCATCAATATCTGATTATTGGGAGTTCATTGAAGTGAATGGTTCCACATCCGACCCCCCAAAAACATGGTTCAGACCCAAACCACGATCATGTGCATGAGGCCTTACTGAAATAAGATAATTTGAACATTTTCATAAAAACCTGTATAATAATATCAATTACTTTACTGTCAGTAGTGTAGCTTAATAGTACAACTGGAATGCCTCCTGTGTATTTCGCTTCTGAAACGGTCAATTTATTCTGTTTTGTAATTTTGGAGTTTAAACAGGCAGATGTAATTTATATAATGATTAATTAGTGTTGTTACTAATAGAATTTATATTGTAATTAAGGATACACTGGGCGCTTATATTCATGTTTTGAACAGTTCCTTCCAAGTTTACAATGTGAGCCACAAAAAAACAACCTTTACTAAGGGCTCAAATAAATTGGACGAGCTGCTGCCTCCCACAGCTATGAAGCATAGTTACTGCTGCTGTGAGGGTTCCTAAAGACTAATTGCCCATCTGACTCAGCATGCTAGTTACTATATGCTTCTACTTGCTAAATAAAATACCCTCTAGAGAACCTGTATCCATAAAAATTAGTGCAATCTGCAGGCAGCAGGTTCTACAGCAGGAGAAGATGAGCAGATCTGATTAACCACTTCCAGACCGAGCCCTTCCTGCCTAGGCCTAATTTTGCAAATCTGACATGTGTCACTTTATGTGGTAATAACTTTGGAACGCTTTTATTTATCCAAGCCATTCAGAGATTGTTTTCTCGTGACACATTGTACTTCATGTTAATGGAAAGTTTGAGTCAATATGTTTTATCTTTTATTTATTAAAAACATCCAAAAGTTAACGAAAATTTTAAAAAATTCACTGTTTTCTAGATTTGAATCCCTCTGCTTTTAAGATAAATAGTGATGCCTCAAAAATTTTTCATTACTTAACATTCCCCATATGTCTACTTTATGTTGGAATCATTTTGGTAATGTATTTTAATTTTTTAGGACGTTAAAAGGTTTAGAATTTTAGTAGCAATTTTTAAAATTTTTAAGAAAATTTCCAAAGTCCATCGACTCAGAACAACTTACCCTCAGGGACTTAATGAGCGAATCTCATTTACATGCTTTATCTAAAATAAACCCCTCCCTCTGTTAGTGTTTCTAGCTGTTCAACTATAAACATGGGATCCCTAAATTCATAATATAGACAAGGAATCTAGATTATATACATGGTCCAATCACATGGTCCATCACCATGGTAACATGGACCATGTAATTGGACCATGTGATGTGACGTCATCACAGGTCCTTTAGTTCTTAGCTGATGCTGGGAAAGAGAGAACAGATCGCAACTACGCGATCAAGTGGCTAAGGTAAGTTAACTGTTATTATTTTTAACCCCTTCCTCTTCATTTTACTATGCATTCTTTATTAAGAATGCTATTATTTCCCCTTATAACCATGTTATAAGGGAAAATAATAAAGATCGGGTCCTGTTGCTAAGCAACCATGCGGGAAAATCGCACCGCATCCGCACCTGCTTGCGGATGCTTGCGATTTTCCCGCAGCCCCATTTACTTCTATGGGGCCTGCGTTGCGTTAAAAATGCGCAATATAGAGCATGCTGCGATTTTCACGCAACGCAGAAGTGATGCGTGAAAATCAGCGCTCATGTGCACAGCCCCATAGAAATGAATGGGTCCGGATTCAGTGCGGGTGCAATGCGTCCTCCTCACGCATTGCACCTGCGCGGAAAACTCGCCTGTGTGAAAGGGGCCTAAATGTGCTGCTGATAACCCGATGAACAAGCAAAACGCTTGTGTCACGACTGTGACTGATCCAGATAGGTCTGGGAAGAGAAGGTCGCAGCGACTTGCTACTCGCGATAGCTTGTGAGTTTGCTCCGTGGTTCAGGGTATGTCATCCGGGTTTTGCCTTGTGAACCTTTTTGTCCTGACTGGGAGTTTGTAGGCATTCTTCTCAGGTGAGTGCTGTCTGCCACTCCCAGCTACTATATTAGTTTCAGTTTCACTTGCAGTCATTGCCAGATATAGTCCTTACTTCCAGTGCTATTCTGACCTTTGAAGGAGATCGTTTGATGGTATTGCTGTGGAGCTCTTGTCTGGCGTGGACTGTCGTTATTGGGATCTTCTTCTCTGCTCGTGACTGGATAAGTCTATCTCTGCTGGAGATTGTTTGTTTGTTGCTGTCTTCCCCTGTTGTTCTCCTAGACATGAGTGATGGTGACTAGTGCTCCCATCTGCCTTTCCCCAGTCTAGTCTTCTAAGGGTGACTCAAGGTTTAGGCATCCTGCTCGCCGCACGGGTTCACACCCCGTCTAGGGTATCAGGGCAGACAGGTGCCAGCTTAGGGTTTGTCAGGGGTGGCCGTTCTATTTCCCATCCGTAGATAAGGGTCCCCTTCCCTCCGTCTGGTGCGACACGACCGCTGCTGGGATAGCGGTCGTGACAGTATATCTGGCCTTTTAAAAAAAAAAAAAAGTGACATTTCCTTTTTTTTTTTTTGCTTGCTGTTTTGCTTTGTATTTTTCTGTTCCACTATGGATCCGGTTACGGTTTTGGCGAAACAATTACAGGGGTTATTCCTTGAGGTGGCAGGATTAAAAGCAACAGTGCTGCAGCAGCAGCAGCAATCCTTGGGTTCCACCGTTGCTACGGGAAACCAAGGTACTCCTGAGCCAAAAGTGGCTTTTCCTGACAGGTTCTCAGGAGGGAGAGACCAATTTGTAACCTTCAGAGAAGCTTGTAAATTGTTCTTCAGGTTACGCCCTAGATCCTACGGCGGTGAGGGACATTGTAATTTCTCCAACGGGTGGGCATTGTAATTTCTCTCCTGCAAGGAGATCCGCAGGCTTGGGCTTTCTCCTTACCATCAGACTCTCCGGCCTTACGATCTGTGGAGGAGTTTTTTGAAGCCTTGGGTCTTGTATATGATGACCCGGACAGGGTCTCACTGGCTGAATCTAAGCTACGTAGACTTCGGCAAGAGAACCGGTCAGCTGAACTATATTGTTCCGAATTCCGTAGGTGGGCTACTAATACATTATGGAACGACTCGGCCCTTAGGAGTCAGTTCTGCCAGGGGTTGTCTGAAAAATTAAAAGACGCGCTGGCGGTATACGAGGTCCCTGGGTCTCTTGAGACTGCTATGTCTCTGTCCATAAGAATCGACAGACGACTCAGGAGAGACTATTAAATTCTACAGAGGCCTCTATAGGGCAGGGATCGGTTTGTTGTGATCCAGTCGAACCAATGCAAATAGGGGCGCCACTAGACGGGTGAATCCTCCTAAGGTCCGCCATAGGTCAGAGGTTTGTTTTCGTTGTGGGGAGGGGTCATTTTGTGAAGGTATGTCCCTCAGAACCCAAGAGA
Organism: Bufotes viridis; assembly: GCA_033119425.1. Classification (NCBI taxonomy): domain Eukaryota; kingdom Metazoa; phylum Chordata; class Amphibia; order Anura; family Bufonidae; genus Bufotes; species Bufotes viridis. The sequence continues at coordinate 469,801,696 of CM065589.1, forward strand.
TCACAAACAAAGGAGCCGCCGGAAAACTAGAGTCCCCAGACTGTGCGGAGGATAACAGTCTGGGCGTATTCGCTTCCTCCATACGCATGTCTCAGTTTTTGTTGTCCGCTACCGTTGTGGCGGGCAATAAGACTGAGATCTGTTCCGTCTTTTTGGACAGTGGGCGGGGTCAACTTGGTGGATTCACGGTTTGCTCAGGCTCTGGGTTTTACTCCGGAACCGGTACGCAGAACTATTCCTGTTTTTGCCATCGACTCCTCCCTCTTACTCAGAGAGAGTTAACTCAGGTCATCCATAATATCCATCTGCAGGTAGGGGACCTCCATAAAGAGCATATCTCTTGTTATGTCCTGGACGGTCTTCCAGCTCCTATGGTATTGGGGCTTCCTGGCTGGTGACTCACAATCCAGTGGTGGATTGGCAGGCCGGGGAGATTGTGGAGTGGAGTGAACATTGTAAGGACAACTGCTTGAGTAGTAGGTGCTCAACACTCTCTGTAACATCTCTACCTTCCTTTCTGTCAGATTTTATGGATGTGTTCTCTGAGAAGGGTTGTCAGGGGTTACCACCTCATCGTCCATATGTATTGCCCAATTAATCTGTTACCTGGGGCAAAACTACCTAAAACCCGGTTATACAATCTTTCCGGCCCGGAGAGGAAGGCTATGAAAGATTATATTTCGGAGAGTTTGGCTAAGGGACACATCAGACCCTCTTCTTCACCCGTGGCTGCAGGGTTCTTTTTCGTTAAAAAGAAAGATGGGGCCTGCGTCCTTGCCTGGATTTCTGGGAATTAAACCGGATAACTATCCGAGACCCCTATCCTCTTCCTCTCATTCCCGACCTCTTTAATCAGGTTGCTGGTGCTAAATGGTTCTCCAAAATGGATCTCAGAGGAGCCTATAACCTGGTTCGCATCAAAGAGGGGATGAGTGTAAGACGGCTTTAATACTCTGGAAGGGCATTATGAAAATCTGGTCATGCCATTTGGTCTTACTAATGCGCCTGCGGTGTTCCAAAATTTTGTCAACGATATTTTTAGTCACCTTATCGGGAGATTTGTTGTGATATATCTTGATGACATCCCGGTCTATTCTCCGGATCTGGATACACATAAGATCCATGTGAGACAAGTGCTGCAGATATTAAGGGCCAACAAATTGTTTGCCAAATTAGAGAAATGTGTGTTCGCCGTAAAAGAACTGCCATTTCTGGGGTATGTGTTGTCAGATTCAGGTTTCCGCATGGATCCAGAGAAAGTCCGGGCAATTATGGACTGGGATCTGCCTGAGAACCTGAAGGCATTGCAACGCTTCCTGGGGTTTGCCAATTTTATAGAAAGTTTATAAAGAACTATTCCTTGGTGGTCAAACCACTGACGGACATGACCCGAAAGGGATCCGATTTTTCCAAATGGTCACATGCAGCCAAAACTGCCTTTACATCTCTGAAGGAAAGATTCACCTCGGCTCCTATTCTCGTACAGCCAGATGTCTCGCTTCCTTTTATTGTAGAGGTTGACGCATTAGAGGTGGGGGTGGGAGCGGTACTATCTCAGGGCCCGTCCCCTGGTGAATGGCGTCCGTGTGCTTTCTTTTCGAAGAAATTGTCTACTGCAGAAAGGAACTATGATATTGGCAACAGGGAACTTTTGGCTATTAAGTTGGCCTTAGAGGAGTGGCGTCATTTTTTGGAGGGAGCGGTTCATCCCGTCACAGTTATTACTGATCACAAAAACTTAGTATATCTGGAGTCTGCTAAACGTCTCACCCCTAGACAGGCTCGGTGGTCGTTATTTTTACTAGGTTTAATTTTGTAATAACCTATCGCCCGGGGCAAAAATACTAAGGCGGATGCATTGTCTCGAAGTTTTCCTGGAGGGGGTGATGATGATGTTCCAGAGCCTATTTTGCAAAGGGGGGTGGTGGTCTCTGCATTACACTCAGGTTTAGAGGGGAGGGTGTTGGAAGCTCAGGGAGACGCCCCGGCCTCCTGCCCCTCGGGTAAACTGTTTGTGCCAGAAAATTTACGCCTGGAGATACTAAAAGAACACCATAACTCCGCACTGGCAGGACACCCAGGTAGTAAGGCAACCTCTGAATTAGTGTCTCGTCGGTTCTGGTGGCCTAAGTGGCGCCAGGAGGTGTTGAATTTTGTGTCTGCATGTCCTACCTGTGCTCGTTCTAAGGTGGATCATACTGCGTCCGGCAGGGCGTCTTTTACCTCTGGCCATCCCCAACAGGCCTTGGACGCACCAATCAATGGATTTCATTACTGATCTACCAGTATCAGCGGGGAAGACTGTTATTCTTGTTGTTGTTGACAGATTCAGTAAAATGGTGCACTTTATTGCTCTGACCGCATTGCCTAATGCTAACACACTGGCTCAGGTTTTTATTGACCACATCGTGAAGCTTCACGGGGTCCCTTCCGATATTGTTTCGGATCGTGGTACCCAATTTGTTTCTAAATTTTGGAAAGCTTTTTGTTCTCGTTTAGGGGTTCATCTGTCGTTTTCTTCATCTTTCCATCCACAGTCCAACGGTCAGACTGAACGTACCAATCAAAACCTAGAGACATATTTGAGATGCTTTGTTTCCAAAAATCAGGAGGAATGGTCATCTTATTTACCGTTAGCCGAGTTTGCCATTAATAATCGTCGTCAAGAATCCACCGATAAGTCACCATTTTTTGGTGCGTATGGTTTCCATCCTCAGTTTTGTACGTTTAGTGAGGGTAGGCCGTCTGGGATTCCCGAGGAGGAACGATTTGCGTCTTCACTTTCATCAGTGTGGCAGAGTGTGCAAGAAAGTTTGAAGAGAATTGGTGGTAGATACAAACGTGTGGCTGATAAGAAGCGCTCTGAAGGTCCGGACCTTGGGGTGAATGACTTGGTGTGGTTGTCTACCAGAAATATCAAGTTGAAGGTTCCCTCATGGAAATTAGGTCCGAGATTTATTGGTCCTTATAGGGTAATTAAGATCATTAACCCGGTGGCTTTTCGTCTGGAGCTACTTCAGACTCTAAGGATCCATAATGTCTTCCACAGATCTCTGCTTAAGAGATATGTAGAACCTCCTGAACCATTGCCACTACCGCCTCCACCGGTGGTTGTTGATGGCAGTCTCGAGTTTCAGGTAGAAAAGATTGTCGATTCACGATATGTTCGCCGCTCTCTTCAGTACCTGGTGCACTGGAAAGGTTATGGTTCCGAAGAGAGAATGTGGGTGCCAGCATCAGAGATAAAGGCAGACAGACTCATTCGGGCTTTTCATAGGTCCCACCCGGAGAGGCCTGGTCTTGAGGGTCCGGTGGCCCCTCGTAGAAAGGGGGGTACTGTCACGACTGTGACTGATCCAGATAGGTCTGGGAAGAGAAGGTCGCAGCGACTTGCTACTCGCGATAGCTTGTGAGTTTGCTCCGTGGTTCAGGGTATGTCATCCGGGTTTTGCCTTGTGAACCTTTTTGTCCTGACTGGGAGTTTGTAGGCATTCTTCTCAGGTGAGTGCTGTCTGCCACTCCCAGCTACTATATTAGTTTCAGTTTCACTTGCAGTCATTGCCAGATATAGTCCTTACTTCCAGTGCTATTCTGACCTTTGAAGGAGATCGTTTGATGGTATTGCTGTGGAGCTCTTGTCTGGCGTGGACTGTCGTTATTGGGATCTTCTTCTCTGCTCGTGACTGGATAAGTCTATCTCTGCTGGAGATTGTTTGTTTGTTGCTGTCTTCCCCTGTTGTTCTCCTAGACATGGGTGATGGTGACTAGTGCTCCCATCTGCCTTTCCCCAGTCTAGTCTTCTAAGGGTGACTCAAGGTTTAGGCATTCTGCTCGCCGCACGGGTTCACACCCCGTCTAGGGTATCAGGGCAACAGGTGCCAGCTTAGGGTTTGTCAGGGGTGGCCGTTCTATTTCCCATCCGTAGATAAGGGTCCCCCTTCCCCTCCGTCTGGTGTGACACGACCGCTGCTGGGATAGCGGTCGTGACAGCTTGTTTGTTGGGTGATATGATGTTTGGTGCAGCACATTAAATCATTGTTTCTGGGCAGCAGATCATCCTTAGCAAACAGTAATCTGCTTCCAAAAAACAATGAATTTGTATTAGGTCCAGTGACAGTGGTGGCCATCGCTTGTCCCAATGCAGTGGAGGAGTTGCATGTAAATACAGTTCTTCACTTCCACTGACGAGTAGGCTGTTATCAGGAAGGAATGATTCCTTCCCGATTAATTGCCTTTCAGGTTGTGCCTTGTAAATCCAGCATTACACAAGAAAGGCTGCTAGTTACTGATAAGACTGCCCATAGGGATTTTTTTTTTTTTAAAGGGGTTGTGCCAAGTTTTTATGTTATTCCTTATCCATAGGATAATGGATAACTAACTGATCTCTGCTGGTCTGACTGTTAGGTAATAGCCTGTACTCAGCTATCTTTGGCAGTTCCATAAAGAATTAATTGAAGGGCATGCAAGTGGCAGTTCTGGAGGAGAGCTCTGGCACGAGGGGCATAGCTATAGGTGGTGCAGAGGTAGCAGTCGCTACCGGGCCCAGGAGCCTGAGGGGGCCAAAAGACACTTGTGCGGCATAAGAAAACACCTGTATTATAGAAAGTTAATGCAGATTTTGCATTAAAAAAGGGCCTCATGCACACAACTGTGTTTTGCATCCATGTTTGATCTGCATTTTTTTAGGACTGCACCTGGATCCATTCATTTCTAAGGGTCAGCAAAAAAAACAAAGGGCACACAAATTACATCCATGTGCTGTCTACATCTGAATGTACGTAAATTATAGAAATGTCCTATTCTTATCCGCTCTGTGGACAAGAATAGTCATTACTAGTGATGGGAGTGACAAAAATACGGATTGCATACGGAAGATATCTGTATTTTGCAAATCCGTAGTATAAGGACAGCAATACGAACACGTCAGGTGCATGAGGCCTTATCAAGATATATGAAGTACACTGAATGTCTTAATGGAAAAATCATTGAAATGTCCAAATTGCCATCTTTGGTCACATCATCCCCTGAAAAAAATATAATATAAAGTGATCAAAAAGTCATATGTATCCCAAAATGGTACCAATGAAGATCAACTTGAAAAAAAAAACACACTCACATAGCTCTATAGATAAAAATATAGAAATAAGTTGTAGGTGTCAGATGCATGGCGATGTAAAAAAACGTTGTTTTTTTAAATATGTATTTTTTAAATGTAGTAAAACAATAAAAAAAAACTATACACATTTGGTGTTCTCATTATCATACTGACCAGCAAAATAAGGTTGTCAAACAAAACCCAAAAAACAATCAAAATTGCATTTTTTTTTTCAATTTTATTCCACAAAGAATTTTTTTTCAATTTTTTTTTTAATACAAGATGTGGTAAATTGAAATGTGTCGGTGCAGCAGAAAATCCAACTAAACAAAAAACAATTCCTCATAAAGGTATGTGAATAGAAAAGTAAAAAAGTTATGGCTTCTGAAAGGCGGGGAGGAAAAACAAATACAAAAAGAAAATTGTCCTGGTCCTGAAGGAGTTAATAAACACCTACTGTATATTTGTCTTATGATAGTGACACTTTGATCTAGGAATAGTTAAACTGGGAAATCTATCAGATTCCTTACTTAAAGGGATTCTGTCAGCAGGATTTACCCCTATAAACCTCTCTGACCATAAACTAAGTTTTCCTCGACGTCCTATGGCAGCAGTGTCACAAATAGGTTAAAGCCCCTTAGATACAACTAGAGAGGTTAATAAGCAGTAATAATCAATCAATTAAGCAATCACCATGACCCCTATAAAGTTGAGCAGGAAGAAGGAGATAGTGTATTTTATTTCTCTCTACGTCTTCTTCACCCAAACAAGTTGCATCTCATGGTGTGGAAGGCGGCAAGGACAACCTGTTTTACCTAGAATTTCCACTGAGGTTGTTAATGCTATGCTAGCTGCATGAAGACTTATAACGTTTTTGAGGAATGTATTAAAAAACCCTCAGTGCAATTCGCAACCATCAAGGCACATTTACAAAGCAAGGTTTCTTCACTATTTTAATCAGGGTTTTCTGTCAGAGCCTTAAAGAATCTCAGTCCAGCATTTCATTGCCTGCACATTCTTGTGGTTGTCTATAGTGTTCACTGCACTGACTAAACATCTGTTTAAAACACTAGAGGAATCTTCTCTCGGGTTCGTCGTTTTCAAGATCTTTTTGATAGCTGTCATCACCTCTGCGAGGTGTATTAGTGAACTACAGGATTTGTCATATAAGGGACCCTATCTCAGAGATCTAGGATCCACAAGGTCAGGTGCAGGAGGAATAGCACTTCATTGTTGTCAGGACTGTCTTAATGTATATCGAAAGGACATATACCTTCTGAAACTCCAAGGCCCGGTTTCTTCAGCATCAAGGACCCAATAAGAGCCAGAGAGAAAGTAATGCCACTAGCGTAGTGGATCAGGGGATCTATTTAGAAGTGCTACCAGTTCATCAGTCACTCTACCTCCTCAACTGCCATATCCTGGGCTGAACTAGGGCATACTTGTAGGTCCCTTACGTGACTGTGCTCACGTAGGACGTCCAGGAAAACGAAAATTTACTTACCTGAAATGTTCTTTTCCTGTAGTCTGTAGGCAGCACAATTCTTCTTCCTGCTCAACTTTATAGGGGCCGTGGTGATTAGTTAATTGATTGATCATAACTGCTTATTAAATTGTCTCTGGTTGTACCTAGGGTCACCATTCGTGAGCTGCATTTGGACTACAGGAAATTTCAGGTAAATTTCAAGTGCATTGGCCCCACCTGTGATTAATTGATTCCCTCCGATTGCACCCACTTAAGTAGGATTTTTTCCTCAGGTTTTGCTATAGTTGCAATAGTTATTTTTGGGGATTTATGTAAATCTTATATTATTAAAGTTATGTTTTAGTTGAGGGTCTTGTTGAATTTTCAGATATTTGGGTTGATAGGTTGCCATGAAAGCCAGTAGCCTAACAAAGTTATAATAGCCTACCATAAGTGACTACCATCAGGCTATCGCACTGAAAGGCATAATACAGTGCAATACAAGAGTGCTGCAGTGTATTATGTAAGTCATGAAACGATTTCTTGTCAAAGAGATTGTCCAATTAGGGCAACGTATCCTATAGCCACAAGATACGGGATAAGTGTCTAATTGGTTGGGGTCTACACCAATAAGAGTGGGATCTTGGGATCCCCCGTTTGAATAGAGTGGCAGTTGTGCATATGTGCTGGTGATCCATTCAACTCTATCAGGCTGCTGGAGATAGCTGAGCACATATACTTAGTCGTAGATAGTAGATAGCTGAGCACATATACTTGTAGTTTTTAAAGCCAAAGCTAAGAGTGGATTCAAAAAGAGAAGACTCAGTCTTTCCTTTATAAGGCAAGGCACTAGCGGCAAGGAACTCCGTCAGGCTGTTCTGGCGGGTGAACGGCCTGTCAGATCCGTGCTGCCGCTAGTGCACGCATGCCCCCGGACTACCGCTTTGGTTCCACAATCCTATAGAGTTGAATAGAGCAGCGGACATGCATATGTGTCTGCCGCTTCATTCCACAGGGAACACGGATCCCAGCAGTTGGACCTCCACTGATCAGGCACTTATCACCTATCCCATGGATAAAATGCTCAAAAACTCATGAACCATAAAATGATACCCAAAAAAACTACAAATTGTCCAGCAATTAAAGATATATTGATAGAAAATAGAAATATTGAAAATCTAAAGCCACAAAAATGAATTATTTAAAAAAAAGATTTTGTGGAAATGGCTACGATTTTTGTGACAGCTTTTCAAGTCAAACCCAGCAGAGGATTAAAAAGGAATGGTAAATATAAAGGAAGGACTTTTACTCTTCCTCCCTGCTGGATCCACTACTGGCTTATGGTCAAAGACTGTATCAAAAAAAGCTGTTGCTTTTTTGCAAGAAACGCTGTAGGACCATCCTAAAACTACTAAGGGTACTTGCGTTGAAGGATTCCGTCAGGCAGTTCCGTCAGCGGAACTGACTGACAGATCCGTTAAAACGTTTGAAAACGGATTTCATTTGCAAACGGATCCGTTTGACGATTGTATTGAAATAACGGATCCGTCTTTCCATTGTCATCCGTAAAAACGGATCCGTTATTTATTTGTTTTCTATTTTTAAAGGTCTGCGCATGCGCAGAGTGGAAGAATGGATCCGTTAATGTGTCAATTTTGAATGTCGGATCTGCCCTTTAAGGGAACCTGTCATCTGAAACAGCGGTCCGGCCGGCAGGACCTTTAAGAGTACAGCAGTGGGATTCTGAGCACATATATCTTACTAAATTCAGATGCGGCAGTAGTAAGAAAATCGATCTTTAATCCCCGGTTGGCGCGACTCTCTGCCCAGGCTTGAAGTCAAGGGGGCAGCGGCCTTCTTGCTTCAAGTTGCGGTGACCACGCCCCCTTCCCTGCCCCTTAGATTTTCTTACTACTGCCGCATCGGAATTTAGTAAGATATATGTGCTCAGAATCCCACTGCTGTACTCTTGAAGGTCCTGCCGGCGGTTTAGGACCGCTGTTTCAGGTGACAGGTTCCCTTTAATACATTTCAATGGAAATTAATGGCAGATCCGTCATTCCGTGAAGTATTTCCTTATTTTTGGACGGAGATAAAAATACAACATGCTGCGCTTCTATCCGTGTCCAAAAAACGTGAAAGGACTGAACTGAAGACTAACTGATGCAAACTGAACGGATTGCTTTCCATTCAGAATGCATTAGGATAAAACTGATTATTCGATGACAGAACTCAATGACGGAAAACTTTGACGCTAGTGTGAAAGTACCCTAAGACTATATAAATTTGGTATCACCATAACCTTAATGACCAGCAGAATAAAAGTAAAGGGGATGTCTGAGAATGTAAAGTAATTTCCATGGGGCCAGACATAGAGTAAAATCTGTGTGCATGAAGGCTGGAGCCAGTAAATACATTAAAATACATTTCACTACAGGAATAATGCAATGCAGTTTAGAAGCAATCAAGATATCGCCTATTATAGTCCCCTTGTGGAACTATTACATGGTTAAAAGTTAAAAAAAAAATGTATCAAAATAAAAAACCAAATAAAAAAAAACTTTTTTTATTGAAAAAACACTTTTTAAGGAAAAATTGAAAAAATAAAATAAGTACATATTTGATATCACCGTGTCTGTAACAACCGACACTATGCAATTATCTGTTGCAGGATATATTTATCCCGTATGATATCCTGTATGATACCAATAAAAACAAGTCATCCTGCAAAAATCAAGCCCTCATACAGATTATTAAAAAGAAAAAGAAAAAAGTTATGGGGCTTGGGAAGCAAAAACATTTTGTTCTTTTATAAAAAAAAAAAATTATTTTATTGTGTAAAAATTTTTATTTTTATTTTGTATTGCTGTAATCAAAGTGACCCAGAGAAGGTTATCATGTTATTTATGCCAAAAAGGGAACGCCGCAAAATTTATAATGTACATGTACAAACTCATATATGTACAAACTCACTGGCAGTATTGCTTTTTTCAGATCCCCCTCCCAGAAAGAGTTATAAAAGTTAATCAGTTAATCATAGGTTTTGTTTACCCCAAAATGGAGCCATTAAAAACTACAACTTGCCCGCAAAAAACAAGCCCTCATATGGCTACATAGACAGAAAAATAAAAAAGTAATAGCTCTTGGAAGGTGACGATAAAAAAATGAAAATAATCGACTGGACATTAGGGCCAATGCAGGCTGGTCACTAAGGGGTTAAGAGTTGCAATGGTTAATGCACTAAAAATCATATCCCAAATACAACAAACAATTTCCGATATGCTCTTATTATTTTTTAAGTCTTTGGATGAATTTTAATGTACCGGTAGTTTTTGAAGCCAAAGCTAAGAGTGGATTCAAAAAGAGAAGACTTAGGCCCCTTGCACACGAACGTTTTTTGCGGACCGTATACTGGCAGTTTTTTCAGTTCAGTATACTGACAGTATACTGAACCATTCACTTCAATGGGTCTGCAAAAAATACTGAAGTGTCTCCGTATGCCTTCCGTTTCCGTTTTTTCTGTTCCGTTTAAATATAGACCATGTCCTATTCTTGTCCGCAAATCACGTTCAGTGACTCCATTCAAGTCAATGGGTCTGCAAAAAAAACGGAAAGCATACTGAAGTGCATCCGTATGTCTTCCGTATCCGTTCCGTTTTTTGCGGAACCACCTATTGAAAATGTTAAGACCAGCCCAATTTTTTCAATGTTATTACTGTATACTGTATATGCCAAACGGAACGGAACAACGGAACCAAAACGGAAACAAAACGGAAGCAAAACGGAAAAACGGATCCGTTAAAAACGGACAGCAAAACACTGATAAAAAAAAAAGTTTGTGTGCAAAAGGCCTTCGTCTTTCCTTTATAAGGCTACTTTCACACTAGCGGCAAGGAACTCCGGCAGGCTGTTCTGGCGGGTGAACAACCTGTCAGATCCGTGCTGCCGCTAGTGCACGCATGCCCCCGGACTATAATGGGGGCTGGCCGGATTTCCGGCGGCAGCACGGCAAACATGCCGAAAGGCGGCCGAAATAAAACTACAACATGGGGCCGGAGCGGTAGTCCAGGGGCACGCATGCACTAGTGGCAGCACGGATCCAACAGGCTGTTTACCAGCTGGAACAGCTTGCTGGAGTCCTTGGCGCTACTGTGAAACTAGCCTAAGTGTCATGGTCTGTTCAAAACTATATAAAAAAGTCTGAATGTGGATACCCAACCTTATAGTTCAATTAGAGGGATATTCCCATCTTAAACTTTCATGGCTGTTATAGGAATAACCATGGCAATGCCGGCCGGGGATGACTGGACTTATGGAAACAACAGAGCGGCTGGCATTCCACAGTTTTTTTAACTCCTACAGTAGTGAATGGAGGTACGAATAACAGTATATAACAGTAAACTATGTTGTTTCCTCACCCGGGAGTTACGGAAACAGCGTAGCTTGCTGTGTCATGAAAGTCCATTTAACTATTTAACCTGCTCTGGACCGCCGCACGCAGGATCGCGTGATCTCGGCGGCCCAGTTACTCCTCCTTGACGCATCGGTGCGTCATTTCGTGAGAGGCGAGATTTGCTGTGAATGCGCGCGTGCGCAGCAGCTCACAGATCGGAAGTTATACTACAGCCTGCCAGCGATGATCAATCGCTGGCAGGCTGTAGAAGTTAAATAAATTAAATCAAAGAGGTATATCAGACGCTGTTTTGTTAACAGCGTCTAATATACCTGCTACCTGGTCCTCTGGTGGTCCCATTTACTGGGATCGACCACCAGAGGACCATGTAGCTATGTAAAGTAGCACCAAGCACACTACACCCCCCCCTGTCACTTATTAACCCCTTATTAACCCCTCATCACTCCATATAGACTCCCTGATCACCCCCCTGTCATTAATCACCCCCCTGTATGGCTCCATTCAGACGTCCATATGTGTTTTACGGATCCGCGGATCCGTAAAGTACGGACACCGGCAATGTACTTTCCGCATTTTGCAGATCCGCACATTGCCAGAATTATATAGAAAATGCCTTTTCTTGTCCGCAATTGCGGACAAGAATAGGACATGTTCTATATTTTTGCAGAACGGAAATGCAGACCCGGAAGTGCGGATCCGCAATTCCGGATCCGAGCGGGACAAAGTCTGTCCCCATAGAAATGAATGGGTCCGCAATTCCGTTCCGCAAACAGAATTGCGGACGTTTGAATGGGGCATAAGGGTCCCTTATCACTGCCAGTTAGTTAGCTACTTGTTAGGTAGTTAGCGCCCAGCCCCCCGCACCGCAGTCACTGATTTTGGCAGAGATTTTTTCATCCACATTGATCGATGCGAATGAAAAAATCTGTGCCTTTCATTTTTTTTTCTTTTTCACCCCGGAGGCTGAACGGAAAAAAAAATCTCATTACTCGTATGCTCAATATAAGGAGAATAGAAAATTTAAAAAAGAAATTTAAAATAGAAAATTAGAAAAAGAGCAAACAAGTGGTGCTATACAGATAGAGTTCATGCCATAACTCAGTAGCTATAATACATTTTTAATTACATGCAATTACATAAGTATTTATGTGCTGGTTTGAAACCTGTAGAATATTTTTCATATGACAACCTAAGAAACTGTTATTATTTCCTTTACTTCAGTTGTTTTACAAGGTCTATAAAACATGATGGACTTTATTCTCTTTCTGAATCTCTGGTCTCCAAGTCCTAAAATGAATGGAGAAACAGCAGGATAGAAGTGTTCAATCACTCTTCGAGCATGGTTTGCAAATACATTTGAGTAGTTTCGAAGCAATGCATCTATCAGATGGTAGATGACAAAAGACACCACCAAGCTTGTAATAACTTTAATGGCATGGACCTCTCGCTGATGACTCCTTTGTCCTCGTGACGGGGCAAGTGAAACTATGGCTTGTTTATGCTTCTGGAGAATCCATAGAATCTTCATGTCCACCAAACACATTAAGATGATAGCCAGACACTGAAATACAGTACCGAATACCATATCATAGGTTTTCAAAAAGAAATCTTTTTCAGTCATCACATCAAAAACAGAACAGAAGCAAGTAGTATTCCTGTGGACGCTGTTTAGTCTTGGTCGGTCTGAAGGAACAAGTAAAGGGTATGGCACACCCGCTGCTATCCATATCAACCAGTTCAGAGCCAGGCACAGGTTCACAAAGGACTTCTTCAAAAAGACAGAGCTCAAAAATCCATTCTTATTGGTAAGTTTCACCAAATGGAAACCATCAAGCATTAAGGTAATCCAAATACTTGCTTTCCTGCTACAAAATAATATAAAGAGAGACAATTTGCAGGGAACAGACACAGGATAGCATATATTGTCCTGGTATGGAACTATTAAGGTTGAGATGCGTGTGATGAGCTGCAACATATTTGCCACAGAGAGATGTATGAAAAATATATCATAAGCAGCAACCTTTTCAGAGGCAACGGCAATTACATAGAATAGTAGAAGATTCCCTGGCAGTCCTACAGCAGACAAAAAAATAAATATAACATACATAATCTGCATGATGAGAAGTTCAATCTTCTGACCTCTCTGTAGGCAATGTATGATGCTATGTGTAGGCTAATGACACTGATGTGGAAGGAATATATATAATTCTATATCCTCCAGAGACAACTGACCACTGCAGTCATAGGTAAGTGTCAGTAGACAAGTACTAACTTGTATACTGTGGATGCCAAGATCCTAACAGGTCAGTTCAGAAGGAAGATCTGAAGGTTCCTTCATCTATTCAATGATATAACTGTTCACTCCAATACAAAGTACCGAAAATACAACATCTATTTAGTTGAACAATGAGCAATAAAATAAATGAGCAAAATAAATAGTCATAGGGTTTTTCAATGTTTTAATGATATCTCTTGGATATGCAAGCAATGAGTGAAGGTGAATTAGTATATTTAAATTGAAAAATGACAGTATATTGAAGTACAGCAGGTTAGGGGGAGGGGGGTCCACATTAGTCAGAGAAATGACTTCTTAGTTTATGACAGTTATTAACTTCAGAATAGCATATATTAAATATTTTATACATTGATACGTTTTGGGGCGTTAAATGGAATTTATCACCCGTAAATTCACTGCTAAACCAGCTACAATTCCTTGTAAGGTTAGGTCTGCTGAATGTAATAATACCTTTCACTTAGTTATCCGGTGTTTCAATCTGGAGGAAAACTACTTTTAGCCTATATGCAAAAAGAGATTACATGCACCATACCACTCTATGCAACCTTGCTCCTCCTTCAATATACTAATTCAATATACCAAATTCAATATACCAGTTTAATTCAACTAATTAACTGTATTAATATACTAGTTTAATTCAACACATTGTATCGCATCAATATACTATTTTAATTCAACTAATTAAACGACATCAAAACGCCAGTTTGATTCAATGCGTTTTACTACATCAGTACACCAGTTTAAATAAATGGATTGTACTGCATTAACATAATAATTTACAGTGGGGAAGATAAGTATTTGATATACTGGTGATTTTGCAAGTTTTCCCACCTACAAAGAATGGTGAGGTCTGTAATGTTTATCGTAGGTACACTTCAACTCTGAGAGACAAAATCTAAAAAAAATCCAGAAAATCACATTGTATGATTTTTAAATAATTAATTTGCATTTTGTTGCATGAAATAAATATTCGATCGCCTACCAACCAGCAAGAAATCTGGCTCTCACAGATCTGTTAGTTTTTCTTAGGAAGTCCTCCTACTCTGCACTCATTACCTGTATTAATTGCACTTTTTTCAACTTGTTACCTGTCCACACACTCAGTCAATCACACTCCAACCTCTCCACCATGGTCAAGACCAAAGAGCTGTCTAAGGACAAAACTGTAGATGAGCACAAGGCTGGGATGGGCTACAGGACAATAGGCAAGCAGCTTGGTGAGAAGGCAACAACTGTTGGCCCAATTATTAGAAAATGGAAGAAACACAAGATGACTGTCAATTTTCCTCGGTCTGGGGCTCCCTGCAAGATCTCGCCTTGTGGGGTAAGGATGATTCTGAGAAAGGTCAGGAATCTGCCCAGAACTACACGGGAGGACCCGGACAATGATCTGAAGAAAGCTGGGACCACAGTCTCAAAGATTACCGTTAGTAACACACAACGCCGTCAAGGATGAAAATCCTGCAGGACACACAAGGTCCCCCTGACCGTGCAAGTCCAGGCCCATTTGAAGTTTGCCAATGACCCTTTGGATGATCCAGAGGAGGCATGGGAGAAGGTCATGTGGTCAGATGACACCAAAATAGAACTTTTTGGTATCAGCTCAATTACAGACCTCTCCATTCTTTGTAGGTGGGAAAACTTGCAAAATCACCAGTATATTAAACACTTATTTTCCTTACTATAATTCAAAGCATTTTACTGTACAGTACTGTAAAATATCACATGAACTAACCTCTCAGGTGAACAACGTAAAAAAAAAAAAACGTGTAAACAAAGCCATTTTTTGTCACCTTACATCACAAAAAGTGTAATACCAAGCCATCAAAAAGTAATACGCACCTTAAAATCATACCAATAAAACCGTCATCTCATTCCGCAAAAAATAAGACCCTAACTAAGACAATCGCCAAAAAAATAATAAAACTATGGCACTCAGAATATGGAGACACTAAAATATGATTTTTTTAGTTTCAAAAATGTTGTTATTGTGTAAAACATAAATAAATAAAAAGAAAGTATACATATTAGGTATCGACTGGTCCATAAGTACCTGCTGTATAAAAATATCACATGACATAACCCCTCAGGTAAACACCGTAAAAAATAAAAATGATGTCAAAAAAGCTATTTTTTTTGTCACCTTACATCACAAAAAGTGTAAAAGCAAGCGATCAAAAAGTCATATGCACCCCAAAATAGTGACAATCTAACAGTCATCTCATCCCGCAAGAATGACACACATCACATGACCGCACCCCTTTACTGATGTCACTGGAGGGCGCCCATTCGGCGCTTTGCTGACATGTATTTCTGTCGCCCATTTGATGTTCCGCCCTCCTGTCGCCTTATGATACGTCATGGTGTTTCTGTTTTGTGATTGGATAGTGGTCCCTTTTTAAACTACAGACCATAGACATGGTGTTACCCCCGGACGAAGGTTCGCCGAAACGCGCGTCGGGGTTGACGCCATCCTGGTCCCTCCCTTCCATTTTCTTACTGGTAAGTACCCCTTCGGGTTCTGTTCCAGCACGATTCATGTCTTTTTCTGTTTGCCTTGTACCACCAACATTATCTATATACAAAGACACTAGTCCTTATTATTGTTCCTTTTTTGTGGACTTTTTGAAGGCAACAGCGAGGCTTTGATATACCATACTTATAAAACAGTATAGCGTTTGACTTTCTGTTATATTACCTTCTAACGATGCTAGATACATATATGTTCTTGTACGTTTTTCTATAGGGTCCAGGGTGGCGTCTATGCTTTCTTGCTACCTCCTTCTATGATTTATAATTTTTAATATATATATATATTTAATATATAATTTATAATGTTCAATAAAATCTTTTTGATACTTTTCTAAATACCGCTGCATGTTGCTTTTTGTTCTCTCTCTCTTTTTCTGTGTGTATTAAGGTGAAATTGAGAGTCAAGCCTCAATCGTCCCATTTACGTATTTTCAGTTTCCACACAATCAGAATTTTAATTTTGTTTTGGGTATTGTTAAATTTAATTAAACCAATTATATACACTACTCAGAAAAAGTTAGGGATATTTGTCTTTTGGGTGAAATTTATGGAAAAAAGTTCACTGTACAGCGATATTATATCAAGAAAGTAGGGTATTTAAGTAGAAGCATGCAATGGTAATTTCCTCATCCTAAACAATTTATTGAAACAAAAGCCAACAGTGATGGGTATACCCCTCCAAAAAGTGTTAATGTCTCAATAACTTGTCATGTGGCCTTGAGCATCAATTACAGCTCGACAACGACGTCTCATGCTGTTCACAAGTCGACTTATTGTTCCACTTTTCTTGAAGGGCAGACCTCAGGTCACTGAGGTTCTAGGGTACAGAGTTATGAGCCTCTTCACAGCAACTCAGCTGATCCCATAGCTTTTCAGTGGGATTCAGGTCTAGAGAAAGTGCAGGCCACTCCTTTTGAGGTACCCCAGTCTCCAGCAGCTATTCCCTAACGATTTGACCTTGATAAGCTGGCGCATTGTCGTCCATGAAGAATTATGCCTGTGTTGTAAATGCAGAGGCACAATGACTGAATAAATTATGTTATTTAAGTAGTAGGGGCTTGTCATTGTACCATTCACAAACTGTAGGGCAGTTCTGTATTGATTAGACACCTGCCCATACTGTAACACCATTACCACCAAAGGTTCATCTGGTGACAACAGTATCTGATACATAGCGCTCTCCTTGATGTCACCTAACATCGTTGACGGCCATCATTTCTGCTCAGAGTAAATCAACTTTTTTCTATGTCGCGCCAGGCAGAGGCCAGTCAGCCAGCCGACAGCTGCCACCTCAACACCCAGATTCAGGCCTACCTAAACTATGGCCAGTCTCTGTGGAATACCCTGTTGCCTGACCCCATGGATTTAAAGACAGGCAGACTGTGATAGTGGCCCGAATTGGCATAGCACGCTCTCTATCTTCTTTCTTGCCTAGCCTTCAGTGTCATCTTGGAGAGGGTTTTCAGCGCCACAAATTGTCCATCACTTTTGTCAAAATGACCCAAGCCTGGATTCAGGAGGATTTTCACACTTGGCTGATTCCGAAGAATAGACCTAGCCTTGCTGGTGGTGCCCCACCTTGCCACGGTTGCTCTCTGTCTGCCTAACTCCTATTACATTCTGTATGGCTGCAAGCTACGGCCTGCATCATGCCACTTATGCCTCAATAGTCTGTTTATGTGTATTCAGTTTCTACGTTGTTGAAATTATAAATATTGTGTGTGCTGGTTACATTTTATTAAGCGGCATACGTATGTGATTACTGCATCAATACTGACATTTTCTCACAGCTGAGACTGATTCTGATGAATACACATCGCCTTTCTAGCAATGCCCCATCTTGCCACTGTTGCAGTCTGTCTGCCTACCATCACGTTCTGTACAGCAGTTGCGGCCTGCATCATGCCACTAATGCCTCAATCGTCCGTTTACGTGTATTAACCGCTTGCACTCACACTAACGCCGATAGGCGTCTGGACGGCAGCGCTCTCAGGTCTCATTGACGCCTATTGGCGTCATCTCGTGAGACATGAGATTTCCTGTGAACGCGCGCTCACAGGAGCGCGCGTTCACAGGATTGCGCAGTATTCAAGTTTAACTACAGCCTGCCAGCGCTGATCATTGGCTGGCAGGCTGTAGATTTTTAAAAGAACCAATCAAATAGGTATATCAGACTCTATTTTGTAAATAGCTTCTGATATACCTGCTACCTGGTCCTCTGGAGGTCCCTTTTGCTTGGATCGACCACCAGAGGACACAGGCAGTTCTGTAAGTAGCAACAAGCACCACTCATACATTACCCCCCCTGTCACTTATTAACCCCTGATCATCCCATATGGACTCCCTGATCACCCCCCTGTCATTGATCACTCCCCTGTAAGGGTCCCTTATCACCGCCAGTTAGTTAGCTACTTGTTAGATAGTTAGTGCCCAGCCCACCGCACCGCAGTCCCTGATTAGTCGCCGATTAGCGTTATTGCTGTCGCTAATCAGCACTAGTACTATATAGTATCTGTAAGTGATCAAGACTGATCGCAATCAGATCTATATCAGTACATTAGGGTCACCTTAGGCTCTACAAAAAACGCAGTTTTTCTCTCATCACTGCAAAAACACCGTAAAATCGCTGCGGCGCTATAAAGGTCACTTTTGAGCTTTTTGGATCTTTATTAGCGATCGCAGCTTTACTTCACAAGCACTCCTTTTTACTAGGCAGGTGTGCTCTTTTTCCTGGGTAGTCTCAGAGGAATACCCCCTAAATTTAGTTAGCCCAAAATGTCAAAAAAGGGGTATTCCGCTGAAGAGGCCTACAGGATTCTGGCCCTGATGGGTGAAAGCGATGGGGACGCCTCACCCGCTGAATCCAGTGGTTCAGAATATGAACCTATAGACAGCAGTGGCACTCTAACCGCTAGTGAAGATGACGAGGTTGAGGTCCCTGCTATGGTCAGGCGTACCCCACCCCATTTCAGTGTTCTGCATACCCCACGTGATCAGCCTCATTTTCAGCAGAGTGGTGCTAGCGCTGTTCTTTTTTTTTTGGTGCGGCATACACCAGCAGCGCAGCACATCCTGGACCTTCTACCAGCACTGCCGTATTCCCTGGTGAAGTGGCGCGCACCAGAAGGGCAGTTCAAGCTGGTACAGTGGCACGTGCAGTAACTCCCCTGTCGCAGCCACCACGTTCACAGGCCCGTAGAGCCCTTAGTCTCCCAGAGGTGCTGGCAAACCCAAATTGGCAATCCCCTGCTTCCGCCGCACCCGTATTGCCCCCTTTCACCGCCCAGTCTGGCGTTTGTGTGGAGACAGCTCATTTAGAATCGGCCCTTGAGTTTTTTGAGCTGTTCTTCACCGCGGATCTATATGATTTAGTTGTGGCAGAAACCAACCGCTACGCCATACAGTATATAACCAGCAATCCGAAAAGCTTCTATGCCCAGCCTTTCCGGTGGAATCCAGTCACAGTTTCCGAATTTAAAATATTTTTGGGCCTTATTCTCAGCATGGGTCTAACTAAAAAAAATGTATTGCGGTCCTATTGGTCTAAAGACCCAATACATTACATGCCCATGTTCTCTGCTATTATGTCCAGGGCACGTTTTGAGGTCATCATGCGCTTTATGCATTTCACTGACAATCCAAGAGGCCACCCTGCTTATGACCGGCTCCACAAAATTCGGCCCCTCATAGACCATTTGTCATCCAGGTTTGCAGATGTGTATACCCCCAATCAGAACAACTGCATAGACGAGTCCCTTGTACATTTTACTGGGTGCCTTGGCATCAAACAGTACATCCCCAGCAAGCGCGCCCGGTATGGGGTCAAACTGTATAAGCTCTGTGAAAGGGCCACAGGCTATACATATCGTTTTAGGGTCTATGAGGCAAAAGACACAAAACTGGAGCCGGTCGGATGCCCTGACTACCTGGGGAGCAGTGGCAAGATTGTCTGGGACTTGGTGTCACCCTTACTCCACAAGGGGTACCACTTATACGTGGACAATTTTTACACAAGCGTGGCCCTCTTTCGGCACTTACATATAGTCGGAATTCAATGCTTTGGCACCGCGCGACCTAGTCGCCGGGGATTCCCCCTAACGGCTCGTTAATACCCGACTTGCACGGGGGGAGAGGGCTGCCTTGTGTGACCAAGAACTGCTCTCGGTGAAGTGGAGGAACAAGAGGGACGTTTACCTTCTGTTCACCATTCACGCAGACACGACTGTACAAATTGAAAGGGCACTGGAGTCACCCTCCCCATCACCCGCTGCTCAGTTCTGGCAGCCGGTGATGGTTACCATGGCAGCAGGACGCTTTCAGAAGCATTCTGCTCTCCATGGTCCTGAAAGTCTAAGCAGACTTGTACTAAAGGCACAAGTCTGCTTAGACTATGTAAAGTAAAAGAAAATACAGTACAGTACACTGTATAGTGTACTGTACTGTATTATATAGACACCAGATCCACTGGATCTACAAGAACCAAGTGGGTCTGGGTCAAAAAAAAATGTAAAAAAGTGAAAAAAAAGTAAAATAAAAAAACACATCACTGAATAAGAATTAAAAAAAATAAAATACACTACACATATTATGTATCGCCGCGTCCGAAAAAACCTGCTCTATAAAAATATCACATGACCTAACCCCTCATGCAAGTACCGTAAAAAAAATTGTGGAAAATAAGCCATTTTTTGTCACCTCACATCACAAAAAGTGTAATAACAAGCGATCAAAAAGGCGTATGCCTCTCAAAATAGTAGCAATCAAACCGCCATCTCATCCCGCAAAAAATGAGCCCCTACATAGGAAAATTGCCCAAAAAAATAAAAAAAATATGGCTCTCAGACTATAGAGACACAAAAATTTTTTTTTTCTAAAATGCTGTTATAGTGTTAAAGTAAAATAAAAAAAATAAAAAAGTATACATATTAGGTATTGCCGCATCCGTAAAAATTTGCTCTATAATAATAGTATCACATGATCAAACCCCTCAGGTAAATACCATAAAAAAAAAAAAACTATGTAAAAAAAAACATTTTTGTCACCTGACATCTCAAACACTGTAATAGCAAGCGATCAAAAAGTTATATGCACCCAAAAATAGTGCCAATCAAACCGTCATCTCATCCCGCAAAAAATGATACCCTACATAAGACAATCGCCCAAAAAATAAAAAAATATGGCTCCCAGACTATGGAGACATTAACCACATCAGCCCCCCTAGCTTAAACACCCTTAATGACCAGGCCACTTTTTACAATTCCGCACTACACTACTTTCACCGTCTATTGCTCCGTCATGCAACTTACCACCCAAATGAATTTTACCTCCTTTTCTTCTCACTAATAGAGCTTTCATTTGGTGGTATTTCATTGCTGCTGACATTTTTACTTTTTTTGCTATTAATAAAAATTTAACAACATTTTTGCCAAAAAATGACATTTTTCGCTTTCTGTTGTAAATTTTTTTAAAAAAAACTACATTTCTATATAAATTTTTCTATAAATGTATTGTTCTACATGTCTTTGATAAAAAAAAATGCAATAAGTGTATATTTATTGGTTTGGGTAAAAGTTATAGCGTTTACAAACTATGGTGAAAAAAAGACTGTATCCATATGTCCTGATCACAAAAAGGGGTTTGTGTCCAACACTTTTCAGACAAATACCTGCAATGGGACATAAAGGGTAATATTTATAAACTACTTTATGCTAAAATAATGGAATCGAAAAGTCCCACAGCTTGGTGCATGCCCCACTTTTGCACAACATTTTGCCACTTTTTGTGGGCTTTGTGCATGTGTGACATTTTTTGCAGCCTAGGTGTGCAAAGGGGCCCAAATTCCAATGAGTACCTTTTAGAAGGGCACTTTTAGGCATTTGGATTCCAGACTTAGGCCTCATGCACACGACCGTTGTTTGATTCCGTGTCCGTTGCTCCGTTTTTCATGATTTTCTGCGGACCCATTGGTTTTCAATGGGTCCGTGGAAACCTCGGCAAATGCACCGTTTGTCCTCCGTGTCCGTGGTCCGTGATTCCAGTCCGTCAAAAAAATATAACCTGTCCTATTCTTGTCCGTGAAAAACGGTTCACGGACCCATTCAAGTCAATGGGTCCGTGAAAAAATGCGGATGGCCATCCGTGTGTCATCCGCGTTCCGTGTCCGTTTTTTTTGCGGATCCCTTGGCAGGCACTTGGGAAATATTGTCAGCCTGTCTTTTGGTAAAATCTTTTGGGTCATGTCCGCTAAAAAAAACGGAAGACACACGGAAACACAATGGAAGGCAAAAACGGACACGGATCACTGAACAACGGAACCCCTTTTTGCGGACAGCATAAAAAAACGGTCGTGTGCATGAGGCCTTATTCTCACGCTTTAGGACTCCTAAAATGCCAGGGCAGTATAAATACTCACATGTGACCCCATTTTGGAAAGAAGACACCCCAAGGTATTCCGTGAGAGGCATGGCGAGTTCATATAAGATATTTTTTTTTGGCACAAGTTAGCGGAAATTGATTTTTTTTTTTTCTCACAAAGTCTCCCTTTCCGCTAACTTGTGACAAAAAGTTCAATTTTTCATGGACTCAAAAAACCAGGATTGGAGCCTCCACGGACATAAGGTATAAGGGAAAGATCAGCACCTGTTCTGTGTTTACAGCCGCAACTGGTTTTGGCTCAAAAATCACTGATGGAAATCACTGACCGAACACTGATGCCACAGTCACACACGGGTTCACATTATGTTTCGGTCATATGTTATATTATACTATGACCGAAACATAACGGACGCCTCAGACAGATGCCGTACTGCGGCATCCCTCACCATAGAGTTCCATTGTACAAAAAATGTATATATTTTTTCTGGACTTTACAGGATGGGAAGACGTGGTGCACTACGATCTCCCATTCTGCAAAAAAACGTATAAATTAGCATATATGGTTTTTTGTACAATGGAACTATTGGATGGATGCCACAGTATGGCATCTGTCTGAGGCGTCCGTCAACATACGTTTTTTTTTTGTATATGTTAAACGTATGACAAAAATCCAACACTTTCATTGTTCTGCTCATCAAACGGAGCAGAACAACAGAAATAAATAGTGGTGGTGTGAACGGGGCCTAAGAGGTGGGTATGCAGGAACCATTACTGGTCTAATAACATGAAGCAATTATAGCGAAGTGATAAAGTCCAGTCCAATATGGCGGAACTTCCCTGTACGTTATCACTTGGCTATAATAGCCTGCTGTGTATTTACTACACACTGCACCATATACATCACTCACTGCACTACATACATCAGTGTGAGATGTATGTAGTGCAGTGTGTGATGTACAAGTGTATGATGTATGTAGTGCAGTGTGTGATGTATACAAGTGTATGATGTATGTAGTGCAGTGTGTGATGTATGTAGTGCAGTGTGTGATGTATGTAGTGCAGTATGTGATGTGTGTAGTGCAGTGTGTGATGTATGTAGTGATGTATGTAGTGATGAATACATGTGTACTGTATGATGTATGTGATGATCACACACTCCACTACATACATTACACACATGGATACACAACACCTTGCGCTGTCACCTTCTTCTGCGGCCCCATCTTGATGCTTGGGCTGTAGGCTTCAGCTCCTCAGCACGCCCGGCACTCCTTGCTTCAGCCACCCCCAGAGCCGGACCCTCCTCCTTTCATTTCCCGTCGGCTTTCTCTGTTGCAGGGCGTTGTATGGCTCCGGCGCACGCCAAACTAACCAATAGCAAAGCTCCTTACTGTATGGAGCTTTGCTATTGGTTATTTCAGGCTGCGCTGCCTGTGCCGCTCGCTGCGTGGTGCGTCTGCTGAAGTTTTTTTTTTTTAAAGCTGCAGCGCGGCGGTGGGACAAGTCGCAAATGGCGAAAAGACTTAAATTTCTTATCGCCATTTGCAAATTCCTAGTTGCATTGGCGACCATTTTGGTCGCCATCTGGAGCCCTGGTGGGGTGTGTTTACTGTTCTGGCATTTTGGGCGGGGCTAAATTGTGAGCAACCTTGTAAAACCTAAAGGTACTCGTTGGAATTTACGCCCCTTTACGCACCTAGTCTGCAAAAAAGTGGCACACGTGGTATCGCCGTACTCAGGAGAAGTAGGGCAATGTGTTTTGGGGTGTATTTTTACATATACCCATGCTGGGTGAGAGATATATCTCTGTAAATTGACAACTTTGTATTTTACAGCGATATTTCTCACACAAACTATGGGTATATATAAAAATACACCCCAAAACACATTGCCCTACTTCTCCTGAGTACAGCGATACCACATGTGTGCCACTTTTTTGCAGCCAAGATGCGCAAAGGGGCCCTAATCCCAATGAGTACCTTTAGGATTTCACAGGGCATTTTTACGCATTTGGATTCTCACGCTTTAGGACCCCTAAAATGCCAGGGCAGCATAAATACCCATTCCATTTTGGAAAGAAGACACCCCAAAGTATTCCGTGAAGGGCATGGCGAGTTCATAGAATTTTTTTTTTTTTTTGGCACAAGTTAGCGGAAATTGATATATTTTTATTTATTTTTTACAAAGTCTCATATTGCTCCTGTAATTGCCCACTGGCCCCTGATATCGCCCATATGGCGCAGGTAGGTGAGTGTTAGGGCCCACGGGCTACTTGAGAGACCTTGACGCTGGTGCCCGAGGCTTAAGACACGTCCTCCTAGTAGGATATGTCGAACTAACTCTCAATTTTTAACATCAGTGTGAGGGTTAGTATGACGGCAGCGTGCACCTATCTCTGGTTCTGTGTTTGTTCTGAATTCTTGCCACATCCACATAAATTTCATCTTATGTAGGATGTCCATTGTGGTACTTGTAGTCCGTTGCTGGCATCATCCATTGTATGCATTTTTTGCTGGTGATTGCCATTAGCAACGGACTACAAGTGCAGGATGTGCTCCCCTACAGAAATGCACAACTGCATATGGGTATGAGCGCATCCTGCTTTCTTATCACCACATTTTTTGAAAGTCTCATATTCCACTAACTTGTGACAAAAAATAAAATTTTGCATGAACTCACCATACCCCTCACGGAATACCTGGGGGTGTCTTCTTTCTAAAATGGGGTCACTTGTGGGGTGTTTGTACTGCCCTGGCATTTGAGGGTCTCCGCAATCATTACACGTATGGCCAGCATTAGGAGTTTCTGCTATTCTCCTTATATTGAGCATACGGGTAATGAGATATTTTTTTCCTGTTCAGCCTCTGGGCTGAAAGAAAAAATGAACGGCACAGATTTTTTCATTCGCATCGATCAATGTGGATGAAAAAATCTCTGCCAAAATCAGTGACTGCGGTGCGGAGGGCTGGGCGCTAACTACCTAACAAGTAGCTAACTAACTGGCGGTGATAAGGGACCCTTAGGCCCCATTCACACGTCCGCAATTCTGTTTGCGGAATGGAATTGCGGACCCATTCATTTCTATGGGGACAGACTTTGTCCCGCTCGGATCCGGAAATGCGGATCCCCACTTCCAGGTCTGCACTTCCATTCCACAAAAATATAGAACATGTCCTATTCTTGTCCGCAATTGCGGACAAGAAGAGGCATTTTCTATATAGTTCTGGCAATGTGCGGATCTGCAAAATGCAGAAAGCACATTGCCGGTGTCCGTGTTTTACGGATCCGCAAAACACATATGGACGTCTGAATGGAGCCATACAGGGGGGTGATCAATGACAGGGGGGTAATCAGGGAGTCTATATGGGGTGATCAGGGGTTAATAAGGGGTTAATAAGAGACAGGGGGGGGGGTTATTGTCTGAAGCGTCCGTTATGTTTCGGTCATAGTATAATATAACATATGACCGAAACATAATGTGAACCCGTGTGTGACTGTGGCATCAGTGTTCGGTCAGTGATTTCCATCAGTGATTTTTGAGCCAAAACCAGCAAATGGGACCACCAGAGGACCAGGTACAGGTATATCAGACGCTGTTAACAAAACTTTTAATTTCTTTTTTTTTTACTTCTAAAGCCTGCCAGAGCTGCGCGCGCGTTCACAGGAAATCTCGCCTATCGCGAGATGACGCGCGGATGTGTCCAGGAGGAATAAACCTGCCGCCGCCTGGACGCATCCGTGCGTTAGGTGGTCGGCAGGCGGTTAAAACATTTTTTTTTTGTTTAAAAAAAAGTATATATATTCGGTATCACTGCGTCCGTAACAACCTGCTCTATAAAAATAACACATGAACTAACCCCTCAGGTGAACACAGAAAAAAAAATTATATAAATACCGTGTCAAAAGTCATTTTTGTCACCTTACATCACAAAAAGTGTAATAGCAAGCGACCAAAATGTTATATGCACCCCAAGATAGTGCCAATCATACTGCCATCTCATCCCGCAAAAAATGAGCCCCTACATAGGACAATCGCCCAAAAAATAAAAATATGGCTTTCAGAATGTAGAGACACTAAAAAAATTTTTTTTTTTAAAATGCTGTGTTATGAAAAACAAACAAAAAACCAAAAAAGTAGTAATATTTGGTATGGTCGCGTCCGTAACAACCTGCTCTATAGAAATAGCACACAATCTAACCTGTCAGTTCAACGATGTAAATAAAAAAATATAAAAACGGTCCCAAAACAGCTATTTTTTTTGCAAATTTTCAATTTTAATCTATTTTTCCAGTAACAAAGCAAGGGTTAACAGCCAAACAAAACTCAATATTTATTACCCCATATGTGGTCGTAAACTGTTGTATGGCTAAACGGCAGGGCGTAGAAGGAAGCGAACGCCATATGGTTTTTGGAAGGCAGATTTTGCTGGACTGATTTTTTGACACTATGTCCCATTTGAAGCCCCCCTGATGCACCCCTACAGTAGAAACATCAAAAAAGTGACCCCATTTTGGAAACTACGGGATAAGGTGGCAGTTTTGTTTGTATTATTTTAGGGTAAATATGATTTTTGGTTGCTCTATATTACACTTTTTTTGAGACAAGGTAACAAAAAATAGAAATTCTGAAATTTCATCTCCATTTGCCAATAACTCTTATGGAACACCTAAAGGGTTAACAAAGTTTGAAAAATCGGTTTTAACCCCTTAAGGACGAAGGGCGTACATGTACGCCCTTGCGTCCTGGTACTTAAGGACCAAGGGCATACATGTACGCCCTGTGTTTAAACTGCTACTGCACCCGATGTGGGCGCGGTAGCAACATTGTTCCTGCTGATGTAGATCAGCAGGAACCATGTTCTAATGCCGAGGGGGGTCATGTGACCCCCCCGTATCGGCGATCGCTGCAAACCGCAGGTCAATTCAGACCTGCGGTTTGCAGCTGGATTTAGCGATCTCTGATCCCGCGGTCTGTGACCGCGGGATCAGAGAGTTAATTGCCCCAAAGATATTCATTTAACCCCCTGCAGCCCCCAATCTTGTTATGGCGGCAGGGGTGCAGGAGGTGGTTAGCGGGAGGCGGGAGAGCGATTCCCGCCCGCCTCCCTTGTAATAATTCCCTGGTGTCTAGTGGTTCTATCAGAGTGCCAGCACATTGCTGGCACTCTGATAGAAACGGCTGGCATCTGTGCTGCAGATGCCAGCCGTTAAACCCCTCCTTACCGCGGTCCGGACGGACCGCGGTATGGAAGGTGTTAACAGGGAGGGAGCTCCTCCCTCTCCCATCGGGGGCTGCTGTGCCTATGCAGCCCCGCCAGGATGAGATCGCAGAGGGAGGGAGCTCCCCTCCTCCCCATCCATCACCCACTACTCTCTAATGGCAGTGGGTGATGGTTACCATGGCAGCAGGACGCTTTCAGAAGCGTCCTGCTTGCCATGGTATAGTAACTCTGGTCAGACTTCTGCTAAAGGCAGAAGTCTGACCAGACTGTGAAAAGTAAAAAATACAGTGCAGTACACTATATAGTGTACTGTACTGTATTATACTGACATCAGATCCACTGGATCTACAAGAACCAAGTGGGTCTGGGTCCAAAAAAAATGTAAAAAAGTAAAAATAAAAAAACACAAATCACTGAATAACCACATCAGCCCCCCTAGCTTAAACACCCTTAATAACCAGGCCACTTTTTACAATTCCGCACTACACTACTTTCACCGTTTATTGCTCTGTCATGCAACTTACCACCCAAATGAATTTTACCTCCTTTTCTTCTCACTAATAGAGCTTACATTTGGTGGTATTTCATTGCTGCTGACATTTTTACTTTTTTTGCTATTAATCAAAAATGACCGAAATTTTTGCAAAAAAATGACATTTTTCACTTTCTGTTGTAAAATTTTTCAAAAAAAACTACATTTCTATATAAATTTTTCTCTAAATTTATTGTTCTACATGTCTTTGATAAAAAAAAAAGTCCAATAAGTGTATATTTATTGGTTTGGGTAAAAGTTATAGCGTTTACAAACTATGGTGCAAAAAGTGAATTTCGGCATTTTGAAGCAGCTCTGACTTTCTGAGCGCCTGTCATGTTTCTTCAGGTGCTAGAATGTCAGGAAAGTATAAATACCCCCAAATGACACCATTTTAGAAAGAAGACACCCCAAAGTATTCGCGGAGGGGCTTGGTGAGTTCATGTATCATTTCATTTTTTTCACAAGTTAGCGGAAAATTACACTTTCTGAGAAAAAAAAAAGTTTCAATTTCTGATAACTTCTGGCAAAAAAAAAAATCTCAGACGGACTCACTATGCCCCTCAGTGAATACCTTGGGGTGTCTACTTTCCGAAATGGGGTCATTTGTGGGGTGTGTTTACTGTTCTGGCATTTTGGGCGGGGCTAAATTGTGAGCTGCCATGTAAAACCTAAAGGTACTCGATGGAATTTGGGCCCTTTAGCACCCAGGCTGCAAAAGTCTCACTTATGTGGTATCGCCGTACTCAGGAGAAGTAGGGCAATGTGTTTTGGGGTGTATTTTTACATATACCCATGTTGGGTGAGAGAAATATCTCTGTAAATTGTCAACTTTGTATAAAAATGTTTAAAAGTTGTTGTTTACAGAGATATTTTTCACACAAAGTATGGGTATATATAAAATACACCCCAAAACACATTGCCCTACTTCTCCTGAGTACGGCAATACCATGTGTGTGCCACTTTTGCAGCCTGGGTGCGCAAAGGGCCCTAAAACCAATGAGTACCTTTAGGATTTCACAGGGCATTTTTACGCATTTGGATTCCAGACTTCTTCTCACGCTTTAGGGGCCCCTAAAATGCCAGGACAGTATAAATACCCACATGTGACCCCATTTTAGAAAGAAGACACCCCAAGGTATTCTGTGAGGGGTATGGTGAGTTCATGTAAAATTTGATTTTTTGTCACAAGTTAGTGGAATATGAGACTTTGTAAAAAAAAAAAAAAAAAAAAAAATTTCCGCTGACTTGTGCCAAAAAATAAAAATTCTGTGGACTCACCATGCTCACGGAATACCTTGGGGTGTCTTCTTTCCAAAATGGGCTCACATGTGGGGTATTTATACTCACCTGGCATTTTAGGGGCCCCTAAAGTGTGAGAATCCAAATGCATAAAAATGGCCTGTGAAATCCTAAAGGTACTCATTGGTTTTAGGGCCCCTTTGCACTCCAGGCTGCAAAAAGTGTCACTCATGTGGTATCGCCGTACTCAGGAGAAGTAGGGCAATGTGTTTTGGGGTGTATTTTACATATACCCATGCTGCGTGTGAGAAATATCGCTGTAAACGACAACTTTTACATTTTTTATTCAAAGTTGTCAATTTACAGAGATATTTCTCTCACCCAGTATGGGTATATGTAAAATACACCCCAAAACACATTGCCCTACTTCTCCGAGTACGGCGATACCACATGAGTGACACTTTTTGCAGCCAAGATGCGCAAGTGGCCCAAATTCAATGAGTACCTTTTAGGAGGGCATTTTTACGCATTTTCTTCTCACGCTTTAGGGCCCCTAAATGCCAGGGCAGTAGAAATACCCACATGTGACCCCATTTTGGAAAGAAGACACCCCAAGGTATTCCATAAGAGGCATGGCGAGTTCATAGAAGATTTTTTGGCACAAGTTAGTGGAAATTGATTTTTATTGTTTTTCTCACAAAGTCTCCCTTTCCGCTAACTTTTGACAAAAAGTTTAATTTTCATGGACTCATTATGCCCCTCAGCGAATACCTTGGGGTGTCTTCTTCCAAAATAGGGTCACATGTGGGGTATTTATACTGCCCTGGCATTTTAGGGGCCCTAAAGCGTGAGAAGAAAATGCGTAAAATGCCCTCCTAAAGGTACTCGTTGAATTTGGGCCTTTGCGCATCTTGGCTGCAAAAAGTGTCACACATGTAGCATCGCCGTACTCAGGAGAAGTAGGGCGATGTGTTTGGAGTGTATTTTTACATATACCCATGCTGGGTGAGAGAAATATCTCTGTAAATTGACAACTTTGAATAAAAAATGTAAAAAGTTGTCGTTTACAGCGATATTTCTCACACCCAGCATGGGTATATGTAAAAATACACCCCAAAACACATTGCCCTACTTCTCCTGAGTACGGCGATACCACATAAGTGACACTTTTTTGCAGCCAAGATGCGCAAAGGGGCCCTAAAACCAATGAGTACCTTTAGGATTTCACAGGCCATTTTTACGCATTTGGATTCTCACGCTTTAGGACCCCTAAATTGCCAGGGCAGTATAAATACCCCACAATTGACCCCATTGTGGATAGAAGACACCCCAAGGTATTCTGTGAGGGGCATGGCGAGTTCACAGAAAAAAAAAAATTTGGCACAAGTTAGCGGAAATTGATTTATTTATTTTTTTTTACAAAGTCTCATATTCCACTAACTTGTGACAAAAAATAAAATTTTGCATGAACTCACCATACCCCTCACGGAATACCTTGGGGTGTCTTCTTTCTAAAATGGGGTCACATGTGGGGTTTTTGTACTGTCCTGGCATTTGAGGGTCTCCACAATCATTACACGTATGGCCAGCATTAGGAGTTTCTGCGATTCTCCTTATATTGAGCATATGGGTAATGAGATTTTTTTTTTCCGTTCAGCCTCTGCGCTGAAAAAAAAAAAATGAACGGCACAGATTTTTTCATTCGCGTCGGTCAATGTGGATGAAAAAATCTCTGCCAAAATCAGTGACTGCGGTGGGCTGGGCACTAGCTACCTAACAAGTAGCTAGCTAACTGGCGGTGATAAGAGACCCTTATGCCCCATTCACACGTCCGAAATTCTGTTTGCGGAACGGAATTGCGGACCCATTTATTTCTATAGGGACAGATTTTGTCCCCCTCGGATCCGGAATTACGGATCCGCGCTTCCGGGTCTGCACTTCCGTACCGCAAAAATATAGAACATGTCCTATTCTTGTCCGCAATTGCGGACAAGAAAAAGCATTTTCTATATAGTTCTGGCAATGTGCGGATCTGCAAAATGCGGAAAGCACATTGCCGGTGTCCGTGTTTTGAGGATCTGCGGATCGGATCCGCGGATCCGTGAATCCACAGATCCGCAAAACACATATGGACGTCTGAATGGAGCCTTACAAGGGGTGTGATCAATGACAGGGGGGTGATCAGGGGTCTAGATGGGGTGATCAAGGGGTTAATAGGTGAGGGGGGTGGTTAGTGTAGTGTTTGGTGCAACTTTACTGTAGTTACCTGGTCCTCTGGTGGTCGATCCCAGCAAATGGGACCACCAGAGGACCAGGTAGCAGCTATATCAGACGCTGTTCATAAAACAGCGTCTGATATAGCTGTTTGATGCGATTTTATTCGGATCTACAGCCTGCCAGCGATGGATCATCGCTGGCAGGCTGTAGCCGAACTGCCGTGCCGCGCTCCTCTGTGAACGCGCGCGCGCACGCGCGTGCGTTCACAGGAAGTCTCGGCTCTCACGAGATGACACGCCGACGCGTCAACTCAGAGCTACAGGACCGCCCGCAGGACGCATCCCTGCGTTAGGCGGTCCTGTAGTAGATAAAAAGTAAAAAAAATAAAATACACTACACATATTAGGTATCGCCGCGTCCGTAAAAAACAGCTCTATAAAAATATCACATGACTGAACCCCTCACGTGAACGCCATAAAAAAACAAAAAATGGTGTAAATAAGCCATTTTTTGGCACCTTACATCACTAAAAGTGTAATACAAAGCGATCAAAAAGGCGTATGCCTCCCAAAATAGTACCAATCTAACCGCCATCTCATCCCGCAAAAAATGAGCCCCTTCATAAAACAATTGCCCAAAAAATAAAAAAACTATGCCTCTCAGACTAAAACATGATTTTTTTTGTTTCAAAAATGCTTTTCAGTGTTAAATGTAAAAAAATTAACAAAAAAGTAGACATATTGGGTATCTCCACGTCCGTAAGAATCTGCTCTATAAAAATATCACATGACCTAACCCCTCAAGTAAACACTGTAAAAAAAACAAAAAAAACTTTGTCAAAAGCCATTTTTTTGTCACCTTACATCACAAAAAGTGTAATAGCAAGCGATCAAAAAGTCATATGACCCCCCAAATAGTGCCAATCTAACCGCCACCTCATCCCGCAAAAATTATACCCAACCTGAGACAATCGCCTAAAAACTGAAAAAAATATGGCTCTCAGACTATGGAGACACTAAAACATGTTTTTTTGTTTCAAAAAGGATATTATTGTGTAAAACCAAAATAAATAAAAAAAAGTATACATATCGGGTATCGTCGCATTCGTAACGACCTGCTCTATAAAAATATAACATGACCTAACCCCTCAGGTGAACGCCTTAAACATAAAAAATAAAAACGTTATAAAAAAAGTCATTTTTTTGTCACCTTACATCACAAAAAGTGTAATAGCAAGTGATCAAAAAGTCATATGCACCCCAAGATAGTACCATTCAAACCGCCATCTCATCCCGCAAAAAATGAGCCCCTACATAGGACAATTGCCAAAAAAAAAAAAACTATGGCTTTCAGAATGTGGAGACACTAAAAAAATCATTTTTTTCAAAAATGCTTTATTATGTAAAACTGAAACAAAGAACCCCAAAAAGTAGACATATTTGGTATTGTCGCGTCCGTAACAACCTGCTCCATAGAAATAGCACACAATCTAACCTGTCAGTTCAACGATGTAAATAACAAAAAATACAAAACTGTCCCAAAACAGCTATTCTTTTTGCAAATTATCCATTTTAATCCATTTTTCCAGTAACAAAGCAAGGGTTAACAGCCAAACAAAACTCAATATATATTGCCCCGATTCTCTAGTTTGCAGAAACACCCCATATGTGGTCGAAAACTGCTGTATGGCCAAATGGCAGGGCGTAGAAAGAAGGGAACGCCATATGGTTTTTGTAAGGCGGATTTTGCTGGACTGGATTTTTGACACTATATTCCATTTGAAGCCCCCCTGATGCACCCCTACAGTAGAAACTCCAAAAAAGTGACCCCATTTTGGAAAGTACGGGATAAGGTGGCAGTTTTGTTTGTATTATTTTAGGGTAAATATGATTTTTGGTTGCTCTATATTACACTTTTTTTGAGGCAAGGTAACAAAAAATAGATGCAAGGTAAGAAAAAATGGATTAAAATGGAAAATGTTCCAAAAAATCTGAATATTTTTCTCAATTTGCCATTAACTCTTGTGGAAAACCTAAAGGGTTAACGACATTTGTAAAATTAGTTTTGAATACCTTGAGGGGTTTAGTTTCTAGAATGGGGTCATTTCTGGGTGGTTTTATTATGTAAGCCTCACAAAGTGACTTCCAACCTGACCTGGTCCCTAAAAAGTGGGTTTTGGAAAATTTCTGAAAAATTTCAAGATTTGCTTCTAAACTTCTAAGCCTTGTAACGTCCCCAAAAAATAAAATGGCATTCCCAAAATGATCGATTCATGAAGTAGACATATGGGGAATGTAAATCAATAACTTTTTTTTACGGTATCAATATGTATTATAAAAGTAGAGAAATTGAAACTTGAAAAATTGCAAATTTTCCAAATTTTGGGTAAATTTGGTATTTTTTATAAATAAAAAAATGTTGACTCTATTTTACCACGGTCATGAAGTACAATATGTGACGAAAAAAAACAATCTCAGAATGGCCTGGATAAGAAAAAGCGTTTAAAAGTTATCACCACATAAAGTGACACTGGTCAGATTTGCAAAAAATGGCTGGGTCCTTAGGGTGAAATAGGGCAGAGTCCTTAAAGGGTTAAATGAAACGCGAAACACCTCACTAGGTCCCATGGATTAACGCTTCAGTTACATACACTGTCAGGGAAGAGCAGGGCGCACTGTGAGAACAAGGACAAGGCGCCAAACTTCAAACAATGGATGGAGGTGACATAACCAGCAACTGGAGAGCGGCATCTGCGTAATCTCGCGAGAATTAGCGCCCACCGCCGCGCGGCTTCCTGGTCTCCTCCTTTCATTCATCCACCTTCCGCCCTGTCACAACTGTACTGGTATTGCTTCACTTCAGCGTACGAGCTGTAAACTCCTGTAAGGAGAACTACCGATCCCAGCATGCCGTGCAAGTGAAAGACGCAGTCTATGAGACCGGTTTTGCGAACAGCATCACGGGTATTGTAGTCTCACTGGTAACAGGATGACCTGGCGCGTTACACGGCCTCCATGTTATTCAGTAACGCATAAAAAAAAAAATCCATGAGTCTGTGAACTGGGTCACGCGCGCGCATACACTCGGGAACTAAACAAGGGCTCTCTACGTAGGAAAAGCAGATATCGCGAGATTTCACGCCAGGCCCCGCCCACTTTTGAACGACTTGATTGAAGGGACAGGGAAGAAAAAAAAAAGCCGGCAGCAGCTGCAGGGTGAGCGCGCGCTTTCAGCTCCGGAGTGACTCCCGCCAGCCTCGTGCAGCATCGCGCCGCCCCCTCCTCAGCCGGCTCCTCTCTACCGCTCTATTGTCGGTTTTGGCAGTGCGAGTAGACATGTCCGAGGGAAGTACCGAGCAGCGGAAAGAACCGGCCAGCGAAGAGAAGGAAGAAGAGAAGATGACGGTGGAAGAGGCCAGGGATGCTGGCGGGAACAAACAGCAGGCGGGGAAAGATGAAGCCGCGGTGGAGGAGGAAGCGGTGGAGGTGAGCGGCGATCCCTTCCCCATCTCTCCCGCCGCCCAGTATCCGAGCCTTCTATCGGTGTAGCCGGTCTGCGCCTTAAAGGGCCACGAGCCTCCTGTAGACCGCATCCTGCGCCTTCCCTTATGTAATAGTGGCCCTCAGATGGCTGACATGTAGATGTGGTCCCCTGCAGTGTGCATGAGGCCGGAGAACAATGGCTCAGTCCTCGCCAGCAGCAGGCCTGTCTTTGTTATGGCAGCCGTCCTGTGTCCCTGGGGTGACGGCATTCAGGAGCTGCTTTTCTATGGACAACTGATTAGGGTTGAGCCAACTTGTGTTTTAGGTTCGGCATCCGAAGTTCGGGTTATCACAGAGTCCTGTTATGGATTCCGCTATCACGGACCATAACGGAATTTGGGAACCACAACGGCCCGTTAATGGTTTCCAAATTCCGTTATGGTCCGTGGTAGCGAAATCCATACCGGGATTCTGCGATAACCTGAACTTCGGACGCCGAGCCTAAAACACAAGTTCGCTCGACCTTACAACTGATAAATCTCCCCCCAAGGAGGCCGAAATGTGGGGGTAGGATTGCTCCGGAGTCCCCTCCGTTAGACTATATTCACATGACTGTATTTATGTTGCGGTCCACAAAAAACTCGGATGATATCGGTGTTGCAACCGTTTTTTTGCGGGCACATTGTAACAATGCCTAATCTTGTCTGCAGTACGGACAAGACTAGGACATGCTCGCTCTCTTTTGCGAGAACAGACACTTGGAATTGGGTCTTGGGGCTCAGGGACACGACCATAGCTTGTTTTGCGGTCTGCGAAACCCGGATACCTGCAGAGTGTTCCACATTTTGTGTAATAGAACAGGCCTTTCCTTGTCCATCGTGTGTAGTATTGAGCAAACTTGTGTCTTAAGTTCTGCGTCCAAAGTTCGGGTTATCGAAGAATCCAGTTATTAATTCCGCTACCACAAATTTGGAATCCATAATTCTTCGATAATCTGAACTTTAGATGCAGAACTTCAACAGAAAAAAAAGTTCGCTCAACACTAATCATGTGGAAAATAGGATATGTTCTGTTTTTTACGGAACGAACCTACGGAAACAGAATGCGCACAGGCGTTTCAGTTTTTTTTCCCGGCCCCCATTGAAGTGAACGGTTCCGCATGCTGGCCACAAAAAAGGGACGGAAGAAAAATACGTTCGCGTGCATAGGCCCTTAGACTGCGTTTTAGCTCGGCTTTAGGGCTCGTTCTGACAACCGTATATCTGTGTCCACATCCGTTCTGCGGCCCCCGCAAAAAAAGGTATAACGTGTCGTATTAAGAATAGCCATTTCTATCGTAGGGCAGGCTGGTATATCCGTGATTTGCGGACTGCAGAACAGATACGGTCGTCTGAATAAGTCCGATCCCCTCTTCTCTTCCCAGCCTATGCTGCTGCGCTCGCTCTCTGTAAAGATCGGGTTTGATGCCGCCCGCAGCCAATCACTTTCTGCGGCAGAGACTGGAATGCCTTTGTCATGTGACCATTTGTCATGATGTAAGGCTACTTTCACACTAGCGTTTCTATTTTCCGGTATTGAGATCTGTCATAGGGGCTCAATACCGGAAATAGAAACGCTTCCGTTTTGTCCCCATTCACTGTCAATGGGGACAAAACTGAACTGAACGGAATGCTCCAAAATACATTCCATTCCGTTTAGTTGTGTTCCCATACTGTAGAGCAAACGCAAGTTCGCTAAACACTACTGTAAATCACTTCGCTGGGAGACGCTTGACCCCCGGGCAGAACTGGGGTGTTATCGGCAGTCCGACTATGGGGTTCTTATTAGTTGACTAGTCAAGTCCCAAGTCTAGTCTGTATGTGGTGGATGATGAGGCTCGGCTCTGGAGCATCGTGGATTAATTACCCTGGGTTAAGCCTGAAGAAGGTGTTTGCCATACTTCATGAGGCTATACCTTGGACTAGAGCTACACGTTGACTTTGACATTAAAGGGCTCCAGATATTGACCTGTCATCAGTATCACATTGGTGGTGGTCTGACACCCGGCACCCCCCGCTATTTCAGGCTGCTACGGAGCTGGAGGCAGACACCTCTGTGTAGTGGCGGTGCTGGGGTCCTGCACCTAAGCTCCCGTTTAAGTGAATGGGAACTGAGCCTCAGTATGACGGCGCCTTCTGCTTCCACTCCATACACTTAGCTCTGGCGCTGTGGTAGTCTGAAGCTGCGGAGGTGTCGGACCCCTTCCATCTGACATTGATGACCTATCCTGAGTATAGTGAATGTGATGGCGGGTATCTACGACTGCACTCTCTAGAATTAGGGGTTGTATTTTTATCTTGAGATCCGGTGACCGGGCATCGCTATGTAGACCTTTCAGGAGTGATAGATGACTGTGTGATGCTCTCTCCCAGAGGGCCTATGTGACTGTTCGACACTCTCTGCTGTAGAAAGGCCCCAAACTGTGGTGGGATCATATTCGCATGGAAAGCTATGGTGAGACACTGGTGTTGTGTGCCTTGAGATGACCATCAGCCCGGGCACTAGGACCATCTCCCTGCTCCTAGTGTCAGAGTGCTCCCTGTCGAGAACCCATTTTGGGCATCGCCTCCCTACCTTCCTTCCCCTCTGACTACCCAATCTCAATAGCTTGTTGGGAGATGAAACAATTGGCATGAGAGGGGGCTTCGGAACAAGAGGGACGCAGTGGAACCTGGGTGGAGATGGCCATGTAAACGTATCAGGTCGCGTCTCTAGCAGAAGCTCATCCATTCGTATGTAGGCAGCACGTGTGCTGTAAAATAAGGTGTGTTCTCCACAGCGGACACTGCCATTGCTTGGGACATAACTTGTGCCACACGTTTCCTTACACCTCTTTATACATGCTTGGGTTAACCCTTTGTTTAGTTACGTATCAGTCTGATTTGCCTTCAGCCTATGCAGTGACTTGGACTTTGCCTTAATTTCATACATTGTCAATCTTTCTGCTGTAACAGGACCCTGGAAAAGATGAGAACGACTCCCCTAATAAAACAAAAGAGGGCAATGAAATGGATCCTGGTTATGAAGAGAAAAGGGTAACCCTTTTTATTACGTTGTATGAAAGCTACTTTGAGGCGTTTTGTAGACTTTCGGGGGATGTACATGTTACAAAGCTGGTGTATTTCACGGTGTCTCAACTCTTCATGGCCGAAAGGAGG
The DNA here is from genome assembly GCA_033119425.1 of Bufotes viridis. Taxonomy (NCBI): domain Eukaryota; kingdom Metazoa; phylum Chordata; class Amphibia; order Anura; family Bufonidae; genus Bufotes; species Bufotes viridis. Next base: position 469,839,765 of record CM065589.1, read on the forward strand.
CTGGGCATATTGAAATTCAACGGACAGTGTTGAACATGGAAGGACACCTTAAAGAGGACCTGTCACCAAAAAACTGCAATGCAATCGGACAGCACCGTGTTGTAGAGCAGGAGGAGCTGAGCAGATTGATCTAAAGTTTTGTGGGAAAAGATAAAGTAAAACCTGTAATTTATACGTTTATCTCTTCCTGTGAACAGCTATTGGTACAGGAGGGTGGAGTTAACGGTTTGTATGCAGAGATAGCTGTCAGTCACTGATGACACCTCCTCCCTGTACTGATAGCTGTTCTCAAGAAGTGAAGAAAACTTGATATGTCAAAAAACGTAAGTTTTGATCAGTGGGAGTCTGAGTGTTGAGACCCAGGATGATAAGAGAAGCCCCTGTGTAGCCTACGCTCTCATTGCTGCAGGAGATGGGCTCAATAGAAGTCTATGGACCTGTCTCGAAACAGATCATTGGGGATCTCGGCACTCAGACCCCACCAATCAAGACTCTTGAAATGTCTTTGACATACCAAGTTTTTTGAAAACCTTTTAAAGATTGATGACCCTATTGTACAAATAACCCAGCTTCTCCTCCTGCTGTGATGAGCCGCCTCGCCACTGGTTTGCTGAGCGGCATTCCCCGCCATTTCCGGCTGTGTTGGGAGGTCAGCAGGAAGTGTAGTGCGTTAGAGCAGAGGGGAGAATACGCCGGGTTATATTTCTCGTTTACTTACAAGACATTTGTATTTTACCCGTTGCACTTTCAAGTCTTTCCAGTTGGGAACAATACTTCTTGGGTCCTGATTTTGTCTCGTCTTAAACAGAATGAAGACCGCACCAATAGATTTGAGTACCTTCTGAAGCAAACAGAGTTGTTTGCTCACTTCATTCAACCAGCAGCACAGAAGACACCCACATCACCATTAAAAATGAAGCCTGGTCGTCCTAGGTTGAAGAAAGACGAGAAGCAGAATCTGATATCTGCAGGAGAGTACGTGGTATATGTTTATACTGCATGTGTGTCACTTTTGTGCCTTGTGGTCTCCAAAGGACAGTTCTGTCAACTATCGTTTCCTAGATTACAAGTGCCGGAAAGCTATCCTGAAAAGCAGGGATGGCCAACCTGAGGCTCTCCAGCTGTTGCAAAACTACAACTCCCAGCATGCCCACACAGCCTACAGCAGGGCATGGTGGGAGTTGTAGTTTTACATCACCTATGTGACACCTGTAATGTTAAAAGGAGTCTGTCACCAAGAAATTCATTGATGAACCAGGCACAATGTCTGAGGGCTAGCTTGGCTGAATGAACCTTTCACTTTGCAACCTATTGCCTTATTCTGGAGAGAAAGTACCTTTAATCTATGGGCAGGTGACGTTAAGCTCACTGAGGGTGGGCCGTAGTCGCTCTGCGGTCTTTCTCCACCTGTTTCCTCTGCCAAGGCCAGGCTAGATGACTGGAGATGAAGGGGCTGGCAGAGCAGGAGCACAAAGGTTTGGGCCCACCCCGGTGTACTGTTTTCAAAAACATTTAGACATATCGAGTTTTGAACCGTTGGGGTCTTAGTACTAAAAAAAAAGCCAATACAAATGCTGTTTTGTATGTAGTTAACTGTATTCCTTTTATCGGTTCTGTACTGCCACTCCATTATTTTTTTTACTCTTTATTAAATCAATAAAATTACTTAAATTCATTAAACAGACATGATTACTTCAGCGAAAAACAAAATATCACACATTTCACAACTAATGTATCTATAATCTACTACTGACCATAACCCTCCCTACCTATCAGTGGTCAGATGAAAACTGGACCATCATCACTGCAAAATTAGAGAAGAGAAGGGGAAAAAAACTTTTTATTTTTTTATTTTTTTTTTTATTTATTTTTTTTAAAGGTTGGATATACATTTTTTTTTCTTCCAGCTATTTGGCTTTTTTTTTTTTTTTTTTTTTTTTGTTCTTCGTAGAACCTTATTTTATGTTCTGAATTAAACCACTACCGGAATTCAGTGGGATTTGGTGCGATCTAATTTCTAACAATCAGTCGCGCCAAAAATAACTTCATTATTAAATCACTAGACTCTTGCACTCCAGACAGGAGGTAACAATTACCCTGGGTTCACACCTGAGCGTTTTACAACGCATTCCTATGCGCTTTAAAACGCTCGACAGGCGAAAACCCATGTTTCCCTATAGGCATGGTTCTCACCTGAGCGTTTTACAGCGCGTACGAATGCGCTGTAAAACGCCCTACGCGCAAAGAAGTACAGGAGCTTCTTTGGGGCGTATTGTGATTGACGCCACAGTGGTCAATCACACAAACGCGCGTACAGCGCACGTTTCCTATTTCCAAAAACACTCTGTAAAACGTGCGTATCAAATACGCTCAAGTGTGAACCCAGCGTTCGATCTCTGGGGGTCCTACCGCTGGGACCTAATCTGATCAGAAGATTGGGTTCCATGTTAATTACCAAATCTGTGAATATAACTGGTTGTCGCAACATGGATTTCCCACCATGTAATTCTAATTGCTTAATAGTGGAAAAAGAATTGTGGTTCTCAATTAATTTATAATTTCAGTAACCGCCATCGGAGAACAGAGCAGGAAGAGGATGAAGAACTTTTAACGGAAAGCTCCAAGACTACTAATGTTTGCGTCCGGTTTGAAGAGTCTCCATCATGTAAGTACACTGATGTGAAGAGCTGTTAAATGTAAAGGTCTGTTGGACAGTGTATTTGTGAAAAAAACTATTTGTCGAAGGACAATCTACTTGTCCTGATACGAAAAATAATTTAATAATAGAACGATGACATTTCCCCCTCCATTTCACCCCTCCTCCCTCTATTACTGTGTAAAAACCATTATACTCACCTGGTCCCGTCTGCAGCAACTCCCCTTCTCCTCTGTTATAAGGCCTCTTTCACACTTGCGTTCTGAGGATCCGGCAGGCACTTCCGTCCCGCCGGATCCGTCAGAACGCAAGTCGCCTGAAAGCATTAGAAGACTGATCAGGATCCTGATCAGTCTTCGAAAAGCTTTCAGGTTACTATGTCAGCCAGGACGCTATTAAAGTCCTGGTTGCCATAGTAGTAGTGGGGAGCGGTATACTTACAGTCCGTGCGGCTCCCGGGGCGCTCCAGAATGACGTCAGAGCGCCCCATGCCCATGGAGCACATGATCCATGCATGTAGGGCACCCTGACGTCACTCTGGAGCGCCCCGGGAGCCGCACGGATGGTAAGTATACTGCTCCTCTGCTGCCCACTACACTTTACCATGGCAACCAGGACTTTAGCGTCCTGGCTGCCATGGTAACCATTGAGAAAAAGCTAAACGTCGGATCCGGCGATGCGCCGAAACGACGTTTAGCTTAAGGCCGGATCCGGTTTAATGCCTTTCAATGGGCATTAATTCCGGATCCGGCCTTGCGGCAAGTGTTCAGGATTTTTGGCCGGAGCAAAAAGCGCAGCATGCTGCGGTATTTTCTCTGGCCAAACAACGTTCCGGTCCTGGACTGAAGACATCCTGAATGGATTTCTCTCCATTCAGAATGCAATGGGATAATCCTGATCAGGATTTTTCCGGCATAGAGACCCGACGACGGATCTCTATGCCGGAAAACAAAAACGCTAGTGTGAAAGAGCCCTAATCCTGGTATCTTGGGCTCCCGACAAGTTGTTTTACTGAGTTTTCCCAGGTCCTCAATCAGTGGCCGCAGCTGTGTCATGTCATGCCAGTAATTGGCTAAACAGGAAATCCATGGCCTGACACGTGATACAGCTGCAGCCACTGATTGGCTGAGTGTTCCCAGGTCCTCAAACAACTTGTCAGGAGCCCAAGATATTATCCTCATACAGAGGAGAACAGCCGCGGCCAGTCAGATGCGCATAAGTGATTTATTAAAATTTTTCCTCCCCCCCCCCCCTCCATTGGCTCGGCGTCTCTGTGCACTGAAGCAGCCGCAGTCAGCTCTGCTACTTTCCCCAAGGAGGGCTAAGCTACCAAACTGCCCGGAACTGCATGTCTCGGGCAATACAATTTCCACACCCCTGGTGACTAGTTTTAAATACAGCCAAAATTGATTTTCTGGAATGTCATTGAGACAGTTATGCAAGTGATGGAGTTATAAGACGACGCAGGTCCAGCCTATAATCCTGGACTGCTGAATCAGCAGGAGATAATAAACACGGAGGCTGGGGCCAATTGCCCTTTATTAAGATAGAAAATGGGTTTCTGACATTTAAACTCAAATTTTTTAGATTGCATGCAAGTCTCTATTTCTTTGGACAGCAGATGTAGATCCATGTTTAAAATCAACCAATGCAGCTACAAAGGGTCAGTGTAGTCCTGGTCTTATACTTTCCTAAGTGTACTTAATGCAGAGCTTGATGGGACGTGGTACTGATATTCTAGCTGCATGTTCTAGAGCTTACATTGCTATGCAAGACAGGTTTGAAACGTTAAATGGATATCTGCAACTTTCAGCATCAAAACTAGTGGAAAGTTGGAGTAGTTCTAGATTACCAGCAGGTTAATTATTTCTTGAGTGTTAGATGCTTGGAACAAACTTCTAGCAGATGTGGCTGGAAAACGTACCTACAGTAAGTGAATTTAAACATACTGGGGTGAAACATATCACTCATAAGAGGAAAAGAGTATAAGGGCAGGCTAGGTGGACCATGCAGAGTCTTTCAGCGGTCATTCTTCCATGCTTCTATGAAAAGACCAGCCTTTAGTATTATGTTATGTACAGTATCACAAGGCTTTTTTTTCTCTTTGTTCTTTCCACAGATGTGAAAGGTGGTACTTTAAGAGATTATCAGGTCAGAGGCTTGAACTGGCTTGTATCGCTGTACGAGAATGGCATTAATGGCATACTGGCTGATGAAATGGTATGTCATATTTTGCTTTGTGTTCTTTGAACCTATTTTCGAAATTATGTTTGTGTAATGATTGGGTGCTAGTTTTCCCCATCACAACAGATATATCGATCATGACTATTTTGTGGGCACTGATCCCTGTAGTTTAACCCTCCTTAAATACCCCAGTAAGAAGCTACTGCGGCATTTGAAGTTGACGGGACAGCTGTTATACATGGCTTTCTCCTGTACTTCGTTCTGCCTCAGCTCATCTGTAGCCACATCTTAAAGGGGTTATCCAACCCCTCTATTGCCTTGGCCCCTCATATCGGTTATACTTACCTGGCACCTGCATCACTTCTGATCCCTGCACAGCTTTTGCAGTTGTGACCTGCTATTGGCTTGTCAGCCTCCCCTGTCGCCGGATGTTTTGATCCACGTGACGGGGAGATGCAGCGGCCGTGCGTGTATCAGAAGCGACGGGTGCCACGGAGTGGGGTAAGTATAACCTACTGTGAAAATTGTGAGCTCACACTAATGATTTTACTAATGACGTTGCCTAATTTTGTGCTTTTGTAAATGATAAAATATATATTTTTGTTTTTTTGTGCTTTCTTAGGGTCTCGGCAAGACTCTGCAGACAATAAGTCTTCTTGGGTATATGAAACACTACAGGAGCATTCCTGGACCACATATGGTGTTGGTTCCCAAGTCTACCTTGCACAATTGGATGGCTGAATTCAAAAGATGGGTGCCCTCCCTCCGTGCAGTCTGCCTTATTGGTGACAAGGATCAAAGAGTAAGTCTAATGTTTGTCTCAATGAATGCTTAAAAGCTATAAAGCTAGGGAGTGAAGTTTTGGTTCGCGCTTATCCCATGGTTGATGAAGAAAGTGATGCATAATCTAGTACATGACAACCTCCAACAAAGATAGAACAAGCCCTGGTACTTACATGGATCCAGAGATCTCCCCATTCATTGCTCTAAATGTTCTGCTTTTATTCCAAGCTGACCGCTTAGGGGGCATGTCCTTATTCAGAGAATGTGTCCTGTCTGCACCGGCTGGTGTCAGTTGAGGGATGTAATTGAGCATATCCTTCTGTCTCAGTGAGGAGGACACAGAAATTGGAAAGAGTAAACTGCAGGTGGCGCTACACAACTACATTTCATTGAATAACGCAGGTTCTTGTTTGAAAACTAGAATATTAATTATGTGACAATCCCTTTAACATTTTGTGCTGTCTTTAAGAGCATGATGTGTTATCTTACCTTCTCATAAAACATTATGTATATATTTTTTTTTCCTCCAAGGCGGCCTTTATTCGTGATGTTCTTTTGCCCGGGGAATGGGATGTTTGTGTGACATCATATGAAATGCTTATTAAGGAGAAGTCTGTGTTCAAGAAGTTTAACTGGCGATACTTGGTTATTGATGAAGCACACAGAATCAAGAATGAAAAATCTAAGGTTTGTCAAAAAAAATCTGAATATGTATAACATAAGGGTAGCATAAACTGGTGACAGATATACTGAGCAGCTCCAGTGTTGACACCTTGTACAGTCTTAAGCAAATTGCAGAGTCTAACTTGAGCTGTTAAGTACAGTTTTACTTGAACTGACCCAGTTGTATAACTTAAAGGGCTTCTGTCACCCCCCTTAACCCATTTTTCACTAGCTGACATTAGCTATTTGCTAATGTCAGCTGAGTCGAAATATATATTTATTACCTTGTCCGAAGTTGTAATTTACGAGAAAAAGCCACTTTTATTATATGCAAATGATCTTCGCTACCAGCAAGTTGGGCGTTTACTTGCTGGTAGCCGCCGCATCTCGATGAGTTATGCACGCCCCCTTCCTCGTTTGATAGACAGGGCCAGCGCTTTCTCCTCCTCGCACTGGCCCGTCTGAAGATAAATCCAGCGCCTGCGCCGTACCGCTCAGTAGTCGGCGCAGGCGCTCTGGTGAAGGGCGAGCTTTGCCGCTCCGTCCTCAGTGCGCCTGCGCCGATTACGTCACCGCTACACCAGCTTCCCTTCCGGGTGTAGCGGTGGCGTAATCGGCGCAGGCGCACTGAGGCAGGCGGCAGCTGCGTCCTCACTCAGCGCCTGCGCCGACTACTGAGCGGTGCGGCGCAGGCGCGGGATTCTATCTTCAGACGAGGCCAGTGCTAGGAGGAGAAAGCGCTGTCTGTCTATCAAACGAGGAAGGGGCGTGCATAACTCATCGAGATGGCGACTACCAGCAAGTAAGCGCTCAACTTGCTGGTAGCGAAGATCATTTGCATATAATAAAAGTGGCTTTTTCTCGTAAATTACAACTTCGGACAAGGTAATAAATATATATTTCGACTCAGCTGACATTAGCAAATAGCTAATGTCAGCTAGTGAAAAATGGGTTAAGGGGGGTGACAGAAGCCCTTTAAGGCTGAGTTCACACCGTTATAGGAGCAGAACGGAAAAGACTGATTCGGCACATGAGCCGAAAGGAGCCTACGGGCCCCCATAGACTGTAATGGTTTCTGCTCAGAGCACAACTTTTTTTCTACGCGTCAGAATCTTCCTCTGAGTGGAAACCTATCGGACCCCATTATAGTCTATGGGCTCAGGTATGTGCCAAATCAGTCCTTTCCGGTTTCCTGCTCTGAGAACGGAAAGGCTGAACGCCTATGTGAACTCAGCCTAAGTCACCTTGTTCTGCTCAGGATCTGTCATGGGTTTATGTCACTCTCAGAGCTGGGTAAAAGTGCTGACTGATTTTTCTCTTTAAAGAACTGTGGCACATTTAATTCATCTCGTATTTATGATTTCTTTACGTCTTATTTCAGCTGTCTGAAATCGTGAGAGAATTTAAGACCACAAATCGTCTCCTCTTAACAGGGACACCTCTTCAGAATAACTTGCATGAACTTTGGGCACTTCTAAATTTTCTGCTGCCAGATGTTTTTAACTCGTCAGAGGTAAGTGGTGCAATATAAGTAACAGGGTTCCTGTAAGGATTAACATGTTCTACGCTGGAGTGGAGTCTTATTTAGTTTTACCTTTTGGTTATAGGATTTTGACTCCTGGTTTGATACCAACAACTGTCTTGGAGATCAAAAACTGGTTGAGCGTCTTCATTTGGTAAGTATTGGTCAGTACACTTGATTATGAAATGATGAACCCATTGTAGGGCATTCTTTTATATGGAACTACTTATTTGTAGGTGTTGAGGCCGTTCCTCCTGCGACGTATAAAAGCTGATGTGGAAAAGAGTCTCCCCCCAAAGAAGGAAGTCAAAATCTATGTTGGTCTAAGTAAGATGCAGAGAGAATGGTAAGTGATTTAGGTCCGTTGCAGTTACCTCCAATATAAAGGGTAAAAACACACCATTGGCACAACTATACATGTCCCACAGATATGTAGCAGTGAGACTCGCAGTGTTCAGTGTTGTTCAGCACATAGTTCCATTTTACACACGTATCCGTGGAAATATGGGCCGACGAATGGAGCAAGACTGATTTACGGCGTTGATCCAGTAATTAATATTGATCACCTTTCCTCAGGATACGTCAATATCAAATAAGCGTGTCCGACTCCTAGGCCATGTGACCTCACGATACATTAGTCACATGGCCTAGTTGCAGCTCAACCCCATTTAAACCAATAGAGCTGAGCTACAATACTAAAAACAGCCGCTATACAATGTATGATGATGTGCTTAGTAAGCTGCCAGTAGCCCGCCCCTCTCAATAGAGCTCTAGTGAGAGCCGCGGGCTCCCTGAAACAACTGATCGGCTTGGGTGCTGGAACTGTGACAAAGATGAGCTATCCTTAGAATAGGTCATTATCTTTCCTGGATAACCCCTTTTCACACTTGCACTGTGTGCCCACCTCTATTAATGGATCTAATGAAGAGCTGGATGTTTTTATTACTGGTAAGTGTCGCCGCTGTAAAAATATGATGCAAACAGTATTTCATTTTCTTACTCATGTCAGCATGACTCTCCAACCCCCCCACACACACACATGTGCACACCCTGCACCACCCATGTTGTGGAATTTGTCAACAGGCCATAAAACAAGGTACCCTGGAACCGATCCGGAGTTTAGGAAATGGTTTTTACAGTACAAATTTATGAAGTTATTAAGCGAAGCTCCTGCTCTGTGCAGTATTGGAACAAAGTTTTATGCAAATCGACTGGATGTTTTTTTTTTTTTTTTTTTTTTTTTTTTTATTATGAATCAAACAATTTTTTAATCATATCAATTGCTCCCCAATACTGTTTTATACGAAGTCAATTCGCTCATCCCTAGTAATCGCTTACAACCACCTGTCTTATCATTTTGGAAAAAAAAATAAAGTGTAAATGCTGGTGTGTTTCGAGTGCTATTTTTATATTTCCATTGCCAAAACAAGGAGCTGGTCCCTGAGAAATTGCCCCTACTGTCGCTCTTCCCACTTACTTTAGATTGTAAAGTTCTGTTAACATTGATTACTCATAAATATTTTTCTCCATTAACCCTCAAAATCTTCTTGACTCACGGAGGTTGTTTGTCTTTTATAGGTATACAAAGATTTTAATGAAAGACATTGACATTTTGAACTCCTCAGGGAAGACTGATAAAATGAGGCTGTTGAATATCCTGATGCAGTTGAGAAAGTGTTGCAATCATCCATACCTTTTTGATGGTGCGGAGCCTGGTCCTCCATACACTACAGATTTGCACTTAGTTACTAATAGCGGTAAAATGGTTGTGCTGCACAAGCTGCTCCCCAAGCTAAAAGAGCAAGGTAACTGAACTTCTTTTGACTGTTAAAATGGCTTAGAGGCTCTATCGCCAGGATCAACCCTATAAAACCAGGCATATAGCTTGGTATGGTTGATGAAGCTGAGTAAATCGATACTTGTCATGGTGCTGGCGTTCAGGGGAAATTGGCACTTATTTTTATGCAAATGAGCTATTGAAGCACTAGGAAACGGGTTTATGCAGTTTGAGCACCACAAGGAATGGTGTTCCTTGATCGGATCGGATGTTTTTTCTCAGGTGCAAGGTAAAGAAACATTAGGTAAATATCCAATCAAGTGATTGGTCAGAACGAGACCAGCGGCAATGATTGGTTGCTGTAAAGGGGTGCATTTTTGTAGTTTGGGTATATCTATATATATATATATATATCTGTCATCAGGCTTGACAAAGGCTGGTTATCAGCCGAAACGTTGCTGCTTTTTGTACTATTGTCTTGAGGTCACAATAAAATGGATGATGTGAGATGCTGCTGGTGCCATTCGTTCTTCATTTATTCAGAGGATAGGTCATCAGTTAAAATCTCGGTGAACCCCTTTTATGTTAGTGGGGAAAACAAAAAACTGGCATATGTAATGAGTCTAGGTTTTTGGATTTACATTTTTTAACCTGTATGCCTTACGATATTGTTACATTTCATAAGTGCTGTATGATTTTTTTTTTTTTTTTTTTCCATTAAATAGGTTCTCGTGTGTTGGTATTCAGTCAGATGACAAGAGTCTTGGATATCTTGGAAGATTATTGCATGTGGCGAAATTATGAATATTGCCGTCTGGATGGACAAACACCGCACGATGATAGACAGGTTAGTATTTCTGTTCTTTTGAGTTTTTTATAATTGTGTTAGAGAACTTTTCTCTAATTTATTTATCTTGCAGGAATCCATCTTGGCTTTTAATGATCCGGGTAGCTCAAAATTTCTATTTATGTTGAGCACACGTGCTGGTGGACTTGGTATTAACCTCGCTACAGCTGATGTTGTCATAATATATGATTCTGACTGGAACCCCCAAGTAGATCTTCAGGCCATGGTAGGTTTACCAAATTTATAGTAGCTTGATAATTCTTTTTTTTTGTGCATGAGTGTCCTGCATTGGGTCAGTTTAGTGGTAATTATATAGTCTTATGTGCTATAATATAAAAGTAGATCAGTTATTTAAAGGGTTTCTGCCACGATATAAATATATCCCCCATCCTTGATATGAAATGCATTAGTGGTCTGAACACTGAGACCCCCATTGATAACAAGTTGGATGTCCTGTGTCCCTCTGTTTGAATGGAGGGGCAGATACACATTCACTCTGTTCATCTCTATGAGATGCCTGGGATAACAGAGCGTTGTACTCAGCTGTGATCTGCCATTCCATACTCGTCTTTGGGGTAACCATTAGTCAGACCCCCACTGATCGGTACTCCTCTCTACTTGATGACAGCATGTATTAATGCCTGAAAATATTATACCAAACTGAACAAATAAGTCTTGGGCTGTTTTTGAATAACTGATCGTTGTACTATTAACATAAGGGACCTCTTACTACCACTTTTCTTTTTTTTTTTTTTTTTTTTTTTTTTCCATCCTCTGCTTGACTGTCGACTATGTATATGCTCCCATACCTTAACACTGAGAAAAGGGTCATGAGACAGGAGGGAACTTGTGAATACAGCTTATTCAAAAACATGAGTCAACTATGTCTGGCCAATGTAGCTGCTGTCAAGACAGGAAGCCTTAACATATTTTAGACCTAGTGGCACGTGTCAAAATTAATATATGGCAAATAAAAATTAAATAAAAGTTTAACATAAAAACATGATTTAAACAATAGATCGTTTTCTGATGGCACACTTCCTTTAAGTGTATTTGCAGAGTAGAAAGTTATTTGTACTGAATCCCGTCACAGAACTGCTCTAAACTTGATATATAGCCCTTATCTCTGAACTTCTCACAGCCCATACACAGTCATGGGTCAATTCTTATCAACCGGAATTGAGCTGTCAGTCATTCAGATATATATCCAACTCAGAGCAGTTTTGTAATGGGACTCGAATAAATATGGCTTTGATGTATCTTTTTTTAGGACCGAGCACACAGAATTGGACAGACGAAAACTGTCCGAGTGTTTAGATTCATTACAGACAACACAGTAGAAGAGCGTATCGTGGAGAGAGCGGAGATGAAACTACGCCTGGATTCCATAGTTATTCAACAAGGTATGGTTTCTGTGTGAACAAGAAAAGCGCTCCTCACTGATCTGATCACCTAGACAATGTGCTAGTGGACATCCTCAACTCTGCTACAGGTTGTTTTGTATGCTGTTTACCGCTGGGGTGTGACTCTGGCACTGCTACTGATCAGCTCTTTGAAGCATAGCGCTGTACATTGTATAGGGGCTGTATTTGATGTTGCAGCGTAGGCCCTATTACTTGGGCTGAGCTGATCATAGGCCATGTAACCAATGAACGCGTGATGTCACTGGCCTAAGAAGAGGCCACAGTGCTTTCCAGAGTACAGTGGCATCTTCAAACTACTGATCGTGGGGTGCCGGGAGTCTTACCCCCTGCTGATCAGATATTGATTTATCTTGAATAGGTCAGCAATATTTTACTTCTGGAAAAAACCTTTAAATAAACCCCTTAACTGCCCACTGTTTCTGATTGGTTGTGGTGCAGGTCCTCAGTTTGCAGCAACATCTTTTGGTGTCACTGCAGCCGAGGGACGGTTAAAGGCTGCTGCAGTGTTCCTGTGCTGAGAGCCGGCTGTTGGTAACAGCCTGGGTTCTTAGTGCAGTATCTGCTTTACAGCTGTGGTTGGCAGAAGCTCTGGTCCTGGCTGTTAACTGTTGCTCATGCTACGCTCCATGGCATGATCAAAGGAAACTGTGCAATCGGGTCACCAAGTCTCCCTGCGACCTGACTGCAGCAATCCGCAGCCAGTCCTGAGGACCTATGAGGGACCTCAGGGCTGTCTGCTTGGTAAGCCTGCTGTTAGGGCACGCTAATCTTGTCCTAACAGCAGCCTACATTATACCGACACGGGATACTTGAGTATGCTAACACTTTTTAATACATTATGCTCCAAGTCCAAAATGGTCCGAAAATAATAATCCCAAAAAAGTTGCAAATGTAATTTAAAAATCAACATTTATTGCAAAGTACATTTTGTTGTGCACACCTTTTAAAATTAAAAATTGACTATTTGGTATCCACGTGACTACAATCTGGGTTAATTTCATGTGTAGCATGAACAGCTTAAAAAAAAAAAATTGAGGGCACCAACTTTTTTTTTCTTCTGCAGCAAGAAAGACACAGTAAATATGTACCCCGAACAACGGCAAAAAACATTTCTGCCGCAAACAAGTCCTTAGACACCCACACTAATGAAAAATTAACAATGTTATGGCTCTTGAAATGCAGTGAGATGAAAAAACTGATGTTTTTTTCTTTTCAGGCCTCGTCATCAAGTGGCAATAATACATCATATTAGTTATCAAAATGATTAACGGATAAGTCATGTCAAGACTTGTATGTTTCCACAGATTTTGACTGCCTGGCTTCCTTTCTGTGGGACCATAGCCTTAATTTGTATGATGAGCGTCATACACTGAGAGTTCAGGAGAAATTGTCCCAATCTTCCCTACTGATATATAATTGGATACGGTCATCTTTTTTTTTTTTTTTTTTTTTTAGCTGTCTAATTAATGCAATATATTTATTTAAAACAGGAAGGTTGGTGGACCAGAACTTGAATAAGCTAGGGAAGGATGAAATGCTGCAGATGATTCGACATGGAGCCACACACGTGTTTGCCTCAAAGGACAGTGAAATCACTGATGAAGATATAGATGGCATCTTGGAAAGGGGAGAAAAAAAGGTACGAGTGTGTCTTCAACGTTCAAGTGTTTTATTCTTAAATGATTTTACAGATTTTTTTTTCAACACCTGTTATGATTTGGATTTTCCCTACCTAGACGGCAGAACTCAAAGAGAAACTTTCAAACATGGGTGAAAGTTCCCTGAGAAACTTCACTATGGATACTGAGTCCAGTGTGTATAACTTTGAAGGTGAAGATTACAGAGAAAAGCAAAAGGTAATTTATTTTTTATTTTTATCTGTATATTCATTTTGAAACCAACTATCTTTAACAGCAATTTTTACCATGTGGCTGGTTGTCTGAGAGGATTAATACAACTTATGTACTTGAATGTGTTTGTGTGGAGAGAGGGTCAACGGATGTAGCATCAAAAACCGATTTTTTTTATTTTGAATTTCCTAGATGGCATTTACTCAGTGGATTGAGCCACCAAAGCGTGAAAGAAAGGCAAACTATGCTGTGGATGCCTATTTTAGGGAAGCACTTCGTGTCAGTGAGCCCAAAATACCCAAAGTAAGTATCTACTTGGTTCTTTTTTACGACTCTACTATGTGAAGAGTGCCATCATGTGTGCCAGGCATCCTGCAGGTCTGTTTTATGTGTTTTGTTTTTAATTTAAGGCTCCACGTCCCCCAAAGCAGCCCAGTGTTCAGGACTTCCAGTTCTTCCCTCCACGATTGTTTGAGTTGCTGGAAAAAGAAATTCTGTATTATAGAAAAACCATTGGATATAAGGTACCTCTTAAATTTTTGTTTATCAAGTTTTATCGTTTTTTTGTCAAAATGAAATACTGTTGCAGTATTATACTATTTTCTGCTTCCTCAGGTACCTCGCAATCCGGAATTGCCTAATGCAGCCCAGTTGCAAAAGGAGGAACAGTTAAAAATTGATGAAGCAGAACCACTTAATGATGAAGAGCTAGAAGAAAAGGAGAAGCTGCTAACACAGGTGTGTGAGGAAGAGTCTTGTGTGCCTGAATCCTGCATGTAAAACCTGGGGCTATTACAGGCGCCACACTAAGTTTTCAGTAAAAGCAATTCTGAAAACCATGCTTTGTGGGGATGGTGGCTCTGGTTTCTGTTCCATCACCACTGGCTCATTGGAGGATACCTCCTGAAGAAAAGTCTTAGAATTCTGTCTTTTGGACTGGATCATTTATTGAATGGGATGTGGATGGCAAACATGCCTTGTTTATAAATGTGACCCATTATACAGCTTCTGTGTAAACTGATTTTTTTATTTTTCCTCCTAAAAGGGCTTCACCAATTGGAACAAGAGAGATTTCAATCAGTTTATTAAAGCCAATGAAAAATGGGGAAGAGATGATATTGAAAACATTGCCCGTGAAGTAGAAGGCAAGACTCCTGATGATGTAATGGAGTATTCAGGTAATTTTTTCCCTCCACCGCTTGTATTAAGTTGCTGCTGCTTAAATGGATTTTCCAGTATAGGTTATCAATATCAGATCGGTGGGGGTCCGACTCACCGCCAATCAGCTACTTGAAGAGAAGGCCGCGCTCCATGTGAGTGCTGTCTTCCCATCATTGTTTACTTGCTCACCGTTGCAATGTCGACATTGCAGCGGTGAGCAGGTGTAATTACAAGCCATCCTGTTCACTACTGTGGTAACTGCTCGTTCCTATTCCAGTGTATAGGAAGGAGGCATTACAATAGAAGTGAATGGGATGTCGTCTTGTAATTACACCTGGTCACCGCTGTGAAGTTGATGGCGAGCAGGCAAACAACAAAAGGAAGGCAGCTATTCGGCAGAGGTGTCGGGTGTTGGACCCCCGTTGATCTGATATTGATGACCTATCCTGTGGATGGATCATCAATATTAAAATCCCCCAAAATCCCCCCCCCCCCCCTTGAGTTTTTTCGTATTTTGCTGCTTCACAACCTGGAATTAACATGGATTGTTTGAGAATTTGCATCATTTAATTTAAAGAACATGCCCACAACTTTTTATTTTTTATTCTTGTGAAGCAAACAACAAATAGGACAAAATAACAGTCAATGTGCACAACTAGTCCATTCTTTGTAGAGCCACCTTTTGCGGCAATCACAGCTCCAAGTCGCTTTGGATAAGTCTCTATGAGCTTGCCACATCTTACCACTGGGATTTTTGCCCATTCCTCCTTGCAAAACTGCTCCAGCTTCTTCAAGTTGGATGGTTTGCACTTGTGAACAGCAATCTTTAAGTCTGACCACAGATTTTCTATTGGATTGAGATCTGGGCTTTGACTAGGTCATTCCAACACATTTACATGTTTCCCCTTAAACCACTCAAGTGTTGCTTTAGCAGTGTGTTTAGCCATTGTCCTGCTGGAAGGTGAACCTCAGTCCTAGTCTCAAATCACGCACAGAGTGGTACAGGTTTTGCTCAAGAATATCCCTGTATTTAGCACCATCCATCTTTCCCTCAACTCTGACCAGTTTCCCAGTTCTGGCTGCTGAAAAGCATGTTCTTTGGGTGATGTGTTGGGTTTGCGCCAGGGCTGTGGAGTCGGTAGATAAATTTTCCGACTCCTCCTCCTCCTCTGTATTTAACCAGTTCCCGACCGCCGTACGCAGGATTGCGTCCTGCGGGCGGCCGGGATCTTCTGTTTGGACGCGCCGGGGCGTCATCTCGCGAGACGCGAGAGTTCCTGTGAACGCGCGCGTGCGCGCTCACAGTGAAGCGCGGCTCGAGAGTTGGACTACAGCCTGCCAGCGATGATCAATCGCTGGCAGGCTGTAGATGCGATATAAATCGCATCAAACAGCTATATCAGACGCTGTTTTATGAACAGCGTCTGATATAGCTGCTACCTGGTCCTCTGGTGGTCCCATTTTCTGGGATCGACCACCAGAGGACCAGGTAACTACAGTAAAAGTTGCACCAAACACTACACTAACCCCCACCCCCCTCACCTATTAACCCCTTGATCACTCCATCTAGACCCCTGATCACCCCCTGTCATTGATCACACCCTTGTAAGGCTCCATTCGGACGTCCATATGTGTTTTGCGGATCCGTGGATTCACGGATCCGTGGATCCGGATCCGCGGATCCGATCCGCGGATCCGATCCGCGGATCCTCAAAACACGGACACCGGCAATGTGCTTTCCGCATTTTGCAGATCCGCACATTGCCAGAACTATATAGAAAATGCTTTTTCTTGTCACAGTGCGGACAAGAATAGGACATATTCTATATTTTTGCGAACGGAAGTGCAGACCCGGAGCGCGGATCCGTAATTCCGGATCCGAGGCGGGACAAAGTCTGTCCCCATAGAAATGAATGGGTCCGCAATTCCGTTCCGCAAACAGAATTTCGGACGTATGAATGGGGCATAAGGGTCCCTTATCACCGCCAGTTAGTTAGCTACTTGTTAGGTAGCTACCGCCCAGCCCACCGCACCGCAGTCACTGATTTTGGCAGAGATTTTTTCATCCACATTGATCGATGCGAATGAAAAAATCTGTGCCGTTCATTTTTTTTTTCAGCGCAGAGGCTGAGCGGAAAAAAAATCTCATTACCCGTATGCTCAATATACGGAGAATCGCAGAAACTCCTAATGCTGGCCATACGTGTAATGATTGCGGAGACCCTCAAATGCCAGGGCAGTACAAAAACCCCACATGTGACCCCATTTTAGAAAGAAGACACCCCAAGGTATTCAGTGAGGGGTATGGCGAGTTCATGGAAAATTTTATTTTTGTCACAAGTTAGTGGAATATGAGACTGTAAAAAAAAAAAAAAAAAAAACAATTTCCGCTAACTTGTGCCAAATTTTTTTTCTGTGAACTCGCCATGCCCCTCACAGAATACCTTGGGGTGTCTTCTTTCCACAATGGGGTCACATGTGAGGTATTTATACTGTCCTGGCATTTTAGGGGTCCTAAGCGTGAGAATCCAAATGCGTAAAAATGGCCTGTGAAATCCTAAAGGTACTCATTGGTTTTAGGGCCCCTTTGCGCATCTTGGCTGCAAAAAGTGTCACTCATGTGGTATCGCCGTACTCAGGAGAAGTAGGGCAATGTGGTTTGGGGTGTATTTTTACATATACCCATACTGGAGTGTGAGAAATATCGCTGTAAGCGACAACTTTTTACATTTTTTATTCAAAGTTGTCAATATACAGAGATATTTCTCTCACTAGCATGGTATATGTAAAATACACCCCAAACTATCGCCCTACTTCTCCTGAGTACGGCGTACCCATGGTGACACTTTGCAGGCAAATGCGCAAAGGGCAAATTCAATGAGTACCTTTTAGGAAGGGCATTTTACGCATTTTCTTCTCACGCTTTAGGGCCCTTAAATGCCAGGGCAGTATAAATACCCCACATGTGACCCCATTTTGGAAGAAGACACCCCAAGGTATTCGCTGAGGGCATAATGAGTTCATGAAAAATTAAACTTTTTGTCAAAAGTTAGCGGAAAGGGAGACTTTGTGAGAAAAACAATAAAAATCAATTTCCACTAACTTGTGCCAAAAAAAAATATTCTATGAACTCGCCATGCCCCTCATGGAATACCTTGGGGTGTCTTCTTTCAAAAATGGGGTCACACGTGGGGTATTTCTACTGCCCTGGCATTTTAGGAGCCCTAAAGCGTGAGAAGAAAATGCGTAAAAATGCCCTCCTAAAAGGTACTCATTGGAATTTGGGCCCCTTTGCGCATCTTGCCTGCAAAAAAGTGTCACTCATGTGGTATCGCCGTACTCAGGAGAAGTAGGGCAATGTGTTTTGGGGTGTATTTTTACATATACCCATGCTGGGTGAGAGAAATATCTCTGTATATTGACAACTTTGAATAAAAAATGTAAAAAGTTGTCATTTACAGAGATATTTCTCTCATCAGCATGGGTATATATAAATACACCCCAAACCTATGCCCCACTTCTCCTGAGTGCGGCGATACCACATGGTGACACTTTGCAGCAAATGCGCAAAGGGACCTAAACCAATGAGTACCTTTAAGATTTCTGAGCCATTTTTATGCATTTGGATTCTCACACTTTAGGAGCCCCTAAAATGCCAGGTGAGTATAAATACCCCACATGTGACCCCATTTTGGAAGAAGACACCCCAAGGTATTCCGTGAGGGGCATGGTGAGTCCACAGAATTTTTATTTTTGGCACAAGTCAGCGGAAATTGTTTTTTTTTTTTTTAATTTTGTTTTTACAAAGTCTCATATTCCACTAACTTGTGACAAAAATAAAATTTTGCATGAACTCACCATACCCCTCACAGAATACCTTGGGGTGTCTTCTTTCCAAAATGGGGTCACATGTGGGGTATTTATACTGTCCTGGCATTTTAGGGGCCCCTAAAGGGTGAGAAGAAGTCTGGAATCCAAATGCGTAAAAATGCCCTGTGAAATCCTAAAGGTACTCTTTGGTTTTAGGGCCCCTTTGCGCACCCAGGCTGCAAAAAGTGGCACACATGTGGTATCGCCGTACTCAGGAGAAGTAGGGCAATGTGTTTTGGGGTGTATTTTTATATATACCCATACTTTGTGTGAAAAATATCTCTATAGCTGACAACTTTTAAAAATTTTTATACAAAGTTGACAATTTACAGAGATATTTCTCTCACCCAACATGGGTATATGTAAAAATACACCCCAAAACACATTGCCCTACTTCTCCTGAGTACGGCGATACCACATAAGTGCCGCTTTTGCAGCCTGGAGTGTCAAAGGGCCCAAATTCAACGAGTACCTTTAGGTTTCATGGCGGCTCATAATTTAGCCCGCCCAAAATGCCAGAACAGTAAACACACCCCACAAATGACTCCATTTCGGAAAGTAGACACCCCAAGGTATTCACTGAGGGCATAGTGAGTCCGTCTGAGATTTTTTTTTTTTTTGCCAGAAGTTATCAGAAATTGAAACTTTTTTTTTTTTTTTCTCAGAAAGTGTCAATTTCCGCTAACTTGTGAAAAAAATGAAATGATACATGAACTCACCAAGCCCCTCCGTGAATACTTTGGGGTGTCTTCTTTCTAAAATGGTGTAATTTGGGGGATATTTATACTATCCTGGCATTCTAGCACCTGAAGAAACATGACAGGCGCTCAGAAAGTCAGAGCTGCTTCAAAATGCCGAAATTCACTTTTTGCACCATAGTTTGTAAACGCTATAACTTTTACCCAAACCAATAAATATACACTTATTGGATTTTTTTATCAAAGACATGTAGAACAATAAATTTAGAGAAAAATTTATATAGAAATGTAGTTTTTTGAAAAATTTTACAACAGAAAGTGAAAAATGTCATTTTTTGCAAAAATTTCGGTAATTTTTGATTAATAGCAAAAAAGTAAAAATGTCAGCAGCAATGAAATACCACCAAATGAAAGCTCTATTAGTGAGAAGAAAAGGAGGTAAAATTCATTTGGGTGGTAAGTTGTATGACAGAGCAATAAACGGTGAAAGTAGTGTAGTGCGGAATTGTAAAAAGTGGCCTGGTCATTAAGGGTGTTTAAGCTAGGGGGCTGAAGCGGTTAATATGCAAATCTGAAGCTGTTCCACCAAGTTCTTCTAATCTCCTCTAGCACAGAGAGGTAGTTGAGCAGAAGCTGCTGCCTTCTCCTTTATGTGCTGATCTTCTGCTGAAGATAGAGCAGTGGGAGGATCCAGGAAGGGGCAGGGGAAGGGGCATTTATTTTAAAACATGATTTTCCTAGTAGAATCCCATAGTCATGTTTAAAATTTAAGCTAACAATCTGAGTTTACATGTTTTATAGCTTTAGCTGAATGATAGCAGTTTTTCAAATGGTTTACAGCTTCAGTCTTGAACTATTGACTATCCATTCCCTTCACTTATACAAGTGTCTCCAGTCCTTAATCAGTTATCAGTGAGAGGCTAGGATAACCATGGGGTCCCTGTAACAGCAGACCACAAGACAATGGAAAGTGTAAGTATTGCCGCTCCTTAAAGGGACACTGACAGGCTGATTTTCCAGCTAAAGATATATATATATACTGGTATTCATCAGAGAATTAGGAATAAAACTATACTAATGTTACCCCCAGTTAAGCTGTACTTGTGTTTAAAAAACATTTTAATCTGTATGCAAATTCACTATCTTTGTGCCCAATGGGGCAGCGTCTCCTGCGGCTTTGTGCCCAGCCGCGCCCAGTACAGCTTCCCAGCGCTGTTCCCCTCGTTATTATTCACTGCACTGGCCTTTTTTTCAGGCTAGCCGAACAGCTGAATTCCTGCGCAGGCGCACGTGTAGAGTGCTGGCAGCAGCCTCGTCTGGCTATGCTGAGGCTGTGCCAGCTTTCTCTCTTCCTCCTCGCTACCAAGTCCTGTCTAGTGCTGCCAGTACTCTACATGTGCGCCTGCCCCCTTGGGCACAAAGGTAGAGAATTTGCATATTGATTAAAACATTTTTAAACACAAGTAAACCTCAACTGGGGGTAACAGTCGTCTAGTTGTATTCCTAATCCTCTGGTGAATACCAGCAGATATATCAGCCTGTCAGTGTCCCTTTAACTGCATAGTAAAGCATATGAAAAGCATGCTTCTTCACGGTCACTTAACGTCTGTTTAGCGGTAACGTGACGCACTGCATGCATTGGCCTTTATTCTTACAGTAGAGAAGTAATTAATTATAACTTTATCTGTATTGGGATATTTAAACTTGCTTTTTTTTTTATTTTATTCCAATTTAAATCTATTAGGAGTCGGAGTCGGTCCATTTTTTTGCCAACTCCGAGTCCAGGTACCCAAAATTGCCTCCGACTCCACAGCCCTGGTTTGCGCCAGACATAGCGTTTTCTTTGGCCGAAAAGTTCAATTTTAGTCTCATCAGACCAGAGCACCTTCCTCCATACATTTTGGGAGTCTGCCTTATGCCTTTTTGCAAACTCACAACATGCCTTTTTGTTTTTAGCTGAAAGTAATGGCTTTCTTCTGGCCGCTCTGCCATAAAGCCCAACTCTATGGAGCGTATGGCTTATTGTCGTCCTGTGTAGAGATACTCCAATCTCTACTGTGGAACTCTGCAGCTCCTCCAGGGTTACCTTAGGTCTCTGTGCTGCCTCTCTGATTAATGCCCTCCTTGCACGGTCTGTGAGTTTTGGTGGGCGGCTGTCTCTTGGCAGGTTTGCTGTTGTGCCATGTTCTTTCCAGTTGGTTATTTTACATTTGATGGTGCTCCTGGGGATCATCAAAGATTTGGATATTTTTTTTATAACCTAACCCTGACTTATACTTAACAACATTGTCCCTTACTTGTTTGGAGAGTTCCTTGGTCTTCATGGCAGTGTTTGGTTAGTGATGCCTCTTGCTTAGGTGGTGGAGCCTCTGGGGCCTTTCAAAAAAGGTGTGTATATGTAATGACAGATCATGTGACACTTAGATTGCACACAGGTGGACATTATTTCACTAATTATGTAACTTCTGAAGGTAATTGGTTGCAACAGAGCTTTTTATGGGCTTCCCAACAATGGGGGTGAATACATACGCACATGCCAATTTTCTGTTTTCTATTTCTAAACAATAGTTTTATTTATATATTTTTCTCATTTCACTTCACCAACTATTGTGTTCTGATCCATCACATAAAATTCAGATTAACAAAACATTGAACTTAAGGCTGTAATTTAACAAAACACGAAAAAAGTCAAGGGGGTGAATACTTTTTGCAAGGCACTGTATTTCAATGTCCAGTAAAAGCACATTTCTTTGAAAAATGATTCCCCAGTGCCCATCTAGGCAGGATTTCCTTTTCAAAGTGCCCAGTATGACCAGCCTTCCCTGCTTTCGGCTCTTCACCTAGATTCCTGAAGCCTCCCTCCCGTCTCCCCTGACATCACTCTTGATGCAGATCCAAATCTTATGCTTTTTACAGCCACCTGGGAGTAAGCCATTCTCCACAAGCCTTAGCCACAGGGCATGTGCACAACAGCTCCCTAAGGCGCTCACCCACAGAAGGGATTGTAATGTGCAGGCGCCAGAAGCACACCACACTGTGCCTGCATGAGATTGGGATCTGCATTGGAGTGATGGCAGGGGAGGGGGAGCTTTTGGTAGGTTAGCGGAGGAGTGTAAAGTAGGGGCGACTGGCCTTTCTAGGAACTTTGCAAAGGAAAGCCCGCCCAGCTGGGAGCTGTTTTCCAAAGGAATACATGTACTGTTCCTGGAGATTGAAATAACCCACACAAGACTTAAAGATATGTTTTTTAAATGCTTATACAAAATTCTGATGACCATTGCTGGTAGTTATAATAGTGAAAAATACATGACACTCAATTTATGCAGAGACATTTTACTTTATTTGTAATTATTGTTAATGCTTTTATACTAGCATTTCACCAGCCTTGTTGAATACCTTGGAGAGGTATGGAAAGATGAACCTGTGGGAATTATGAAGAGATCATTAGATGGGAGTCCAGACTGATGTTTTATAAAGGCAATTACATTATTAAGGTGGCTTTTCTTGTCTTTCAGCTGTGTTTTGGGAAAGATGTAATGAGCTCCAAGACATAGAGAAGATCATGGCCCAAATAGAAAGGGGAGAAGCAAGGATACAGAGGAGAATAAGCATTAAGAAAGCATTGGACACAAAGGTAATCAGGCGTTTTCTTACTACCTGGATCTTGTGACCAGAATGGTGTATGACCGTTTTTGTATTTTATTTAGATTGGTCGATACAAGGCGCCCTTTCATCAGTTGAGGATATCTTATGGCACCAACAAGGGCAAAAATTACACAGAGGAAGAAGATCGTTTTCTTATCTGCATGCTGCACAAACTTGGTTTTGATAAAGAAAATGTGTACGATGAACTCAGGCAGTGCATTAGGAACTGTCCTCAGTTCAGATTTGACTGGTTCCTGAAATCAAGGACTGCAATGGTGAGCACTTTCTGGAAATCTGCAAATGTTTACTTTAGGGACCCTGTATGCTAAACGATTGTTTTTGCTAAACTGCTTTTACCTTTTGTGGTGAGCGCCGTTTTTTGAGCTTCTCTCGCAGATGAAAGGAGTTTATGAAAGATAAATATGAAAACATAACCAGTTAATTGCTAGAGGAGGTTCCTCTTGGTTCCTTGCATAAAAGGTCTGAACACTTTGAATGAAAAGTTCTCTGAAGTATGTAAACTTGTTTGCTTTTAATATGTAGGAACTACAAAGAAGATGCAATACTCTGATCACTTTAATTGAAAGGGAAAACCTTGAATTGGAGGAGAAGGAAAAAGCTGAGAAAAAGAAACGTGGTCCAAAGCCTCCTTCAGTAAGTTTTTTTTTTTTGTTTTTTTTGTTTTTTGTTAAATGAAGAATATAATTTTTCAGTTCTAAATTCGGTAATTATTTTATATTGTGGCTGTAAGAGTTCAAGTCCAGTTTTTCCAGCAAGTTTTAGTCCCTTACTTCTCGTTACATAGCTGCAACGTATCTCAGATAGGTTCTTTAGAAGCTGTATAAGGGTGGGTTCACACTATCGTTATGGTTTCCGTTATGGCTTTCTGTTATAACGGCGTCCATAAGACAGAATGCAAAACTGAAGCCTTTAAGAGGCATTACGTTATGCTCCGTCCTAATAGAATGCTATGGGAAAGCATAACTGATCCGTCTGGGTCCCGTTATGCAAAACGGAAAACAAAGTCCTGTCGACCAGACTTTGTTTTCCGTCTTCCATAACTGGGACCAGACGTATCCGTTATGCTTTCTCATAGAATTCTGTTATGACTGAAAGCAAACGGAATGCCTCTTAATACAAAGCTATGGGCTCCAGAACGGATCTGTCCTCCGTTTTTAAGTGAAACCGTAACGCTAGTGTGAACCCACCCTAAATCTGTTTTTAGTTTGCTTACCATGATGGTAAAAGCTGCAAGTGGCCATGTTGTATAAGTAAGTCTCACTAGAGCAGGCAACATTTGAATTGCGGTGTTTGGCAGTATTTTGTGCTGCTCATGGAACTGCTGACCAGTCTACTTTAAGAAAAATCCAGCATGCTCTTCCACTGCACTGCTTATAGTTCTTGATGCAACTACAGTGTTGTCAGAACCTTGTGGCTGCATCCATGATGTCTTATATTCAAGTGTTGGGCTTAAGGCCACCTGGTAATTCTTAACTTGCTGCCCTTGTGAACAGTTTAGCATGCCATTCACATTTCAGTCATTTTCACTGGAAGCCATGAATCATGATGTTCAATGTAACTTCTTGTTGCAGGCTCAGAAACGGAAAATGGATGGTGCTCCAGATGGCAGAGGAAGAAGAAAGAAGCTTAAGCTTTGAAGTGTATATTCTGTATTCAATAAGTTTTCAGAAGTAGTTCTTTGCTTTACGGGTCTTCATAAGATGTACTGTACACTGATCGGATATTATGTCATTCAACGACATCAGGTTCATCTGTTTATTACACTAGAATCGTAGTACTTATTGTAGTAAATTCTCCTTTTTTAAATACGACAGCTGTGCTGGACATTTTTTACCATTCACATTTGAAGTAATAAAACAGACTTCGTCAGATGTGTTATTGTTATTGTCTGCTTTTTTTCCCCCTTCTCTACTGCTAAGGAGATTGTAATTAACTGTAAAAACTATTTTTGTATAAACTTTTTTGTTTATCTACATTGTTCAGATGAATACATATTTTCTTTGTCTGGTAAATTCATAAGTTTGCTTCAGTGTCGTTTTTTTTTTTTTTTTTTTTAATATTTATTCAGGCTATGAGAGTGTACACATAATGGGTTAGTAGTGTTAGTATCCTTAACTTAGAACACGGGTGTACAACAGTTTATGGTCCAAATGCCAAATCGTGAAAATGGACCATTCCCAAGGGAAGCGGTAAAAACTCGGCATATTTCCTATTTGCACTTTATGGTAAACTGACAGTATATGCATATGTTTCTTATAAATTATATTCTGCCACTCCATCTATCTGGAAAGTGAGGTTCCCTGTCTGGCACTCGAGAGGAGTAATTTAAGGTTTTCTGTTGGTTTTTAGAAGTTACAAAAACAGCAACTCCTGTAAACTACAATGGAGACATGTTCACATGCAGCCATCTATTTATTTTGTAGTCTCCTGGAGCACTCGGAAACTTGGACAGGGATGAAAACACT
Source organism: Bufotes viridis (assembly GCA_033119425.1). Classification (NCBI taxonomy): domain Eukaryota; kingdom Metazoa; phylum Chordata; class Amphibia; order Anura; family Bufonidae; genus Bufotes; species Bufotes viridis. The sequence continues at coordinate 469,865,331 of CM065589.1, forward strand.
ACAAAGGAATTACCAGTCATTCTTTTCACGAGGCATACTACTCTAACAGCAGTGCGCATGCGCACAAAGCCGGTGCCCTCAGTCGTTATTGCAGTGCACATGCCCGGGCACAGCAGTGAACTGTGCACGAGCAGGATCTTTGGAGCTGGAGAGGATGACGTAAGATGACTACAGGGCTGGGCAGACAAGGCTGGGGAGGAGTTAAGAGAGCAAAATGCTGATGACCCTGCGCATTTACCATTAAAACCTTGTTTTTACAGCATTAGAAAATTGGACTAAAACAGCAAAGGTACCTGTTTGTAAGAAGGCTATATATAAGCAGTGCAGAGTGTGAAAAGTTGATGAGACTCCCTGAAGTGGTGTGGGATAAAAGATGCAGTTATAACCACTGCCAAATTTAGAGGCTTTTGCAGTGATAATTTCTAGCCTGTAATGTTTCATGACAGGTGTGAATATGCCCCAGTTCAGTACATGAAGGGGCAGTGGAGCAGATAGTGAGACATGAAGAGGAGGCTGAACATTGTAGCTTTTTTTTTAACAGTTCCTTTGATAGACTAGGCTGAGTAGCCCACCTTGGCATGCTGGCAGCTTAACAAGTGGCAATCTGGGACCTCATAGCAGGGCTGTGGAGTCGGAGGCAATTTTGGGTACCTGGAGTCGGAGTCGGCAAAAAATGGACCGACTCCGACTCCTACTAGATTTAAATTGGAATAAAAAAAAATTGGAATAAAAAAAAAAGCAAGTTTAAATGTCCCAATTCAGATAAAGTTATAATTAATTACTTCTCTACTGTAAGAATAAAGGCCAATGCATGCAGTGCGTCACGTTACCGCTAAACAAAGACGTTAAGTGACCGTGAAGAAGCATGCTTTTCATATGCTTTACTATGCAGTTAAAGGGACACTGACAGGCTGATTTACCGGCTAAAGATATATCTGCTGGTATTCATCAGAGGATTAGGAATACAACTAGACGACTGTTACCCCCAGTTGAGGTTTACTTGTGTTTAAAAACGTTTTAATCAATATGCAAATTCTCTACCTTTGTGCCCAAGGGGCAGGCGCACATGTAGAGTACTGGCAGCACTAGACAGGACTAGGTAGCGAGGAGGAAGAGAGAAAGCTGGCACAGCCTCAGCATAGCCAGACGAGGCTGCTGCCAGCACTCTACACGTGCGCCTGCGCAGGAATTCAGCGTTCGGCTAGCCTGAAAAAAAAAGGCCAGTGCAGTGAATAATAATGAGGGGAACAGCGCTGGGAAGCTGTACTCGGGCGTGGCTGGGCACAAAGCAGCAGGAGACGCTGCCCCATTGGGCACAAAGATAGTGAATTTGCATACAGATTAAAATGTTTCTTAAACACAAGTACAGCTTAACTGGGGGTAACATTAGTATAGTTTTATTCCTAATTCTCTGATGAATACCAGTATATATATATCTTTAGCTGGAAAATCAGCCTGTCAGTGTCCCTTTAAGGAGCGGCAATACTTCCACTTTCCATTGTCTTGTGGTCTGCTGTTACAGGGAACCCATGGTTATCCTCGCCTCTCACTGATAACTGATTAAGGACTGGAGACACTTGTATAAGTGAAGGGAATGGATAGTCAATAGTTCAAGACTGAAGCTGTAAACCATTTGAAAAACTGCTATCATTCAGCTAAGGCTATAAAACATGTAAACTCAGATTGTTAGCTTAAATTTTAAACATGACTATGGGATTCTACTAGGAAAATCATGTTTTAAAATAAATGCCCCTTCCCCTGCCCCTTCCTGGATCCTCCCACTGCTCTATCTTCAGCAGAAGATCAGCACACAAAGGAGAAGGCAGCAGCTTCTGCTCAACTACCTCTGTGCTAGAGAAGATTAGAAGAACTTGGTGGAACAGCTTCGTATTTGCATATTAAATACAGAGGAGGAGGAGTCGGAAGTTTCAAAATCTGAGGAGTCTGAGTCGGACAATTTATCTACCGACTCCACAGCCCTGCCTCATAGTGTGGAGGGAGCCTTGGAACTTAAAGCCAATTTTTTCTGTAACCACTGTGTTTGCCTCCCCCCCGCCACCCCCCCCCCCCCAAGGTCTTCTGGTATACTGCATTAGTTCTTTGCACCTATACTAGAACTTTACACATTAATGGGCTGCTCTCTCACTTTCGGCCAAACAAGCTTTGAAAAAGCCCAGGAAGACTGCCAGATGCATCCAGTGCTTCGTCGTGCTTCCTGATGAATATCCTAAGAAACTTTGTAAAGATTGTATTGCCAAAATAGTGAGAGAAGTACTACTCCAAATTCTTGCATAATTGAGATCTATGATTGATTTAAATCTTCCCCTAGCCTCCCTCCAAGAGGACACCCTGGGGCTCGTCCACCCAGGCGTCCCAGAATGGCAGGCATCTCCTCCTCACATCCCGAGGATTTGGAAGACGAGGCTTCGTCTTCCAAGAAGGAGGATGCCGATTACCTCCTATCTGAGGGTGAAATCTTCGAAGAATCTAGAAAGTTCTTCTTCACTGAGTGACCTTCTAAAAGCGGTCAGAGATACAATGGGGGTGGAAGACATTCAGAAACCCGATTCGGTTCAGGAGGAAATGTTTGGGGGATTAGAAGTCAAACGTTCCCGCGTATTCCCCATAGATGAAAATATTAAGGAGATTGTGATGGACGAACGGCCCTGTCCCGAAAAGAAGCTGGGAATTTCCATGGAATTCAGGAACTGTCTCTGAAATCTTTGACAATGTTCCTAGAATTGATGACCAGGTGGCCAAAGTTAATTAAAAAAAAACCTCGCTACCGTTTGAGACTCCTCTCAGTTAAGACACCATTGAGAGGAAGGCCGACAGCATAATAACTAAATTTTGGGATATAGATATAATTCAGACAGCACTCCAGAAGATGATGCAAAGGTGTATTTATTAAGCTTTCAGCCGGACATATTGGCACATATAAGCAGGCAACGTTTCGGGCTATATAAGAAACCCTTCATCAGGCCATATGTGAATGCGATAGCTGGCGTGTCCGGTGTGCCAGCTATTGCATTCACATATGGAAAGCTGAATAAATACACCTTTGCATCATCTTCTGGAGTGCTGTCTGAATTAGATCTATATGATGAAAAGTTCATGTGGTGGAGCATTGAACAAAGCCTTTACTGACGTGCACCCATCTCTCCAGTACTAAGAGCTGCTGTGATCCATTATGCTGAAATAACTAAATCTTGGGAGGCAGCAATGTTCAGTGTAAAAACCAATATAGCCTCTACTTCAGTCGCTAGGTCAATGTGGCTGAATGAGTTAGAGCAGGCATCCTCAAACTGCGGCCCTCCAGATGTTCTAAAACTACAATTCCCACTATGCCCTGCTGTAGCCTGATAGCTGTAGGTTGTCTGGGCATGCTGGGAGTTGTAGTTTTACAACATCTGGAGGGCCGCAGTTTGAGGATGCCTGAGTTAGAGAAACATCTAATTAACAAGACGTCTAGGGAACAAATTCTAGACTCCATTCCCATCCGCCAGCCGGTTTTTGGCGGATGCCTCCTCTGAAACCATTAGATTCTCTGCTAAAGACGCAGCATTGTCTGATGCTGCCCGGAGGGCACTGTGGATGAAATCTTGGTCGGGCGACATCACTTCTAAAATGAAGCTGTGCTCAATAGCCTTCTCGGGCGAGTATGTATTCGGTCCCGTTTTGGACAAAAAGGGTTCCCTGAGGAAAGGACCCCTAGGAAAAAATCCTCCTTTCGTAACCAATATTCACAAAATAGTTCCTTTCGCATTAAAGGTAAAACCGGACGTTAGAGTTACGTTAAGGGTGGAAGAGGTAGAGGGTATCTCCTCAACCCCCAGAACAAGGGTGGTGAATAGCAGTGACGCCAGGATCAGGGGAAGACTATGCCAATATTTAGCCCAGTGGAAACAAACATCTTCCAACCCATGGGTGCAAAATCTTATCAAAAGTGGCTACAGGATAAAATTATTTTTCCAACCGCCAAATGTATTTCGGGTCTCTCACCACCCATCCCACTTCCAGCAGAACCTAATCTGGAAAGAGGTCCAAAGTGTTCTAGACCTGGGAGTGGTGGTTCCTGTTGCCGAGCTTCAACGGGGGCAGGGATTCTACTCCAACCTTTTCTTAGTAAAATAACAAACAAACAGGGGGATCTTCGCATGATTATAAACCTCAAAAAGCTGAACGAATTCGTAGTTTACAAAAAGTTCAAAATGGAATCCCTAAACTCTGCCATTCCTTTAATAAAAAAAAGATGCGTTCTTTTGCACAATCGACCTGAAGGACGCATATTATGTTCCTTTTCACATCCAGTCTCAGAGGCTCATGCGTTTCACATTGAAGAATCACAGAGCTCTGTTCATCATTTCCAGTTCGTGGCTCTCGGCTTCGGGCTGGCCTCAGTCCCAAAGATTTTCACGAAACTGGTGGTAGAGATGGTCGCCTCCCTGAGATCTCAGGGGGTGACTGTTGTTCCTGGACAGTGACCTCCTCATAGGGCCGCCCCTTAAAAGTGACCTTCACAGTACCCCGCAGCCTTAACAGTGACCCCACTGTACCCTGCTGCCTTAACAGTGACCTCCACAGCAGTTGCCCCTTTAATAGTGGCCCCTGCCCCCTTAACAGTGACCTCCACAGCGGCCTGCCCCCTTAACAGTAACATCCACAATGACCGCCTCTTTAACAGTGACCTTCACAGTGCCTGGCCCCTTTAATGCTAGGGCTTTATGACGACATGTGTTGCATGACATTTTGTCTCAACAATTTTTATATTCATAGGTGACATGAATATACGACTGCGACACGACAGTTGCAAAAATTCCATCCAAGATGCGTTGCAGTCGCAGCATGTCATATGTAGCAGTTCAACACCATAGACTATCTTTTTACAAATTGTCGTGCGACATCAATGTTGCGTGACACATGTAGAAGTGTAGTAGTGCCCTATATGTCGTGCGACTTATTGTCGTCGTGTAGCCCTAGACTAAAGCTGACCTACAGCAGTGAAGAAAAATGGCTGGGTTGTTATGGAAACCTGTAGTAAAACTGTGTGTATGTGGAGACTAAGGGCCTGCGAGCTTCTATTGGCTGATACGGGACATGTGACCGTGTGTATGGCAGTTGGGATATAAAGAGAAAGACTTGCAGGCTTGTATTGGCTAATGCAGGTAATTTTTTGGTAATATCTCAGGAATGGTACATCCTAGAGAGCTGAGACCCCCACAAGATTTCTTTCCAGGTAGCAAGGGATGTGTATACCAAGTTTTGTTGAAATCGACGGTTGCGTTTTTGAGGGATCGCGGAACATACATACATATACACACACACATATATATATACGTCCTTCTTTATATATATATATATATATATATTTATAATAGCTATCCATTTTTTTTTTTTTTTTTTTTTTAAAGATTGTGTGTGTGGCCTATGAAAAAAATATAATATAAAACTTTGTACAAATATAAAAAACCTTTCTAATAAGGGTGACTTGTTTATTTGATTAAATAATGGATCATCAAAAAATAATTACTCCGTTTATCTCATTATCTTTCTAGATAATGAGATAAACTAGTAACTAGTACATACTGATTCCATTTCATCCACCATGACTGCTAATGATGAGATTGACCCCTTGACCTCTGTAGGGGCAAGAATACACAGAAAGAGAGTTTAAAAGCCCCCACCCACTCTCACCCTTCAGTGTTTTCTTGTCCGTTACGGGGTCATTGCACAGAAACGACTCCCCAAAGGGAATTGAAGAGTTATTCTTTTCGTCACAATTTTTATTTTTTGCATTAGTAACTAGATTGGCTTACTAATCTTCTCCTCAGCCCCCCGCAGCTTATGCCAAAGCTGGGCAGAAGAGCTCAGCGTGACTCTCGTCCCGGTGTTCCGGGGGCCTGATTTCACTTAGCACTGTATGGTCTCCCTCCCTTGATATGGAAGCAGACCTGCCAGAGTGGGACGCCGCACGCTGACTGGGGGCGTAGCTAGATACACCACCTGGATTCTTGGCAAGGTCTGGAAGGGGGCGGATCTTGGAGGCACAAGGCGAGACGCGTCATCACGCAGACAGCGCATGGATGACGTCAGACGCCGCACCACATGACAATAGCGCACAAATTTCAAAATGGTGTCTCCCCTGACTCCATCAACCATGTCAGCTCCTACTGCTCCCGGGACCTGCATGGACTGCGCAGACCCACCTTCGGCTACTCCATCAGTGAATTCCCGTGGGGAATCTGCATTTCTTCTCCTTGTGTTTGATTGTCTATATGCGCTGATTCTTGGTTGCTCTTCTTTTATCAGGGAGTAAAAGAAACAAGAATTAAACCAAAATATAACAAGTGTGCCACTTATTCAGAAAAAATTACCTGAGGGATACAAAAAGAAACTATGCAAGTCAATAGACAATCACAGTCTGCTTAAACTAATAACACACAAACAATTAAATGTTAACATGTTTTTATTGAACACATCATGTAAACATTCACAGTGCAAGTGGAAAAAGTATGTGAACCCTTAGGCCTCTTTCACACGGGCGTCATGTTTGACGCCCGGATAAGAAGCGCGTGCGTTGCGGGAATATGCGCGATTTTCCCACGCAGGTGCAAACGTTTGTAATGCGTTTTGCACGCGCGTGAGAAAAATCGCCATGTTTGGTACCCAACCCGAAGCCGGACTTCATCACTGAAGTCCGGTTTCGGGTCTTCTGGAGAATTTATTATTTTTCCTTATAACATGGTTATAAGGGGAAATAATAGCATTCTTAATAAAGAATGCATAGTAAAATGCATAGTCACATCACATGGTCCATCACCATGGGAAGATGGACCATGTGATGTGATGTCATCACAGGTCCTTTAGTTCTTAGCTGATGCAGGGAAAGAGAGGACAGATCGCAACTACGCGATCAAGTGGCTAAGGTAAGTTAACTTTTATTATTTTTAACCCCTTCCACTTCATTTTACTATGCATTCTTTATTAAGAATGCTATTATTTCCCCTTATAACCATGTTATAAGGGAAAGTAATAAAGATCTGGTCCCGTTGCTAAGCAACCATGCGGGAAAATCGCACTGCATACGCACTTGCTTGCGGATGCTTGCGATTTTTCCGCAGCCCCATTCACTTCTATAGGGCCTGCGTTGTGTGAAAAACGCACAATATAGAGCATGCTGCGATTTTCACGCAACGCAGAAGTGATGCGTGGAAATCACCGCTCATGTGCACAGCCCCATTGAAATGAATGGGTCCGGATTCAGTGCGGGTGCAATGCGTCCTCCTCACGCATTGCACCCGCGTGGAAAACCTGCCCGTGTGAAAGGGGTCTTAGACTAATGACATCTCCAAGAGCTAATTGGAGTGAGGTGTCAGCCAACTGGAGTCCAATCAATGAGATTAGATTGGAGGTGTTGGTTACAGCTGCCCTGCACTATAAAAAACACACACCAGTTCTGGGTTTGCTTTTCCCAAGAAGCATTGCCTGATGTGAATGATGCCTCGCACAAAAGGGCTCTCAGGAGACCTACGATTAAGAATTGTTGACTTGCATAAAGCTGGAAAGGGTTATAAAAGTATCTCCAAAATGGAGAAAGTTCAGCACTGCTGCTACTCTCCCTAGGAGTGGCCGTCCTGTAAAGATGACCGCAAGAGTACAGCGGAGACTGCTCAATGAGGTGAAGAAGAACCCTAGAGTGTCAGCTAAAGACTTACAAAAGTCTCTGGCATATGCTAACATCCCTGTTAGCGAATCTACGATACATAAAACACTAAACAAGAATGGATTTCAAGGGAGGATACCACAGAGGAATCCACTGCTGTCTAAAAAAACCCATTGCTGCACGTTTACAGTTTGCACAAGAGCACCTGGATGTTCCACAGCAGTACTGGCAAAATATTCTGTGGACAGATGAAACCAAAGTTGTTTGGAAGAAACACACAACACTGTGTGGAGAAAAAGAGGCACAGCACACCAACATCAAAACCTCATCCCAAAGGCCTCATGCACACGGCCGTTGTTGTGGTCCGCATCCGAGCCGCATATTTTGCGGCTCGGGCGCGGACCCATTCACTTCGATTGGGGCGCAAAAGATGCGGACTGCACTCTGTGTGCTGTCCGCATCCGTTGTTCCGTTCCGTGCCTCCGCAAAAAAAATAGAGCATGTCCTATTCTTGTTCGTTTTGCGGACAAGAATAGGCATTTCTATAATGGGCCGTGTTCCGTTCCGTAAATTGCAGAACGGAACGCGGAGCAGTTTCCGTGTTTTGCGGACCGCAAAGCACCAATGGTCGTGTGCATTTAGCCAAATGTGAAGTATGGTGGTGGGGGCATCATGGTTTGTGGCTGCTTTGCTGCGTCAGGGCCTGGACGGATTGCTATCATTGAAGGAAAAATTAATTCTGAAGTTTATCAAGACAAGGGGCCTGGATGTATTTCTGGAGTATAATAAAATTACAGGCTATAGCTACTAGAGATGAGTCGTTCAAGGGAGTTATTTTGATTGCCTGATTGAAGTCGGGTGGGAATTTTTTATTCCCCTTAAGTGGGGAAAATAGGCTTCTACCTCACAGGGATTTTTTGCCTTCCTCTGGATAAACTAGCAGGATGACAGACCAAACTGGATGGACAGATGTCTTTTTTCGGCCTTATGTACTTTCATCAACGTTTATGCGCCTGACCTAGGTGTTTTTCATTCTACCCTTATCTGTGTGCTCGTCTGGTATTTCATTGATGTTACCATGGCCTTGTCTGACTGGGAGTGCCATGTGTATGTTTTGTCTGCCTGTCTCATGTCTGAGCAGCTCTGTCTGTGACCACCATGCATCTGTTCTGCATGGGGTCTAGGCATCTGCCTGTCTCATGGCTGAGCAGCTCTGTCTGTGACCACCATAAATCCGTTCTGCATGAACTCCAGGCATCTTGTCTTTGCCCGTCTGAGGCTTGTGAAGTTGGATGAAGTGGTGAAGTGGGGCTCTAGTCGGATAACTACCCTTCCCTATCCATCGTCCTGGCCCTAATTCAGAGCACATTACTGCAGGAGTTATAAGAGGAGAGGACTATAACTACCATCATGTCCAAGCAGTTGTTATGTAATATCAGAGTACATTATAAGAGGAGGTATACAACTCCCAGCATATCCAGGGTGTTGTAATGTACCCTGATATTATATAATAATGGTTTGGACATGCAGAGAGTTGTAGTCCTCTCCTCTTATACCTCCTCTTGTAATGTACTCTGATATTACATAACAAGCTGGACATACTGGGAGTTGTAGTCCTCTCTTCATACCTCCTCTTGTAATGTACTCTGATATTACATAACAGGAGGTATAAGAGGAGAGGACTACAACTCCCAGCATTTCCCTTGCACATATTTTGAATCCATATTTCTTCACATGCATGGCTGGTCTTCTTCATTATGTTACTGCACTGCTGAGCTCCGCCTCCTGTTCTGGTCAGATGATGGTGAGGTCATCACAGGTCCTTTATCCCCTCTTCTCTGCTGAGCTCCGCATCATGCATCTGACATTATCGCAGGCCCTGTCAGCACTAGGGTAATAATTTCTCTTATATGTGAGGGAGGAGACCATACACTACATTGTAAAGTGCAGCTGTTCAGCTGTCCACTAGTTTGCTTCCTCGGATGTTCAGCTGAACAGCAGCACTGAGGCAGTGGGCCCCTTAGACAATGGGGGCCCTGGGCAATAACCCAGTTGGCCCAACACATACACACACACACACAACCCTAGCGCCGGCCCTGCCCACAATAAATGCTTATAGCTTATATTTTAAATATATTTATGATTAAGTTTATAAACCACAAAGACAATTTATTTACATAAATAGTAATGTTCAAAGGGTTACATAGTACAAATTTATGTTTGAGAACTATTGCATATGGTCTTGTTTTTTTTTATAAGCACACAAAATACTAGTATAAACTGTATATCATTTAAATATGTCTCTTGATGGTGCTTGCAAAATTTAGTTATATCTAGCCTTAAAGAAAGAGTTTTTAGGGTGTATAATCATTCAGATTTTTGCCAAAATGTCTGCCACTGTCCCATTTATCTGAATGAAGCTTCAAGAAATCCATGCTCACATTGCAGGAACAAACTTATTAGCGTGCTTTCACACATAGTTTTTGCTGTCATTTTGGTGCACTTGCTTTTTTAGTGGTGTTTTTGCATCTCCATTTTTTATGTGATTTTTTTTTTGTGATAAAATTGCCAGCTTTAGATATTACCTGAAGGTCCAATGGAATACTAAACCCAGGACACACAAGCGTTTATCTGCTATTCCCTTACGTCCTACCAGCAGCACAGATGGGGTTAACCACCCCCCGTGGACTGGCAGGACCGGCGGAATGTTTAATGAGCCCAAGACTAATAACTCAATTTAACAATTAAGTGTCTCCTTAAAAGGAGGAAGTCAACCCCCAGCCCACTGTGTTTTTTTCTGTCCTCCTGGACAGGTGGACTAGGCGGTTTGTTCCCCCCTTTCTTATGGAAAGTGCGGGGAGCCTTCTTTTCGTTTGGGTAATGGCGTTGCCCTTTTTTCCTAGGTACCTTGTCACCCACTCTACTAGAGTTGTGGCTACTTCTTTTGCTAATAGGAGTCTTCTGCCTCTCAACATGATTTGCAAAGCTGCCTCCTGGAGCTCTGAATCGACATTCATCTCCCATTATAGACTAGATGCCAGTCTAGCTGAGTTTTCGGCCTTTGGGCAGACTTTTCTTAGTTCTGCCAGGCAAGAAGGCCCTCCCTAGGGGTTTCTTCTTGCTATCTCCCCATCTGTGCTGCTGGTAGGACGTAAGGGAATCGTTAATTTCTAACGATAATTTGTTTTCCCTTAGTCCTAACAGCAGCACACAAATTTCCCACCCTAGTAAGTCTAGTTTTCTTCTTACTATAAACACAGTGGGCTGGAGGTTGACTTCCTCCTTTTAAGGAGACACTTAATTGTTAAATTGAGTTATTAGTCTTGGGCTCATTAAACATTCCGCCGGTCCTGCCAGTCCACGGGGGGTGGTTAACCCCATCTGTGCTGCTGTTAGGACTAAGGGAAAACAAATTATCGTTAGAAATTAACGATTACATATTTGGGCGTGGTTCTTTTCTGTGTTTTTCTCAGCATCTTCTCTATAGGAGAAAATTAGCATGAGGAAAATGCTATTGGCAAACACATTCAAAGAAAAGCCACACAAACGAGGCTAAAACAAAACACTTGCACGAATTCTGGAGTTTTTTTTTTTTTATCGAATTAAGATCTGCAACTAACCTACTTTATATGAACATGATCTTAACCAGCCTGATACTTTCAACCATTTCCTAAGTACAATAAGTGACTATATGAATATACTCAATGTACACAGGGGAAGGCAGCGTAGTACTTTAAAAGATACTTTTCTCTGTCTGAAGAAACAATGGTGATGATGGTGATATAATGTATGAAACTTATAAATGAATACACATTAAACACCAGAAATGTAATATTTAAATGTCATACTGAAATACGATCATTGGCATAAATATTCCTGAATCTTTCTTTGTGTTGCCATAGCAGCAGTAAATACAAAAGAAGAAAAACCAATGATAGCAAAAATTGTATAAAAACATCGTACAGTAATCCCTTGAAATGTAAGACAGACCTTTGTCATAAATAGTGTTATTGACTAAGAAAAAATCTAACAAATTAATTCACTAGTGCATTTTGTTTTAGCACCATTTTGAAAAAACACTTTTCTTATGCCTTGCTGTACACTGTGTATTTATGTCCTTTGGCGCTGATTTATACTGTAGATTCACAGTTGACATCTGACAGTTGAGTCTACACAAAAAGTTGAAAAAAATATTTGTTAGGAAAGGTAAAAAATAAAGCAAAATACTGAGATGAATGATGTATTCTAGCCTGGAGCTAAGGTCCAATTTCTGCTGTGCTCACATTTCTCAGCATTCCTTGGTGGTCTAAGATTTCCCCTGCACCAAAAGAGAATGCGTCTAATTTAATGGGGCGCACAGCTCATCATAAATTAGCCACATCCCATGGCAGTCTGTGCACCTAAAGTGAAATCTATGCAGGCTGGGAACTAGCGTAGATTTCAGTCTTCTTTTACGTCTGAAAACTGTCATAGAAGAAGATAAGTATGCCGGACCTGCTGGCCCTGTTCCCTCTCCACCCTTGCCATGCCCCTTCTTGGGAAAGCAGTAAGGGCAGCATAGAATCAGCATTTTACATGCTTGTCTTGATCTATCCTCTGCTGGTGTGAGTTGCACCAAAATTCTTAAGATGCACACACCTGTTACTAATTGTGTCACATTTTTGCCAGCAAGGGAGCTGGGATAGATTTCGGGTATAATATATAGTGGTTTCCTGGTGTAGATGATAATAAATGTGCTGGGGTGGCTATGTCTGACTGCACCGTCCACACTCTGCCCCACTGCACCCACTTTTTGTGCACAAAGCCAACAAAAAGTTGCAAAATGTTGTGCAAGTGGGGCATGCACCAAGCTGTGTGACTTTTTTATTCCATTATTTTAGCATAAAGTAGTTTATAAATATTACCCTTTATGTCCCATTGCAGGTATTTGTCTGAAAAGTGTTGGACACAAACCCCATTTTGTGATCAGGACATATGGATACAGTCTCCCGCCCTGGCATAAATTAACGATACACGAACTGACATGTGATAGAAGCGAGATGAAGTACCTGAGCCCTCCTCATGGGCACCAGTTGCATACCTAACGATCTGATACTCTCAGTAGTAATTAATGCTAGAAGCATCAGGTACTTATACTCCTGGCTGATGGCCACAGATGTCCTCCTGAATTCAGCTATATCTTCATCCTCAGGACAGTGATACAGTTGAATACTGTAGTGAGGGCAGCAGTATTTGGTGCTGCACTGTGTTATTTGGTTCTGCTGGGGTTGCATTTTGTGCTGCACTACGGTATAGCTGACCCCACCTACATCTGTTGCCCCTGCCTATTTGTGTTGTCCCTTGCTACTTGTGTCTTCTGTCAATTTGGACCTGCCTAAAACATGGGGCCTCTTATGGTTTTTATTCCAGGGCCACTTTAAGCTCCCAGTCTGCTCCAGTACACAAATGGCTGGCCAGTCCTTCCGAAATCGGAATGTTCAGCCCCCTTTAGAGCTACCTAAGGGACTCTTTGCTCTGGCATACGAGGGGGAGGGACACTCAAATAACCAATACAACATGATGAAAAGGGTTTTCCAAAGAGGAGGTGTTAAAACCTATAAATAATAATAGATAATAGAGAGTGTTAAATTGATTTGCCAGGTTCAATGTAGATGAAATCATGCTGAATTGCTTCTTGGAGAACCCATAGTTAATAGCGGGTGAAAAGATTTACTATCCCTATCCAACACATTTGAAATTGTTTTGCTACCAAATAACCAATGAATAGTCCATAGTGCTTCAACAATTTTGGATAGATTTAGTTGGGGAAAGCAGATATATCAAAAGGTCCAAATAGTACCAAAATGTATAGGCACAAAGAAATTAGAGGTACGTAAACTTCATGTCCGATCTTCTATACCTCAGAGTTGTCACTGCTGCTGTTTCTAGTGGTTACAGTTTCACTGCTATTGCAGTGACTATTGGAGGCAGTCTTTTTATCAGAATATGAGCGTCCTCTGCGTTTTAGTAGCACAACAATGATAACTGTAGTGCACATCAGGAGCAACAAAGCAGCCAAACCTCCGATGACTGGCATCACAGTGCCCTGTGGATCCTGGCCAGTAATTTCTAAAAATGGTTTATCATATAGTCCACTGCCCGCTACAGTGTCCTTTCCGGAGACTCTTTTAGCGTTTCTTAGAGCAATGTGCTGAATGTTTGTCCCTCTGTTCTTATCTGCACCAATGTCTTGAGTAAGTGCTAAATTATCCTTATTTTCTCTTCTGCTTCTCTTCAAAAGAAACTGATCATTTCGTACGGCTGTGCTACTCAGGGTATGGTGGTAATCCAGACTGCGTTTTCCAATACCCCTGTTTGCATTTTGTCTGGAGCGGACTGTATAGATAGCATGAATGAACCATTCACGTCCAGCAGCCACCTAAATGTAATGGATTGGAAAAGACACATTTTATTTGTTGAATATTTGAAAACATTTCGTTTAATATTTTACATTTACATTGGCACTCATGAGAGAGCTGCTGAAACAAATATGTATGTAACTCTTTCTGGAGGCTCTATAAAATATTCGATATTTGAAAAAAGCCGTGATGTTGGAAACACATTTAATTGACCTCAAATAGACCATAAATGTTAGGTTTAGTGACACTATAACTAGGAGTAAAGCTATCCATACATACTGGATAAAAATGTGCAGATTTTCGTATATAAACCACCTATTTAATGTGCATTATGGACTCTAGACCAGTGGTGCCCAACCATTTTAAGTCTCAGGGCCGCACTAGACATGGTATAAATTTCGTAGAGCCAGAACCAGGTAGCTTTGCCAGAAAGAAATGCAAACACTGTGAGGGAGCATGTGTGAGCATTACTAAAATCTGCGTTGGAGGCTGTGTTTGGAGCCTCTGTTGCAGATTCTGTCGAAAGACCAGACAAAAAAGCCTTGTATGCTGCACTTTTGTGTCTGGTAAAAAGACAGGATCTCATCATAGTCCGTAGGGTCAGGGTCACTAGTGGGGTGACAGAAGGAGGGGGAAGCAGCATCACTAGTGGGGTAATAGGAGGAGTGGGAAGCAGGGTCACTAGTGGGGTGACAGGAGGAGGAGGAAGCAGGGTCACTAGTGAGATGACAGGAGGAGGGGGGAGCAGGGTTACTAGTGGGGTGACAGGAGGAGGGGGAACAGGGTCACTAGTGGGATGACAGGAGGATGGGGAGCAGGGTCACTAGTGGGGTGACAGGAGGAGGGGGAGCAGGGTCACTAGTGGGGTGACGGGAGGAGGGGGAGCAGGGTCACTAGTGGGGTGACGGGAGGAGGGGGAGCAGGGTCACTAGTGGGGTGACAGGAGGAGGGGGAGCAGGGTCACTAGTGGGGTAATAGGAGAAGGGGGAGCAGGGTCACCAGGTACCAGTCACATGAGTCTGCAGCTTCTTAACACTCCAGCAGCCCTGTCATGTTTCCCAAGGTCCCCAGGCAGCGAGCCCAGCTCTCCTTACAATAGCCCCTCCTCCTTCCAGCTCCCCCCGGCTTCCCCTGCTGCAGGGCACAGTATCGCTCCGGAGCGCGCCTATACCAACCAATAACAAAGCTCCTTGCTGTAAGGAGCTTTGCTATTGGTTATTTCATGCACAGGCAGCATCACTGCGCTGCCTGTGCTGTTCACAGCGCTCACTGCGGTATTGAATGTGGGTAAAAGTCTAAGGCGTATTCGTATGCTTCAGACCTTTTTCCAGGGAGTCGCACAGGTCGCATGACACAGCTAGGTTGGGCATCACTGCTCTAGACTATCTGACAAAGGCTGATGAATCTGAGTCAACAGGGGTCAGAAGAGATACTGTAGTTCTTTGAGTTGTATGGCCAGATTAAGGCCGTTGCCAAAATAAAGTTATATCTCGGATCAACACTTAAAGGGGCTCTCCAAGACTGGGAACACCTTTTCATACTGCCAGTCAGGGTGAAGGGTTAAAAAAAAAGACTCGCCAGTGCTTGGGTTCCAGTGCTGAGCTTGACCAGAAGTATGATGTCCCATCTATATGCACACCACTGTTAGCCAATAAATAGCTTCAGTTTTGATGTGTACAGGCATGGCACCTGGCTGGTTTCACTACGGTGGCCACTGACTTGCCAGCAGCGGTGCTGTGCATGTAGATGGCACGTCACACTTCCAGTTCATCAGGGACCAAATAGCACATGAGAAAGGATCTTGGTGCTAGACCTGGAGCGCCTGTCACAGCCAAGTGTTGCCAGTCTCGGAGAACCTCTTTAACATATTGATTGATTACATTCTTTATAGTGTATTCTTCAGATCTTTTCGTTTTATGGGTTACATTTCTGTTATCTGTATGCATTTTTATAAAAGTTTCTACAATGTGCGGTGCTTGTTGAGGATTGCACACTGACAGTAAAATTTAGCATGCATTATAAAAACTAAATTCTAACCACAAATTACCTGGAAAAGGGCATCTGATGACATGCTAAAGCCATCTGAACCTGGCTGTTTCACCAGGGGCAGAGCTTCTGGACTGTCCGCTGCTAATTTAGCTTCAAAAGGAACATTTCCAAATACCTTCGCTTGGGTTTCTGGTTGAGCTTTGTCCTGTTATGAAAGTAAAATACAACCGATTTGTAAAATGTTTTTGAGTTGTAAATTCAGTTATTTAGTATTTTCTAGTGCTGTAGTGGGAAGATTATCTACGCCCTATAACACAAATGTTTGCACATAATAGATCAGTTCGTGGACAATACGGATGAATCTATAACACACCCGGTCACCTCTTAATTAAATGCAGCACCATTAATTTTTGACAATTGCCAGACTTTGACTTATTATATATTGGTAGACTGCAAGAGTTTAGTAGGTTAGTACACTGATGTAGCTATGAATTAACATACCAGTATCTTAAACTGATAAAGCAAGGTGGGAGAATCTGCAAGGCATCCATACTCCTTGTTGTCCGGATTGTATTTAGGCACATAACCGTCGGCTCCAGTACATAAAAATACTTTCTCAATGTTGCAGATGAATGAGTCTCCAAGGTTTTGAACAGGATCCACCATGACGCGTCCATAAATTGTGGATCCTTGAATTGAAAGAAAGAATAATTCAAAATTGTCCTTAACAGATGAAATTCTTAAAATGCATATGTTAATAAACAGGGAATTAACAGTTGGGTATAATAAATAAAGAAAGCCTCATTAGTAAGAACAAGATATCAGGACACATCTCACTGTCCTGTGGCCTAATGGGACAGCAGACATATGACAAACCAGAAAGTAGGATTGAAGAGCGGGGGATAAGAGAAAATTGCAAATTAGGTAAATAAATAAATAAAAATAAAAAACCTATCCAGGGGGAAATGGGAGCTGGAGTTAAAAGTAGGTCATGGCACAACCCCTTTAAAGAAATATATTGATAAGACAAAACTAGGGGAGGACTATGTATGCTGAGTACCAAAAAATATTGGGTGGCAAGGGGCATTATTTCTTACATGTTCTACAGGCTCATGTACAGGCTCGGACTGGCCCACAGGGGTACAGGGGAATCCCCCGGTGGGCCCCTGAGCAAGGTGGGCCCCTAGTCTCCCATCCCCTGCACAAGTGGCACATAACACATTAGATTTACTGCACTACATACATGTATTCAATGTACAGCAACTCAACCAGCCTA